>JAWWEV010000024.1:13913542-14085888 GCA_035583235.1 Hafferia zeledoni | reverse complement strand
GAACTGCATAAAAAGAGTATGTAATAATTAATAAATTGTTAGTTTGATGATCCTCATATTGAGTTTCTCATCTTTCCGTGTCACGACAAAGAACCAAAACCCAAATGAGGCATAAAATATTGTTAGTACTCCAGTGTTCTTGATTGGTAAATGGGATAGAAGTTGTAATAATTGATGGTCTAACTTTGAAATTATGTACTTTCACCTGGGCTAAATAGTATCAGGGTGGTGCTGTCTGTAGTATTGTTGTTATTTTGGGGAAAGCATGTTAAGGTGAAGAACAAATGACAGCATTTAAAACAACCTGTGTCAATATGTTAGAGAAACCACGAAAATAAATAGCTATGTAGCATAGTCCCTGATAATGATACTTTTAGAAGACTTCAAGTAAAGGTTAAAAAAATTATTGTTCCTCATTTCAATATGAAGTATTTCTTACAGAAATGCCAAGTTATTAATAATTACAAGGTCTGATTGCCTGACTAACATGTTTCTGCTCTTCTCATGGCTTGTTGCTGCCACTGAATCCAAACGAGTGAATGGCCTGAAGACCTGATCTAACCATGTTTTGTACAAGTAGTAAAAAGGCTTTGCATTTGTCCAACATGTTTCATCCAAAGAAAACATTACTACAACCAAGCATCACTGGATACTTTCCAAATACTGGATTCAGACCTGCTCCTTTTGACTTACAAGAGAATATTGTTTAATTCTGGCCATGATAAATACACAACAGTGCAGACATCAAGGCTTATGTAACAGGGGGAAAACTTTATGCAAACCTGCCAGAATAATCCTTTACCAAGAAAACTCAGGTGTGTTTTAAGGATCCCCACAGAAAAGACTCCCCATGTGTGAAATATTAAGAAAGTCTCTGTGCTTATATAAAAATAAGTGGTTTAGGTGCCCTACTGAAGCTGGAAGTCTGAGGTGCTCCAAAAACTGTGTAATGAATTTGGATCAAATGTGATTGGAGAAACTAGTGATGATTCTTTGGTGGAGTTCAAGTGGTGACAATTTTGACCCTAAAGTAAGGATTTGAAGGTAGGGAGTTAAATACATTGGCTGAATCAGACATAAAAGAAATTCATATCTGTAAATTACATAACAGATTTATGTGCAGACTTCGTCACACCATGGAAATTGCTTTCTGACAGAGGGTAAATTAATCATCCTCTTGTGGATCAATTCAAGTAAATAGGTGCAGAGGAAGGATAATAGGATGACTGTGTAAAGAAAACTTAATTCATAAGAGGGAACTGTAACAGCATGACATTTTTCAGTGAGGAAAATTGAAGAGAGAGAGAGTCTCATTGGGAGAACATGAGGGGGAGAGAAAAGCTGCTCCAGCTGAAGGGTAGTGTTGGCACAGAACAGCTGGGTGTGTCAACTAGCTGTGGGTAAAGGTACATTAGTGATTAGAAGAGCTTTCTAAATGCCAGAGGGGTGAGATATGGGAACAGAATCCCAGTGGGAGTGAACAGGATATTCATTTTGGCAGGATTTGCCCCCCTCAGTTTCACATCTCTCAATGGTAGCAACTCTGCTGGGAAAGAGTGCAGCAAAGAATGAAGAAAATAGGAAAAAGAGATAAATTTACTGACATATTGCCTTTATTTACCTCTGAACCTAATAAAGTGCTAGACTGTATTTTTTGTGGAATCATTGTACAAAGACAAGCCTTAGAATAAGTGCAAAACCACAAAACACCCAGAGTTTATCCAGAACAGTTAATCAGTGCTGCTGATTCTTTTCATAAAAAGCTTTGCAATTAGTAATTGATGGGTTGTTGAAGAATGTTCAGAATCGTAAGCAAGTAGCAGCACAACTTCAAGTAGCTGTAGTTCATAGGACCCAATAGCAGTGCATGTTTTGTTGTCTAAATGTGTTTTCACTTTCTGGCATTTTCTTTATAGAACAGGCAAGAAAGGACTTCTAAACCAAAAGTCACTTTCTTAGTTAGAAAAACCAATAAGTATTTAATGATATATAATTTTTGTAATGCTGGATATCAGTGGCAGTGAGGATTTATTGATATCTTGTTTCACTGTGATTTTGGAGCTCCTTTTCTGAGTAATAGTATATTGGAAACATGTAGATGCATGACAGCCTGTGACATTAGGGATAAATAAGGTGTTGGGCAGAAGTGCCAAAATATCTTATACAAAGCAAGAATCTGAGGGATTTATAATGCAGATAAGACTGAAACAGAGAACTATTTTATATGTGAATCATGGGTTTTTTTCCTCGTCCATCATATGTTTGGAACTGGAAACATCAAGGGTGTTGTAGATACTGGTGCAGGAGAAACACTGTGCAGTAGTTTGGAAATAACACATGAAGTGCTTTTTGAAGCAAAACCTGGATATGTTTCTGAAAAGTGTTGGATGATGTTGAAAATGTAGCAGTAGTCAAACTTAGTCATAATTAAGAGGAATAAGTGTAATATGACCTTTTTATTTCAGTCAAATCATGCGTTTTTGGGGTTTGATGTTTCTTTACTATGGAGGAGCAGGTCTAGGTCTTTCAACAAAGTTTTACTGCAGGGATCACAGCAATGTTTTATGTATCTCTACATCAAATACTACTGTAGAAATTGCATAATTGCTGGATGCCTCACCAGAATTCAGTGCCACTGTCAGACAGAAAAACAGATCTCTAAAAGAATCACTTTTATTTATGCCTGAAGAGTTGTGTTCCTTGGTATATAGTGAGCCTCGACTCTTTCAACATTGGTTCTCCAGAAATCCATGTACTCATCTAATTTATCTGATTTCAGTGGCGTTATTACTTATGCTGGAGGAAATCAAGAAACAGATTTTCTTATGGAGCTGTGATCCATTTTAAATAATTGTAACTTTAAGGCTAATCTGCCTTTCAAAAAGTAGCATTATTCTAACCTATTGCAGAAATGAATCTGCCTTTGTGTTCTTGTTTTTCTGTTCTTCAGTGCTTTAATACATAATTCTGAGAGTCACCAGTGAACCTTTGTATCATAAATATTATTGATTGTTATTGTGAATAAATGAAAACTTATATTTTCCATTCCTGTAATATCTGTTAAACCCCCCCTACCAACGCAAACATTTCAATCTGAAATAAGATGCCACTTTTTAGTTGTGGCTCAGGTACTTCACTTTTGAAGGGGAAACTCCAGATTCTTGGTCAACCCAAACAAAATAAAACTAAGAAACTAAGGTTATTCTCTGGTCGACAAGTAGATTGTTCTCTCACCAGTGAGTTTTTACATTCCATTTTTCCTTCTTTGGCACTTTTCTCCTTTGAACTCTATTTCCAGGATAAACTCAGCACAGAGAGTAAAATCTTATGGCTTTGTGAACACTGTTAATTATGGAGTGTTTGTGCATTCAGAGCTTTGAAGAGCTTTCTTCAGATGTGTAGCTTTGTCAAATAGGGACCAAAAGATTAAGTTTTATATGCTTTATAAAACCCAAATAACTGGTTAATATTTAAAAAGGAAATGGTGTCATAGTTAAAACATCAAGTTTGAAATCTATAGTCATGTTGAGAATAGAGGTTCGTCCCCTGGTATGGTCAGTACAGACTTTAAACGTTCCAAAAGAAGTATATTGTTTCCTAAATCATCGTATATTTAAGTATTAACAAGAAATTAATGCGTATAGTCCAGTTGGTAGTTAAAAAGTTTGTTGTGTTTTACTTGCTGATTTTGAGTATGGTCTCCGTGTATTTCTAATTTAAGAGCTGTTTTTTTTTCCAGAATAGGCAGATTTTAGGTCATCATTTTTAGGAATCTGTGAGTTCTTTGGAGATTGGGGTAATTATAATTATTGTTACATACTTTTCTGTGAGGTGACTTGATCACCATGTGCGAGGCAGAATTTGCTGATGGTATTTCTGCCTATTTTTATATTAAAACACCAATAAACCCCAAACAAGCCACAAATCCAGCCAAACATAAAGAAGTTCAGCTGCTTAAAAAGGATGTGAAGTAAGGCATGCAATATGGCTGAGTCTCCCTGAAGGAGGAGGAAGGTGTCAGTTACGATTAATGTGAACAACATTTATGGCCCTGGAGATGTGACCTCTCGTTACAGTAAATGTGACAGCATGAATTACTTTCAATTACGGTGAACTACATTCAGCTACATTAGTTCTGACACACCTCACTAGGACTCTGCTGCTCTGGGAGCTTTAACCAAAGGAGAAAAAGGCAAAACCTCGGAGTGCAAGTGTGTGTGTGGCACTTGAGCCAAACCTTTGGGTTCTGACTCAGGCAGATGATGCCTTGGGGTTTACACACTTCTGTTACTTCACTTGTTATTTCCACTGGCACTTTCAGGTTTATGCCTTGGGCACCAAAGAATACGCAAACCACCTTTTTAGTATGCCATGTATAATAAGTGTAAATGCTGAATTATCTTTTTTTTAAAGATCAGATGAGTTATCCTTTTTATTTTAGTCAGATACTAAACTGCACCTTTACTTGGAATTGGAAGTGGGTTTTACTGGCCATCAGCATGTCCAATGTGTCCCACTTTGTATGGCAGAACTACCTTTTAATCTTCATTAACACTATGCATTTATTCTTACAAATTAAATGTATCACAGCACAGGATATTTATCACTTGACAGAAGCACTTCTTATAATGTCATTACTTTTTCCTTCAAGGTTCAATTATCATGCTTCAGTTTCTACCTCTGAGCTTTCACAGACAATAAAAGATGCCCAGGGCAGGAGTCAACCTTTCACTTTTGCTACAGAGGAGATGCCATCTATTTCATGCTGTGCTAAGTATTCTATCGAAACATGAGTAAAACAGTGCCCTTGGCAAATCATACATTCGAAATAGCACAAAGCAAAGGAAATGGCTTTAATTAAAGCATTTTGTTTCACTTTGAGGACTTGGTTTGCAAAGAATTGGGCTTTTTTTTCTACCAAAATGAAGACCCTCTTTTCAAAATGAAGGGACTGGTGTTAAAATCACAGTAGAAAATTAGTGATGTAAAATTGCCACTTAAGGGAAGGGAAAGAAATGTTTGCTGATTCCAAAGTGATGCTGAATGAAGGCTGTGGAGTCTAAATTCCTGCTGTTCTCCATTTTATGTTAAAAACTAATTTTCAAATCTACATTTTCCCAATATTTTCTCTGGGCATTCAATGGTACTGTAGTGGATTGTGAAAATACTTGCAAATGTTTCAGTGGGTGTTTTAAAAAACAATGTGCAATAAAAACTGACTTCCATATGTCAGCAGCTCCCAGGCCATTAAGGTACAAAGATTTGTATTTTAGTTGTTTTACTTACTAAAACTTAGTAGAATCATAATTTTTAGAGCTTTCTTCAAATCACTGAAGCAGTGGGACACTCATAGAATTTTCAGTTCAGCCATTCTGGCAGTGAAATACCCTCACTTAGGCAATCAGATCCCCCTCAAATGCAATGTTTGGTTTCAGGCCACTAACTCACAAAAAGGAGGCTGAGGCGCTGGAGTGTGTCCAGAGCAGGGCAATGAAGCTGGTGAAGGGTCTAGAAAATCCTGTGAGGAGCAGCTGATGTTGTTCAGCCTGGAGAAAAGGAGGCTCTGAGGGACCTTTTCACTCTGTACAACTACCTGAAAGGAAGTTTTTCTCTTCTCCCATGTCTGAGGAGAAAGGACAGAAGGAAATGGCCTTATAATTGTACCAGAGAAAGTTCAGATTAGATATTAGAAAAAAAGTCACTGTAAGAGTGTTGAGGCATTGGAACAGACTGCTGAGGGTGGTGATGGAATCACCATCTCTGGAGGTGTTCAGGAGATGTCTGGATGTGGCACTTGGGGGATGAAGTTTAGGTGTGATTGTGGTTGGGGATTGAACTGGAGGATCTTGAAGGTCTCTTCCAAACTTGGTCATTCAGTAATGATCTGTAAATGGATGTTAAATTCTCTGCATATAACTGAAAGAGGGGGAAAATTCATTTTTTGTTTTTGGCTCTTGGTGTCTGTGATTTGTATCTGATCAAAATCACAGGTTTTTTTCTTATCTACTTGGGAGTAGAAGAGGCTTTGGCTCTTAAGGGGGAAAAAGCACAAACTTTCCCAAAAGGGAGGTAACAGCTTGTTTCATGTAGTTACCTTCAAGAACATAGTTTGTAAATATGCTTCAGGGGCTGTCCCAGTAGTAGTTTGGAGAAAAGTCACAAGGATTATGACATTCTAAATCATCTGGAAAGCAGTTTTATAAGGGGAGAAAAAGCAGGTGTTGGTATTCTCTGTCTTATAGTGATAATGGAAGTAAACTTGAAACGGTGACAGAATACTTAAGAATATGTTGTTGTGGACAGTGAGTTCTCTGCAAATCAAAACTGATATTCCAGATAGGGGAACAAATTAAAACAGGCTTAGATGCAGTTCAGATGGAATAATAACAAGATAATCTTCATGATCAAGTGTTCTGTTTGCAGAAGCGGAAAATGAAATAAGACATTGAAAACCTAAATACATCTCCTGGGATGCCGAATGGTATGGGAATGAGAGGAAGGAAATGATTTTGTGTAGCAACTTTGAAATTACAAAGATGCACTTAGAGGCATTTGCAGAGTCTGGAATTGTAATTTTAGCAGGCACTGAGGGACTCTAAATAATGTTAGTAACATTCCACAAGGTAATATGAAAACAGATTCATCTGTAGAGAAGAAAGAAATTTGGCTTCAGGGCAGGCATATTCATGTTTTCCTTTCTATCAGAAATGGAAGGTTTTTATCAGTCAGGTTTGATCTGCAGATCACAGGAAATGAACAAAAATTTTTTTCAACTTTGAGTTGTTTCAGTTTTGTTTTTACTGTGGCAACTTTTTAGGATACCTTAGCAATGTGTATCAGTAGGTCCACGTGTTTGTTTCAAAATTAGTACATTTAGTGTTACTTGGTTGAAAACTTTTCTACTGTGATCAGAATGAAGAAAAGAGTATGGCTTTGTGGTGGTGCTATTACTAGAACTAAGCTAAATGTTTTATTTTTTAAATGAATTTTCAGAAGAGTAGATCGGTATTGTACCTGAACACAGCTGAAACTGAAGCAGGTGTATGAAATTAAAGCATGGACTTTGTTTGTGGACTGGGTACAAGTTGGTGGTTTAGCTCTGCTGTTTTTGGAATTTTTCTTGGAGCTCCTCTGTGCTTATAGGGAGCCCTTCCACCACTTAATATTTCTTCTCCATGTGCTGTGCTTGCAGTGGAGCAAAGGGCTCTGGTGAACAC
Source organism: Hafferia zeledoni (assembly GCA_035583235.1). NCBI lineage: Eukaryota > Metazoa > Chordata > Aves > Passeriformes > Thamnophilidae > Hafferia > Hafferia zeledoni. Next base: position 14,078,671 of record JAWWEV010000024.1, on the reverse strand, counting down.
TGTCATGGCAGAAGGGAACATTTATCCTTGTGTTTCCTCTAGAGATTGGCATTTTTTTTGTTATGGAACAGCCAGAGCCATCTGACCCTCAGATGTGTAATGAAAATGTCTCCATGTTCACTGAGCCTTCTGCTTGAGATGGAAGAACTATAGAGGTCTTCCCTTTCCAGTTATCCAAATACCTGATGGGCACCAAAATTGGAATCTCCCTGCATTTGATTGCTGCAGGGAAATACCAGTTTCTACAGTCACATAAAACTTTGCATATCTGGAATATACTATAAGATATTCTCTCAAAACAAAATCTTTTATAAGTGGAAAAACTTTGATTTTTGACTGTTGAATAAAATTTTTATTAAATAGACACTTTGACCATTTGTTCAAAACCAAACACAGCTGAATAAGAAGGGCTAGGAAGAACTTGTGCAGTAAGCTGAGACAATTGAGGATGAAGCTGTGCCTTAACATTTGCATGGCTGGTGTAGCCCATTCTCCTGTCAGTTTGGATAAATGCATGTTTTGGTTCCTTACATCGCTGTTGTGAGCAGTGTCTACAAGGAGTGTTCTGTGCTGCCTTCTCCTTTTGTTGGAAATGGATTTCATTGGCATCATTGCTGTTGACATTTCTGTGGTTTATGACTTCCAAAGCTCTGGTAGGTTGTCTGCTCGTAACTAATGCATCTGCCTAGATTTATTTCAGTGGTGTTCAGTGCAGTTTTACCTACTAACAAATGTGGAGTAAATGAAAGTGTGTTTAAGGAGTTAAGAAATTCTTTCTTGAAGAAAAGAAATCCAAATAGAGAATAGAGCATGTAGGATGTCATTGCCAGAAAGACATTAGATATTTACACTGGAACTTGTTATTTTCCAGGCACACCTTCTCCTCAGTGCAGAATTGTCACATCCACATCATATGGTCTGATGTTAGGATGTATTAAACAAGAAAGTAAGAACTAAATACATATTTCTCTGATCAAATTTCTTAGTTGTTACATCAATATGAGGGATTCACATCCTCTAGTCCTTTTTAAAGCCCCCCCCTTTTTTAAAATTAAAATAATACTTTAATTCTGTGGCCAGTCCTGATACAGAAGACCCCATCCTGGACATGGAAGTTGACTGCTCTGCAAAAGCAGAGGGTTGAAGAAAATGTTCTCAGTCTTCCTGGGGACAATAGTAGGACATTGGTTGACCACTGGTCTAGGGCTCTGCTATTTAAATCTTGAAAATTATGATTAGAAAAACTGCCATAAAATAACAGGCCTAACCATATGCTCCCTTTGTGTTCACCTCAAAGTCAGACCAGGACATACAGTAGGTGTGCTGGAATTTTTGAAAGCCTTATTTGTGGAGATTTCTTAAACCTTTTCTGCTATAATAAAATCCAACCAAGCAAAAAAAAAACCCCACTAAACCAAATTATTTATTCTTACATAGTGGACATTTCTTCTAGAAGTATTTAGAAGAAGAAATTAGGTAGGTTTTTAACAAATCATTCTATAGTTTTTGAACTGGACAAAACAAAAAGCTACTGTAGTCATATATCTTACAGATTAATGAGTAAAGTATTATGCTGAACCCTTTTGCCCAGCTCTTCTGTAATGGAAATGGAAATTAGATTTGCAATCAGATGAATAAATCTTGGGCAAAAAACACCTACTCAAAGAATTTAATTGTTCTCTTTCTTGGCTGACACTATCAGTGCAGAACACAACTACAAACCCAATCTGTTCTCCGTATTGTTTCAACTTTTTTTCCTCAGAAAGTCCTTGAGATTCTTGAAACACAGCACTGGATTGTTGTAGGGCTGTCAATGAACAGCTGACCCACAGAAATGTTACCTTTTTGGTCTTCACTTCCGTTTCATTTGGGATGCCCAATTCCTTCAGAGCAGCTCTGAGAACTCCTGCATGAAGGATCTCCTGGAGAACAGTCTGTCAGTTGGGACAAGTTTTCCTTTGGCAAACTCACCTACATGGAAGCTGAGCTCAAAATGACCATAACTCATGTGAGAGCCACTCTTGTACATTTGAGAACCATGTAGGTCCAAGAAGGAAGTGCACACGTTGGAGAATGATGAAACTGTTGGAAACTGAACACCAGAAAAGTTGGTATGTTTAAATCCAGACTGCTGCAGCATCACCTGGTTTGCTGATTAGCAAATAAAAGGGAAAAGCTCTCCCAGGAGCGTGTTGTTTTTTTTTTTTTTTTCCCCTCCTTATAGATTTTGTAGTGAAATGCTGAACTGCATTAATTTTAGTTTGGTTTGATTGGTGAGATTTTGCTCTGGAGTTTTCCTCTTTTAAGGAAAAAAAATTATTTTGACTTTTGGAGGTGGATATTTTTTTACTCACTTTACCCTTGTTTTTTTGTTTCTCTTTGAATGTTCCAGGAAGTCTGTATGTAGGAAACACCTGTGGAACACAAAAAGTGGACTTGTTACTAGTCTTGTAACATCTGAAATTTTTCCAGGCTCCAGTACTTATATCTATCTATATATATAAAATATTCAGTGGAGGATTTACTGCTGTCAGTATTCTTGTGTGTTCTCTGCTCATGGATTTCTCCATGGTCAGAGTGAATTTATAAGGATTAAAAGATTCTCTTGATTTTTAAATTGTCAGAATTTGAAGATATCTAGTAAACTATCTGATACCTACTAATATTCTCACCCCATGTTTTTTAACTAAAACCTGCTGTCTTTTAAATAAAGCTTTTAACATGTAACAAAATATATTTACCATTAATGCTGTTTTATGACCAGATACAGGTTTAATTCATCACTTGGCACTGACTCTGCTCAACTGCATAAGGTAAAATTACGAGACAATGTGCCCCTATACACAAATATTCTGCTCTACTTTCCTTATTGTGCTGACCTTATTCTTCTGAGTATCATGAATTAGAGGATGGCAGAAAGACACCCAAGCCATTTGGATTCCCTTCCAGTTATATCCTTTATTGCAAACTTGGCCTGCCTTCAGTGGTGCAGCTCAGACTCCTTGGCTTGCTGTGCCCAACCTTCACAGAAGTTGGGTGGATTTAGGACTGAAGCTCTCATGTCACTGCCTGCTGGCATTTCTCCAGCTTGCCTTCCACACCCTGCAAAGGGATTGGTTCATTGTCTCTTGGTTGATAATTCTTCACTACATGGTAAATTTGTGGGGGGTTCTGTTACATCTTTAGGGATTTATGAGCAAATTCACAAAATCCCACTATTGACTTTGTTCATTCAGAACAATATGAAATAGAAAATTAGTCTGTGCCTCCATAGAGGAGTGTAAGGGACTGTAAATGGTGTATTTAATAATGTGCATACAGAATGGATGTCTGTTGTGTTCAGTTGGCTGTTATTCAACAAAACCTGTCTGAGAGCAGAATTCTACTTGAATGAAGCATAGGGAAAACAGGAATTTTTTTCCCAATAATGTTAGAAACAAAAAAGTACTTATTTAATATGCACTAAATATAACTTTTACATGAACAAAACCAGCATGGATCCACACAGATGCCTGGCAATTGATATGAAAATCTGTCATTTGATGCAACATTTTTGTGTGTACAAACACTTATTTACAGAACAGAGGTGTTGACATCTCTGTTATCATATTAAAGGTAAAGTGGAAAATACATGATTAAGAATATGAGAAGCAATCAAAGTCAAAGACGAAATGTAGGTTCTGCAGTGCATTTAGAGGAAGTGATTGCAGGAAATAATGAAAGAAATTATCAGTGTTAAACATGGTCTGCTTATTCATCTACCGCTGGCTGCCAGATAAAGAACAGGCATTAATGCTACTACAACTCTTTGGAGGTTGGGATACTATTTCAGTGGTGTTGGTTTTTCAAATGCTCCTGCAGACTACATTATATATGTAAAAAAGGAGTTTAACTTAATTGCTTTTAATTTTACTTGCACCTCAACGTAATGTGTGAACATCCATTTTGTTCATTTGCTGTGCTCATTATTTGAGTTGTCTTGTTGCACCCCCTTTCCTTGCAAACACTAATGCTTGCCTGGGATTTGGAGGAGGGAGCCATTGTTAATTGTGGCTATACCAAGCGATTGTGAATTCACAGTTCAAAAAGGATGGAAAGATTTTGTGCCCTCTTTGAAAGCAGTGAAGATTCTGAGAGTGTGGTTTGTTGCTTGGCAGTGGTACCAGCAAAGTGAAATCCCTTTGGTTTTATATAGAACTGGTGTAAGAATGTTTATGCTTATTCCTACCCTAGATATGGAATTTGCATTTGGTTTTGACTTTCAAGTCTCAACCTTGCCATCAGATGTCCCAGTCTGACCTGCCAAAGCATCTGCAGTAGTATGATGGTGTCTTATCTCACAAGACTGGAGATATTTCTGGGCCTAATGCCAAATTCCTGCCTGGACTTGCCCTGGATTTTACATGCATTCAATGTATTCAGACATAAAAGGGTCTCATGTCCTTGAAATGTCATGTGCACTTGAAGTATGGCAGTAATGTCTCCTGGCCCCCGTCTGTGCTGAAGTGTGACTGTGGGTGTGTAATTCTTGTTCTGAGGTTGCTGCAGAGCACTGTCAAAAGGCAAGGCTGCACCTAAAGAGCAGTAATGCAGAAATCTGACATACTCAGACTAGTAGTTGTATTCCCTCTGGTGAATCAGGACTGATCAGGAAGGTAGAACGTGATTTAATTGGCTTGATCAAAACACAAATCCTTAAAATACTGTTTTTCAAACTCGCCCTCCCTTGTTTATGTGCCTAAAGGCATAGTTAATCCAACAGCTATCACCAAATTGAGTGATAAATAATTCTAATTCTTCTAATACATAGGAAGTAATTTCTGTGTCTAATCTTGGAAGTAAATTACTGTTTCTGTTTTTAATGTTGATGAAATTAAGCCAGGTATATGGATTCCATGTTTGCTTTCATTTTCTATATTGGGAAACTGCTATAGCATTTTTCACCTTTGGAAATAAAAAGGTTTACTTTTCTTTTTGTGTTTTTACTCTGATACAGGTCACAGGTGATTTTCAGAGGAATAGAGGTATACAAAGTGAAAAATTAAATGTTTCTATTTTTAAATGGTATGTTTTTCCAGCAGCAGAACTTCACAGAATGGCTGTTTGTCAAAAAGATAAATGGCTTTATATGTTGTTGAGGCATCAGTCACACAACTTATTAAAATCCACATTTTTTTTTTTCAGTCTCCAAATCAATAATGTCAAAGTATCTTGTGTTATGTTGAAACTTCAGAAAGTTGATCAGTTTAGTTACTTTGCTTAAATGGAGTCACTTTATCTGCCAAGCAGTTTTTTACTCTGATTCAGGTGTGTTATTTTGGATCCAAAGGTATATTTTCTCAGTTAAGAAATTATTGCTACCTCTGATGCCATGGGTATAGATATCAATATGGGAAGACTTAATTATATAGCATAATAGATTAAGGTTTTGCAAATTAATTATTTTAAGACAGCTTTCTTTTGAAACGTCTTAAAAGCAGAGTTGTAGTGCATCACCTTATGACATGTAACAGTAACTTTGCATATTTCTTTCAGAGATTTTGAAAATATGAAGATAAATGATGACTAATGTACACCATCTGGCTGGGGTGGGGGAAAAAAGATTTCCTGAGCAACAGGGTTTCTGCTAAGCTGATTTACTTAAAATAAGAAAGCAAATGCGCTGCCTTTTTTTTTAAATGAAGTTCTTATGATTTCACCTAAACTCACTGGGGAAGGGCAGCCTTTGTTTTATATTCCATGACCCATGTCCAAGTGGAGCTCCTTGGACTCCATCAGAAGGGCATCGTATCTGATCAGTCCTGTTGCATCATATATTCAGACAAAGATTGCTGAGACTTGCAGCTTTTGAGCAACATTAATAAAAGTGTTAGACAGCCTTGCAGGAATCAGCTGCCTTTGAGGAGAGATGACCCAGCTTTGTGTGGTACCAAATCAGTGAACAAACAACTATTAATCTATACAGCCTTAGGATTAGATCCTTCATAGCACAGACATATTGTTGTACTTCACATGTTGTTTATGTTTACATCTGTCGGGTTTTTCTGTTAATTTGGTGATGCAATATAGAAACAAATGAAGGAATAGATATTAGAAGTTATATGCAATTTCTGCTTTAAATTTGTGCAATTTGTTAGAACCAAACAGCTTTCTCAGTTTCTTTTAATACACTTCTTTTTTTTCAGCAGGCACTCAGGCTTACATACTTCCTTTTGTTTGTTTTAGTTGTCTTCTTTCTCAGTTTTCCTACTTCCATTTTTAGTGAAATATTAATTGAAAGATCTCAACTAATTTGAACAAAATAAGATGTATAGGGATTTCTCCACTGAGGAGAAAATAAAGCATATAAATATGGTGTTGTAACCTGCTGGATTTGCAGCCTTCAGTCTGTGTTTTGAATTTATCTTTTACTGTTTTGTTTATTTTTACCTAGCAACCCTACCTTTACAATTCTTCCAGTAATACAGAAAATGGTGTGATGGATGAAAATTTATTTACTCTTGGTAATAGTTGCTTAAGCTCTGGACAAGGTGATGTGTGGTCTAGAGATGTATCAGGTTTGCAGAGGCAAAAATTGATGTCCATGGTGACTGGCAAGAAATTACCCAAGTGTGAGAAGGGACTGCCAGAACCTTCCTGAGTGTGAGCAGGTTGTTAACTTTGCAGTTTGTGTGGGAACATCTGTTGGCTGCCTCCTTATTAAAGAGCCAAACAGTCTGTAAGAAAAGCACAGCCTGTACTTTGAATGCTGGTAACTATAAGGGCAAGTCATTCATCTGGCCTCTGTGGGAGACACAAGTTGGGATTTAAAAAGAAGGAAATAAATAAATGTTGTGAAAGCATGAAAAGGAGGAAAGCAGGAAGGGAGGAAACATGAAACACTGAAAAAATAATCTTCTCTTTGGTTGTAGATATATAGAAATATGTGTTTCTTTTCTCAAGGTTTTCAAGAAATTGTGGTTGTGGGTTTGCCCAGTGGCTGCTCATACAAAGCATCTTTTGCCTGTGCTGTTGGTTACATTAGTAGCATTGTCCCTGATTCTATCTTTTATCCATTATGAATATATATATTTCTAGGGGCAAAATATAGAACCAGTGACACACATGCTTTACAACAGGGAATGAGGATGGAAGGAAACATTTCCATTCTTCAACAGAAAGGAAGGAAAACTTTCCAGTGTTCAAAGTTGTGTAGAATGCAGGAGCTTTTAGATGCTGAATGTGTAGTGGGTACAGGTAATCATACATGCCCTGATTCTATCCCTACTTTTCCCTGTGATCATGTAAGAATTCTTAGAATCATATCAGAATAACAGAAATTACACAACTGTTACCTGAGAGAAATTTTTGGAGGTTACCTTTTCCTTCAGCTCCTGGCAGGACTGTTGCCAGCCTTACGTCAGCTCAGCTGTACCCCTGCCCGGCTGCATCTTTGAAAAGCCCTGCTTTAAAACTGCATGTTCTATCCTACATTTCTGGTAAAAAAGTTCTCTTAAATTCTGTGACCCTCCAAACCTGCAGCTTGTGACTGTTCCTCCTTATTTTCCCATGTGCTACTAATTATTGTTTGGCTTCAAAGTCCATGTAGTTCCCTTGTACTACTTGTAGTCTGCTGTTAGCCCTTCTCTTAAGCTCCTCTTGGATAGAGAGATCCTCCTTGCTGGAGAGGAAATCTTTCCTTCACTGGGACTTGCACTCTCAACATGCATTTTGAACTCAGAGACCCTAAACTTTAATAGTGTTGCAGTCTCACAGCACTAAGTAGAGATGCATCACAATTTCCCTCTCTCTGTTCTCAGTGCTGTTCCTAACACAGCCCAATGCAGAATTTGTCTGATTTACAATGAGCATGTATTTAGCTTGATGCCCACTGTGACTTCCAGACCCTTTCTCAGCCCATATTGGTGTGGGATTATTTAACCCAAGGTGCAGCACTTCCCATTTTTCCTTGGTGAGATTCAGATGGCTTCTGTTGGTGCAGCTGTCAAGGCTCCTTAAGGTCCATCTGCAAAGTGACACAGAGTGGCCTTCACCCCACTGGTGGGTTTAAAATGAGATTGTCTCATGTTCCATGAGGCTTTAGTAGCATGTTTGCAATATTGTTTAGGAAATAAGAAACATTCCTGCCTCTGTAAAAGAAATTAAATAAACAGGAACAAGGCCAATACTATCTTTTAAAGATAGATAGTAAGTGATAGGGGAGAGTTGCTGAGATTTGAACAGCAGGGACATGTGACAGTCAGGCAGGTTACACTGGCATTAGGGCTCACCCAAACAGCAGAAAGGCATTACAAGAGTTTTTGAAGGGGAGCAGTGAAGGGCAAAGATACTTTTTAGGATGGGACTTGGTAGTTTGATGGATGGAATTAATTTATATATTTGCCTATAAAACAGGACACAGGACATGGTGACCCAGGAGGCCCCATCCAGTCCTGTATCCAGTGTTCTTTTTAAGTAAAGAAGCTACTGAATTTTTGAATATATGAAACATGTATCTTTTGTCTCACTTCTCCTACTACTATGATTTTGATATATATTTTGCCCATAGCAAATGCCAACCATAATATTTTTTCTTCCTTATGTTGTCTTACGTTATTTATCTTTCTATATCCAAGCTGCAGACTTAGCTATATGCAGGGAGACAAAAATAGCTGTGATTGTGGAATGTGTACATGGTGGGATTTGCTTGTATTTGAGCATTTTTTTGAGTATGTTTCTCAGGAATGCTGATAATCCACGTTATTGTAATCTCTGTGGTGCTCTGGAGCCAAAGAGATCTGATGGATTTTGGTGCACAAGCCATTTATGTTCCTTCTGTGACGCCACTTCACTCTTGTTAACCAGTGATTGTAGTTGATTGGGGATAAATTGGTGGGTAAGTGGAAGGGACCATTTTGAAAGCAGTATTAGGAAGCCTGAGGAGAAAGAGGGTCTCCATCGGTTTTGCTGGGCTGGGAGATCTCACCCCAAGTGTAAAGCAGCTGAGGAGGAGCTGCCCTGGGTGAAGCATTGCCGTGTTCATGAGTGCACTCCAAGGGGAGGAGAAAGGCAGGAGGACAGGACTGAGCTGAGCAGGAGGTGCAATCCAAGAGCAAGTGTTACCTGTCCCAGTGATCCCAGGGGTGTTGCTTGTTAGGGGGAGGAGTGCACAGTTTATTGAGGGGCCTCTGTACCTGCTCAGCCACAAGTGCCAGGTTTATAAATGGGTGTCACGCTCTATGTGGAACCACCCTAAATGGCCTTGTCAGGAGGAAAAGAAACCCCCCTTCCCAAGTTAGACTGCACATAAGAATATCAAGACCATTGTTTAAATTACAAATTAAGGCTTGTGTTTTTTTATTTGGTTGTACGTGAAGGTGCCAGGATGTGTAAAAACCAGGGACTATGTACTTTGGTGTGTCATGTCTGTGCTCTATTTAAATGTATGGTACAAGGTTGTTGTCCTGACTGGGCAGTTGTAGTCCATGTAATTAACATTGCTTGTGATAAGTGAGCAACGTCATGTGGTCCTGAAAAAGTTTAAAAAATGAATCACGCTCTTTGTTCCTTTTATTCTTGGCTGTAATATTTAAGTAGCAGTAGGTAACTAAACAAAATATTATAAGGAGTGATGATTTCTGAAGGTAAAAAGAACTGATGTATTTTGATAGCAGTGACCTCTGCAAGTTACCCAAATCAAGTATGCTAATACTATAGAGAGAAGAAACACCAAAAATGTTACCTAGTTAGCTAGGAAAAGAGTTCAATGTATAGTTCTGTTTAAAATGAGAATTTTGGTAAAATGCATGAACCAGTAAGATTAAAAAACCCCAACATTGAAACAAATCTGAAGTTGGAGCTTCAGTGGTGATACAGTACCTTAAATTTTTGTTTTCAAGCATAATAGGGTGCTTTAAAGAAATTCTGGTGAAGTGGAAGGAAGAGTAAGTCAATGTAAGCTTCTACATTAAGATGAAAAAGTTGCAAGATGGTTTAAAATGAAATTAATGCCCTGTTAAACAACTTAAAACTTTTTGAGTCTCCTCAATATGAGACCTTAACATTCCTTATTAGATAGAACTCTGTGGGTCTTAAGGCTGATAAAGTGAATAGTGAGTATATCACTGCTTGCCTTTTGAGGGTATTTCCAGGGTCCTGTTCTACAGCATTGTCTGGTTTTAATGAATGCACAGAATCCTATTGACCTGGATGGGACTATTTACTTAAGCATAGGTACAATATACTTCCATGTTTGCAGAAACAGAGGTTTATTCTCTCACAGAATGTGAAAACAAGAAAATCTTGTACAATTATGTAATTAAAACCTTGTCATTACAGTTGTCATTAAGTGCTATGCAAATAAAACCTGTAAAATAAACTGCCATGAAGGTATCTCCTTAGTCCTGAGCAACACAACTTACCCTCTTACTGCAAACTAGAACTAGTAAAAGAGCTATTACATTGTCTTTCACTGTGCTTTTTCTTTTTTGTCTTCTACAGGAAAAAGTAGAATATGCCTTCCTGATAATTTTTACAGTTGAAACATTTTTGAAGATTATAGCATATGGATTATTATTACACCCCAATGCATATGTTAGAAATGGATGGAATTTATTGGATTTTGTAATAGTAATAGTAGGGTAAGTAACTTACCTTTCATTGTGCAAATATTTTAAATTGTCTTTACAGTGAGGTAGATGTAAGTCTGTCTGGCTGTGAGTAGCAGCCTATGCTTGATTTTCTTTCCTTTGGAATAAAAGTACGAACTGAGTGAAAAATTTAAAAGAAGTCCTAAAAGTTTTCAATGCTATCTGTGCCTTTAGGCTGCACTGCACGATCAGCTTTGTAGTACAAGTTCCCAGGGAATTCCAAGTTCTGCTGAAGAGTTTTCCACAGTAGCCTTTCAGAATCTTTTCTATCTGATCTTTCAAGATAAACTGATGATGAAGGTTGATCTGTTGAGGGCCATACGTTATTTCACTTATTTGTTTAACTCTCTACTGAAGTCCTGTGGAGTTCATCTATTATACAAAGAGCTCCAGGAGAACTCACGTGTTTTGAAGTGAAGAGTGGTTGGGCAGGCAGAATTAACTGAGTGATTCCTTGACATTTCCAAAATCTGAAGGAAGTTGGACTTGATTTTGGGATGCTGCATGTCAGGCCCTGGATACATGTATGACTTAGGCTTGCCTGGGGCAGAACGTATGCTAAAAATCACCCTGTGCACCTTGGTACAGCAGGAAACCCTGGCGAGTTTGCTCTTTGCTTCAGAGCTTGGGCCTTACACAGGGTACAGAAGAGTGGGGAGTGGAACATTTCATGCTTACATTACACACCTGCTTGTGGTAAATAATTTTTGTCAGCAACTTCATGGCTGTGCTACTTCATTAGGTCCTACCTTCAGCTACCTGGGGGATGAATCTTTAGGGAGATATTCACCAATTTCCTAAATATTGTGGAGATTATATTAAGAAATGTTTTTACAGTACTGTAAATTCTGTTTGCTGACAATATTTATTACCCAGAACATGGAGAACATTATCTGTGGTTAACCTTGTATGTCGTAGTTGGCTTGCAAAGACAACCTTGACATGCAGTGTGCAGTTTTAATTTCAGTTTTAAGTTCCAACTGTATCAAGGGTTGCCTGTAATTGGAAAGGCCTAGAAATAAGAGTGTGTGCTGCCTTTTACTTGTGTCATTAAAGAAAACCAAAAAAGATACAAAGTAAAGGAATTTGTAGTAAAGCATTTGGGCAAGTACAATGAATGCCAGATTTGTAAAGATTTGATTCTGAGATACTAAATGTTACTGAGAAGGATGTATTTGGGCCAGTTGCTTGGCATTCAGGCAGTTTTGGTCCAGGACTAAAATTTGTGTATAAATAGATCCTTCATCAGGTCAGGTCATTCTCAACAGATTGGCCTCTGTGCCTGAAGGGGAAGCTTGGTGGGCAGGTGTGGAGATTCACACACGAACTCTGTTCTCCTGCCAGGCAGTCACTTGAATAGACCTCTTCCCTTTTGTCAAGTGACCATGGAGTTACAGTAACCCTGGAGCAGTCTAATTAACATGACCTCTATCTTTCGCTGTGTCCTAAATACATGATAACTAAAAAATTTTCCATTAACTCGTAAAACACTCGTTATTGGAGGCTAAATGTAGTCAGGACAAATGCTCACACTGAATTTGCTGACAATATGAACAAAAAAGGACTGCAAATTATCAAATACCTGAAATATCACACAAGATGAAGCTCTAGCTCAAACCCCATATTTTTGGAATATAAACTATTTTGTAGGTTGTTATCAGCCTACCTGTAAGGTGGACCTTTCATAACTTGCAAAACTGCAAGCAATGTTTTTGTTCTTTTAAGAAAGAATGGCCTACATGATTAAGTAAGCCCAAGTCCCATTTATTTTATTTAATTAATACATAAAAGCCCAGTGAAAAATGGATTTTCATATATAACTCAAGTTGGATGTGGAATCGCTTCTAGATCTGATTCTATTTGATTGGCTTCAATGTGAAATTTATTTAGGTATTTTAATAGCTTTGAAAGAGCTGCCACGATGTCCTATATTAAAATATTGACATTTGCTCATGTGCTTTCTCAGCAAAAACTATAGCAGGCCAAATGCATTAATCTTAATTATACCCAAAGAAAACTGTACAAGCAAAAGGGAAACATGTATAGAGACTCTTTTCCAAATCCAATGTGGCATTTTAACTTTGGTAAACTATACAGAAATGAAAACATAAATTACCATAAAGGAGATCAGTAGCTTTATACCTTAATGGCTTTATAGCAATGCCATATGTCCTGGTTTCAGCTGGCCAACATAAAGTGACAGAGCTGTAGACACAGCTGTGAATGTGATGCTTTCTCCTGTCTTTGTCACTTTGCTCTGTAACCAGAGCATGAATGACTTTGACTGCTCTACTACTTGCCTGAATGCTATCTCACATAATTTCCATTGATTTCTGTGAAAGAATAAGGTACTGGTAGAGAAAGCTTTTATAGCACTTTCCTGTGCCTGTAGCCCTTTAATTTTCTGAATGTTGTATAAAGTGACAGGCTGAAAGCAGGTTCTCTGAAGTCAGGACTTGATTCACAAGTCTTAAAAAGTGTCTGCCTTTAGAGCACAAATAGTCACTCTTGAAATTGTTGAGGTATCTCATTTTATTGGAATTTTGCTTCTATTAAATTACAGGACTGAATCAGGATCTGAAATACTCGGTGTCTGTGTTTGGTTATAGCAGCATGGAGGCTGCTGGGGTTCATTCAAACATCTTAGAGTCTTTGTGGATGGGTTTTGTTCTGGAGCAGACTAGGGCTGGGTATTGACTGGGATGAGTCAGTTGCTGACTGGGGGAAGGTAAAATCTCCAATATTCTACTTTAGGCAATCTATTAAATAATATATGATTTCAAGCAACTCTCCAGCACGACTGAGTTGTTAACCAGAGTTATGAAAACCTTTCATGAACAAAATAAACCCCTGCACATTTCAAGGATCCTTTACAACTGTGAAACACTTTTCAGGGTTACAGAACTACTAACTTGATAGTCCTTCCAGGGGAAGTGCAGTTTTGCAACTACCGAGCTCCAGACTTCTGTGCAAAGGATAACATAGTTTGTGTGGTCCAGCCACAGTCTAGAAAACCATCTGAAACGGAGCTCCAAACTAAAATCAGCTTGAGATTAATTTGTATTTCAAGCACTTGCATCACTTTAAATTGCTGCTAGAAGTGGGAAAGTAAAATAAAACTCTTGTCTTCCAAGCTGTTCTAATGAACAACTAGTTCATTTCTGCAGGGAAAAAATGCAATATAATAAATGAGCCATCTGGGAATATATTTATCCTCAGAGGTATTATGTGTAAGAAAAATCTTTTTGGTGTTATTAAATGTTGAACTCTAATTATTTTTAATATATTCAGTTTCTGCTGACTGTATATAGAATATTGGAAGTGCAGTGTCAGTTGGAGTTCATACATTCCACCAAAATTAAGACAGATGGTTTTAGTTGTTATCACTTTTTTCCTCTAAAGAGAGGACTAGTTCCCCGAATGTTACAGCTGGAATGTTTGAACCAAAGTAGCTTCATTTATTTAAAAGTAGCAAATTGTGCATACAAGTGAAATGCTAAGTTATTGGATGTGATCCTTGTTCTCTAGAGGGATTATAAACTCTTGCACTTCCTAACTCTTCCTGCCAGGATTTAATGTATAAATACACCTCTCATTTGACATCTGAACAGCTTTTCAGCATTATCTGCAGTTCAGATAATTTCCAAAGTAAGATCTTTGATTGCATGGGAAATAGACAGTGATGACCTTACCTTTCTTCTCATTTTCTAGATTATTTAGTGTAATATTGGAACAATTAACCAAAGAAACAGACGGTGGCAGCCACTCAGGTGGCAAACCTGGTGGCTTTGATGTCAAAGCCCTCAGAGCCTTTCGTGTCCTGCGACCTCTCCGGCTTGTATCAGGAGTGCCCAGTAAGCTCTTCTCCATTTAATGCCATTGCAATGACTGCAGTAACTGCTCTGATTCTTTCACTTTCTTCTTCCAGGCACTGACAGAAATGAGAGAACAAAAACTCAACTTTATACTATCTAGTTCTGTATATAAAGTGAATTTCAAGATGAATGCTACCCTATTTCAAGTCAAACAAGGGATTGTGAATTCAGTCAGTGTATGATCTTCTTACACAGTTCAATAGGCAGACAGGGGAATACACTTCCTTTTTGGGAACTTTATATAAAAGTAAATTGCATGTTAAAATGCTAAAACCCCAGAAAATAAAATCCAGATTTTTTTTTTTTTCAAGTTCTAAAAGCCTGCAGATCTGAATGTGTAGGTGGTCCTAAAATAGTTTATATGTTGGGAAGTGTATGCCAAAGCACATTACACATTTTGTATTTCCTGCCCCCTCCAATGCACATGAATGCCTTCTGCTTATCTCAGTAGAGCTCACAGATAAACTAGGAAACCTAAAAAGTAGAACAATGTTGTTTAAAGAAAGCAATTGAATTTTCTGATAATGTATCCTGATTTCTTTTAATACATTATTGAAGCTGTTTGGGCTGAATACAAGGTCCATAGCTTGCAATTCAGCTCTTTCCAAGACATCCAAAGGAAGAAAGTTACTTCTGTGTTTATTATGTCATCATCTGTTACATGGAAATGATCACAATTTTGTATATTTGGCAAAAGGACTTTGGTGAGAACAGAATCAGGCCTATGAAATGCCAGGAAGGAAGTAAATTAAAAATGAGGCATATTTTATTCTCATTGGTACTGTGGCAGCTTCATTACTCTGGGATTCACTTGTTTTGGTAAAGCCAAAATTTGGACAAATATTTAATTGAGAAAATGGCATAGTTCTGAAAGCAAGGTGAGGAATAAATGATAGAGTAAGTTTGTTCAGAGTAAAACTGTGTTTTCCCAGGTAACTACATTTTTCTCTCCAGACCAAACCCTCAGTTCTGCAGTTGGATGACTCTACTTTTTCTCAGGACTTTCCACAAAATTGTGGTTGTAGCACAGAACTTCTTAAAGGTGATATAAATGACCTACAGACACACACTGACTACATGCCCTTTCTTTCTAAAAAAACATAGAATCTGGTGACAAATTTCAAATACTGACTTCTGTGACATAAGAAATAATTAGTCAGAGAGTTTTAGATTCTTATGAAGCTTTTTGTTACAGAAACATTTGGGGGTTCTGGGCAGTAGAATTTTTTTTAAAAACTTATCTCTGCATGTCTATCATTAATTTCTAATAATGTAAAATTATGGAAAATTTGGTAGGGCAAGACAGAAATGTGGCTTGTATAATTTTTTTTTTTTTTTTTTTTCCTTTCAGGTTTACAAGTTGTCCTGAACTCCATTATAAAAGCCATGGTCCCCCTCCTCCATATTGCCCTTTTGGTATTGTTTGTAATCATAATCTATGCTATTATAGGATTGGAACTTTTTATTGGAAAAATGCACAAATCTTGTTTTCTTATTGATTCAGGTAAGTCATGAAACTGTTGACTGAAATAAGGGTTTGATTGTGTTTTCTTTCAAATCTGTGGGATTTCAGTTTTGAGTAGAACCAGGGGCCAAAGCACTGAAACTTCTGTAACTCCAGTTTACAGTGTGGCTCATAATTTTAGGAGGAGTGTATTCAATGAAAACAAAACAAAACCAAACCACCACCAAACCCACAAAAAATTAACTAGTCTAGAACGTGCTCTGAGTAGGTTTTCATTGCTGATATTTGTAGCTTAAATGTCAGCTGTGAAAATAATAAGGGTTATCTCTAGGTCACAACTCATTTGCTTTTTCTCACCTCTGGTTACTGAAAAGGGAAGACAGACTTTGCTGAGCTCTAATTTGGGAGTGTTTCTCCTTCAGGATTGTGGCAGTGTGGTAAGAAGTAAAGTTCTGAAATGAGTAAAGTAAGAAAACAGTGTTCCTCCATTCAGGTGAAACGAGGAAATCAAAGTGTGTGTTGTGGGAGAATTTTGAAGGAGTGAAGCCTCATGAGGGAGAGATCTTATCTGGTGGCTAAAAGGTGCTTTTCTGTCAAGGAAGAGGATGATGGATAGGAATGAGATCTCTTTTCCTTAATGGTCCTTTTGTTGGTGGCAGAAAGTGAAGTAACAGCAAGAAGAGGACAAATGTCACCATGAGGAGCTTCTAAAAAAATGATGTATTATGACATGCTGCTTTCTACTGCTTAATTACTCAAGCTCTTGTGTACCCTGCTTAGATAAACCCATTTTTAAGTTGCAAGGCCCAAATGTGAGAGACACTCAAAGCTCCCTTGCGTTGCCTTTCTCAGCTTGAATTCTGGATTTCTGTTACAACAGGGTTGATATTTCTTCATGCAAGGGGTTATAAACTCACAAAAAGTTGAGAATTCGGTGTGATGATTTTTTCGTCACTTTTCAGATATACTTGTTGAAGAAGATCCAGCACCTTGTGCATTCTCAGGGAATGGGCGTCAGTGTGTCATGAATGGCACTGAATGTAAGGGTGGATGGGTTGGGCCCAACGGAGGCATCACCAACTTCGACAACTTTGCATTCGCAATGTTGACCGTGTTCCAGTGCATAACCATGGAAGGATGGACAGATGTGTTGTACTGGGTAAGTTCATAAATCACTGAGCTTTGCTTACTTTTAACCAAGCTTTTATGTTTGGGTGAGAATTGAGCTGTGTTTTCCAATTCCATCAGCAGGAAATCTCGGTGAGTTTGCAGGACACAAGCTCAGCTGCACACTCTTTCCAGTCACACATGTTATTGGACTCCTCAGGCTAAAGAGATATTTTAATAACAAATTTATTCATTGCTTATTTGAGGGTTTTTTTTGCCTATTCCATTTGGATAAATGTAATACTACATTTATGTCCTTTGGACTAGCCTTTTTTCGTGTGAGCCTACAGATATTAAGTATGTCTTCACTGATTAGGCTTAAGAGCTCTCTTTTTGCAATATTTCTGCAGAATTTTTCACAATGTTAACATAAATTAGAACAAAGCAAGCTCTCCACTGTCATTGCTTGCCATGGGGACTGCAAACCATTTGTTAACCATTCAGAAACAACAAATTACAAGAGCTGTGACCCTGATGTCATCTCCATAGAAGCAGCAAAAGGTATTGAAAAACCTGTGTAAATCCTCACCTTTAAATGCTCCTTTGGCATAAGCTATGCTGCCTCCACAGCCTTAAAACATAAACAGTCAGATGGACACAGGCTGGCAAACTGAAGATTTATTTAGTCCTGATTGTCCAAATGAGAATAGAGGAAAATTAACACACATTTCTAAAGGAATAGCCTCCTAAATATAGAGACGTTTCTCTGCTTGACCCCATTCCTGTCTAAGGGACATTACATTCTTTTGTGAATCTTTAAGCATTTAAACATCTGATGTGGGTGATTTGTCCAAGGTTGTTCAAGAAGCCCGTGACAGAACTTACTGACCATCAGTGAGAATATTCTCTACTACTTGGTACTCAGCAGTAAGTCTTTGCAGCAATTAGAAGCTCACTATCTTGTAACTCTAACAGTTCAAATGTTGGAAAATATTTATGGAAGAAGAAAAGGATTACTAGTCAGGATCACTGTTAGCAAGATGTGACATGGATGAGATCTCAGGATGTATCTTAACAGAACTCCAGGTTATGTTGCCACCAGCAGCTCACATGGTGAATTTGTTTCTTTGGCCAGCTGGGACTATTTACTGTTATTATCTGTTGTGGAGTACTGGATGCATTTAAGGATCCAGTATTACCCAGTGAATGAAAATATAATTTTATGTGGTCATTTATTGCAAATCAAGGTGAAATAATCTGTTGCTAAAATGTTTAGCACCAGAATGTAGTCTCAGATAAAATCTGTGGTACTGGAGTATAGAATATGGAGATGTTTTAAGATAATGTTAGTGTTCAAGATAATTAAGATGGTAAAGATGGTAAATGGACATTCTTTTAGGATTGAAAGACTAAAAGAAAAAAGGAAAATATGAATATCTGCTTCCACCGTCTGTTATCAGAGATATAAAACCAAATTGTAATAAAAGAATATTCCAAGAATCAAAGGCAGCCATTTTAGCTTGATGTGCATGAGTTTTGTGGGTTGGTTTTTACCTAGAAATCCACTGATGATACCCAGACTAAATGAGTTTTATACAAAACAAACAAATAAAACAAAACACATAAGTATTAGGAACTGCCCCAAATTCTGATTTCCATTGGGTCACTGTGTGAACAGTGAGATACACTATGCAAGCTTCTCTTGCTAGCAGGTGTAATCTGAGGGGGTGCAATATGTGCCGTGTTTGCATCGTGCTCTGTGCCGCTCTGTCAGCAGCAATGACAGCTGACAATGACAGCTCCCAATAGCACTCCCTGGCACAGCTCGTTAGCACCTGGTTAACGGCAGTGAACTCGGTTTAAAAATTCTCCCAGCACCAATAATGATCTTTCACTTATGCATATCTATTAAAAGTTGAGGCTTTGCTCCTGCTACTGCTGGGCACCCTTCAGATGGTGGGGACTCACGTGGGCATCCTGCTGCTCACCGGGTTGGATCTGAATCCCATATGTCTTACTGTGTTTTAGTGTCTGTATCTGGCTACTTTTCTCTCTCTAACTTAGTTGCAGCTCACTGGATAGCAGATACTGCAGGTTTCATCCACAACAAATATGACTCCTTAGTGCCAAAGGACAGACTTGCGAGGTTGAGGGGTAGTGTCCTTGTTTTCACCAGCCAGTGCAACATGTACAGTGTGTTTGTGGCTGCATATCTGTGTATCTTCTCCATTTGTATCAGGACTGGGTTTGTTACCAGTCACAGTCCTTTCTGTTCACTCTTGAGCCTTAACTGAAGGCTCATGTTGTGAGTTTTGGATTCCAGGGCAGTCCTTGTTATTGGCCAAGTGGCAGCTTCTGTGTGCCGAAGTCTCTGATGCTCTGGCTCATGTTCTAAAGCTGAGAGCATAGTACTCTGCCTCATTTCCAATTTCTGCTAGCAAGCTCTCAAGACTTATAAAAATTTGAGCCTGCATTTGCATATCTGGCTCTAGATTTTTCCCATATCTTTGAAACATCTAGATGTAGAGTCTATTAATGGCAAACAAGGATTTTAGTAAACTGCTTTTTTTTTTTAGCTGTTTCACTCAATATGCAGGAACACAGATAATGAACAGTGATACTTGCCAGCAAAACCCCCAATTTTCCCATGAGTACCAAAATTATCACATTTAATTCTTCTTGTTTTCACTATAGTGAAGTTATCGTTAGTTACTACACTTGAACAATCTACACTGACACTACTGTAACTGGAATCAGAGATGGGCAGGGCCTCTGTGCAACCACCCTGATGGGATGGGTTGCCAAGACAGTTGAATCAACAATGGAACAACTTTATCAGTGGCTTCTGGATTTTACTAGCTCGATTTTATGGACAGATGTTACATTACTAACTCAGATGTTACCAGCTCCTCAGTTCTCTGACACCTGGTTAGCACTGTGCAGATTGTTCTGGAGATTTTTGAGATTGAAGCACTCAAGCTGAAATTGCTGAATAATGATACATTGATGTCTTAAATGGTTTTGTCTATTAATACACCTACTGATAAGTTAACAAGATATTCTCTCAAGGATTCATGTTCAAAATACTCAGTTCATTACTTGAAATGTCTAAGCAATCTCAAATATATCTAAAACTCGCATAAGATTTAAGGAAAGGGATGTCAGAGATTTTTAATATACCCTTTACTGATAAGTCAACTTTTTAAAACTCAGTTATTAGTTTTTGCTAATAACATATATTATCATCAAAGAAATACTTCATTCACAATTCCTCTGCTTTTATAGTAAAAGAGTGTGCACTTAGGAATCTGTTTCTTGCTTTAGAAGGCTTTACATTCCTCAGTATATTCCCTGAAGCATCTTAGAACATCTGAAGAAAAT
The DNA here is from genome assembly GCA_035583235.1 of Hafferia zeledoni. Taxonomy (NCBI): domain Eukaryota; kingdom Metazoa; phylum Chordata; class Aves; order Passeriformes; family Thamnophilidae; genus Hafferia; species Hafferia zeledoni. Next base: position 14,058,215 of record JAWWEV010000024.1, on the reverse strand, counting down.
CCATCATTTCTCTAGCACAGTCTGTTTAGGCTACACTGCACTTTACATATGTCTTATATGCCTTTCTGCATAAGTGTCTTCACAGTCCTTGCAATAATGTCACTGAAAGTAACATACTGAGATAGAAAAGACTGTATCAATATTTCTTTAAGTGCATTTCCATAAGCAAGTGCAAGAACTGTGGCTTCCTTACCAGGTTCCCAAAAGTACAAGGCAATTTTCTTTTCTATGCATGAACTAAAAGGTAGAAAATCACTGTATTTATTTTTCTAACTAGATGAGAATTCAAAAAAATTACACCTCCCACATCATCCTATGGTAGAAAAAGAGAACAATTACAATAATAAAGCCATGTATTGATTTTTAAAAATGTCAGTCAGATGATGAGGAACTCAATCTTCTACTCCTGACACTTTTTAGAATGCTCCTTGTTCAAGAATCTTTAAGGACAGCTTACTTGGAAGTATTGTAAGGTGGTATAGAATGCTTGAAACCAACTGATGTGCAGCCAAAGATTTTTCTTAAACATAAGGAAATGTTTTATAAATATATCTCACAAGAAAACCCCTTGGCTTATTCACAACATGTATTATTAGGCTATAAACAAAGAGCTGCAGAAGATAAGTATTATCAAAAATGTCATAAGAGTGCTGAGGAATCTCCTTAAAAAAACCCCCAACTTTTCAAAAAATGCAACCAATAGTTAAAGAAACAATAATGCTCTAGGACTTTGGATTGAGTGGTTTAACAAGCCAATGGGAATCACTTACTGAGGGTGATTTAATCCATATTGGTCCCACTCCACCTGCAAAAAGGGAAAGCATGTTACTGACCCAAACAGTACTTGTCAGCAATGAATTTCATATTTTCATCTGAGAGAAGTCAAAGAACACTTGACAGCATTTTTCCCTTGTTAAATCAGTTGCAAATATTCAGCAATGTTAAAAATTGTGAGGAAACATGCCAAGAAAATTGCAGAAAATATTTACTTCTTCCTTTTTCTGTTACATACCTAAGGACAGCTGAATGCTGCTTTGCTGACATCAGTCAGCCCAACCTCAGGTCATCCAAGGGAGACTCTTCAGTGGAACAAGTCAGCCCATCCCCAAAGGCACCGATGTGCTGCATGCTCAGTGCTCCCAGCCCTCCGTGACTACAGAGCCAGAAATTTAACACATGATACTCAGCTGGAGAAAGAGGGATAGAAATTTTGGAGGACAGCTCTAGTACACTGTATAAATCTCACTAAAGAGCTAGGGATGGCAGGCAGAACGTTTGCAATTTGAGTGTTAATTACTTGAGTCCAGGTTCATGTTAAAATCTGGCCTATCCCCTCTGCCTTTAAGGTAATGATTGGGACTAATTACCTTTTTCTGTTCTCTAGTGATAAAAAGTTCCAAATCAACCAATTTTAGATTGCAAAGAGACAGGACTTAATCTCAACGAGCAAAAGGAATGATCAAATTCAGACACGAAAACAGAGTGACCAAGCTAAGGAATATACATATTAAAAGGTTGAATTAGGATCAGAGGAGATGATCATGTAGTATAATTTTTTTTCCAATTAGCATCTCAACACAGACCCACCTGAGGAGGATTTTAAACTACCTCACAAGGAAATATCTTTCCCATGAAGTGAACTTGATTGACTTTGACAAGTTATCTTGTATCTCAGTCTTAGCTGCCTGCTGACCTGTACTGCAGTCAAAGCGTGGAACTAATTTCTTGTCACAGATCACTGCAAATACTAAAAAGAACTTATTATTTCTCCCTAGAAATTTTAAATAAAAATGGGTAGAAACTGGATTAGAAATAGAGGGCAGACTTCAGATAGTGCTAAGAATTCCACTAGCTAAATAACTAGAGTTTCTTCCAAAAACTTTACCAGAAGAAGCAAACAATTATTTTAAAACCATCCTAGTTCCCAGTTGGTCCCAAGATTACAGTTTAGTTAATAAATTCAGATCTCCCTTGAGTCTTGGGGGTTTGGTCCTTACTGCTACATAAACTAAGGTAACAATTTTACCTCATCTAACTGAATATCACATGTTATTATTCTTGCATTTTTTTGTATCCTGCATATGGGAAATATTAAACACATTCAATTGTTATATAATGTTGTATGGTATATGTGTAGGTGGCATAACAAATTTAAAAAAATGTGTTTAGTATGTGTCACTAAAGGGGATAGTATTTGTTCATTTTACTGCATGGTAGTAAAACATTTAAAAAGTAAACACTGTTCATCATATTAATTTCACTAAAGGGGTCTGTGTGTCTTTATGCCAACCTTGATGCCTGAGCCAGATTTTCCAGTTGTTGCTGAGCTGAAATGCTTAACAAAGCAGTGAGCTCAGTGCACATCCCATCAGTGCATCTCTTCTCAGTTCAGTGTCGGCAGCACAACAAAGATGAGATTGGCCAACCAGGAGAATGTCTGGGAAATCATCCCTTTGACTCCAGAACCCAGATAAGATTAAATATAAAATTACGTGCTTTTACAAACTAGCCTGAAGCCTGCTGTGTTTCAAGCACAACCTGTCTTAAGTCAGCTCTGAGTTAACTCCATTTCAGCCAAGAATATCTCAGGACAAAACCCTTGAAGCCAGGAGGCTCGGAAAATCTCTCTGGTGTGCTCTACACTAAGTAGAATAAATAGCCCGATCTGGGGTTTATTGAACCTCCGTTGTATACTTTGAAGAATGCAGGGTTAGTCCAACTTCACAAAATGCTGATTTCTCAAGGATTTTTACACCTGTCAAGAGACTGAGTCTGTCAGTCTTAAAATTTTTAAAGATGATTCAGTAGATTATAGGTAGCAATAAGTAAACCCACCAGTTATGTGTCTGTTGGAATGTCAAGAAAAGAGGAAGGTAAAATTGAAACCTAAGGAAGCTAAAAAACTTAACAAGCTCAAGAGAGTTTGAAACATTGTGGAAAATAATTCAGAATAGGTTTGTGCATCAGCACATTGCATTTGTAATGATTCAAATGCAGAATTAGGGGTGTTACTGCATTGCTTTATCCCCAGTCAGGGCTTATATTAATTAATGCATACAAAGGGCTTGCAACACTTTTCAGTAGAATACCAGGTGTACAGAAAAGTAAGACCTTGATTTGCCAGCAATTACATGTGAAGATTTTACTCACTATTACCACAGATAGGGATCAATGAGATTTTAATGATTTGTAAGTGATGTTTTGGATTGGAGTGTGCCATCTGCTGCTGTGTATTACTAAGGGTTATGTCTGCCACAAATTTGACTTTCTCCCCATTTCACTTCAGAGTCTTGGTCTCTGATCATTTATACTGCATTGTAACAATAATTGACTCCAACTACAGCCCAGCTAACAAGATAATTCTCTCCAAATGCCAGATGAGGCACTTCCAGACTGTACCAAGTTTGTCCTGTCGGCACAATTCTTCAGGACTGCAGGCATACACTCACAAACGTACACATGTAAATATAAAGAGCCAAATAGACAACATGTGGTAAACATCTAGCCCTATGATGAAACAGAATTAAGGGGTATGAAAAATACTTTGACTTTTGTCTCATCCATCGTCTCATCTGTCCTCTGGTTGATGTGGTGGACAAACTAATTAGAACTGAAATTCAAGCAGTAAGACTAGATCTGGAAAAAGGCATAAAAGGGCAAGAACCATCGTACTTGGTGGTGTCCTTGCAAGAGGTGTTACGAAGGCCAAAAGCCTCATGGCCTCAACAAGAGACAGGACCAGTCCATTGAGAGCCGTTAAATATGACACCTGCTTTGGTGTAGTACATCCCTGGGCCACAGAGTAAGGGAGTCTTGCAAGACATTTTGCTTAGGATTTGAGATGTGATATCTCCTTGAATTCCTGGTGTTACTTTAGCATAATTCAAGGGGTTTTAATGCTTATGTTTCTTATTTGTAACTTCCAGTACATTTGGCATTTGTATCTTTAACTCTTATTCTGCACTTCGTGTGAGAAGTCAGCATTAATCCTTTTGAATGAATATATCTTGTTTCTGAGGATGGAGATTTTCCTCTTCTCATGTGTTAACCAAGTTCTGTCTTAGTCTTTAATCAGAAGGCAAATCAACTCCTTTAATCTTTCTTTAATTGGAAGTTATGGAAAATGGCTTTTGACATGCATGAAATAAGCAGCAAAGTTTTCTGAAAGGAAAAGACTTCTTTTTATACTTTGATCTTTGGTATTAATGCAATCTGAAATATTGCTTCATGAGTAGAAATTACAGTACATTACTTGAATAGTTTAATTGCATCTAGAATTAAATGATAAAGTTGAGTAGAGTGCAGTTTCAGGCTGTTCTTTTTAAGAATTCACCCTTAGATCAGAGCCAAGGTGTTCTCCTAGGTTCAGGTGTTCCTGAATTATGCAATGCTTTTGAATTAACTCAGCATCTGCCCAGACTGAAGCATTTTTTTCTAGTACTGGTTAGCCGCAGTTTCCAATTTTTACCTCACAAGGCATCAGTCCTGGATAGATTAGCCAGACATTGGGCTTAAAATCAAACTGCATAAATGAAAAGGAGTTTTTGTATGTTGCACACTATAAAGTGAAGGAAGGAAATGCAAATATCAGTTGCTCCTGCTATTGGAGCCTTTATGACAGAGCATGAGAATTTCAGCTTTGCTCCTGGGTGACTGTGTGAGTGCAATGCCTGACTGCTCCAGTGTGTTCTCTTTGTGAGCAAAAAGAGAGTTGCATTGCAGTGACTCCCAGAGCTCCACTTTCTCAAATTAAATTGCAAATATTAATATTTCAGCTTTTTCAGAAAGATACATAGGAAGAAAATGTCGACAGTGACACCAGATGAATTTGTTTTCACTCTGGTGACTTGCAAACAACTGTTTGCTGGGGGTATAGCTCAGTTAGATGCAAAAGGAATTCATATGTACTTGAAATTTAATTAAAATGTTTGCTCTGATCAGTTATTGATGGAGAAACACTTTGCCTGTGTGGCATGAACCTTGTCTATTAAACAAGCTTGATTCTAAAGTAATAAAATAATTATGAATATACTTTAAAAAAAACAAGTGAATTTTATTCTTAAACCATAAGGGCAGATGCCTGTGCTTCAAAGAAAATGCAAAGGGCAACAAACAATGGGATGAAGCAGAAATTCAGTCTGGGTAATGGGAGGTTTTACTCATTACCTCAAGATTTTTTTTGCTGAGATTCCTCAAATGTAGGGACTTGCTCTGAGGGAAGGGGTGTGAATGATGAAAAAATCACCCTCCTTAGCACAGCCCCTGGCACGGAAGGGTTGCTAAAAGCTTTGCCCAGCAGACCCAGCAGAGTGTGTGGCTGCAGTGGCAGCTTTGGGGCAGAGTGTGAGATGCAGAACTGGACTATGGACACTTGGGATCTTTTGAAACTGAAGGTAATGATCCCAACCTTTCTGAATGGTTATAACCCTCCTCCACATAACTTATCCAAAATTCGTCTCTGTTGAAACTAAGTAAAAAACTCCATCCAAATCAAATAGATATTTTCAACTTTTCTTTTTGTTTCCCCCCGTGACAAGTCTAAGTAATTTTAAGTTGCGTTTCTGTACCACAGTGCAATTGCAAAAGCATTTTAAATGGAGATACATAGATTATTTTCAAAGGTGCATGAGAAAGCTGTGTAAAATGATCTTCCTCAGTTACTTGGGAAGTTTGTTTACTTTATTGAGGTATAAACTGGCATTAATACAAATCACCACTGAAGAAAAGTGTCTGTGGGCCTTAACCTGCAAAGACTTAATGCGTGTGCTTCTCTCTCACCATCCATGGGGCCACCCTGCAGAAACTGAAACAGGAATAAAAGACAGAGGAAAAAATAAGTCATTTCGAGAAATGTTTGTTCCCATGTTTAATAGGTTTTTTTCAACAGAGATGTTAAGGACAGGAGTCGAACTTGACAAGCCAAAGAGCTCAAAGCCTAATCACAAAATTCACATACAACAAACACAGTGGCGTTCACAAAAGAGAAGACAGATTTTTGAAAAGATTGTTCTACAACCTCATATTTATTATCTGCTGAATTTTGTGGCTAAAAGATATCTGAAGAAGAGTCTAATGCAAACTTCTCAGTATAAATAAAGAAGCCAGAATAATTCCTATTCAAGAAGAGACATTTCCACAAAGTTTCATGTCGGAATTATTTTTATAATTTATCAAAATGTCTTTTTGCACCTGAATGCTACACACTACACCAAATTTCCCTGATTTAAAAACCTACTTTCTGAATAGACCTTTTTACATCTCCATGGGTATATTTCTCAAGTCATCCTTTAATAGCTATAATGAGTTGGCTAAGAATAAACAGTGGAAGAGTTCTTTGTAGAAAACTTCGTGTGTTTATAAAGAGTGTATTTGCAGCACAGTTACTTCAACCTCACTTTCAGAAAACATTTATCAGCGGTGACTTTTTAAACTTTATTCGACCTTGATATAATTTGTGTTCACAAATGTTTCTGGAGTGTTTCCATTAAGTTTCTAAAATTTGTTTTCAATTTTTCATTTTCCTAAGGTTGAATTCATATTTTTACACGTTTTTATTCTCATTTATTTCTTTTTGAATGAATTTAAAATGCCTGACTGCACCTGACTAATATTTCAGGAAAAAAAAACTACTGGAATTCCATGTTACAATAAAAGTAATATTGCTTGTGCTGTTGAGATACATATTACTGTTTGTATTCTCAGGTGATCATTCATGTAGATAGGATATATATGAACTAAAAGTCAAAATATTTCAATATACTTTGTGATCATTTTAATTGGAGATCTGAAATTTAATTTTTTTTCTCAGTGTTAAAGGGCAGAACTGTTGCAGTGTCTGTTTATGTTTGATAATATTTGATTTGAATCCTAGGTTTAATCCACATTTTGTTTTAGGGTATGATTAGAAACACAAAGTGAATGTGACCAGTGCCGCATTTTCACACTGTTCTTCTTTTCATTACTGAAGGAATGCATAGAATGTTTTCTAACCTGAATGATCAAATTCTCCTTTTCTCTGACTCTTCATTGCTGTTAATATAGTGATCTACTCTATAAGATCATCTTATTTCTTGCAGATGAATGATGCTATGGGATTTGAATTGCCATGGGTGTATTTTGTCAGTCTCGTCATCTTTGGGTCATTTTTCGTACTAAATCTTGTTCTTGGTGTATTGAGCGGGTAAGCAGACACCTTTTTCATCATGAAGGCAGAGTCCTGAATTCAGTTGCCAGGAACACACAGGTTATCTTGTACAGATGAAGCTGCAGTTGTGATGATATCTTTGAATAAACCTCTATTACTTCCTCCTCTAACTAGAACAGAACAGGTTTTCTGTAGTTATACAGAATACAAATAACACACAAACACTAAAGTCAGAGTTTAGACCCATCAGTAAATATTCTTCATGTTCAGCTTTGTGGCAAAGTTATAAAAACAGCTTGTAATTCTCATGCACTCACATAAGTGTTATTTCAATTAATCTTCTAAGGCATCTCATGTACAACAAAATTTGGGTAAGTAAATTTAAACAATTGTTTATTGATTTTTTAAAGAACTGGATAAGCCATAAATGTCAAACCTACGTGATCTGGCAGCTGCACAAAGGACTCTGCTGTTTAGTAAATGACTGAATCATAACTTATTTCCTTACATTTTACAGGTAAATGATGCAATAGGATGTGAATGGCCATGGATCTATTTTGTTAGTCTTATCATCCTTGGCTCATTTTTCGTACTTAACCTGGTTCTTGGTGTACTTAGTGGGTAAGCAGTTGAGTTAACATTGTGAATGCTGCTGCTGCTGCTACTTGTCAGATGCCTCTGCATTTACTGCAGCTTCTCAGCAATGGCTTTTTTGCATGCACTTGAGATTCTAATGCCATCCTACCAGTGTTTGCTCTTTGGACTGAACTGTGTGATTCTACTGCCTGTATCTGCCTTGACATCACGCTCACCATGCTTGCCAAAAGTACTCATTCAATGAGGCACTAATCTCCTTATTCTATAATATTCCTGCAGGGAAGAACATTTTGCTCACAGAGATGGGTAGTGCACCTGTACAAATATTCTGCCCTTTAGTTATATACAAGTGTCTTTTTTTCTGAAAGACCAACCTTTGCTTTTGTTCAAATAGTCATAAAGAAATTGAAGTGTTGTTTTTGATTACCAGTAACATATTTAGCACAAAATTTTTCAAAAGATTTTTAATGGGAGCTCCAAGGTCTGTCTTGCAGAAGGAATGTGGCTGTGCTGCCCTGACACAAAGTGGTTGGTGCTTCCTGAGGTGTTGAGCTGTGAACTGCTGTGACAACCTGCACCAGGAGGCTGATACCTTTATCAATAACCAAGTATCAATTTAATGTAGTCAGTGGGAGGTTGTCACAGCTTTTCATTGGTTTGTGAACTTCAGGCTCCAGCCAAGAAAACTGAAGCCATGCCAGTTGTAGCTGTATATGTGCTTTAGAACTGTGGTTTATGGCACGAGTTTGTCAGGTTTTCTTCTTACAAGACCCCCTTACTTGAGGTTGCAACTCCATTTCCTTTGCTGTTTCCTGGTTTCTAACATGCTTGGGCTTGGGAAACTCCAGTTTAGGGTCAAGATGCTTTTTGATAAATACATAAAAGATGCTGCTAGCATTTGAATACTAAAAAGAAAATAATTACAGTTGTATGTATAAGCTTTTATTTTGCCAGAATAATATTGTTTGCTGGGTATCTCAGGCAGTCTGGGCCATCTCTGTCAGCCAGCAGGTTTTCTCCTGAGCAGAAAGCAGCCTGACCCTGCAGCTGATGGTGCCATCAGGCTGCTGGGGGTGTGTGCAGCCCCATCCACGTCCGTGCCACATTGTGTGCTAGATTTGAAAGAAATCATAATGCATCATTATATTCCTGGAAATCAGATAAACTAACAAAATTTCCAGTTGTTGACGTAACTATGTTACAGGAGCATTTTTATCCGATGAGTGGTTTTACAATGTGCTTTTTAAAATTTTAAATCATTCATCTGTGACAGATTTACTGTTGCACACAGGAAACAAGGGAAAGCATAGGTTTACCTTACTGTCAGAATCGCTTTACAAAGCAGATATTTAAAAGCCAAGAGGCAGAGTTAAAACCCTATTGCTGATTTTTAGGGTTAATCTCTTCCTCCCAAAACCTATCCTGTAAAGTCTGATTTATACAGTCCTATCAGCTTTGTTTTATTCAAGGACAAATATGTAAATTGTTATAAAACTAAGGGGCTAGATTTTAGCCACACTGGGCAAACAAAATAATAAAGAGAAGGACAGATAAAGTGCAGTGTAATTTGTTTTTTCTTTTCATGCTGTTACCTAATGTTGCTGTGTGACCAGACTTTGCACTGAAGTCATTAGAGGATTAGGCTCTTCCAGTTCCTTCCCTGGCCCTTAAGAAGGTCATAAGCACCAATTAGTTTTCTTCCTGTCATGTGAAGGTGCCTGGTAACAGATAAATATTCCTATTTTTCCTTCCATGACTCAAATTTTTATCTGTTTCGGATTTTTCTGTTTTTAAAAATAAATTACAGGGAAAGCAATGCCAGATTTGGTATTTTGTTGCATATGTTAACTCTTCTACTGAAGTCATGAAAATCTAGAGAGACCCTCATGACTCAGCTCTATATTTAATTTAATACATTTAAAATACTATATAAGGCTTGCAATATTATGACACATATTTGTTGGAATATGGAGTTGTTCTTTAGCTGCTGTTTCAATAAAGGGAAGAGGTGTCCCCTTGTCCTTGGGTTCCTTTCTGCAGACTAGAAATGGCCCCTGATTTCTGGCTATTGTGTGAGCCACAGAGCCATGATGCTCTTCAGAGCCCTTGCTCTCTTGCCTTCAGCTTCCAGTGAGCAGGAATGGCAGTGTCCAGTGAGATGTGAACTCTCCTTAAATTAATTAAGTCATTAATTGCTAGATTTATTTTTCCTGCAATAGTGTCACCCAACTGCAGGGTCACTTGAGGACTCAGGGTGCTTGACGAATTGTATGAACCCATTTGCCCTCAATACAGGAGAGAGCCTTCCTACACCTCCCAGTGTTTGTTTTCTATCTGAAGAAAATTACACTTGTGAACCAAGACACAATATATAAAAATATTACTAAGGACTGATGCTGAAAGCAGAAGGAGAAAAGAGAAGGGAGTCTTCATAAAGGATATTGATCATACCAAACTGATGTTTGGTGTTCTTTAAGGGAAGAAAATGTCCTGGCATACTTGATTGAAAGTGATAAACAAGGGCCAATGTGGAATACTGTTCCTCTGATTTATTTTTGATTACTACATAAATAATATTTGTATATAATAATAAATAATTTCCACATATTTTTCTATTTAGACATATTAGTCTAAATTTTATGGGCAAAATTGATATGCTGTTAAAATCCAGTTGTACTTTAGTATTCTTTAGGAGAAGGGTAATATTTTTCATTCTGAGCCAATCACTGAATATGTAACACATGCAATTTTTGGTTTTTTATTCATGAGTTATTCGCTTTTACATTTTATGCTCTTCAAACCATAGCATGAAACTTGGTTTTGATAAATCTAGAAATTAAGTTAAATTTTACTAAACCAATCAAACATCAAGAAAGCCAAAATGATGCCAACTTACTTGAAAAGCATGGCTTTGCATACAGATTTTGAGAGTGGAATCTGAATGCCTAATACCTTTTCTGTATGAAAGTGTTACTTCCTGTAATACCAGGTTGTGCTGTGTACATTCAAATTTGTCTGCTGTTTTGATCTGTTTGTGGGTTTAAAATATTCAGTCATTCCCTTTGCACTCCTTTGTTGCTCTGTGACCATCTGCCCCTTTGTGTTTCTGTAATGCCTCTTGTGCACTGCATGTTTGATGTATTTAGATACTGTACAAATGGATGAGAATGATGATTTGGCAGATCCTTTGTTTCACGTCTAGCTGGTTCTGAAGGTGAGTATTTCCTGGTGATCCATGTCAGCCTTGCCTGCTGAAGGTGACATTTTTAAAAACAGAGTTAATAATTTTTAATAGCAGAAGTGTAAATGAATAGAAACAATGTGTGTGTGTAATCTGCATGTGGTAAATATTGTAATTTCTGCATGGAAGCTGACTGTGGAGATTTTATCCTAAATATTCCCTTGAGTAACAAGGATGGAGAGAATTCATAGGCTTGAGTTAATCTTTTTCAAAATACTTGAAATTTTAGTCTGTATCAGACATTAGAAGTATTCATGTTAGTCTAAAAGTGAATTCTCAGTTTGTGGGGCTCTTAACAGAAAAAACCATTCTTGAAAAAGACTACAGGTCAGGTTTTAGAGTTGGCTCCAGTTCAGGTTCTAGTTCCATCTTAGAAATTAGAGCCAGCTTTAAAAAATACACCAGAAGTGGTTCCAGCTCCAGCAGTGACCAGTAAAAACTGTCCTAGAGGCAGCTCTAGAGAGGCTTTTCAGAAACAGGCTCTGGATTCAGCCCTAGTGAAGGTCTCTATAAAATGCTCTGGAAAGGACCAGGGGAAAGGGCTGTAGAATACACTCAAAATCCATTTCCAAATGAGTGGGCAATTAATCCTAGATCCAGCTCTGGAAAAGACCTCCGGAAGTGGACCCTGCTCACATGCTGGGAAAGGACATTACAATTGACATAAGATGTACTTTTTCAAGGTGCTCTAGATCCAGCTGCAGGTGTAGCTCTAGGAAGGGCCTGGTGATGGCTCTTGGTGCAGCTTCAGCAGAGGGTTCTGCAGAATTCTGTGGCACTGCCCAAGAGCAGATTGACAAACAGCTCACCCTGAGCATGTTAGAAAAAGAGACTCTGGATCCAGCTCCAGAAATGCATCTGGAAATGCATTTGAAAGTGTGGTTCAAAACATGTGCCTGTTGATAATTTCTTTCATCATAGTGAATTTCTTAGGAATTTTACCTGGGCACCTGGAACAGTCAGCTGTTCTTCCACTTTTCTTTCAATATTTGGAAATACAGAGCAAAACGTTTGCAGCTCTGGAAAGCTGCTACAGATGTTTTCAGATATCTTTGCATTTCCATTGTCCTGGGCTGGTCTGCATTTTGCCCATTCAAGTTAAAGGTGTTTGTGGCTCTAAATAGTTGTTTTAGCTCTTAAACAGTGAGCTGAAATTAAAAGTTAAGTTAGAAATAACAAGGTTATGAGGAAGTTAACAACTAAAGATAAACCTTAAAAAATTAAGCACATTGAGAGATATCCATCCAAAAGTACCATTAAAAACATGTTAAAAGTTAAAATAAACATGCCAGTAGTTCAGCATGCATTAACTGTTTTGCTATGAAGAGAGGAAATAATAGATTATAAAACTTCATAACTTATTTATCAAGAGGCATGGCTTTTAATGATGCATGATAATCTATTCCTGAAGATAGTCCTTATCATTAGGGGATGGTTTCTGCTGACGGCATTTTCTGCTCAAGACATTAGTATTTCTTTAGGTAGCCATGGGAACAAATAAGACCTTTCAAACACACTCGAATAAATCTTTAAGTTGAATCTATTACCTTGCAAAAGGCCACCAAAACATAAGCTTTGACATGTCCTTATATCATCCTACATGTAGGCTTGCAGGTTACTGAGAAAATGTTAATTTTTTCAATTTCTTCCTCCCAGTAATATTTGCAGTGTATGTACATAATGATTCTAAAAGCTAAGGGTATGTGCTCATCCACACTAATCTCACAGCAATACCTGTCAATTAATGTCATATAAAATATGTTGGCACAGATAAGCTTATACACCTAAGAACTGTTGTCTGCAGCATAGATGGAAAAATAGTAGAAAAAGACATTTGAATAATGATGCACCAAATAGAAAACGGCAGTGAACTGTCATCCATGGCCTTTCAGCCAAAGGCAAAAGAACTGGTTTTGACAATGTTCCTTTTCACAGCAGCAGGAAGGCCTAGTGAAACAAAATAAAGTAAAAAATATTGCTGAAAATTTAACTCCTTCCCATAGATAACGAGAATATTCCTCCAAAACAAGGAAAAGGGGCTCTGGTTTAGATCTCAGCCAGTTATGAGCTGAAGCAGGCTCTTCTGGTTGTTGTGTGGCTGCTAAAAGTAAAAATCAAACACAAAGAGATACAAAAGAAGGAAATGTTATGTTTGATTGATCAATTGAATATACCAACAGTAATTAATCAGCAAATGCTTTCACTAAGTACAGCAGTAACTAACTTGTGCTTTAGATAGAAGCCACTAAAGTCAGTGGGAGTAGTTCTGTACTCTTGAATAAGTTCTTGAATAAGAACTGATTTTCTTTCAGCCCTGTCTGAACTTACCCCAAAAGCTTCTTAGGGATTAGCCCTGTGAGATGCTGCTGAGCTCCTGGCAGGTAAGAAACCACACCAGTTTCAGCAACTGTGGTGCCAGAGCACAACCAGTGGCGGGGTGATGGTGGGATATGGTCCTGTGCTTGGTACTGCCCCCTCTTTTTCTAAGAAATCCAGTGTGTCCTGAGCCAAACAGGGCTTGACTCAGGACAGGAGGAGCACATCTCAATGTACAGGTCTAATGACAGCCTGAAACACTCAGTTTTTTTGCTCTGTCAAATGGTTCCCCATGTTGCTGCTCCCACACATGATCCCGTGCATTCATGTGCACTCTGGCACATGCTGGAGCCATTGAATATACAATTTCTCAGTTGCTAATGAACTACATAGAAATAACTAGGGGTAGATAATACCAGTTTGCATTTCCCCATTAGGAACCCAGTGCTCCTTGCTAAAGGAAAATTCCTGCTAGGTTTTTTTTTTGTGTGCTACATAAATAATTCTAGTGTTCAGCCTACAAGTTTCTTTTCCCCCTAAATGAAGGGGTGATGATGTACACAAATCTCCTGCAGTTAAAGATATGATGTTACTTAACCTTTTTTGTGTTTCTCCACATCTGTTGCACTTTACACCCAGCTGTGAGCTGTTACCCATTCTTAGCTGTACACTTAAAGCAGTTTTAGTTCTCTGAGTTGATTCTGCTAATTATTTGGTTGGTATGGTTACCACTGTGTGGAACCTCTCCTGTGAGTCTGGTCCCCAACACTGTACTCCTGTGAGTACATTTTTGTTATTATGTGACTTCTCTGTGAAAAATTGAGAGTCTGGGGTGTCTGGGTGACAGCTCCACATATAAGGTATAACATTAGCACAACACTTTGCACATCCCAGACCCTGCATGCAGCAAGTTCCACTCTGCAGGACATTAATTATCTCTCTCACTGCATTTGCAGTGATACAAAAGGGCAGTGATATGGCTAACGAAGAACCTGTGTCCTGGTTTATGCTTAGACATCAGAAACAACTGTTTATTTTGCATCAGCAATGCCTGGTTTTGCAGAGGAGATACACCTACACCCCTGGTGCTGCACAGGCCCCCTATGAAACGTGTCTGGTCTTTAGCATGGGAAAACTGTAGGATTCTCTGTAGTTACTATGTCTGTGAATTGCAGAGAGAAGGGAGAGTATACCAAATACTCATATTTAAACAAATTGGGGTTTTTTTGGGTTTTTGGTTAATGTGATCCTGCCTGAAATTTCAGGTGTGAAGCAGAGAGCTGTAATTGAGTCCCAGCAGGTACTCCTGCTGCCACTTCCACCCTGTTGCATCGAGCCATTTCCAACTGATGCATCTCAGCAGGAGTTATTTCACTCTGTTGAAGGAAGAATAATCTGGCATGATTGCCCCAGACTACTGAAGCATGAACTCAAGCCTTGCATTTTATATGCTTCTGCCTCATTGATGATGATGGTGTTGTGCTTAAACAGAGAAATGAGATCATCTTTCTGCAAGGACACAAGGAATTTTTGGGCAACAGAAATAAACCCTGCATTTTATGTAGTAGGTTAGGTATCACTAAAAGTAAATGAGATTATGTAAATGAATCCCCATAAAATGCTTTATTTGCAAATGATGCCTCTGCTGCAGATGAAGCACCCCCTGCCCAATACACACTTAGAAATGTCAGATCTGCGCCATTTTACAAATCCAGAACGAAATGCGTATTTTCAAGTTAGCTCTTAGCACAGGCATTTGTGAAACCAAATATTTACAGAGCTTAAGTCCACTTAGAGCAATTAATGTGCAATTTCCTGAGCCTGTCAGCTTCAGAGCTCCTGCTTGGAGTGCTGGGCTGGTGACAGGGAGGCCACTTGAGGCCATCGGTCCAACCGCGCCACTTCTGTGCTGCCTGCAGAGCCCAAAGCCTTTCCTTGCTGCCCTGGGCCCGGGCTGTGCACTCCACTGCCATGAGATGCTGCACAAGCAGCTGGCTTACTCCTCCTTCCAGGAGAGCAGCCAGTGTCTACACATCTTTATCTAAATATTCAAATACGTTTTTGTCTAAATGTTTTTGTCAAAAGTTTTAAAAACCCAACATCTCTCCCTCTTGTCACCCCATCATCTTTTTCAAATAACTTGCTTCTTGGGGAAGAAAAGATGCATTTGTTCTGCTAACATGAAAGTCATTACTTTCCAATTCCATTAAATTCTACTTTGTTATTTGTGGCATTTCACTAAAAGGAGCGTGTATGTGCCTGAGGGATTCCACTTCATTGTGGCTGTGGTAGAAAAAAATGCCATAGAGCCAGATTCCTCCCTCTCCTGAAAAAAATTCAGTGTTCTCAGGTGCTATACTTCCTTATAGTCAGGTTTTAATAATAAAATTTCAAAATATCGTGGAACTAAACACCCTTGCATCTCCCCCTACTGATAAATTGCAGCAGCATTTAACAAGGCAGTGTCTGACTGATACTGTATTCAAGGGCGAGGTCAGAGTCAGCTGTGTCTATAAAGAACTGTGTTTAATTCTCTGCATGGAGCCATTTTAATGCAAAGTCAGAGTTGAGAGGTGGTTCAGCCATGGGCAATGTGCTGTTCAAAGTATCAGCTGTGCCACCTGGTTAATTTAAAAATTATTTCTTTCAGTTCTCTCTATGTAATAACAGGAACTTTCATTTTACTTTACCCTCACACATGACATATCCTTTGAATTAATGAGAAACACCCAAAGGGCTTAAGAGAAAAAGACACAAATACTTAGTGAAAACTAGCAAGGCTTGTTACCTGTGATTTCATACCATGCCATGATAGCTCATTTTTCAAAGATGCTGCCTATGGGAAGAGAGTCTGTTGCCTCAATCAGGTGTAAAGGACAGTCTCTAATGCTTTAACCCAGCATCCCATAAACCGAACAGTTCCTTACTGGCTTGTGAAATTGTTTTTTAAGCAATTATCCTTCAGAGAGATCTTTAGAGCTCTCTCTCTTTCACAAACACTTTTGTGTTGAGATGGCCTTTTGCAGGACCTCGTCCTTGGGTGGGAGGTGAAGGGGAGCAAATGCAAAGCAAGCACTGCCTTTATTCAGCTTCATTACAGCACCTTCAGAGGGAAGAGGATGATCACCACATGCCACACGGAAATTTTTTGAAGTCCTCAGCTGTAAAAGGTGTTAGTGCCTGCCTCAGCTTGTGCAACAGAAAGCTGTGTAGCTTCTGCAACATAACATTAGGAAAAAAAAAAAGGCAACATCTGTATAATAAAAAACTCTTACATTTACTGATGTCTTCTAGACACTAAATTTCTTCTCTAATATGTTTGAAGATTAAACAAACCAGTAGAATTAAATAAATAAATAAAACTGGTGAGATTATGTCTTTGCAATTCCCAATAGATAACATATGTCACCAAACTGAAATACCATATTGAAAAATTGAGACTGTCTGTTGTTCTGCTATGTTTTCTTAGGGCAACATCATATTGACAATTGTTCCACCTTCTTAAAATATTTTGCAGTCTTATGCTAATTTTATAATATTTTCAACTTGAAAAAGGATTTTATTGAGTGCTTTAATAAATGTCTCCTTTAAAATCTACTAATTAGGAAATATTTTTCAAGTGAAATTTCCCAATAAATAAAGGAGTTGCAAGTTGATAGCAAATGAAATTGCTATAACCATTTTTTAAGTTTGAGTCCTGTTCTAAGGTTAAAATGTACAGGGGATAATGGCTTTAAACTGAAAAAGGGCAGGCTTAGATTAGATATTAGGAAGAAATTAGGTGCTGAGTACCTGGCACAGTTTGCCCAGAGAAGCTGTGGCTGCTCCACTCCTGGAAGTGTCCAAGGCCAGGCTGGCCGGGGCTCTGAGTAACCTGGTCTAGTGGAAGGTGTCCCTGCCTATGGCAGGGGATTGGAAGGAGATTATCTTTAAATGTCCTTTCCAATCCAAACTATTCTATTATGATGTTAGTTGGAACAAGCTTAGTTTTAAATACTGAATTGGTACATATTTACAATACAGTTCAAAAGATGGTTTCCTACCCCTAATTCCATGTATTGATAATTGGATAAATGGGAATGTGTTTGATGCTTCTAGTGATGGGAGTTACACATTTGGAGTTGTGGATCACACCAAATACTGTAATAATGTCGGCATGTGAGAAGTTGTGGTGGAAGAATATACTTGATAATTGTCTGGAGTCATAACATTAAGGGAATCATAGATTTATAGGATAGTTCAGGTTGGAAGAGACCTCAGGAGGCCACTTTATCCAATTTCCTTCTCATGACTTCATTATATTAACCATCGTTCCATGAAAATTTAGGGATTGTCTCAAATCACAAACTAAACTAGGCAGACAGTGCAATATGTTGTCTTGATATTGGGGCAGTGAGATACAGGATTAAGTTTATATGAAAGGATATGTTTCTGATCATGAGAACTGGACTTCTACATTCTGTTACAGAGAGAAAAGAGACAAAACACCCAGGTTTCAAACAGCACAGGTGTGTGATATAGTTAAGAGAGAGCCTAATAGCAGAATTCTGGAATGCTCTATGTTTGGACATGGGCAATGAACTGTGGCTGGAAGAGGAAGGATTTTAGAATTGGCTGACAGAATTTCCTTTTAATTGAAACTAATACTCAACTCTGAAATTACTGCCAGTTAGTTTCTATTTGAAGATAAAAACAGTTTTAAGATCTGTATAGAAGAGCCCAGAACTAAATGGGAGAATGGACCCTTTCCCTTTGGGAAGTGTCAGAAATACTGCTTATTTTTTGATTAAGTCAGGAAAGCTCTGGAAGTTGTGATGTAACGTGGTAGGGATTTGCCATGACTTCTTTGCACCTCTCCCTTGTTTTCAAAGCAGCTCTCAAATCTGCAGTGTATTTTCTATGTCACTGTGTTGCTCTGCAATGTCAAGACCCAGATCAAAATGTCTGAGAGTTCGTCAATCAGTGTTTTTTTTCTGCTTTATCTGAATTTGATAGAGAATTTTCCAAAGAAAGAGAAAAAGCCAAGGCCCGAGGGGACTTCCAGAAGCTACGTGAAAAACAGCAGCTTGAAGAAGATCTGAAGGGATATTTAGACTGGATTACACAGGCAGAAGACATTGACCCTGAGAACGATGAAGAGGCTGATGAGGAAGGCAAGCGGAACAGTACGTATTCTTTCATCTGCTCCTTCTGTGGGGACAGTTTGACTGACACATGGGGGGAATATGACCTGTCTGATGTGGCTTTTCATTTCAGTTTGCACAAGTGTTGGTTAGCAGGGTGATTGTTGGTAGAGTGATGCTGAGTCATGGAACTTAATTTGGAATCTTACAACAGAACTCTGCTCTGGGATGGGATGTCCACATACAGATCATTGCATGCAGTTACTACTGAGATTTATAAACTTGCCCCTGTGTTCTGTAAAAAGTTAGTACATATAACCTATGTGCCACTAAGTACCATTGTAAACCCTTAGTCAAGAGGAGAATGTGTTTGCCTGTAGGTGCGTGCATGCAAATAATAATAATGAGAGCTTAAAAATATGGTCAAAGCTACAGTCAAGAAATAACCTTGTGCTAATAGTGAGGATTTTTTTTTTTTTAAGTAGGAGAGTGATATTCTGGGTCTTTCTTTGTAATATTCAAGTAAACTATATAAAATCTTTTTTAAGTCTTAATTTTGTGAAATAAATGATGTCTTGTGGGATTTTCACTCAACATTAAGAAATATCACTGCTTACCCTGTATTTATTTGACTGTAGTATGTAATGGGACTGGTAATTTATGCTGTAGTGACCTTCTTGTGCTTCTGATCTGAGTCCTAAGGTAAAGGAACAAGTTAGTTTCATGTTATTGCAACAACTGTAGAAGTTATACTTGGTTTCTGTATAACAGAAAATTCTAGTACCAGCAGTATTTTAATGTCATAATTTAGCAGATGTTATTTTAGCCTCTTTGCCAGGTTTGCATAGTAGTAGTTAAAACTTCCATGAGAAGTTCTAGAACTGTACATGAATGAGAACACAGATTCAGAATGTGGTTTGTGATTTAATACTAAACCTAAGATTAAAGTCCAAATTTCCATACATATAGCAAAGCTAAACAGCACCTTGATATTAATGTCATATTCTGGAAAGTTGTGATATTTTTTTTGTTTAGATACCATTGAGTATTTATAAGGAAATGCACCTACAAGTTGTTCGTCAAAGACAACACAGAATAGTATTTTCTATGTAGAAATAATACATCGTTACCCTTATTCTTCTTCTAATCCTGCTAATTTTTTTATCAACTGTTCTTTTAAACCATAGAACTTTTCAGATGTAGTAAATAACAACAATATGTGGTTTGATATTGAGTTATCTATTTTTAAACTTATATTTGTGTTGCATTAGTTTTTCACAATCTTTGGTTTTGAATTTCAGAATGTTATTAGTTTTTTAGTTCACAATAAAAACAAGGTATGGACATGTGATACTGACTGGAAGGAAAGAATGCTTTTATGAGAGGCTGGAAGGCAACTTGTGGGTTGGTGTTGATGCCAGCATCACCTGGAAAGGAATAATTTCTGTGAAAATCTGTTGCACAAACAGAGTTTTAATCTAGGACAGAGTTAAAAATCCAGGGTTCACTTTACTTAGTTATAATTACTAATGTTTGCAATGGGTACATAAACTGTGGGTTTGGGTATAAAGTCCTAAGACTGAGAAGTAACAGAGGGCACATCCTATGGAGTAAATGCACTTTGTACAAGGCTGCTGTGCAGAGCTGTAGGTGATACAGAATTGCAGGTGATGCCAAATTCCCACAGAGCAGGGTCAAGGGTGCTGTCAGCTGTGCTGCCAGGGGACTGGGTTTACAGATGAAATCCCAGGAACTTTCTGCATCCTGTTCAAATTGGATGTTTGCTAACGGGCTGCAAAAATACATTTGTTCCAGCATTCCTTGAACCAAGCTCCTAGTCACAGAGAGAAAAAAATACTTGTTTGAATAGTTGCTGGGTTTGAAAGAGCTTTTAAATCTGAACTCTTAATTTAGGCATAATTTTAGACTCAGTTAAGGGTTGTAGAAGGCTTGCAGAGTGAAAACAGAAGGAAAGTGATTAAGAAAAATACCAAGAATTTAATTTCAGGCATGCATATGTGTTTTAAGTGGAAATTTCCAGTGAGTAGGCAATCTCCCAGCATTCCTGAGTTTGTGCACGTGTGCTCAAACATGGGACTTGGAATTTCATTTTTAATGTGAGCTACAATGGGCTGTAAAGGAGGAAGGGTTTCTGAGTTGCTCCTCCTTCTTGCATTCAAGGCATGAGGAATCAGCCTAGGAAATATATTTAGTCCAAATATACTGTTTTTCTTGAGCTGTCTTTGAAGCATGAGGTAGAGCTGGGTCCCAAGGCAGCCAGAATTCACAGGCTTCTAGGCAACTATGTTCCTGCTTTGAATATCTAAACCTCTGGGTGATCAAGATTACTGCTGATTTATGGTGATAAAGATTACCATAGTGCCCTTCAACGATGTGGAAGAGCTCTGGATTTAGGATACAGAAGATCTCTGTGGCAGGAAAAGGCAGAGATTTCAAAGGCTGTTAAGTCAGTGATTAATGGTTTCTCACATAATCCTTTAAAACCGTAGTTGAGGTTCCTGCAACCCCCCAACATTTAAAAATTTTAACTAAGGAAGTCATTATGTCATTTATTTACCCTATGTATTTATGCATCTCTGTTGCTGATATTGGACAGGTATTCAATGCTGTTGAATAATGAAATGCCTTTTAACTACTAGAATTGGAAATACGCCTTTAGTAAAAGTTGGAAGTGTTTATTATGAGCTGTTTACCCCAAAGTCACCGAAAAAGCTTCTGTTGCCTTCAAAGCATTGCGTATTCAGCTCAAAATGCCAAAATCCGTCAGAGGAGAGGGATTTAGCTCTGATGAGTTGTGCTGCCGGTGATTTCTGTTTGTTTTGCCTAACCTTGCCTGTGTTGTGTGTACGGACACGTTTTTATTTTTTGCGTTGCGACTGCTGCCACCTCCCGTGTCACTGCTGGGATTACATGTGCTTACCCAGGGGTTACACTGGCCGACTTAATGGAAGACAAGAAGAAAAGCAGACTTAGCTGCTTTGGCCGTTCTTCCAATAAACATGGTAAAACGCGTTCTGATTTGCAGTTGAATTTCCTTTGTGCCAGTACTGCATTGGATGTGTTCGCTTTTGGGAGCACATCCTGTTTGCGTTCCCCGGGCCCGGGGCTGTCCCCCTGAGCATGTGACTGACCCCCGTGCATGCGGCCCCTCCCGCTGGGTGAAGTGCATGTCTGCAATGAGGTGCTGCTCAGCCTCCCTAAAGCAGTGCTTGATCCCTTCAGATTTCCTCTGAAGTGTCTTGCTCTGTGACTTTCTTGTTGAAGCATAGGTTTTGTTTTTCAGAAGTCAGATAAACGAGATAAACAATGCATTTTACATTTAGGTGTGAAGAAATTCATAAAGGTATTTGACAAGCTTTGTAATGGATCATAGTGGAATTTTAGAACAGTATGATGACAGTATTTACTCTTTTCCTTTTAATACTTATGATGTAGAATCTAACAAAACATAACAAGCTTTTACTGTGACTCCTCTTGTTATTGATGGTTTTATTTCTGTAATTTCTTGTGTATTCAGTTTTTTCTCACCCACACTGGAGATGGACAGGAGCTTTAGAATATGATAGTTATTTTCAAATCTTTACTCTCTTAATACTGGCAAATGTATGGTTTTGCAATAATCTCAGTTGCAGTAGTTAGGAGATCTAGTTTTAATCCGGTCTGCAGCAAAGTTATTTGAGCAACTGGCTTCCTTTCTGTCTTAAGAACCAATATTGGCCCAGACTAAGGCTGAAATATCTGATCCAGTTACTTTAGAGAGGGCAGAATGTTAAGTCAGAATTTATTAGGACCCAATGGACTCATTTTGTGCAAAGACTGAGTCTGCTTGAACTTATTTGTGCAACTGTTATATTATTGTCTAATAGCTTGCACAGCTTTACAGGCTGAAATAGTTTTACCATAAAAATTGTGGAAAGATGGTTGCAGCTCTACTTTGGACACGTATTTCAACAGACCCTTTAAATGAGTGGGTTCAGGTTCTGATGGCTCTCATAAGGCAGTCTGGAACTGGCTGAACACTTGCTGTCACCTGCTCATGGCCACTGCTGTCCCACTGCTCATGCCTGCCCTTGCTGGCCAGAGGCATCCCCAGCCCCTGTGCACTGCTTTGGTTCCTTCTGTCTTGCAGGGCAGGTATGACTCTGTGAGAGCTTTTTTCAAAGTGCAAATCAGTCACCTAAGTTGGTTCCTTTCTGTGTCTGTGAGACTGTTACGCTGACCTGAGTAGCTCACCCTTAGACTGTCACTGGATTAGAAATACCACCTTAAATATTTCTAATGTTTTACCTCTATTGCCATTAAAAGCACCACATCTGTACACTGTGCAACATTCCCAAGGTTCACAGTGTCAGCCTTCAGGCTACAAGGATTGGTTCAGTGATGCTACTGTAATGAAAACTGATTATTTTACTCTCCTCCCACTGCTGTGCAGCCATTCAATCTTACGTTGCTTTTCCATGGGCTGCCTATAAAGAGTGAGAGTGCATTTGAAACAGATTAAAATATTAATTATATATGTTCTAGAGGAAAATATTTCTAACAGTAATACTTGACAGATCAGTAGTTCAGGTGATTCTGGATTCTACAGTGACACTAAATGGTCATACAGCAGGATTACGGAATTTATTTCTTTTAACCCTGCTGGCTAAGGACACATCACTGCTGATGGATACGGGCTTGCTCTTCAATATGCATTGGTTATGTTACATCCTGGAGTGCAGATTGAAATCCCTGCTCCAAAGTCTGAAAACTCTTTTGAGTAAATAGTGAACATAACAGATTGTTTTTCTCATGTTATATTCTTATCCACAGAAATAAAATGTAGTAGTTGATGTATTTGACCTGTTTTCTGTGTACTCAGGAAAGTATTAAGCTGCATGCTGTATGGGTTGCTTATATTGCCTAATGCAAGCACGCCTTTGTTTGAAGTGAGTTAGCGAAATTGAAGAGATTATTAGATCTAGAAATCTACATAATCTTTCCAGAAGAATGCCAGTAAAATAAGGGCAAAAGGTGAATAAAGAATGGAGTAAATTTGGTATATTCATTTGGAATACTGGGGTGCCAGTTTAAAGATCTCAAAGCTGCCCATGCTGAGATCACAGCCTTCCAAAAGTTCCCTGATTTGCCTGATGAGCACCACCTGCCCTTAAGAAGCTGAGCCATGGAACAGAGTTGTTTGGAGACTTGGCAGGTTGCTTGCATTAGCAGAGTGGATGTGGACGTGCAGTGCTGCTGCTCTTTTCTTCTGGCTCAAGATCTAATGGCATTGCTGGGGCTGGGCTTCCACAGGGTGCCTTGCTCAGTACTGCTGTTGAGTGTTAATTTTGACATATAAATTACAGTATAATGACAGCCGAGTTTCTAATGTGAACTGAACTGCCTGTGGTTCTTTTGCTCCTGTTCTGTTTGTAACACAGCACCTGCAAGTCACTAAAGAGCTACAGCAGCAGCTATGTCGTGTCTGAAACAGTAACATTCTGACTGTATTTAATAATTAGCAGAACTGACATTCACTTCAATAGGGACAAAGATTTTTTTTCTTTGCACTTTGTTTTCCTTCATGCAGTCCTGTTCTAAAAGGATTGGTATTTCTTATCATGTGCTGACATATCAAGTCTGAGTAGACTTAAATTAGAACTATATTACTTCACATTTGCATTCCAAGTAATTTAAAATATAATATTAAATGTAGTTTTTGTGACACTGAATGACACTTTAGGAGGAACTGGATTCGAGGTACTGTGTTTAGGTGAGGGAAGGGTTGATAAATTTGAAATACAACTGAGAGACATGTTGCACATATGTAATAATTGTGAAAGTGTTTTCCTGGCAGCTCTTAATAACAGTGCCTGAAACAAAGACTTCTGCACTCATGTTTTGCAGTTGCTCATCACAAGTGCTGAAATGTTCATCATTAGGTGACTGTAATGTCGTGGCTTAACAGCAGGCAAGTCACTCAACACAAGGCAACCAGTTCAGTTCTTTACTACAAAGGGAACCCCCTTGTATTTATTGCAGGAGACCTTGGCATTTTAAAATAAAAATTCTTATTTCTGAAGACTTGAGACTATGTTTGAAAGAGTTGCATTTGGAGATCAAAGATTTTTTTCTTTGCTTTTGAAGTCTGACTGTAAGCTGTGAAGTTCACATAGAACTAGCAATATCCATTTTTTAAAAACTGAAGCATGATATTAGAATTGAGGCACTTGCAGGTGCTGACCAGGGACTTTTCATACATAAAGCAATTACAATAATATTTTAAAAGAATCATGAAAACAAAAGAACCTTGGGAAAAAGGTTTTGCTGTGCTTATTGCCTGAAGAGCTTTGTTTATTCAAACACCTGCATGGATATTTTGGATCTTTCTTTGTTATGCCACTTTGTTTAAGATTTCATATAACAGTGACTTACATTTATGAGGACAGATTCTCAGCTGTTGCAAATGGTAGCTGAGCATCTGGCCTGCACAGACCTTTCAGTGTCTCAGCTAGGATGGAATTGATGGGCATGGAAACCAAACCAGCACTTACTGCTCCTTGCGTGTCTTTGTTGGTGTTGAGGCAACGGAGAGTCTGTGCAGAGAGACTCTGACTGACAGTTCCCATTTTGTGCCTCATCTGTAGAGAAATCAGAAAATTCAGGGCCCAATTTTTGAGTCTTGCTTATATTCTGGAGTGTGTAATGAAGCCTGCTCTGAACCTCCTTTAGGCTACCAAATAGTGAGGCTTCCCTACCAGGAGCAGGCAGTGCAGCTCTCCTGCCTTTGATACTATCAGTGCACAAAGACTGGCTTAAACCCTTCCCAACAAACAAACAAAATAAACCAAAGAACCAAACCATCAAAACAGTAGAAGGTATACCCCAAAATACCTTTAGAATCCTCTGGTTTCCTTCTGTTCTTGCTGTTCTACAGGAATTTCAGTGCATCTTCTGCCTTTCTTATTTTTTCCTACTTTTTATGGTGTTTTTACTGTACAGACCAGCAGCATTAATTTTACCCTTTTCTTTCATGTTCTGCTTGCAATGCAGGCAAGTTCCCACCTAGGAAGTACTGAGAACTTTGGCTGTTCATCATTTCCCAACACCTTTTGACATAAGGTGTCCTCCCTCAGTATTTCAGTTGATTTGAAGATAAATAATGATGACCTGTCTTCAAATGAGTTTTGTCTCTAAAACCATTAGCTATATAATTGCTAACTACTCAGTAATGGTCCAGTATATGTACAGTAATTCACTGTGTAACAAGTGTAATAATCCCCTTTTTATTAGTAGTAATTCTCATCATCATTTGTAGTCCTCATTCTGCCCAGTGCTCCTTCCTGCTGCTCACACAGTGTTTGCAGACTTTCTAGCTTACTTTCCAGCTTCTTGCCTTGATAATTTATCTCAGTAAGAGCAGAGTGGTCAGTCTGACCAGAGTGTGACAGTTCCTGCTTTCAGAAGTTGGATCATATTTCTTGGAATTAGCAGGTGTGTTAACAACACTTCAATGGATAAGCACCTCCGAAATGTTAACAGAACACTTCTCAAAATGACAGGTCACAAAATCTAGCTCAGGCTTATTTCTTTACAAGGGGTAAACTCTTTGTTACAAACCTTCTCTACTTTGTGTTCTGTAGTGCTTTGTCAATAGTTATGTTGAATCACTGAAAAGAAACAAAAAAAGCCACCATGCTCTGGGATATTCTGTGCGCTTTCTTTTGCTGTAAGAGGAGTGATGAAGTGTCTGACTTCATCTGCCACTCCTCACATCTCCCAAGCTCTCATTAGAGGAATGCAAAGTGCAGGTGTTGCTGACACAGGGCAGAAGATGGCAGGATGTGTGGGAAGCCCTGGTGTTGCTGGGTCTGAGCAGTCCTTGTCCCCACAGCCAGCATGCCCACGAGCGAGACGGAGTCTGTGAACACGGAGAACGTGAGCGGAGAGGGGGAGAGCCCGCCCTGCTGCGGGAGCTTGTGGTGAGTATGGGCACAGCTCCTGGGTAGCCACCATCACCTCAACATTGAAAACAATCATTCTTTCCTCATCATTTATTTAGCACAAACTCCTTTGGAATAGTCAAGCTTTGTATGATCCTTCAGAGTTTATTGCCTTTCAGTAGTTTCATGTTAGAGCAATTATTACAGTATGAAAACACTCCTAAAATTCTCAAGGTAAGAACATATGAAACAATTCAACTCAACTTGCAGTGGAGTCAGGTTTTCCTGAAAGCTTTTATAAAATATAATTATTGTCCAGAGGTATAAGAAAAGAATGGAAGTTCATGATGACATCGAAGAAGGAACATTTGCTCATAAATTGTGCATGACCTGGAGAATATATATATATTTTAAAAAGAACTGATTGTATGGAAATTATTTCTGTATCCCAAGGTGCTCACTATTTGCTCAGATTTTCATGACTTCCAAGCAGCTTTTACATGTTTATTTAAGGCCTATTTACTTAGTTTTAATAGAGATTTCCTTCCTTTCACTTTGAAAATTTGTAAAGCTTTTGGAATGGTATTTCAGAAATCACAGACAATAGAATTTCAGCATTCATGATGTATTTTGTCAAAAGTTTATTTTGTGTATATGTAATTCCGATGCAGAATTCTAAAGAAAATGACATTGTGTTATTTACTTTTTCCACATTCTTAAAAAGGTTTTTTCCTTTTCTTCTAGTCAAACCATCTCAAAATCCAAGTTCAGGTGAGTATTTTCCTCTCATAATCAGTTTTTCCTTGTGACTATTCACATGTCATGATGATCTCAATAAATTATCCTTTTTTTACTGTACTTTAAATTAGCATGAAAATTCTTCCCAACAGCTACCAGCACATACAAAATTAAAGTATCTAGGAGTAGTTCTGGAAATCAAACTTCCTGATTTGCTTTGCTGATATTTGCATCTCTCTTTTCACTTACTAGGAGCATTTGAGCTTCTATTTTTCAAGTATGAATGCAGAGGGGAAATGTTATAAATGAAATTAAGAATTACTAGGCCTGAGCCTGTAGAAGCTGGATGTGCCAGCACAAAACCAGCAGTTTTGTTATTTTGATTTTACTATCCCATCTCAGAGGACATATATTTAGTAATTAGAAAGGATAATTTCAAACACAGAAGAGATACCTCTTTCTGTTTAAAATAGTTAGTCCACTCCATGAAGGAATAACAACAACAAAAAGCTCTATGACTGAAAGTGGTTGACTGAGGGGCGAAGGCACTTCTGCAACTGCAGACAACACACAGGGTGAATATTTTTTGCAAAAAATTATCAATGAAAAAAGGGACAGTCAAGATGTGGCAGCATCTGGCACCAGCAGTTTTGGCAACATCTGGAGTAATTCCAATTTTTTAATCTTGGTAAAACTGACTTTGGTGTTGGATGCAAAGCGAGAAATTCCCTGGTAGCAGCAGCATGTTCTCCTTGCCTTGGCTTCAGAAAGCTCAGAGCTGCACACTTTGAGGCTGCTTTTGACTCCTATGAGTAGAAATACCCCAGAATATTGTTGTTGTCTCATTGACTTCAGCCATAGGATGTTCTGTAAGTGCAAACCCTGCTCTGTTTAACCTCCCTAGGGAGTCAGGCTCCCTGCTGATGGCCATGGGCACAGCACTTCTAGCAGGAGATTGGAGAGATGATAACATTCTTGAATACCATGTTGATTTAGGTCAGGACAGGATATTTTTCCTTTATATGGTTAGAATACTGCAAAGGCTTGAAACATTTTTGTACTGCTATCTGAAACCAGTATTAATTTTCATTATTGCAAGTACAAATTTAAGGTGCATAAGGAAAATTCAATGAATGCTTGAAGACAGTTCACAGAAGTGAAGCAGAGAAATCTAGTTTTATGAGTCCAAAGATACACCCTCACTTGTGAATCCAGCTCATATCTAGGTATTCTACTTGTCCTTTATTGTCGGTTTTATTTATTTCACAAACATTTGCTCACTGACACAATTTCAGGGCACATCAGTAGAAATCTCTAGGATTTGCTGAATAAGATTTCTGATGTTATGGGGTAGATTTCTGATAGGTGACCTCAACATTTCTACCTTGTTTAATCCAGCCAGAATTCTGTCTGTGGTTTAACTCAAAGCCTACATTTTCAGACTAAATTTAATTTGAATTCTGAGTTGATTCATTCACTTTTATTTATTGTTACTAAGTGTATAGGGCCTTGGAAAGACAGATCTATTTTGTTACTCAATGAAATGTTAAATGCACCTTAATCTAATTATGTCATAGGCAATTAGTCTCCATAAGTTGTGGTTTACATTTAGAAATCTATAAGGAAATCTAAAAAAGGAATAACACATTAGCAGTTCTTAATCTGCATCTGATAATAATTTACACAACTATTGAAATATTGAACACATATTTATGAAAACGCACCTGTTCACACAGATGTACTTGCACTGCTCTCTACACAGAGGAAGCTCTCCTTAAGTTCATATTTGTCTTCTATGTAATAATAATAAATCTATTTCTCTTTGAATTTTCAGTCGACGCTGGCGTCGCTGGAACCGATTTAATAGAAGAAAATGCAGAGCTGCAGTAAAATCTGTCACGTTTTATTGGCTTGTTATTGTCTTAGTCTTTCTGAACACGTTAACAATCTCCTCAGAGCATTACAATCAACCTGACTGGCTGACCCAGATCCAAGGTACAACCAAAAACTTGTGTCTTGTTTTTGACTATGGGTACTTGCATTCAACAGGGGCTACTTTTGTACATGGCTGTTCTGTTGTTCTTTGCTGTCCTGAAGGATATTGAGCCCAGCCAAAGGGAGATACAAGAAATGACTGAATGTCTTTGCCTTCCACAGCTGTAACACAGCTTAGTGGCAACCAGCACAGACCTGACAGTCCTACATTGTAAATACCTGTGCTTTTATCCTGAAACCATGCCTGAAAGATGGGGAAGGAAATGGTACCTGGCACAGCAGCACATGCTGTGGGCTGGCTGCCCGAGTTCCAGTGTGGACTGAAGCTCTGAGCTGAGGAACTGTGAGCTGCACAACAGATTGGAAAGATGAATAGTTTATAGGTGGCTGGAAACTACATCCTTGTGCAACTTTTGCCACTTAGACATGAATTACAGTGCAACATGAAAAAACACTACTTCCTTTTTAAGCAAAAAGCTGCAAACTAGTATAGAAAGCGTAACTGTAATTTGTTAAACACAAATGGAATCTATGAGGCAATTCAGAATCTCTTTTTTCTTAATATTTTGTTCCAGATATCGCAAATAAAGTTCTTCTGGCTTTATTCACCTGTGAAATGTTAGTAAAGATGTACAGCTTGGGCCTACAGGCTTATTTTGTTTCTCTCTTTAACCGCTTTGATTGCTTCGTTGTTTGTGGTGGCATTGTTGAAACCATTTTGGTGGAGTTGGAAATCATGTCACCCCTTGGAATTTCAGTGTTTCGCTGTGTTCGTCTCCTGCGTATTTTTAAAGTAACAAGGTAAGATTATCTAATACTGCTAATTCTAAGGATAGCTGAAGAGTGATCAGCAATTATTTTGTAATACTTCATCATGCACTGCTCTTTTACTGTTTTGTTTGAGGTTTTTTGGTGTGTGTTAACACACGCATTTTAATTTATAGGCACTGGGCATCCCTGAGCAACTTGGTAGCATCCTTGTTAAACTCAATGAAGTCCATTGCTTCACTGTTGCTTCTGCTTTTCCTCTTCATCATAATCTTCTCGTTGCTTGGAATGCAGCTGTTTGGAGGCAAATTTAATTTTGATGAAACTCAAACAAAACGGAGCACCTTCGATAATTTTCCACAAGCTCTTTTAACTGTATTCCAGGTAACTTTCTTTCATCCCGTAGGAAACATTTTACCTTTGATCAACAAAACTGTTTAAGTGATCATGTTGCCTGAAAGTAAAACCATGAATACTATTTATTCAGTTTATTTTAAGTAGCATTTTACTCATGAAATTCAGTACTCTGGTAACTCTGTACCATTTGTACCATTTGTTTCATGTCTTATTTGATCTATCTATGCAACATACCTGCCATGTTACTTCACAAAATTAGATCTCCTTTGTCCATCAAATACATGACTAGAAAATGAGGTGGAATGTTATTTTTATTTTGATCAAATTATTTTCTTTAAGTTCATTGGCTATATAAAAGTTCAGCTACTCCCAAGGAGGAAAAAATAATAAACCTTGTAAGAGTGCATATTTACATATAGGTCATATCATGTATTATCATATAAGCATTAAATTTCTTTAGAGACACTGTCAGATTTTATTAAAATTTTAAGGCAAGTTGTCTGTTACTTATGAAAAGGCAGGCCATACTCAGAGTGTACTTTTCACTTATTTGTCATGCTTTTAAAATTCCCCCCCCCCCCCAACTTGGATACTGGAATGAGGCTAATTGCTTTCATTTTTCTAGCCATTTTCACACTCGGCTCTGCACTTTACCACAGTATTTGATTCCAGACATTGTAGGCGAACGTTAAAAGCTGACCCTGCAAGATTCACCTTTTTGGCAACTTCCTGTCTCTTTAGTAGAAGTTGCATCTGGTGGTTCCCCAGAGCAAGCAAAAAAATCTTTCCATTTAATTTTAACAAAAGGAAATATTAATGAGAAATTTCCTTAAGGGCAAAAGTGTCCACATTTGACCTAACATTACCCCTATAAAAAGTTAAGACTCTACTTCCCACCTCACCAGAGTTAGATTTTACTCAGATTTTAGGCTGCCTCATTTTCCAGGGAATGAGGTTTCCTTCAGCTTCAGAACACACTCCAGCCTTTGGGTGCTCAACAACCATGAAAATCAGCTGGATAAGTTTAGCTCTCCAAAAATGAATTTCAGAAATTGGCATGCATTTAGTTTTCTTAAGCATTTAATTGCTTGGAAGGAGGGTCAGGATGAAACTGATAATTTTGTAAGAACTTACTTAGAAATATGTAAAATGCCCCTGTAGCCTGCATTGCAAAACTTAGAGTTTTTGTTGCAGTATAGATAGGCCACTTTTTTTTTGTTTTGTTTTTAAATCTTAAAACATATCCAGCTTGTTTTTTAAGTGATGAACTTTTACTGCCATTGCTGCCTATGTGGCCTTACTGAAAACCATGGCTCTTGCTTTCACACACCAAAATGAGTGAAGTTTCAATAAAATTTTATTTTTATTATTTTTGCCTTTGAAGTTCAGTGATACCAAGGCATAGCATAGAATAAAAACTACTAGAGCTAAACCCAAGCTTTCAGGAGATGTTTATTTAAATTGAAATTTTAAAACAGAATGTAGTATTGCTTTATGCATACAGAAGGTTTGCTGTGTTGTGGTCAGGGGAAATGTATTTACTGCATTTTTTGTTGTTGAGTTACTAATAGTCTACTAATATCTGCTCCTCAGATCCTGACAGGTGAAGACTGGAATGCTGTTATGTACGATGGCATAATGGCATACGGTGGTCCATCCTCCTCTGGCATGATAGTCTGTATATACTTCATTATCCTCTTCATCTGTGGTAACTGTATCCTTTACACTCACCGAGACATGTTCAAAGGGGGGTGTGCCAGGGAGATGTGCAGGATCTCTCTAGGAGGGAGGAAATGCCCATGGGCACACAGGCACCTTCTGGATGTTCTGGGTCCTTTAAATAGACTTTTCTCTGCACACCCATTCCCTAATGGGGAGAGTCAGGGGGCTCCAGGCCATCTCCAGCCACCACAATGACAGAAAGTAGAGGAGGTTTTCTTTCTTCCTTCAGTAGGAACGCAGCTTTATTCTTTCGGTTCTTTGACATCTCTCGCTCTGAAAATGCACAGATGTAGTGTGGGCTCCAGGGCAGTAATGCCCCATCCATCCTCTGGCACCTGATAGAGCCCTGTTTGTTGTGACACACAGTGACAGGGGAGCCAGTGGTGCCTGGATAGTGCAGGGACCAGAGGAGAGAAATCTGCACTGGGACAAGTGGAGGGATTAAGTCTGCTGAAACATCCTCCTTCCCTGCCTTCAGTGTGCTGGAAATACTTCCTTGGCCCCATGTAGAAACAAACAGAAGTTCTTAAAAGATCAGGAGGTGATAAAATGGCAAAAACATCCTATTTTGTGTACTGTGTGGTATTTGTATCAGCATTTGTACTTAACTGATGTGGACTGAAGTACAGAATTTGATACAGATTTTTGTAGACATGGAAGACTGCATTATAAAAATGAATTTTTCAAAATGCCTGAACAATCTTCACTTATAAGAGACAATTTCAGATTTGATATTTGCTCAGGCTAGCACCAAGTTGAATTTCATTTATTCTAAAAAATATGTCAAGTATTCTGCTATTTCAAAATCTGTGACCCAAACAGATCTCTGCTCACTTTACAGCCAGTATTATGTACTCTATTAAATGAGTGTTATTTGCACTACACTCCAGCATCACAAAGCTCCACGCTGTGGGTTGGGAACATGTGTTTTATATCTCTCACATTGTCAGTGTTTATGCTGATAATAAACCAAACAAGTATAGTGAGGCATAGTGTCCTTAAAATGATTTGAAATAGATATCTTGCTAAATGTCTTCTTGGCCATTGCTGTGGATAACTTGGCAGATGCTGAAAGTCTAAATACAGCTCAGAAAGAAGAAGCTGAAGAAAAGGAAAGGAAAAAGAATGCAAGGTAAAATATCATGGGCATGTTGAACAAGCAGGAGAGGGAAGGAGGATGGAACTGAATCCTTTCATAAGAATTTTCTTTGTTTAAATGTCTTTACCATCTTCAAAATTTATTGAACTCCGGAAAAAAATGAGTTTGCCTAGACACTAAAGTAATACCCAAATACTAGGATTTAAGATACAATTTAAGTAGTAGTTGGTATGAATTAAGGACAAAATGATAAGCCAGCTGATAGTTAAAAATTGCAACAGTAGGATTTATTGTGCAATTAGCACAAGAACGTATCTTTTGTTGCCAGTACACAACTCCCTGTGGAATCAGTTCTCTAAGCCTTATATAGACAAGAAGAAAACTTTTCTCTGAAACCAGTGCAAGCCTGTTGAAGTCAATGAAAGTTGTTTGTATGAGTCCAAGGGCACAGTTTATCCCTCTAGAAAGGGGTAATGATCATGTATTGAATTTTTTAGGGATTATCTTGTGGAAATATTTTCAAGATTATAATCTTTTAAATGGTTCATCCAAATTATTGCCCTGACACTTGAAGCTGTGCAAAGTATTTTAAATATTTTAATTTTAGGTTTTAATTAAGTTTTCATAGAATTGGTATAGTTCAATTAAAATTGTCTTTCCATGGCATGCTTTGTAACTGTTATTGTATTGTTTTGTAGAAAGGAGAGTCTGGAAAATAAAAAAAGTGAGAAGTCAGAAGCTGACCAAAAGAAGGCCAAGGATAGTAAGGTGTTTATTTTTTAAAAATTGTGTCTTTTCTCAGAAGCAGTTTTATTAATTTTGTTAGGGGATACTTTTCAAGACTACTGTGTATTGTACAGTGTCTTTTATGAACTCATCATCCCTATATTTTTTCCAGGCAAAGGAACCTTAGTTCTGATGCTTTGCATCCTCACAATATCTTAATCCAAAAAATCATCTTGATTTCAGTTTATTCTGAGAAGGGAAGCTCTTATAGAACAAAATAGTTAATGTTAGTAAAACATGATGTCATTTTAGGATTCTTGTTGGTATTTTGCTTGATAAATCCAATGAGATTAGTGAATGATAAACTCTTAGAGGAATGTTCAAACATTTTCAGTAACTTTTATCAAAGTCTGTTGGTTGTATCCTCTACACAGCCAGAAAAATGTGGATGCTGTAGAAAGAATCATCTTTGAAAAATATGTAATAAACTGTCAGCTGTCTTCTGTTCTCAGAGTTACCCTGTTTCAGAAAACTCAGACTCAATATAGGGATCACTTCAGAGGCTTTTTTCATTTGCTTTCTATTGTACATTATGCTCCAAGCTATATTCAAATTTAATTTCTTCCTGTGCATCCCTTTTATTGCTGTAGGTGACAATTGCTGAATATGGAGAGGGAGAGGAGGAGGATAAAGATCCCTATCCACCCTGTGATGTACCAGGTATGTGAGTACTAGCTAAAAGACAAACACATTTCAGTTTGTTTGCTAAAATATCCTAAATTTGGTCTTGCTGAGCATCGAATCAATTCCTTTGAAGTCGCTGAAGTTGGGCTCTGTTATCAGTGGATAAATGGGCCTGTGAGCTGCTAAGTATTATCTTTTCCTGCAGCTTCCTCGACAGTTCCAACAGCATATGAGAGTTAGTACTATGAGCCCCAGGACTGTTGTGGTAACACTATCTGGATGTGAGAGCAAATTCTAAACTTCTCAAAAACATTTGGCAAAAAAGAACATTCCAGGGCTCCTGATGTTTGGTCAATTTTCTTCCAGGCCAGTGAACATACTTATCTAAAAATCAGCTCTGCCTGATGGTCTGGATGCCTGATACAGAAATCTGCCCTGAATTTGGAGCGCACAGTGCCCAGAGCTCAGCTCAGCTCTGCTCAGGCATGGACTGGCATTCAGGGGCTGGGCTGAACTGGGGCTCCAGAGCCATGTGCAGGGAGTGTGTAGAGCCCCCAGAGGAGGGGGGTGAGGGCCAGCAAAGCCTGTCAGTGCCCTCAGGGTTCCTGTGCAGACCTCCAGGGATGCACCACAACATGGATATAAGCTCGTGACAACTCTATGTGTGTTCATCTTCTGATTCATGGATTTTTGTAGCCATGCTATGAATATATATATATATTCTATAAACCATGTATATTTTAATGCAAGCTCTGCTTTTGTATTGTTATGAATGGAAACGTCAACGTTTTTCAGTTTAATATAAAAGAAGCATTTAATTTAAAGTAGGTGAAGATGAAGAAGATGAGGAGGATGAACCAGAGGTCCCAGCAGGCCCACGTCCCCGTAGGATATCAGAACTGAACATGAAAGAGAAGATCACACCAATCCCTGAAGGGAGTGCCTTCTTCATTTTCAGCAGCACCAATCCGTAAATATAATTTTGAAAAATTCTGATTTAGTCCATCAAGGTTTAGCAGTGAAGGAACAGTCCTCCTTCCAGGGAGGTTAGGGATAGAAATCTAGTATCTTCAGCAGAAGAGAGATTGGCTTCCCTCCTAAAATTTTTGGAATTACTTCATAAATGAAAACAATTTGAAAAATGCATTAATTTTCTTCCACTGTTGAAGATAATAGCTTTTTGTACATGTAATCTGAAGTCTGCACATGTCTGGAAAGTACCCTTTAAGGTATAGTGTCTATTTACTGTGCTAGTCACTGGATATAAAAGCTATGATATAAGATCTGAGCGTCTTGTGCATGAAATAGAATTTCTAGTAACGCTCATAACCTTTGTAGCAGTACAGGGAAGAAGAGGGGAAAATAGAAAAAGGGAATAGAAGGAGAAAGGCTCTATATATTCTCTTAGGGTAACAGCATTTCCCAGATTCAAACAAATACCAAAGATAAAGACAAATTATTTCAACAACGAAGAACAATAATAGTTGCATTTTGGGGGGAATTGGAGTCTTTCACCTGTCAGTCTGACTCCAGAGCTTTTGAGATTCAACACTGCTGGAGAAAGCAACCTTGACTAGTCCGTAAAAGTCATTATTGACTGTTACATGGAAATGAACAAGGGAACTAAATTCAGTTCCTACAGATTGAAGATAGCTGGGACATTTACAGGTGACAATTTTATGAGCAGTCTTAGAAATGAGTGTAAGTTACTTGGCAGGGGTGAGTGCTGTCTCCTCAGTGGCAGAGGTCATCAAAAGTTTAGATGATGAGATGGTCAAGATAGAATGTTCTGGGTTTGTATCCATTGCATGTGTTGTCTAAAGCTCTTCAGAATTTGCAAAGTGGAAAAAGAGCTCTTTAAACTAGTAATTTTAAGAACACATGCTGAATGCAAAAATACTGGATTTGTTGAACATGTCAAGTTGCTTTCAGCTTCAACTAACATTACATGTTCTCAGGCCAAAATGGCCAAATTATGATACGCTATACTCCAATCAGCTACTTAATAACAGGAGAATGAATTTTCCCTGAGAACCTTCTGATCCTTCAGCAGAACTTCAGTGCTAGTCAGTTATGAACCCAATCCTGCCTTTTTGACAGTTTAATCCCAGACCTTCCCTACCAAGGTTCTCAACAGTCTTTGTGATAACCCTGGGCTCAGTGACTCTAAGCATATGTGCAGTCATGCCATGTGGGAAATCTCCCAGCTCAGGAGCCTTCAGCTCCCACTTGTTCTGTAACTCTGTGAGAAAACCTTCACGGAGATTCTGGTTTGAGTTGTCTTTAAGCAGCACAGTGAGATCAGCAGTGTAAGCTGCATCTCAAAAGATGAATATTTTTGACAGCTTTGGTAGGAATCAAATCCAACAGAGCCTCTGGAATGACCTCTCATCTAGTGCTGGTGTTTTTGATGTTGGCCTCAGTAGGTGCGGAGTGGTACAAACGCTGGAACTTGTAGTGACATTCATAACCCATTGAAAACCAACCCCTCTCAGATTCCTTTGGCAGGTGCATCTTCACTACAGGTGAATTGGTTTCTGGATTTATTTACATTCTTAGAACTCCAGCCCATAGCTTGAGCATTTTCTCTGCTTTTAGCTGCTGGTTGTAGCTCTGTTCTGTCACTGTTGGCAGAGCAACAGAAAGCGTGTTGTATATTAACCATCTGCTGAATTCTACGTGCACACATGATATATTTTTGTATCTCTTCTTCAGAATTCGAGTGGGATGCCATAGACTTATCAATCACCACATCTTTACCAATCTCATCCTTGTCTTCATCATGCTGAGCAGTGTTTCCCTGGCAGCAGAAGATCCAATTCGCAGCCACTCTTTTCGAAATAATGTAAGTCCTTCCTTTTTAGGTCTGAAGATAAAAGTACCCTCACAGGATAATAATCCTTTGGGACTAGTGCCCAGTTTTTAATTTTCATGTTTAAAAACATTCGTTTTCCAAGCCATAAATTTGTATTCTTTTTTCTTTAACAAGCATAAATCTGTAAAGTCAATTAACTTTATTGATGGAACATCATTAGTATTAGAAGTGTTTATTATTTATATAATGTATTTGCTTTGGGTATCCTTTATCAGGATAAAATATGTCTAAGCTGAGTGTAATATCTATAATTTTCATATTTTTCATACTTTGCAGCTGGAGTACTTGGTGTGCATTTCCTGAATCACAGTTAGTGCCTCTCAGTGACACTGATTTAAAAATGCCAGTTAAATTTATCACTGTTTATCACATGTTGGGAATACACTCTGACCTGTCCTCTCTTCTCCTTTACTGGCACTTTTATATGGTCTTGGGGCACTTGGAGTAGTGAGTGCCTGAAATTTTAACAATATTACCTCTTCTTTCAAAGAAGCTGATGGGGCCACACAAAGGGGTTTGAGCATCCCCACGCTGGATTCAAAGGTCCTTGGATTCCTGACTGGCCATATCAGAAACTAAACAAGTCACACTTTTTTCAAAACTTACATTTTGAATCAGCATGCCCAGCTCTCTTGCTTTGTTTCAGAGACAAATGTCATTTCAGCCTATACACTCACCTGTAAATTTGGAAGTGTTTCTGTATCCTTTTTTTAGATATACGTGTAGAAGCAAAATATTTGTAAAAACACTAATTTCAGAAATGTCTCCATTACTCAGGAAAATTGTAGTTTTTGTGGTGAGTAAACAGGTGAGTCCTCCCAAAACAAATTCCTGAATCCCCCACTTGAATTTCTTAATCTGCTGGATGACTTGCCTGTTATTCAAATGCACAATTATCAGACAGAGAAGCTAAAATAAATCCACTCTCATGACCACAAGACTTTGCCACCCTTGTAGCAGTGAAGCAAACCTGTCACGTTCCTGTGAGCTGTGTTTGCTTTAGGTTAGGTAGGAAATAGTTGAGAAGATGCACTTGGCAATAGTCTGTGGGGACTCTGGGGTTACCCTGGCAGAACTTCCAGGCCTCTCTGGTCTTAGGTACAAATTCACTTGTAGAGGTTGCTGTGGAGTTAGAGAAACTCTGCCACCCCTTACAGGAAAGGTGTAGAGGTTGTGTCCCTCTAGTTCTTGCTAGTGTGGTTGCAGCCTCTGAAAAGTCCTCTTTTTGGCATTCTCTGAACACTTTTTCAATAACTTTAGTAAAAAACAAAAAGCTAAAACTTTCTTCAGAGATAAAAAGAGGCCAGAGCACAAAGACACTCTTCATGCACTATTCAGCAGAGCTGTGTGATTCCCATGTCTATAGAGCTGGGCCAGTGTAACTGTAGGAATAAATCACAGTAATGGGTAAAAAAAGGGAGCTGATGGGGAATAATGAAATCGCTGTTATAGAAATGGCTATAAGGGCTGACAATTATTTTTGTAACTAAAGGAGCACTAGGAAAATGTAAGTAGAGGGTGATGGTAACTAAAAGGATTATTCCTGTTTGGTACACAGACAAAATGTGTGAGGGATTTCAGGGAGGCATTGCCCTCTTGTTCTAAGTGTTCTCACATGCCCCAGATCTGCATATTTTTCTATTTTGCTGCCTTGGGTGTTCATTTTCCTTCCAGCAGCCAACTCAGCAATGGAATGAAAGTTTACAAACTGGAATGCCTTTAAATATTTTATATTAACTCTGTAATGAATTATTTACTGATTAATCTCTATTGAATTGTCTTAATATTTGCCTATTTTTTCAACCACAGCAAGCTGCAGAAGGATGTGGTTTTCAATGGAATATGGGGGAAAATTGCCCTTTATTTGATCTAACATTAATACTTTTTTGTGTTTGTGTTGTCTCTTTATTTTATTTCTCCTTCCCATTCTGTTAGCTGTTGAACCACGGGCAACATGTTTCTGTGCCCAACTGTTTGCCAGTTGGATTGCTGCATCCTTGCAGCAAAACTCTTCCCCTGCTGCAGTTCCTGTTGATCCTTAAATTCGGTGCTGGTGATTTGGCCACTTTGAAATGCTCTGAAATAGTTGTCCATGCACCTGTCAACAGCAGGGAGGCCAATCCCACATCCACAATCCTCTTGGAAGTTTGCATGCCACTCTGCAACTGTTGAGGGTTCTTTTAAATTTCCTACAATAAATCACTACTGTACCTTCCAAATTCAAGGAAAAAAGGTTGTAGTGCTGTACAGGAACAATATAATGTAGCAGCATGTGGAATGATATGCAGTCTAGAAATATCCACTGAAGTTTTGTTTTGTAATGCAGTATTTTGGTAAAAAAACAGGTATTATTAATAAGTATTTACTCTTTGTTTAAGATTCTATATCTCTAATAAAGGCTGAAGAAAGTATCTGTGAAAGCTGATAGAGGGAAGTCTGAATTGAAAGAAAATATTGCTTGTTGGGACCTGTCAGTTTGTGAGGGGTGAAATCTAATACCTAGGGATAGTGACAACTCTTAAAATTTTAAGCAAATAAAAATGATTGCACAATATCTGGAATTTTCCTTTGTCTCGATTCTCCACCTATCCACTTAGATTAATTCAGGTGTTGTTGTGCATGTGGTCTAAATTGTAAAAAATTTATTAATAGATGGATTTCTTACTGTGGCACGTGTTATACCTTGCAGATACTTGGTTACTTTGACTATGCTTTCACAGCCATCTTTACTGTTGAAATCCTGTTAAAGGTAATGCATTGTTAATTGATCCTTGTTAGCTCAAAAGCAGCTTTAGCAATAATGTTTGTAACTTTTTGTTTACCTTCCAGATCCTAGGGTATGCAGATTATGTCTTCACTAGTATGTTTACATTTGAGATCATTTTGAAGGTAACAGGTTTTTAAAGGAAGCTTGTTTAAAAGGATTTTCCTTGTGTGTCACCTGCCAAGAAAAGGCACTTGAAATGTTCTTCGCCTTTTCTCTAAGCGATCAAAGCTAAACCTTTTTGAAACTAGAGGATTTTTTTTTGACAGTTCCTCATAGTTTTGATTGGTTATTTTTTTACCATTGAGTGCATGAAGAAGCTGATTTTTTATCATTACATCAGTTTAATAATTCATTTTTACCCTTTTTAAACCTACAGTTGTCAGAAAAGGGAAAAATAATTCACTGCGCATGAGCTTTTCCTTCTCCTTGCTCTGGCATTTCCGAAAGAGATAATCAGTCTTATAAGGAGGGAGCATGTAATTTCTCATTTCTTTTGCTGAACTATATCCACAGAGCTAAAATAGTAGATAACTATTTTCTTGCAATAGGACTTGCAAGATATCTTGCATTTACCTATCTATACACTAAGAGATACTTTGCATTTATCTTGG
The DNA here is from genome assembly GCA_035583235.1 of Hafferia zeledoni. Lineage (NCBI taxonomy): Eukaryota > Metazoa > Chordata > Aves > Passeriformes > Thamnophilidae > Hafferia > Hafferia zeledoni. The sequence goes on along the minus strand of JAWWEV010000024.1, from coordinate 14,017,509 downwards.
GCATACATTTAAACACACAGACAGGCATAAATATGCTTGCTTAAATGTATTACCCATGCATGAGCCAAAAATTGGCATTTTAATGCATAGTTTGTGTACTGATTATTAAGAATGTCCATTGGGGTTACTCAGTTTCTCGATATATGAGACTTATTCTGGCAAAGAAGCCATTTAACTGAGAATTGTGTTCACATGTAACAAAATGCTGAACAAGAAAATAATTTTTTTTGTTGGAAATTGGCAAGATATTCTTTCAGAGATGTACACAATTCATAAACATTTCATGCTGTGCTTGTTCACTGTGAGGTTTTGTTTGAGTAACCCTGATTCATACACTTGAAAATTGTTGGCACACTAAGAATCTGTACATAAACTTTGCATTTCCAGTTGAGGATTAAGCTTAACAAAATCTCTTCTCCCAGCTTTTGCTCATATTGCTGTGCATACTCTTCACAATGCAATTTGATTAATACTAATTGATGCAATATTTGGGCTGTTTACAAGATAAGCTGTACTGTAAGTAATAGACTATTTTTATGCTTCTGAATTTTCTCCCAGATTTGTGTTTATCCCCTTATTTCTCATTTTGAGCAGTGAGGAGCTTGCTATAGAATTGATTATTCTTATAATTTTTGTAGCATGCTAAAATAAATACCCAGTTGTTTTGCTGCTAGAGAAAGGCCAAACGAAAGGAGAGAGCAAAGCACTGAAAAGAGCTGTGGCATTAGGTCAGACTAGTTGCCAATTCTGAAATTGAGAAGCCATAAAAAATTTGTTACCACTATTTCTGTGGCTGAAGAGAGTCAGTAAACTTGCACATGCTCTGAGTAGCAAGTTCTCTAGTTCCCGTGTTTCTCTAGAAGAATTACTAAGTATGACATGAAGAGGCATAACTGAATGTGTCAAGAAAAGCAACATTCCTGCTAAGTGCAAAAGATTTTGGCACTGAGCAACTTAAGAGTTATGCAAGGGAAGCAGGAAGCTCTAGAGCCTGGGCTGCTGAAATCTGGCATTGTAAAACAATTCAAGGGAACAAGAAGCCACAGCAGAGCCAAACATGTTGCTGCTTCTGTCTCTACGTTCTCCAGGAAGCTCTGCCTTGCTCTGCATTCTTATGTAAAGGAAAATAAACTGTGCCATAACAATGGAATGGACAGCCAGAGCAAGGCACTTGTAGGTACACAGGGCCTGCTTTACTAACATGGCTCAGACACTGGCTTTGCTTGCTTGTGGCTGGAGTCCCCCATGTCCCCTGGGCTGGGTTTTGTGCTGTGCTTCCCACAGGATCTGAGCTGTACAGAAGCCACGTGGGTTCTGCAAGAGAAGATTCAAGAGCAGATCTGCAGTAACAACAGTATTCCTTCATTTCCAGGGAAAAAGTGTATGAAACTGAAATTAAGGAAATCAGAGGCAATACTACCAGCTGCAGTGGAGAAACTTGTAAATGTCCAAACCCCAGCATTAAAATAGAATAACTCTGAGCATGTGGGGAGTCTCCCTGTGCTCTGTCTTACTGCTCTGCAGACATGAGGGTTTCCATCTTACATGGTGTTGAGGATATGGATAACAGAAGAGCTACAACACCAGTTTAAAAGCGTTTAAGAATCCTCTTATTACACTGAAATCCAGTTTACAATTCTGTTTGGAGTGCTTGGGAAAGGTGAAAACATCAAAGCAAAGGTCAGGTTAGGGCCTTGTGCTTTTAACCTTGCCCTGCTGTGCTAATCCCGCCCCATTTAAACTGGCTGTGGAGAGTTCCAGTCAAATGCTGCCACTGGGATTGGTGGTGATCCAAGTAGGAGTCTCCATATGCAGATGGGGAGATGTATACTTCACCTGTACTTTTAGGTCAATAACTGATTTATTTTTATGGGAGTCTTTACATAATACTTTGTGTGCTGCTAACTTATAATGTACTACAATGTAAATAAGTAGTTGTAGATAGAAGTAAATTTGATATTCAGGGGTTTTATTAGTGTTAAACTCCCACTGATTTAAAGAAGTGTAGCCATGCCCTGTACAGGTGCAAGTGAAAGAGCTAGGAATTTAATGGAGATTTTATAATATAACTGTAATATATTTTATAATATATCTCTCATGCCAAGGCATAGATTAGAGCTTTAGCATTTTTACTCTTATAGCTTGGAGGAATATTATTATTTTTATTATGATAAAAGAAGGTTTAACAAGAGAATAAGGAGAGAAAGACTTTTAAAAAAATGCTTCTTTCCTTTATGGAGGTACAGATTTTACTGATAGGGATGGTTTGTCACCTACAAGGCCTTAAAATTTCAGCACACCAAACAGTGACACAGTTGACTGAGGTGGCCATTGCCTGTAGCTCTGTTATATGTTGTGGAACAGTCTTGAAAGCTGCAGTAATCTGGTGTGAGGGGAAATGAAATAAAATCTTTTTACTGTTCCTCCCCTTGAGGAACAGAACAGAATAGAAAGTAAAGGGTTTAAAATCACAATCAATATTGGATATTCTCTAGCTGGCAGGGAGCTTTCTTACCTATGGAAACCAATGAGTAGCTAAGTATACAGCCCTCTTTTTAAGAGGACCTTGAGAGTGATAAAAATTCAGTCCATGTGTCTGAGCTGACTTCTAGGTATTTTTTAGAGGTATCCTTATTTTTGTTACAAGGTTTTAGTTTCAATGTTTCAGTCTTAATCCATAACTATGGAAAGAGCTATGAAATATTCTGTTCAGCTGGTGATTCTGTGCTTCTAATGGCTTAACTGGATTCCTCTCTGCATTTTTTATCTGGCACTTACTTGCAATTATGTTAAGGCTTTATTCCATAGATTAGGAACTAAATTCAGCTTTGAGGTACCCGAGAACATCTGCCCAGATGCCCTGCAGCCATAATTAGTAGGGCCTCTATCATTGGCTCCTAATGACACCTGCAAAGGATGCACTTTGTGTGCTTCTTTCATCTTAATGTAGGGACAGAAAACAAAAAATTAAGAGGAAGTTCAACAGGGAGAGCAACAGTCAATATTTCTCACAAAACAGCAAAATTTGGAGACCCTTGTTCACACATAACACAAAATGATCTGGGTGTTGTTCCAGGTTATTCCAAGATACCAATGGGTCTCCCCTGAGCCAAAGGTGAACAGCTGTGTAGTGCTGCCTTAGAACAGCCTTGTGCTGGCTCTGTGTCAGATTTGACTCTCAGTGTTTGCTGGACCCATAAGCCCCACAAGCCCTGTAGGCTGTCCATTTTCAGGTCCTTCAATTCTCAGTACAAATGATTAGGAGTCAGAGTCTGATCCCTCCAGTTTAGTAAGCATGGAAATTTTATGGGGTGTTTTGTAGCAATTTTTCTGACAAAGGCCAAATCAATTCAGTGTAATCACCTCAGCCTTATCAGTTCTCACACAAAATAAAATATTTGTTTACATCAGAAAGAATTAACATATTTGTTGGTGTTGCTTGAACAGAAGTTTTGTGATTTAAATGAAAGATTTAATGTACATAGGATTGTTTTGTATCTCAGTTGCTTTTAGAAAGTGAGGTAGCATTGTATGCATTCACACTCTAGGCAAGTGTCTTGTAAACAGCCTAAATGTGAATTTGAATAAGTTGAAATATAGACTAAGCGTGTAACAATTCTATTTTTAGATGACAGCTTTTGGAGCATTCCTTCATAAAGGGTCCTTCTGCAGGAATTACTTTAATTTGCTGGATTTGCTGGTTGTGGGTGTTTCTCTGGTATCATTTGGTATTCAGTAAGTACTATGCTTATAATGGGAATGGTTTATTTTTGCTTTGGGGTTTTATACAGGAGTCGGTGTTTCAGTTCCTTTTGTTGCCCCACTCTGTGGGTGTGCAGTGTCAGAATTCAGGGCTGGGACTGGCAAGAGGGAGGGCTTTATATGGAGAGTGTTGTGATTCACCACTAATACAAGTTGGAAACAAATTACTACTTCCCACTATTAACAAGAGACCGAGGAAGAGCACCATGGCACTTTATTGTACAGCAAGTATTACCTGGGGCTTCAGGAGGTTTATAGACCTTCTCTTGTGCTGTTGCCACATCTGCAGTCTGGTTTTATGGGCTTGGTCTTCCAGTATTGACCTACAGGGACATTTAAGTAGACAGTATTTGAAGTGGGGAGAAGCTACACCTTAACCAGGACTGTAAATGGTAGCGAAGAGATTTGTTTGCTTTGTTTGGGTCAGACTAAACATAATATAAACATAATAAAAGAGTGCAAATGTGCTTAGTGATTTGGTGAGTTGTTGTTCCTCATTAAAAATCATCTGTGAAACTCTTAGTGACTTGGAAAAGGGCAAAGGTGGGTGTCAGGCAATTGCTCCCCACTTTGAACTCTGCTGGTACCAGAACTCTTGTTGGACAAGCTTTTGGTTTCACAGCATGTTCTTTCAAAGGCTGTCCACTATTATTGCCTCAAAATGCTGTCCTAGGTTTTTAAAGAGAATGTAAATGATTTGAGATCTTTTGATGTCCAGCTACTTTGAAACTAAGGCATTCCTGTAATCATAACATGATTTACAGGATTTATAAGTTGTCTTCAAAAGAGCTTGTCAACACTGAAAAATGCTTTGGAATGGGGACTATTTTGCTCTGTTGTAGGGCCAGATAAGCTTCAGAGCTGTTCATTCCAAAGTTGCTTCAGAAATTAAAATAGTTCTTATGTTATTTATGAGAGTGATGGTATTTTCTAGTGTTTACGTAAAGGATCAATAAAGAATAAGAAGTCTTTTATATGTATTGAGATTTTTAAAAAAATATTATGTTTAAGGAAGTTGCAAGAACATTGTTATTCTTGGTAATGTAATACAAACAGTTGCCTTAAAAGTAACAGAATAATTCTTTCCCCCCCAGGTCAAGTGCTATCTCAGTCGTGAAGATCCTCAGAGTTTTAAGAGTATTGAGGCCTCTAAGGGCAATAAACAGAGCCAAAGGACTTAAGGTGTTTACTTTTTAAGTTATATTTCTGGGTCTGATTCTCCTTGTTCTGCCTCAGGTTAAAAATTCTTGTGCAAGAAAATTTGTCTATAGCAGTTCAGAGAGCAAGAATGTAAATCAGTTCCTGATTCTTATACAAATCTGATCTTAGACAGCCCAGGCTCTACCCACAGTTACAGGAGTTTGTATGTGGAGGAACTGCCACTGAGAGCAGATTTTGACTGTAATGAACCAAGATGCCAGTGCAATATTTTAATTATTTATCCATAGTGCTTATGTAATTTTTAGTCAGTTTATGTTGATGGGTCTATGTCAACAAACTTACAATCTGAAAAGCAAGTCTAGAAAAGCAATCTAGGAAGCAAATTAATTATGGTGTTATGTATAATACTGACAACATAAAATTAGTAATTTAAAAAAGTAATACTATGATTTGTATTCTGTGACAAATTTTACTAATTTCTTTCTTTCTTTGTTTCTTTCCAGCACGTTGTTCAATGTGTCTTTGTGGCTATTAGAACAATTGGTAATATCATGATAGTCACAACTCTGCTGCAGTTCATGTTTGCTTGTATTGGGGTGCAGCTGTTCAAGGTAAGTGGACACAGTTTACACTGCATCAAGAAAAGCAAAGCTGAGTTGAATGCTTGGGTACTTGCTGCTGGAACTGAGTTGGTCCCATTCTGAACTAATCACAGTATAATGTGTGTATTTTGCATATTCTGCATTTTGTCATTGCTTTTTGTTTTTGCATGTAGGGAAAATTCTACAAGTGCACTGATGAGGCAAAACAGAATCCCGAGGAATGCCGGTGAGATCTTTGCTCTAAGAATGTGGCACTTTATATTGTGAGTTACTTAAACTGTGTATGGGCAGGCATGTGTCAGGCCATGTAGGTTTGTGTAAATTGGAATTGTCATCTTAAACCCATCAGAAAACAGGTTAGCAAGGAAATAAAACCAGCGTAAGGAGGGAATAAAAGAAACAGTTTTGAATAGTCCATTGAGTAACTCTGAGTTTAATTTAATATTTCACTAATGACAGTTTCTTTCCCACAGAGGGATATACATCGTTTATAAAGATGGAGATGTTGACAGTCCAATGGTCAAAGAGAGGGTCTGGCAAAACAGTGATTTCAACTTTGATAATGTTCTGTCTGCTATGATGGCCCTTTTCACAGTGTCCACCTTCGAAGGCTGGCCAGCGTGAGTGGGTTCTCTGTGTTTTCACAGCATTGTTAAGATGGTTGTGTTTTCCAGAACAGTTTGCTGTCATTTGCTAGGCATTTTTTGGCAAAAAAGCAGTTTTAAGGGATGATATAAAAAGTTATTAAGAGAGGAAGTTAAAAATCTACTATCCTGAATCTGGGCACTTTTCCTGTATTTTAGGAAAAGTAAGAAAAGGTGCACTTTTTTTAATATTGATTCTCAATCTTCCAGCTATTTTTGCTATAATGAGCTACCCCTCAGCTTTAATGGAAGTAATAATTTTAGATGTTTATCCTTTGATGCCCTTTAAATAATAATTTGAAAATTTAAGGCCTTTAAGTAAAACTTTTACTAAAAAATCAGGCAGGAAGAACAAACTGCCACTCGCTCTTTCCCTGAGTGAGAAGAGTCTCAGACAACAGCTGTATGTGGGGAAATAAAGAAATGAACACTACCACCATGTGGTCATTGCCTTGATTCTTTCAGGAAAGAAAAGACTATAACATTGTGTGCTGTGATTCTTCTGGTTTCAATACTATTGCAAGTTCTGTCAGTATGCAGAAAAAACAGACCATTTCTGAAACCTGTCCTCTGAGTCTGCATATTTTGCTGTTCTCTCATTTCAATAATAAAGACAAAATTCTGTTTATTTTTTCAGGCTGCTATACAAAGCCATTGATTCAAATGGCGAGAATGTAGGACCTGTCTACAACTACAGAGTGGAGATCTCCATTTTTTTCATCATCTATATCATCATCATTGCTTTCTTTATGATGAACATATTTGTTGGTTTTGTGATTGTTACATTCCAAGAACAGGGAGAACAAGAGTACAAGAACTGTGAGCTGGACAAAAATCAGGTTAAAATAAATAATAAACTCTCAACTTTTGAAAGTATTCTTTTTTACATATGTATGAAGAACTTTCTTTCTGCTTTGTGTCAGAAGAGGGCACCAAACACCTGTATTAGTATTTATTAATTCAACTTCTTCACAATCAACTGGGTATTGAAGTTATTATATGTTCCTCTTTCTGTAAGCTCAACCTATCAGTCTTTTTGTTGTGAGAGATGTTCCATTAAGCTTGTTGTCTTCTTAATGTCTCACTTTTTGGTGCCACATTAAGAAGAATACAACACTTGGCAGGTTATCCATAGGCATAGGTAGGTTTTACAGTAAGAACCAGAAACCAGATTTTGTGTTCTGAGTAGTGTGAAAAGTGTTTGAAGTTGAAGTATTCAAAATGTTCTACTCCCTGCCCCCATTTGTTTAGAAATGCGTGGGGAATATTCCGATAAAAATTACAAAAATCTGTCCCCTTTAATTGTTTAATCCTCATCAGTCACAGTCACAATTTGCCAGGTGTTCTTGGCTGACTGTAACACTCTTCATTTAAACAGAGCCAGGCATGAGGCTGTGGCCAGGATTCCTCCTGCCTGCCAGTCAGGTGCTGTCAGCAATCCTTGGGACACAAGTGGAAGGCCCAGTCTACATGGAGATCTCGGGCACTAATTATGAGATGAATCCATGATGTTCCTGAATATGTTACATAATTTTGCTGGGCAATTTAATTGAACTATTGGGAATAACATTTCCTTAGTACTTATTTTGCTGACTCTAGGGTTTTATGCTGTGCAGTCACACTAGTGGTTGGAAATGGAATTAAGACAAAACATGGATTATAGATGATTAACAGTTAAGTTATTAATAGTCATGCTTTGTACTACACATGTACATACCTCTAGGTGATAGTGTATTACTGTGAGTAACTACACTGTATGCTACACTTGGGAATTTCCATGGTCATTGTTGGATTCTTTGCATGTGGCCAAGCAGTGTATGTGGTGAGATACAGTTGGAAACACCAAGTGAGGATTGGTACTTGATTACTGTATTAACAACCCCTACATCAAGTGGATAGACTGTTTTTGAGAGTTTTATTTAACAATTTGCACTTAATAATTGTACTACCAGTTGATTACATGTTAGGTAAAGTCTGGTAATTTTTGGTGTATTTGCTTTACAGCGTCAGTGTGTAGAGTACGCCTTGAAGGCACGTCCTCTCCGCAGATATATTCCAAAAAATCCTTACCAGTACAAGTTCTGGTATGTGGTGAATTCTACTGGATTTGAATACATCATGTTTGTCCTCATCATGCTGAACACCCTTTGCTTGGCTATGCAGGTAGGAGAACCGGAAGCTCTCTTGAAGCAGTTGGCATAAATAGCAGGGAAGGATATGGGTGGTGTAATGGCTTTAATTTATGGCAATTTGTGTTTTTTTATGAAGTGAAACTTTAAAAAAAACACTTTTTATCATAATGCTTTTCTGTGACATGTTCTAGTTGTCTCTTTCTTTCCTTAGTGTTTCAGATTTTGATAAGAAAAAGAATGGTTGCCATTCAGTTTACAAAACCATTCTGCTTTTTTCAGTGAACTTGCTGACACTTGTATCCTGGTGACTAACATACTTCAGGCTTTCTCAGCAAGTGTGACATAAGGTTGTGTTATCTTAAAATATGAAACTTGTGAAAATTAGAAAAGGGAGTAATAACTCCTTTTTTTTAGGAACAGTTTTCCTCTCAAAACCATCTCTCTGGAGATTCCGTTAAGATGTCAAGGGATTACAGTTTTGTTCCATCCAGTGCTGAAACAGAATAGATTGAAACAATTCCATACTTGACCAGAGATATTCAGCTAATCTTGCATGTTTATGCATGTGCTTCCTAAATTTTACTAGAAAATGTTTCCCTGTCAGCATTTTTGCCAATTTTGTCTTAGGCTGCCTTTCTTAATACTTTCAAGCCTTTCCTTTTGTAAGCATTTGTTTTTTCATTCACAGCACTATGGACAGTCTAAGCTCTTTAATGATGCAATGGACATTATGAATATGGTTTTCACAGGAGTGTTCACTGTTGAAATGGTTTTGAAACTGATTGCATTCAAACCCAAGGTAAGTTTAAGATATGCTTTAATTAGGTCATCACCACAGGAATTAAGTATAATGAGTTTCACACTAGCTGTGCATTGTTCAAAGAACAGAAAGAACCAACATTTCCTATACTGATCTGTCAGTGAAATCATAATAGAAATGTAACTCCAAGAAATGAAATGCAGATATCAGAAAATAATCTTACAAAGTGGTTGATGAGATCTGGAATATTCTGAGGTAATGAAAATGTCCCTTTCTAAATCAGATCAGACATTTCCTGTTACAAGCATTACGTCTCCTGTTCTGGGTTCTACGTTCATTACTTTGCACTAATTTAATCTCCAGTAAAGACCTGTATATTATATTTCTTATTCTAAAATGCAAAATTATTTCTTTACTTTATAAAACACAACTAAGTATTACAAACATACACATAAATAATTTGCATATTCAATAGCCTTTTTGGATTTTTATGTTTTCAGTTGTATTTTCAGCATGATGTTTGGTAGAAGGCCCACACTGAGTAGTTGATTCCTTGCCTTAAAGGGACACTGTCAATATGAATGATGCAGACACATTTTCAAAAGTAGATTTTCCAGAGAAACTGATAATTGTAATTAGTAATAGAAAAAAAAAAGATGAATTATCCTGTGGCAACAAATGCAGTCTTTTTGTTCAGTTCTCATACTGACTTTATGAAGTGCAGAAGTTAGTGATGAAACAAACTGATTTTTTTTTCAGTACAAAGAAATCACTGTTTATTTTAGGCTTATATCTATGTAAATAAGTCAAGTGTGTTCACTTGCTACACATGGAATTTGAAAAACCCCGAAAGTGCCATTTGAAGTTTACTGATCTCAGCATCTAAGGCTGGTACTTTTCCATTGCCCTTCCTTTAAAGTGAGCAGGTATCTGCATCTGGAGCTAGTGATGCTGTGCCCTTTCCTGGTGTGCAGTGTGTCCTGGGGGCTCGGTGGGCAGTCCAGTTCTTGCTTTAACCCGGCCAGCTCTGATGCTCTTCCAGCACAGCTGCCCAGAGCTCAGTGTGGAGTAGGGGTGTAACTGCTTTTCAGCCTTTCAGAACTCTTTATTCACCTTGAATTAAGTATTGAGCTCAGCTGTGGAGCCTGAGTGACTTGATTTAAAGCGAGCTCATGTTTGCCTGCAGGAGTAAACAAATGATCCATCACTTGAGATCTGGTGTTGAGATGTGAACTGTGGGGAGGTGGGTGAATGCTGACCCACTCTCTTGTAGTCTTGCTCTGCTCTGTCCAGTCCACTGTACATTTCTAATGAATTTATTTGTATTTTTGTGTCAGCTATCTTATTTAAATACTAAGGGTTTCACCTTAAAAATAGCACAATATGAGGCCCCAGAGGAGATAGCTCAGATTTGTGGACCACAGTGTCATGACTTGCTGGTTGTGTTTCCTGATCTGTATCTCCTGTTCTATATCCTTGTTTTGCACAGAAGACTTTGCTGCATTTTCTCATCTGCTCTTTGAAAGAAGATTGTGAATCCTTGTATGGTTCTCCATGCACTTGTGACTGTAGTCAGAACAGCAGCTAATGCCAAACAGTGGTCTGACCATGAGTGTATAAATCACAGTGCTCCATTTGTACTGTAGGCTTCCTCCTCGTTACCAAATGCAATGTCTTAATACTGGTCTCAGAGACTTTGTACAATTTGAGTGTAATTGTTGCAACATGCTTTCTGATTGGGTGCTTTTACTGTGAGAGATCCCTGGCTCTGAACCCTGAGAGTCTGAAGGGCAGACACTGCCAGTGGAAGGTCCTCATTTCCTCAGTTTTCTTCTCCCATAGCTGCAGAACACTTTAAACTTGTTAATTAGCAGGACAAGATTAAAAGACTATGGCAATAATCAGAATTTGAAAGAGATTAATTAGCAGGAAGGGAAGGGAGTTAAATATTTTTAAGGTTGTTCCTGTTATTCTTTGGGGATTGAAACCTTTTAAATTACCTGATACCCTTAAACAAAACAAGTCTTGGTAACATATGTTACATAGTTCCTTAACAATCACAGGTGAGCCAGCAGTCTGAAGCAGAATATGAATGTCTTTAACCTAAATTTTAAACTAGGTGACTAATATTAAGATTTGATAATAGTAGGAACAATCTGAAATCCAACATAATGTTTTGCTTTAGGGTCTGTGAGGGAAGACTGATTAATTTTTCTATGTCTTTGGCGCTGGTGGGTCTCTTAGACTAATATGACAGAATGAACAGTTTTATATATTAATTATGTGCATTTTAAAAGTTATTTCCGAGATGCTCAAGTCATCAAATAAAAACTCCAGTACTTTGTAGAAATAAGAATAGATATAAACCTGTTAGTTTTCATCTCATCTGCTTGACAGTGTCCCCTTAAATATGTTGACAAAAATCCTGTGTAAACTGTGATCTTTAGGTTTCACTGGTCATGTAAACTTCAGGCTACTATAAATTATTGATAATCCTATGACATTTTGTTGTTTAAAACCAAGGCACTTCAGGCTGCGTTTCAACTCTGAAATATGGAAAACTTGAATAGTGCCAGATGTTAAAGGTGGTGCTGAGTGTCTGGCACACTGGACTGGGAGACTGGATCACACAGTACTTTGCAGAATGAGGCCCTAAACTTTTCAACAGAGTACTAAAAGGACTAAAATATTTATGTGCTAGATGTATAGAAACATATTTTGGTATTAATTCTCTATACCTCTATACTCCCCAGGATCTGTGATTTTGTCCTTCAGCATTTCTCAATGAACAAATTTTTCATAATATAAATTAAAAGAGCAGGCCTTTTTCTTCACGTTGTTCTTCACATTTGCTAAAATTTGTACTTAGGTTGGTTCAGTGCAGTACAAACCAAAATACAGCAATGGAATCTAAAATAATACATCAACACATACTGTCTGTACAGCTTCATGATAGCCAGCTGTTGCTTAAACTTGTAATGATTCTCCATGTTGTTTTACATCAGATTTTTGTAAGAAAAAAGGAAAGATGGCTAGTAAGTGAATTGATCTTGGGTCATTGCAGTGGTGAAAACAACTTATTTGCATGATGTTTATTTGCTGTGACTTGTCCATTCCTCCCTTTTCCAAACCATCTTTATTTTCTCTTAGTTTTTCGTTTATTTGTATGCTTTTGCTTTACATATTATTTTGAACAATATTTGTCTATACTGATGGAAAAGGTTTCATTAAATAAATAAGTGTATAGAGTATATTAGCTGTAAAATGTTTTAGCTGTATTGAATCAAAATGTGATTTTTTTTTTCAGTGCTTTATATTGTAGCATGTCTAGTGAAGTCACTTTTTCAATAGCTGAAATTCACCTTTATTTGGAGGACCTTTTTTGGTTCCCATTTTAGAGGCAGATGGATAGCACACCTCAGGATTGTGCTGATTATGTGTTTGCTGTTTGCCAACAGTCTCTTATTTTGTGTGTGTATATATATAAATATTGCTATTTTAGAATCAAGAAAGAAACAAGGACTATGATCAGGAAGGATATTATGAGAGTAGCTCCCTTTCTTTAGTTGGCAGCTGTTAATCTTATAGGATTATAAATTTCCTTATTGTTGAGGTGCTTCAGCAGGATGTTCAGTAAAACTTTGGGAATGAGTGAGGAAGGAGGGACAGGGACTTGTGCCCCAAGAGTGGAATTGCTGGTTAATCCCAAAGAACCAGAGCACGTGATGCCAAGGGCTGGAGAGATAATTGTACTCTCATCTATTTCCTCTTACAGCCCCTTCCTTAAATAAAGGAATGATTATACCAATTTGTGTTTTAAAGGGCTAGAAGAGAGTAGCATTGGAAACTTGATGAGCTTGTCCTGACTCTGTCCTGATTCTGCTGCTTCCTCTCCTAGAATAGACTGGAGAGCTGTTGTCTACTGTAGCAGCTCTCTCACAGGCTCCAAAAGCAAATTTCCACAAAAAATGAGATTTTTTTATAGTTTAAACTGGAGAGTTACTAGGATTCTTAAAGTTTAAAATCTTGAGAAAAATATCGGTCCAATTCTGAAATATTTTGGAACAGATTTTGCTTTTCTGTGCTAACAACACATGTAATTACACAAACTACTCAGCTAAAGCATTGACTTACAATAAAGTGCAATAATAAGTGTAAATAGCACATTTGTAATTTTAAGCTTTTTGCTAAATTTATTGTTTTAGAGCTTTAGTAGTGGCTGAAAAGTTAATATTTTAAAATTAATTACCAAGAAAGCAGAATGTACATATACAAAATGTACATTTCTTCTTTGGTCACATAATGCACATTCCTTAGTTGTGGTTGGCTGATAACTTAATGTATCTGAGTGTGGTAAAGGGCGAGTTCAGAAAGTTTTGCAATTCTGGAAAATCCACACATTGCAGAAAACCTACATCTCATGACTCCATAGAGTTTTCTTCAGGAGCATAATACACCTTGATTTGTTCCCAGTGACAGATTGACCCTGGAATTACCTCAGGGTTTCTTCTGAAGTACCTTTTTGCTCAAAAAGGCAGTTTTGATGCCAGTGATCAGCTAATTATATGATAGCACTTTGTATAACCCTTTGCAGCAATGGCCCAGTAATGTACACGTAGGGAATATACGTTTAAAAATATAAAATGTCAGAAGGTTGATTAAGCAATTTGTGAAAATGAATTTCAGACTTGGACTGGCTGCATCATAAGCATTAAGAAATTGTTCAGGTTGCTGTTGTTCCTAGATCCTTCACTGGATATAGAATCAGGCTCTGACTGCAAATGTATGAGTTCCTGTATTAAACCTAGTTTATGAAAAGAAGATTAAGTCAGTTCTCTAATATTTATGCACAGGTTTGCATTAGTAATTGTGCATGTTTATCCAGTGATGAGCTTTGACCCTTTGAATATTTTTACCAGTCACTTAGATAGGACTTAATGTTGAGGAGGCTTCAGTTGACTTGGTCTTGCAGAAATATTATAAAAGGGATCTTGTCATGCTCACCAGGGTATGTATGTTAGAATTTTTCAGCCCTGGAAGTCCAAAACCAGTTTTGGTTGATGGCTTGCTTGCCAACGTTGTGCTTCTCCAGTGGTGTATTCTGCATGTGTAGTGTGTGTGTGTCTGTGTGTGTGTGTCTGTACATGTATATATATAAAGTATATATATACACACACATGCACATATATGTTGCTTTTCCTTCAGTAGGCAATATTGTTTTGTTTTTGTTTTGTTTTCTCATTAGACCACAGGTTTTGTTTAACTAATTTCTGTTTATGCAAAACTAAACAGAAGTATGCAAATATTTGACATTTCATGTGTAATCACAAACGTTTGCACCCTGCCTGCTCTGTTCAGGGCTATTTTAGTGATGCCTGGAATACGTTTGACTCCCTCATCGTTATTGGCAGCATAGTAGACGTCGTTCTCAGTGAAGCTGATGTGAGTATATCCCAGCTTACTTTCCCCAGTCCCTACTTCTCTTTCTCTGTCTCCCCACTATTTCCATCATCTGGACAAGTCACAGATTTTGATCTGATGTTTCTAAAGTTTGAGTACAGACCAGTCATAGGTCAATTATGTTGATATGGGAAATAAATAGCCTTTTTTTTCTACCAATTTTTTTGAGCTATGAAAGGGAAAGATTAGATTGTATAGTGGTACGTCAGAGAAGCCTAGAGTGTTTCTGTGTTATAACACTGTCCTTTTCTTCTCTTTTTCTGTTTGTGTTTTTCTCTTGCTCTCTTTCTGCTGAATGCTTGTCCTAACAGCACTATTTCACTGATGCATGGAACACTTTTGATGCCTTAATTGTTGTTGGTAGCGTCGTTGATATTGCTATAACAGAAGTTAATGTAAGTAGCAACTGTTCATGCACTAAAAAGTAATTGCTGTCATCAAGAAATACAAAAAATGTAAACTTGACCGCCCCTAAAATCCTTTTTTAGAAAAGTATATTTAATCCTGGAATCAAAGACAAAACATTGATATAGATTTTTGTACAAGCTGTTATTATTTATTTATATACCTGTATAGTTGCACATGTACATAGCATAGTGAGACAACAAGAATTATGCTTTTTTATATATGTACAGAAAATATTTTAAAAATTTATGTACTAAGTAGAAGTTAAGCTTCTGTTACTATTTTACTTGTGGCCCAGTGGTTTTTGTATGTAACTTGACTAAGATAATTCAAGATTCTGTAAGTTGTTTCAGTGCTTCAGTTTAACAAATGATTTCTTTTCCTGTGGGAGGCTTGAATTCTAGAGTGGTGTTAACATTTGAGTGTCATGAGGTAGCAGAAGAAGGGCACATTACAAAGTAAGGCTTTCCATGCTGTGGAAAACAGAATGTTTATTTTATTCCTATTCCTTTTGCTTTTCCAATCCTGCAGTAAGTTTTGAAGTTTGAATTACCCTTAAAGTATTAGGAAAACTCTTTCTTTCACCCAAATTTTGACTGATGGCCATTACGCATACAGGTGTTTGGACAACAGATTCACCTTAAAATGGTTTCCTGATCTTGTGTTAAAGTGTGAGAATCTCATGACTGATGGCATTACTGGAAAGAAAACAGAGGAGTGATGAGATACCATGGGAGCAGGAGAACCTAAGCCTGACTTTTAGATTTCAGACTGATTTTGCTCAGT
Organism: Hafferia zeledoni; assembly: GCA_035583235.1. Lineage (NCBI taxonomy): Eukaryota > Metazoa > Chordata > Aves > Passeriformes > Thamnophilidae > Hafferia > Hafferia zeledoni. Next base: position 14,001,797 of record JAWWEV010000024.1, on the reverse strand, counting down.
TCTCAGGGGATGGTGGATCTCTTTGTGAACTGAAGGAACTTGAGCTGATGGGGAGGGTCAGTCAGCACAGAACTGAAGTGTCATTGAGACATTTTTTAAAGTATAATTACTCTTCCTTGACTAGACTTTTTCAGTTTGCCTTTAATTAATCTTTATTTGTATTTTTCCCTTTGGGTTTGTTTAGGCTTTATTTTCCCTCTGAAAAGTTTAGACTTAGACTTTCAGCTCAAGTGTTTACAATCTACCCACTATTTCCCTTCACAGTAGATTAACATACTATTTGAGGAGAGTAGAAAGCCCAGTCATTTAGAATACCTTTTCCTACTAACTGCAAGATATATTTGGTCATGAAGAGATTGAAAGAGAACTCAAATGTACTCCTGTGAGCAAGGCAGATGTCCCTGCATTTGTCACTGTGTGGATAGTGTTAATTTGACAACATTACTTGTAACTGATCACTGCTGAGCTTCCAGCTGGGAAGAACACTGCCATTTTAGTAATCCTCACAGTTGTCTTGAAAATATTCCGGAGATCAAGTAGTGATCTTCAGGATAAGTACACACATAGCCAACAACTAGCACTGTCATTTCTCAGTTTTCATACAATACTCACTGGGGGAAAAGGCTCATCTTTGATTTCTTTAGTTTTGCACAGCAGACTGTTTGTGTACTAAGTATTGTCTGTTTCTGGTCTTCCCACTTTTCTGTGCTTTCTTTGTTGAAGTCAATATTGTATTACATTTTCAGTGTGTTTTTGGGCTTGATTTCCCATTTTCAACATGAAAGAGTTAATACTGCTGAGTATCCAGGGAAATTTCTTAGATTTTTGTTTATTTTATTGTATTGATTCTACTGAATTATTCTTGCTTGATTAGTTCTGTGTAAATTTCTGTAGTTCAAATTCGATATTTCAGAATCTTTTCCTTAGTGTTTTTTGGCATTCTGAATTGTGCCATTCCACCTGTGTTTGTTATCTGACATTGACAGTGGTCCTGGGAAATCTACAGCTCTGCTAAGATGCTGACAAGACTTTGTTTTCAGTGGGGTTTCAAGCACGGTTGAAATAGTACCAGTGAAAATTCCCCAAATAAAAACTTCTTAAACTGAGGGAGCTCAGCCTTGTTTGGGGGCTGGTCAGTGACAGCACTGGCATTAACTCAGATCTTGTTGTAGTTCTAATTGCCCGAGCACAACCATCTGAATTGGTCAGTGTAAAAGAAGACTTGAAAGAATGTGAATACTTAATGTACTCAATATGAACTAAGCATTCTTTTAGGGTACATGTAGAATTGCCTCATGCTGTGCAAACAGCTCAGCATCATTCCCATGGCCTGGCTGTGTGTACTTAGATCCATTGCAAAGGCCAGCAAGTCCTTCTGGTACACAATGAGATTGTGTCTGACCCATTTTTTTCAAGAGAATGGGTCGGACTGTCCAGTTATCTATCACCTTGATTTCAGTATTCAGTTCTGCAAATATATCATCTCTTTTGTTCATTTTCTTTCTTTAGCATTTTCTAATGTATATGCTGCCCTGAGGCTGATTCTTCTGATCCAGTAACCTGCCTTTCATTTGCACTTCATCCAGGAAACTACTGTGGTTTGAGCATTTTTAGTGCCTGTGGAAGTTGGTGTTTAATGTATTAAGCATCTTACGGGATTGCTCAACATCCTCAAGGGCTGGATCAGTGGTCAGCTCCAGAAATGAACCACCTCAGAGCAACATATATTTTGGCAGTAAAAAATTTTCTATCATTGCTTTTTTTAATTTACTCCTTCATTTAATATCCCTTCCTTCAACCTTCTTTTATGAACCTAATTGGTGTTCATGTTCATTTTATTTTTAGAAATTATTAGAGGCAAGTATGTATAAGTAAATCTATATATATGGTATAGCAACAAAAAAATTAAAATCACTACTAAAAACTTATATATTACTTTTGGGCTCTGTAGCCTTTTGTTTTCAAAAAGTTTCACATAACATGCAAGATATTATGTGGTCATAGAAATGGTTCCTTTTGAATAAAAAAAAAAAGCAGAGTAATGATTGTGAGATACAAAGTGTGGTCAACCCATCCTTGAGGAGGGACATATATAACTTATGACAATAAGAGTTAAATTGGAAATAAAATCTGAATAAATGATGTTAAAAGGAAATAACAGACGAGTTTCAGTTTGACTGTTACAGTCTGACTGTATAAAAATGATCTTATATGTCAGCTCAGAAACCATTTGGATGGCCAACACTGAATGACTTAGAAGCATGATCACATTGTTGCAGTAGTGGTTACAAAGGTTTTAATTCACGTTTTTTATTTAAGTTTCTTTCACCATTCATGTGCTGCCAAAATGTCGAGAAAATAATGGACAGTTCACTTTCCTCTTCTTTTGTGCAAATGTTTAAGGCCACCCCTGTAGGACTAATTTTGTTCTTGAAGTTAAATAAAATTCAGGTTCTTTGCTGAAATAGGGGTTAAAGAACAGCATTTATATCTTCCTCCTGAGCCCCTCAGGTAAACCCATTTGTCTTGAACCACCACTGTGAACACGTAGAGGGTCGTTCAGTGCTTACACTGCCAGAGCAGCTGAGAGAGGCTGGGAGCAGTGTCATCCTTCAGAAGCCTCTGGCTAAACCACAATTGGATGTTCTGCCATTTGGCAAGAAGGAGCACCAGTATTATTCTGAGCAGTAGGATGTTGGTTTGCTGGGCTGCTGCTGGAGTGTGTACTGGGAGGGCAGGTGCTTATTGCGATACAGTTGCCCACTCACCCAGTAACTGGTGGGACAGCTGACCTGGGCTGTGTGGAGCAGGGGAGTAAAACCCTCATCTCTACCTCCTACAAGAGACTTGGGGTTCCAGCTTTGAGGAAGAGCCACCTGCTTCAGTTTGAATACCACTTTATTTGTTAGAACTTAGATTTTGGTGCTAGTTGTTGATGTTTTTGTATTCTGTCGATCTGTCTTGTAGACTTCTGCAAATGTGTCTCTTTAGACTTAAGGATAGTCGGAAAACCACATTCTCATATGGCTTTGCTTTCTCTTATGAAGTCTTACTGGAATATGAAATCTCTACTGTGTTGCAATATTTAATTTGGAGACAGAAATAAATTTCTGTTCTGCTTTCATGAAGGTGTTCACATTAATAATTTATTTACTTTTTTGCACAATTGAATATTTATTAGTTATCATATAATACCCAATGTCATCAACATGTTAGTTATGTGGTTGTTCACATTGACTCAAAATTTTTATTGAATTCTGTTTCTGAGCATTTGGTTCACATTGAATGGGAAGCACTGATAAGACTATGGAGAAAATTGCTTGCTCACACATCTGAATTCCAGTAATTATTCTCTGAACAGATTGTATGTGTATATGACACATGTACAGTACACATTTCTGGAGATATTTTGGCAACTTGAATGGTTCCCTGTGTGCTCTTGTCATCATATGTGTTTGTCATTCAGATGCCTCCTTCTATATTTGCAGTGATGATAACATTGCCATTATGTGTTCATTTGTTCTGGCAAACTCTTGGACCCTTCAGCACAATGTTAAAAAGAAGCATTTGACCAGCACCATATACTAATATCCACTGTTTTTCACCATGTTTGGGTTTTTTTCTTAAGCACAGACCTACAGTTTACTTCCCGTGCATGATTCAATCTGTTTCACACTGTTCACAGTTTTGACATCCAAGTTCTTTTTAGTCAGGATGTTTATTTTGAACAAGTTGCAATATCAAGAGTGTAATGAGGAATTCCTGCTTAGGAAATGTGCTAAATTTTTCATAAGCAGCATTAGTACTTGACCAAAAATGGTAGCAGGTTGCAAACATTTTAATCAGTGAGTCAGAAATTGAGGTTGGTTGTTGGTTAACCTTTTTTGAGGGTTGGCATTGCTTGGGGAAGAAAGCTGTTCTGTTGCACTTTGATTAGCTAAAAAAGAAAACTCCTATGTTACTGCCTATTTGAAGTATTTAAGAATTGGCTTAAAATGACACAGTTCTGAAGTGCTGTGCTGACCCAGGCTCTGAGTGTGGCTGGCACGTGGCTGACAGAAAAGATAGAATGATGAAGGCAGTCTCTGCCCTCATGGCAGGATGTCTGTGAGCCAAGCAGGGAAACCAGATGTTCATTTATTCCAGCTGTGCCCATTACCAGTCTCCTAGCAGTGATCCCAAAATCACAGCTGTCATCTTAGGAATCACACAGTCCCATGGAGGGCAAAGAAAAATCTTAATAATGGCCAGGCAGTCCTACAGCATTTGGGACTGAGTAGCATTGGAATGATGGATGGAAGGTGAGGGGAAGAGGAGGCTGGAGGAAGATTGTCTGACCACAGGACATGTTTTTATTTGCATTCTTGTCAGCAGACATCACCCACAGGGACAGTCTCTGCTCAGCCTGCCCCCTGCTTAGTCTCAGGTCTATTTTAACACTTTCCCTGCATATACAGAATGTGCCCCTCCTTACATCTGCACAGGCACATAATACCCTACCACTGCACACAAGATTGTGTGTTGGGGTGGTGTATGTTTTTTCTGTCTCTGTAGGAAGCAGGCATTCTGGGTTTGTCAATCTGTTTGTTATTAGTGCTGAAGATTGTGTTATCTTTACCTGAGTTTCCTAGATCTGAGTATTGCTTCATGCTGGAATGACACACAGAACCATGAACTTGTTTTGTCTCCTATATGAGCATTTCCTTTATAAATAAATATGAATAATGTTTTCTTTGAGATATATCACTATATTAGCTTCATTATAGTTAATAACATAAACCAAGCTGCTCTGTTATCAGAGAGAAATGCCAAAGAGGATAAAAAATTAGATACGCTCACTTTAAAATATCAAAGCCAAAACACTTGGCCATTGCTGGGCAGAAGGTGAATATTTTCAGCTGCAGTAGAAAAAACTCCTCTGGTATGAGGACTTCAGGTTCATAGTTTGTTTCTAGCATCTGTCTCCACCCTGGTATTATTGCACAATTTGCTTTCTGTGAACAGAGTGTTTTTCATTACTGGCCTGCACTTTCCAGTGTCTGTAATTTGTAATCTCTTGGATATGACATCCTAACACTTCCCAGCAGCAGCAGATCAGCCATCAGAAACAGGCAATTAGGGCTGCTTAGTTCCAAGAAGCTGAGAAAGAGGGATTTGTGAGAGGAGTGTGCCTCATTCAGTCCTGGGCGTACACCACTGTGCACGCACAAATGCATTCAGTGACCTTCAGCCAAAAAAAATGTGAGGGTTCATCATCCCTGAGCACCTGCAGTAGGCCTGTTCACATAGCTGGGGTAATCTGGTCCCAGCATTTTCAAAAGTGAGAATTAAATAATTATTAAGATAGTTATGTATAGAAAAGCTTTTTTTTTAACCAGCTTTTCCTTTTGTGATGGCTTTATTCATGACCAAGTCATAATGCAAAGTCATTTTTTTTCTTTTGGAAAAGTCATTAAATAAAAATATGTAGGACCGAAGTATCCTTTTTCTCTCCCATTACATGTCACTATCCTGATACTGTTCCCAGCTTTTTTATGCCCAATCCTGCTCCTATAAAAGCTGGCAGGAAAAACTTCCAAATGCCAAACCCCGCATTTTACTTTAAGTTTAAATTTGGGATGATATTGGAATTAAATCTAGTCTGTATCTGTCAAATACTTTGTTCTTTCATGATGCAAAATATTGAATGTTATTTAAGTGATTTGCTCACTATTTAAGACAGTATAAAGCTCAACAAGAGTCAATCACCAGACATTAATATGACATTTCAGGCTTCATCTGCAGAAGCTATAATGAAACCCTTTTCTTTTAAAGTTTCAGATTAAAAGGGTTTTTTATTCTGCTAAAATGGCAGTAGCAGTGTGGGACTGTGTGCACTAGTGCAGGTTTGGGATGGATGTGGGTAGACAGCTTTGCAAGATTGTTTCCGTTTTGTGATATTTTGACATGATGCTTGTGATATTGAATTTCTTCTTAATTATACTTTGATGGGTTTATTTCAAATTGTTTAAATATGCAGGGAATTTCTAATAAAGCAGTTGTCTTTCATTGGCAGCATATTTTCTGTGTATTTTATATAAGTGCTTAGAAAGTTTAGGTGTTCCAGCTGATTTTACAAATACTGAAGTTTAACAAGGATATCTGGGTTTTGGCTAATTTATGCATAAATTTAGTAATAATTTCTTAAACAGTTTTAAGACTCTGTTTCAGAATCTAGTGATACCCTGGCAGGGCAGTAATGTATCTATACATAGATTGTACATAGTTGAGCAAACAATTATTTTTACTGCATTTTCCCCTTGTGTTACCTTTATATTATATTATATATGTTTTGGAAAAAGGTAATAGAGAAAACAATTAGTAATTTAATAATGATCTAATTTTAAAAAAGTACTACCTCTTATCATTGTTTTTGACCATAGTATGTTTGTATAATATATTTTCAGCAGAATCAACTCCTCTCTTTTCCCTTTCTTCTCCTCAAGTTTTATCTTGAGTAACACCAACACCAGATTTTAGTGGGAGCAGTGTGGCCTTGAGTGTGACAGAGGCATCCACAGGGTGTTGGAAGCAGCACTGGGGGGGCATCACGTTCATTGCCACTCTGTGTGACAGGAATTGTTGCAAGGTTTTAAAAGAAGGGTCTTTTAGGCAAGAGGGTAAGACCCATCACTTGAATCTAACTTCCAGAATCCCATTTTTTCTCCTGCTGTAAATGTTTCTATTCAGCTTTGGAAGAAGCTGCTGCAAATCTCAGTGCACAGGCGAGCAGAGTATGTTGGTCATTTTAGCTGTGCCAGCTGCTGTGCATTGTCAGACCATGTAGGATATTGGGACAGTTTCTCCAAAGTCAGAGAGATTAAAAAGAGAAAAGTGAGATTGTTCTTCATGGGACACAGAGTTTGGCTTTGCGAACAAGAAGTTGGCGTGTGCCTCCCTCCTCCCTGGAGCTCCTGAGGGTTGCACAGACCTGCTCCAGAGGGGTCAGTTGGTGCTGGAGCCCTTTCTCCCTGCCTGATCCTGTGACACTGGCTCAGGTGTATGAGAACTTTGCAGATGGTGAGAGAGTTCAAGGATTGCTTTTGCATTTGCCCTGCTGGGGAAGTGTTAACCTTCATGGCACTGAGTAAAACTGTCACTTTCGCAGAGGTACGATGTGTCCTTATAAAGCACTGAAACACCCAGTGTTCATCACTGAGCAATCTCAAGTGAATTAACTTTGCTTTAAGGGATATAAAACACAGTTCAGGTTTGATTCCAGTGATGGGGAGATTAATCCTAAAAAAGAGCACAGCAGAAAAGGGACCTCAAAAGGCTAGCTTGACCCCAAAGTTTTTTTCTGAGTTTTAATTGGGCTTACTGCTATTATTTCATACAACCTGTGGAAATTGATGGCTAATTTTCTTTGGTTTACATAGGAGAAGCTATTTTACTTTGTATTTACTCTCCTTGAAGTCTTTTAATCATGTTTTATACAAGCAGGTATTAGTATGAGTCAGCCAGCCATGTTTTAGTATGAGTCAGCCAACATGCAATGCTAAGAGGATGGTTTTGATAAGGGTATTAATGTTTTGTTCAGGATGTACATTGAGTTGAAAGGTGTTCATGTAAATTTGGAAATGAAAAATGTTCTTCATTTTATTTATGGTTAATCTGATTTTTGATCTTTGATTTTAATATTTAATGTTCTTAATTTCTTAAAGCCAAAGCCAACTGAAACAGTCACAACTGATGAGTCTGGGGTAAGATCAGTAAACTGACCCCAGTGGTTTTACCTCTACTTGAGTTTATTCTTTTTACCATGTCTTTTTTCCACCAATTTTTTCTGTATTTTTCATAACTGTCTTACTGCAAAGGTGTTATGCAGTGGTTTGCATTCATTGTCAATGTTCTATTGAAGTCTACTACAAACCCAGTATGATCCTATTAACAAACCAGAAAACTTGGAAATGCATGTGATGTGTGAAGCATTTCTACAGGTCCTGTGTTTTCAGCATGTAATTTTTCCTTTCATGTCATGGTTACCAAGGTGAACAGGCCCTCGAGATACATTTTCAAATCTTACCTTTTCCACCTTTGCATTTTATGTTGTTTTTTCTGGAAGTGTTGCATGTTTGAGTTTGTATTTGGCTTGACTTCTCCATGATGCTCTTCAGAACTCTGAGGACAGCGCTAGGATCTCCATCACTTTTTTCCGTCTCTTCCGGGTGATGAGGTTGGTGAAGCTGCTTAGCAGAGGAGAAGGAATCAGAACTTTACTGTGGACATTTATCAAGTCATTCCAGGTTAGTAAAATTTATTGAAATTTGCTTTATAATTCCAACTATTTATACACCAGATTTTATGAGGCAATACCCTGTAGAGTGCAACAAACCCCCATTCAAATTAGTGCTATCGATAATGGCATATTTAAAGATATTTGCATAGTAATGCCAAAATAAACTTCACCAGTTACTTCAGTGAGTCCAAGGGTCATTCTTTGTCATTTAATATTAGCTGTTACTGTGAGAATTCTGTGGTTATTCCTAAAGAATATTTAGTGTATTGAAAAGGGATAGAATAAATTTGACATACATAGATCTCATATTCCACACATTTTGTTAGATGGCTAGAAAAGAAGAATGTAGCACATTTTTAAATGAAAAAACTTTCATATGTAACAGCTACTTGATTCATTGCTCCTGAGAACTGATGAAGGTGAAGTTAATAAAACTCTGTAAGTGTATAGGATGAAGTATCTTTGTGTTGTCAGAACCAGTAATGCAAATAAAATTAAAAATGCTAAAGATGATTCCTCCCTCTGTATTGCTGACAGAAATAATTTAAAATACAATGAAGCTCGGGTTCATTGTATGCAGCAGAATTTTCAGAGTGACAAGTAATATTATTTTAAGCACTTGCAGAGGAAGAAAAACATTGGAAAAGTCTGTGTTGTACAGAGAAATTGTTTTTGTAAATGAAAGCAGAAATTCTGTGGTGAAATTATTAAAAGACAATGCATCTGTCCTGTTTGTAGGCTCTGCCTTACGTTGCCCTCCTGATTGCCATGCTGTTCTTCATCTATGCCGTCATTGGGATGCAGGTAATGGCACACCTGGAGCACTGAACAGCGGCACAGGCTGGGCTGAGACTTGGCTCCTGAGGTGCCTGTTGAAATGTGCCCTTGGTGCTGTACACAAGGCTGTGCTTTCAGAGTAATGTAAAAATCCTTCTTGGGTATGATTTTAGTGGTCAGAAAATTCAAAAAGATGCAGGAGGAGAACATGCTGTGAGCTTACAATATCTTGGTTTGCTGAAAGGAGCCACTGTTTCTCGATGTACTGTGAAGTTTATTCCTATGCATGGATATATGATGGATTGCATAGCTTTTTTTTTTTGCCTACAGACTCGGGAGTCAGACATCAAAACTCCAACTTTTTTTTTTTTTTTCCTTTAAAAAAGTCTTTTCCACATGAAAAGAATAACATTAGGAAAGTAGCTAAAGATTTAGGCATAGCTGAGTCTGTGGTTAATCAAGAGTAGGATATATGTACAAGATTTACAAGCACAGGAAGGATTTTGGTAACATAAAATGAAAACAACGTGCTGTTGGGATGAAAGTCAAAATCCTGGTTTATTGTAGGTATTTGGAAAAGTGGCCATGAGGGACAACAATCAAATAAATAGAAACAACAATTTTCAGACTTTCCCCCAAGCTGTGCTTCTTCTCTTCAGGTGAGTAAACCTTAACTCTTACTTAATGATCTCATTTCACAGATCTATGAAAAATATTCAAAATGGTTTTTCAGGTGAGAATCAACTCAGCTTAACAAGCACACAGTCCCTGTGTCTGTATGCTAAGTATCCATTGGCACAACAGGGTTTTAATGAGGTGACACAGACCTCAGCTCATTACAGCTGTTGTGAAACACCTCCTTTGTGCAGTTATTGTCTTCAGGTAGAGCCCAAACAGAGTCAGCCCTGATATCACTGTGGGCATATTGGGAAAGGTGAAAAAGATACACCCTTCTTGAAATCTTTACCAGTACAACCAGTGTGACAGTTGGAAGAAATGAAAAGTTGTTTCCAACATAAAGAAATAAACTGTTCTTTACATTTACTGAAGAGTTGACAAAAGGTAGAGAGTATAACTTGCAGAAGGGCAATATCAGGTGAGCAGTAGGAAAACTTTATGATTGCAAATGTAGCTAAATCCTGATGGGGGATGAAAATACAGAATGTCCATCACTGGAGAGCTTAAGAAGAAGATAAGTGTTTGCCAGGAGTGATTCCTGGAACAAGGAGAGAGAATGGCATGGAACAGGGATGCCTCTAAAAGTAATAACCTGAGCTGAGATGCTGTACCTCCACTTGGCTCCTGTGCATTGGTACTCTCCTGGTTGGTAAAACCAGCAGGTCACTGCTTATCTGAGACCAAGGGCATCACCCACTGAGATCTATGTTGCTTTATGAGTGTAAAGACTTCTGCCTTTGAAACAAGATCATGAATGCAGCCAAAAATGTCATAAATGTGTGGTTGCCTTTTAAAAATTTGAAATCATGGACCTGTACACAGGCTTGACACAACTATGCAAGAAATACAATAGCAGAAATTAGAGGCAAGTATTTCTTCAACCACACTGAAGAAAGGGCAGTTAATCTTTTGCAAATAGATAATTTCAGCTTTTATGACAGATTTTCATACACACCCCTGCTTTTGCACACAGCAGCTTCACTGCAATAAGTACTTAACTTGTAAATCACAGTTTGGGCTTCAAAGTTTTACATGCAATCCTTATGGTGTGTTAGTTTACCTTGTAAAATGTATCTGCAATGTCAGATCTATACTTGTCAGTTCCAAACCTTGCCTTTTTTTTTATTAGTTCCTGCTCTGAAATGTTCTTCTGTCTTCACATTTGCACTTGTACAGCTCCCAGCATTTTGTCAGAACTCAAAAAATTAATATGTCTTTAATCCATTTTGATCAAATAATGCTCAATTTATCTTTGTGACCTTATAAAGGTGTGCAACTGGAGAAGCCTGGCAGGAGATCATGTTGGCATGTTTGCCTGGAAAACGCTGTGACCCAGAATCCGACTATAATCCAGGGGAGGAATACACATGTGGAAGCAATTTTGCCATCATTTATTTTATCAGTTTTTACATGCTTTGTGCATTTTTGGTGAGTTTAGGTTGTGTTTATTAACAACGAGCTTTTGACATTTTGACTTTCTTCTGAATTAAGAGCAGTGAGTTGAGAGCAGGATTAAAAATCCCATATGCAGAATATTTTGGCAAGGTTATAATTTTCCATACAGAATCTTAAATCCGGTGTCTTACCAATTTTTACAGTGAGGGTGGTGAAACACTGGGACAGATTGCCCAGAGAGGTGTTAAATGCCCCCAGTCCCTGGAAACATTCAAGGTTAGGTTGGATGGAGCTCTGAGCATCCTGATCTGGTTGGAAATGTCCCTGCTCATTGTAGGGAGGATGGACTTGATGACCTTTAACGGTCCTTTTCAACCCAAACTATTCTGTGGTTCTAAATTCCCATGTACAAGATTTTCTTGTGACTGCATGGTTATAGGATGGTTGCCTGCACTTTTGAAAGCTTAAGTTAACAGTCCTTTAATAGCTATTATTGAATGCATTTCTCAATAATATCATGATCAGTGTAATAAAGCTGCAATTCTTCTGACTTACTAGTAAATGCTATTTGTATTATTTAAACCTAGCAGCATTTGGATTTGTGTCTCTACAAGAGTGCTCACCTTGTGGCACATGAGACATGAACAATAACCTTTCACCCAAATCCATGACATAATGAATTATTTGCCCTAAAATAATCATTGAAATATGGTTTTGCCCATTGCAGGTGTCTGGTCTAAGCTTGTTGATTTGTTCTAGTTTTGGTACTGATCTCCTTGCAAAAGGAGATTGGTCCAGCAAAATTCTGAGAACTGATGTGAACATATACATTCTGCTGCTCTGTATCACCTTCTGTGTTAACAAAATGTATTCAGAAGTCTTATTGGCACGAAATTGAATCTTATTATACAGAAAGTATTTCCTGAGATCTACCTATTCTTCAATGTAGTGTAGTGGGATCTGGCAAATCAAGGAAGAGAAAACCATTCTGCAGCCTGTGTCAAAAACCGAGTACTCTATAATAGAATCATGTTCTTGTTATGTCATTACTTGATAGAGTTCCAGGCAGTTAAATGCAATTATATTTTGTGATATTCGATGATATTTGCCAAAAATCATCAATTTATTTGTTTAAATTTTTAACCTTCTATATACTGAATTTTTTAAAAAATCAGTTCAAAATAATCAAGGCAAATTGTTCTTAATTACTTATTTTTTAGATTATAAACTTATTTGTGGCTGTCATTATGGATAATTTTGATTATTTGACACGTGACTGGTCTATTCTGGGTCCCCATCATTTGGATGAATTCAAAAGGATATGGTCAGAATATGACCCTGAAGCAAAGTAAGTTAGATAATTTCTCTGATATCATTTATTTGGTAAAACCAGCAAAAGCAGAGCATAGTATATTTTTGGGCAGTGGCTATTTGGTAACTGGTGTGTGTTGGTTCCAGGGGCAGGATAAAGCACCTGGATGTGGTTACGTTGCTGAGGCGCATCCAGCCACCGCTTGGCTTTGGCAAGTTGTGCCCTCACCGAGTGGCCTGCAAGGTTGGTTCTACCTGATTTTCTGTCTTGGTTTCTCTTGCAGATCATCCATTCGTGCAGTTCTGACTCTCATTTGTCATGTGTGCACAGTAATCCTGTCTTTTCACAAGGTTACATTCACTCTCAAGTTTTCCTGGGTTTTATTTCAGGCTAGGATGAAAAACTCAACTTTGAAGAATTTATCTTATTTTTATGCCTCTTGATAATATTATTCTTCGACTATATCAGCTTTTCAAAAATTAACATTACAGGAGGGTTTTTTTTCAACCAAAGCAATGTCAAAATTTGTTTTTCTTTTCTCATTTTCAGAGGTTAGTAGCCATGAATATGCCCCTAAACAGTGATGGAACCGTCATGTTCAATGCTACTTTGTTTGCTCTGGTTAGGACTGCTCTAAAGATAAAAACAGAAGGTAAGGTTCTTCACTGTAAAGCCTTTCTGCACTTGTCAGAAGTTACAATAATGAAAAGTTACAATTTATTCATTTTGTTGGATATGAGTAAGGCTGCCTTGGTCTCACTGGATCTGGTTTGCTTTTGGATCATGGGTTTTATTCACTGTTGCTGGGAATCATTTGGTAGAAAACAACAGGAAAGGGATAGTGAGGCCAGAGCCTGACATACCTCAGAGATTCTGTGCTGTCATCTGATCAAATAAAAACGTGCAACAGAGGCAAAACAGAGTTCTACCTCAAGGAATGAATGAGTTCCTCTTCCTGCCCAGCCAAGGTGCTCCTTTCTCTCGCTGCCTTTTAGCTTGGTGCCTTGGATCCCACACTGGTGCCACTTGCACACTTGAAAACAACATCCCCAGTCTGGTTGAGGCCAGTTCTGCCTGGGTTGTATGGATTTCTGTAATTTGCATCAAAGAGGGAAAAGGTTTTAAAAATAGGTTTTAAAAAATTTAAAAATAAAAATAAAAATTTCAAGAATCTTTCATTTTTCATACCTCTTTTTTAAACTTTTTCTCACCATCTTTTACTCCTTTCTGTCTTCTGCCCTTTTCAGCAGAATTTGAGTTCTATTGGCAATAACAAACTTAGATGAAGCACCGTTAGGGATTACTGTGATTTGGGTGAGCACTGCAAGCAATGAAAAACTGCTCAATACTCAGTTGCCTGAACTTTCAAGCCTGTACAACTGAGTAATTACTGTGGTTAAACAAAGAAAGGCTCAGCTTTGGATCAAGAAAGAAGTGGCTTGTAAAGAGCAAGTTGTCACTTCCCACAAAGTTTAAATGGAAGGAGTGACAGAGGGAGACCAAGGTCTGTAAATCACAGTTGACCTCTGCAGTGCTCCAGTGACTGATTTGAAAGCCCCAGGAACTCACTGTCTTATGCTCTTTCTTCTTTTTAGTTGTAGTATTGTTGTCTGCTACATCACAGACCTTAGGTTTGCCACAAAGGATCCCTGTCACAGTCTTTAATTGTATACAGGTAATGAACATCCGAAGGCTCATTCATTGTAGCTGGTGGAAACATAATTACCATTCTCCCTTTTTCTGTTTTGTTGCCACAGGTAACCTAGAGCAAGCAAATGAAGAACTCAGAGCAGTTATAAAGAAAATATGGAAGAAAACAAGCATGAAATTACTTGACCAAGTTGTCCCTCCAGCTGGCGGTCAGTCTGATAAACTTTGCACTGTGCTGTTCTCTGTGCCTGTTGGTCTTTCTAGACTGTTAGGAAACAAAGAAATGAAATTACTAAATTTTGCAATTATATGATTAAAGGACAACAAACAATAATAAAACAAATACTGAAAAAAATATATCCTATTACACAAGATAATACACATAGGACTGATGAGTGAAACTTTCTTAGATCAAAAAGAAAGGAAAATATTATCTTATTTTTTTGCTTGGGACAAATCCCTTATTAGACTTAAATCTAGTCTTGATTTCAGGTCATTCAGCAAATAAACTAGTTTGACTTCAATACACTGATTAAAATAACATGTTTTGTATTATGCTACATTATAGCTTCTTTGCTTATATATGTTGAATACTTCTGGGAGAAAACAACAACAAAAATGATTGCCAGCTTAAAATTTTCTTTTGCTAAATTAATAAAGCAAGAGGCCAAATCATCTCAGTTACTCTAGTTTAAACCAGAGCCATTCCATAGTCAGCAGATGATGAAATGGTTCAGATTTACTCCAGTATGACTTAGATATGAATATGGCCTGTGTAAAGAGATATCTCAGTTCTAATGACACCAGACATTTGTGTCTACAGAACTACAAGGCACATTTATTGATGTTCCTATGTGCTGTAACATGTCAAATATGCATTAAATCTCTCTTTGTAAATATATATATCCTGATATATATATATTTAGCTATTTTCAATATATACATTTTTATTCATATGCTTTAGTGTAGGTTTAGGTGACTGTTCTTTACTTGCTTTTTCAAGTTTTAAAGGTGCAGGATCGGTTGCACTGTCAGCCACGCTCAGGCTGTATTTCCCTGGCCCTCCAGTACTCAGATTATTGTCATCACCTGGTGTTTCTTGTAGTTCATTGCGCCCTCCCAGTGTTCCAGCAGCTTTCCACGCTGCTCAGCCTCAGGAGCCGGGGCACGGTGTTGAGGCTGAGCCTGGAGGGTGATGCTCAGCCCAGGCAGGAGGAGCGCTCTGCCCACACTGCTCTCCAGAGTGACCCAGGGAGCAGCAGCAGCTCTGTGGCTGCAGGAGCCACTTGCTCTTGGTGTGGTGGCTGCTGGTTAACAGTGGGGATGAAGGCAAAAACTGAGCCAATTTGACTCTCCAAATGGGAACTGATACTGCACATTTAAAACAACTTTTGTGTTCTACTCTGTTGTTTTTAGCCTTACACCTAAGTGCTTGCATGGCATAGATGAATCGCTTTGTTATTGTTGTAACTATGTGCTTGAGCTTTTTCTGCAGCCTCTGTTCCTTTCAACTATGAGTCTTTCCGAATATTCTGAAGCAATTCTGTTTTAGGGTGGTGGCATGGAATTAGTGTTGCCTCTTGCCAACTTTATTCCCCTACATTTTTTAATTGAAATAGAGATGCATGCTTCAGAATAGCGAGCTCTGCCTGCTTAAATCAATCTGACAAAGAACCTGTACAGATTATATTCCCAGAACTAATCTTACATAGTAATTCACTGTTAACTTCAGCTTCATTTCATTGCTGAATACAAGCTGTATATTTATTTTCAGCTATACTAAAATTCATTGCTAATATTTATTCTGCAAATGTAGCTCTTCAGCATAGCTAGAAGGCTGAAAACCTGGATCTGCTCAATTGATAGGAAACAGTGTGGCTTCTGCAACCCACTATAAATAAGAACATGTTGGGAAGTCCTGCAGATTTATGAATTTTTGATTTCAGTTTGGTTTGTTCCTCTGCAAACCTTGTTATGATTTACCTGAAAACTGAAAATACTTGAAACTACTTAGGAAAAAAAAAGAGGAATACAGCTATTTTATGTTCATGTGCTATATGAGTGTAAAATAGCTTAGTGTACAGTAGAAATGAGTTGTGATGTTTAATATTCAGTGGAAAATTGTATATGAATTAATACCAGCAGCAGCTGATAATAATGATATACTAGAAGACGCAAAAGTCTCTTAAGTATAAATCAACAAAGCATCCAAATTCAACACGTTAAAATCACTTGCACTTAAAGGTATTGAGAGGTCTAGTTTATAATATTTTTCTCCAGTACTGCTTTTGCTGGTGGTACTGGATGGTAGTTCCTTTGTGTGCCCATGACTACACCTCCAGAACACTTATTTCCAGAACAGAAGGAAAATAATCAGTATCAGATTTTTTTCCCCTTGAGTTATAGATAGATGTGCTAGAAATAGACAGTTAATTCTTGGTACTGATTAAATAATATTACTATAACTTAATTAGACTGTTAATAGTGAGTAACACATTTTCAGTACAGAAAAGTGAAACTGCTTTTCAAAAACATAGAATGTCAGTCAAATGTATGATGAATGAGACTAGAGACAAAGAGAAATACAACTCACTAAAGATTCACCTGTATTCTCTAAACTCCTCAGTCTCCACCTCCAAGCCTATTAGTACTTTTTGCCCTCTTCCAAAAGCTTCCTATTGAAATGATTCCTTTTGCTGTCACTAGTTGTAATTAGCCATGTGTCTATTCTGTGGTCAGTTATGCTTAGCTGCCTCCCTATAGCTGTCTATATTTGGCTATATGTGTGTTACTCCAAACCCACAGTCCAAGCTGGCTCCCCTTGGCCAGGCGTCAGTCCCTGTGTGCCGTGTCTGCAGCGTGACTGACTGTGCCTGGGAAACACACGTGCACCTTGTTCATACATGCAGACCTTGGCATGCCCAATTCAGCAGAGTGCTGGGGCATTCACCTGATATGTATATAAAAAGTTGGTGTGTGTCCAGAGTGATCAGCAAGGGCCCTGCACTTCTGCAGAGTGATATTTCACAGGTGTTGTCATCTCAGGTACAGTCAGTAGCTGTGCAGTGTCAGAGCCTGACTCAAGATGTGCTCTAAGCGCAACCCATAGTATGTTGTCAAGTCTGTCACTTCTATGTGCTTGTTTGTTCTAGGAGCCATTTGCTAACTCACTTCCTTAACAGTTATGTTCAAATACTTGAAATAAAGTAGTATAAAGGATGGGGGAAAGCTTATCTGGGGGTTTGACCAAGGCTGTGTTGCAGGTCAGTGGCTGTGTCAGAGATCTCATCCTAATACAAAGCACCATTAGTCTCCTGAGAAGCTGCAAAGGGAGATTACAGATCAAAGAAAATGTTCACAAAAAGTTTAGAAATTAGATTTGTGGAGTCAGTCAAAAAGCTTTTTGCTGCTGAGACTTCTGTAGACTGGTGAGGTTTTCTCCTGAGCTGTGGGCTATTTCCTGCTTGTTCCCCCTTTCTTAGCAGGAACTGGGAGACTTTAGACCTTTGAGGAGTTGTCTGTTTGGCAGAGCTGGCTCTTTAATGTGCTAAGATATTTTCTGCAACAGACTGGTCTCCCAATCAATATCTTTTGAAGAAATTATTCTAATTATTTTTACTTTGATACATTAGGACAAACTGCTAGGAGAAGACATTTGAGATACATTTTCACGGACGTTAAAGCCTGTCATTCTTTCTCACATCCAAACAGCCCATTTCAGACCTTATAATGAAAGGTTCTGATTTTGAATGGACAAGGTTTCATTTTGAGATAAATTTTATCACAGAGGTAAAAATGAGTTTAAACTTAGATTGGATTGGATTCCCCATCCTTATTTTAAAGTGAAAGCAAGTGACTAAAAAGGAAGTAAATTAAATTTAAATTAGACAGAATATTCATTACAAGTAAAAATAGTATTAGAAATACTAAAATTAGTGAGATACATTGGCACATATTGTTGATAAAACAATATAGAAGAACACTCTATTTTTTCAAATATTAACATATGACATTTGATTAGAGAATTTGCTTGATAGTCAGCAGGAGGAAAAGCTTGTTTAACAGAATGTGTTCATATTTATAAAATCCCACAAAACAAAACAAAAAACCCCATCTCAAGTCTATTCAAAAACTTCATTAGAGAGTTAAAATATGGAAAACAACTAACATAAAACTAAAACAGAATCCACACTTTCTAACAGAGAGTGTTAAAATGTGTCTGGACATGTTAGATTTTAATTCAGTCAGGTCAGGGCTGTACGAAGTAACCCCGAGCCTGAGATGTGATAAGCACCTGCCTGTCAGAGCAAGGGCAGCTGGAATGAAGGGAATTCACTGCCCATCAGGATGATCCCTGACAGCAGAGGGAACCTGGATGCCTAAACCACACCAGCCCTCCTTTACACATGACAGTAACCAGCTAGAGACTCTATTGCAAGTGGCTATTTCAGTATACTGAAAACCATCAAGAGCCTGGACAGCACAGCAGGAGGGGAAATCACCAACTTCATGTCATATAACTCTAGGGGGGAAAAAAGTGTGTGGCTACAAAAGCAATGTTTTTGAATGGAAAACTATTCTTAGTTTTCTGGCAAGCATTACTCACTGAGAGATCAAACCTGCCCTGCTGAGTGATTCACTGGACTCATAAAACAGGCACATGAATCCTTAACATGCTGTGAACAGGCAACTGTGGTGTCCTCACCGGGCACCTGCCTTTGAGCTTTGGATTTTGCTCACAACAGTGACTCTGTAAAGGTGCTTGGTTTTGCTGCCCTTGCTGTTTGCCTATTGTTTGAGTTGTACTGAATTAGCTGATGGAAGTTACTTTCGTTCCTATCAGCATTGCAGAGCTGACACAATACATAATGTGTGAAAGAGCCATGTTGTTTTGTATTCACTGTTATCAACATCACCCATGTAGGAGATTAAGAACCACATCTTAAACATAGAGAAAATATGTGAAATTTTAACTTCTGTGGCTTCTCCTCAGAGTCTAGAACCTGTCTTGTGAAGGTGTCCAAATCCCTGAGCAATCAGAGCAATGCTACATGGATACACTGACTAAGGGAATTTGGTTCAGCCATGACAAAAAGAGATGTAGGCAGAACCTTTTTTTTAGAGTCACTCTTATGAACATCAGTGTCCGTATGTCATAGTAGCTTTTACTTAATCTATTTATTCCAAGTAACTAAAGCCAGTACTTCAGCTTCAGTGCATATACAAACATGTCTATGGTTTTGTTAGAAACTTAATTAGGAGTCCGTGAGACTTGGTAAAGTATTGTATTTTCTTCTTTATGAAGGATGAGTTCACTTAACTGACTGAGCCAAAACTGCTTGCCAAAACATTGCTTTTAAGCTAGTTCCAGGTTCCATTGTTGTGAGCTGAAAGTGTAGTGCCTATTGCACCCATCACATTTCCCCCCCAAATCAGGTATGAGTGTTCAGGCTATTGATAAATGTGCTGACTTGGGAGAGATCTGTCTGGTCTGTTCATTTAGATGATGAGGTAACCGTGGGGAAGTTCTATGCCACCTTCCTGATACAGGACTACTTTAGGAAATTCAAGAAACGCAAAGAACAAGGACTGGTGGGGAAATATCCTGCGAAGAATACCACGATTGCTCTGCAGGTGATTCTGTTTTTACATTTTTAACTAACCATTTTATGACCTTACTTGAAATAGCAGGTAGATGAATATTGATGATTGTGCAATGCTGCCAGGATTTTATTTAGCTGGGACACTTTTGGCCTTTACTCATCAGAAAAGTAAAACGTAATCCTGCTATTCTGTTACAACAAGGTAAGTGCAAAATGTTATTCTCTATGGATTACTCCAACAGTAGGAATGATTATAAAATTTCTTAGCAAGTCTGGTTGTTACATTGTAGTCCAAAGTTGTTAATATATATTTGGATAAATAAAATTCTGAGCTACCATTTATGTTAACTTTGCTTTAACTGTTTAATTTTTTGTGTTCCTACAATGTTATGAGCCAGTTTTCAGGGAACTTCCTAATATGCATGACAACATAGTAAAGAGGTTTTTATACAGTATCATTTCTCTTAATTCTCGTTGTTCTTTCTCTTTTCCACTTATGACTACTGGTGAAAAGTCTTCCTATTTTTTATTTGCAAATTCTGAATTCCACATTCATTAATTTCTTTGATAGTAAGTAATATTAGCATACTGCATTAATGTCACACAATTCTGTCTGTCTCTTAAAACAAGCTATCACATGGAAACCAGGACAATAGATCTGTCTCTCAACAGGCCTGCAGCAAGCAGTCCATAGAGTACACGTGATCTAAAGAGCATATTCTGAAAGCTCCTCTCCAGTGGTACCCTTTCTGTTATGAACTTTGAAACAGGCAAATGGAAGGCTGTTCTCAAATAATTCCAGACATCATACACTGCACCATTTTTATTGGATTGGAACTTTGTGAATTTTAGATAATGCTGAGTGGTTTACTACAACGTCTAAATACATTTAATATTTCTGATCATTTTGTATTCTGATACCAAATTTAAGAATATGTTATGAAAATCCCTTTCTAAAAAAGGGGAAATGCGTTAACCTGATTTAGATAGTGTTTGCTTCGTTAAAAATCCTGTTGGTTTGTACTTCAGTTTAGCAGAATGATCTTTGCTGTGTTAAATGAGTAATTTGTTTCATTCCTTTTTGCTAAGAATGTCTCTGCTGGCAGCTCATACACATGTTGTGTCCCAGGTCACCATAAGCATTAAGAGATGCAGCAAGCAGGGAAAGGTTCATCACAATTCTTGCTATTGATTTGTGAAAAAATGGCTTTCCAGCACTGTATGAACTATATTTGCATAGCATGAAAGAAGAGAAAATTATGGGGAATGGAAGTGATAAAAAGATTGGAAACAGTTGAGAAGTAATAGAAGACATTGGATTTTCAGGAAGGCCTTTGCAGACTTCCTTACTGCAGCAGCATGGGAACATAAGGAGCTCAGAGTTAGTTTCAAGCCACAGTATTACAGGTTTCCACATGTATTTTTGAAGTTTCACATATAAAAATGTAGAAACAAATACTGAGTTTTCAAATGCCAGTGTGCTCTGTTGTTTAGTATCGGATCATGCTTCCTACTCAATGAAAGAGGGCAAGATGGAACTGCAAAGAATTAGTTCTTCCTTGGCCTTTAAACAAGCATTTTTCAATTCAAAACAGCTAAAAAAATTACCATGAATCTCTGCTAGAAATATACAAAGGTTTATGGGATTTCAGGCATGGCAATTAGTTTTTTTTCTGATTAAAATAATTCTCCTGTGGTAATAAAATAAGCCAGGCTGGTAGATGGGAAGGTTGTTTCTTACTTTCCCCCATTTTTCCTCTCTTCCACTTTTGTCTTTATAACAAATCAGTAGTAACTCAACTTTACCTAATAAAACCAGAAATGGCATTTCATAGAAACCTGGACCCTGTGGTTGGGAAATAGCCCAGTTTTACAGGTTTTCAGTGCAGGATATAAAGGAATAATATGATTCAGTACTGGAGACTACAGCAAGTCAAATTCAAAGTCAAATTGTCACACATGTTAGAATAATTATTTATAAGAGGCTTTAAAACAGACCTGGATATCTTTCTAAAAGAGATGTTCTAGTTCAACAAATAATTGATTTTTTTTTTTTTTCTGATCAAACCCCTGAGAACAGCACTATGGGATAGGGAGGTTAGTATAAATAATCACAGAGGATCCTCGTGTACAATGTGTAAAAATTGAATGTGTCTCTGTTTTCAGCCTCATTGTTCCAGACTTGCTTTGTCCAAAGATCAAATGCTTAAGAATGTTTTCAAAAACCTGTGGTGTTAAAAAACATTTTTTGGCAGCATAATCTATGGGTATACCATCCAACTTACTTGTCTACTATAGACATTTTTGGCTGTGTTTACCTTTTTTGTTGTTGTTGTTTTGAGAACTTTCTTTTTGAGATTAGAAACTTCCTGTAGTCAGGGCTGGCATGTTACTTCATCAGCAGCTGTTATTTAGGTTCTCTAAACTAGTTAAGATTCCACAGTATCTGGTAGTCATGTTAATATCCCTGCAAACAGCCTCTGCTTCCTGGACTGCTGGAGAGATGAGGGCAGCAAAAACTGGGCTGTGTCTGTGATTTTTTTGAGCTCTGTCCTTCAGAACCTTTCTGTACTAGGAATTGTTTGCTTAAAGCTTTGAATAAACCAAGGAAAGTATTTTTATCAGGCTAATAAAAAAAGCCTTTCCAACCATCCAATTCTTCTATTTGTTAAAAACGAGACCAACTGTATTTTCATACTCTTGTTTAAATCTTAATCCTATTGCAGTTGTCAGGCTGCAAAATCCTTAAGCAACTGAGCAGATAAAGGGCAATGTCACCTGTTCCAGTCTGTCTAAAGCCATATGTGTGGTAATAAATGCTCTTGTACTTTTGCTGATACCTGTGACTTTCTCTTGGGGTAGTTGAACTAGTTAGTTAATGAAGAACATGGTTCCTAAGGACCTAACAAACCCTGCACTTCCTACATTATCTAGCCTGGCTTTCCTTATCACCTTTCTCCTGCAAGAAAGGGAGAAAACAACCTGCTCTCAAGTTTTACAATCCCTTCCTAACCGTTGAATGAAGCAAGAGATGAGTCACAGTTTTATAACCCTGCTGATTCTTACAGTTGGCCATGTTATGCTTTTCCTGTCTTCAGAGAATAAACAACCCCTGGGAGAGAAGGCACGTGCTCCTTGTGACAAATCCCTTGTGTCTCAATTCTCAGGACAACTGTTAGTCAAGGAATTAATGGATGTTGCCATTTTCCCTGCTGTATGAGAATCCAACAGAATTTTTTTAATGCATATAATTTCTTTGCCTTCCTTTTTTCCTCATGCTCTCACTGGTATTTTGTTGGAGGTTTGGAGGTTGGTGTTTCACAATAGTTTCCTTTTGTACTTTTGGAGATACTGAAGGGCAGTCCTGTAGCTGTCAAATGGCCTAAGACACTGTTCTTCCAAGAGGGTTACACTTGCTGGTTTTGGTGGTTTTTTGTTTGTTTGTTACTAGTCCTTTAGTTATAATCTAGGACAGTGAATTTGAATTTCTTGCATTTTGCTAACACTGTTCAAAGATGTACTTCTCATGCTGCTCTTTCTGGTAAAATGACTTGTATTAACATAGGCAGAAAAATGATGCAGAATCATTTAAGAACCCTGACCTGCAAGATAAAATGTTTTAGAACTGCAAAGGAAAGTCTACACAATATTACAACTAGAATGTTGTCATAAAAAGTAATCTTTTCAGCAGAAAAAGCACTTCCAGAAAAAAGTGTAGTATAAAAGACAGGGAGCCATCTACACTGTCTTAGTTGAAGAGAATTGCATAACTCAGGGTAAAATTCTTTAAGCTCAGGGAAGTCCAGTGAGCTTTTCTGGTGACCTACATTAATGGTGTTAATAAGTTCTGTTTCACCAAATCTGGAAATAAATCTTCCCTTGGAAGCCACATTATTTAACTCAAGATTCAATCTGTGACCCAGGAAGACAGATTGACCAAGGTGCATGTGTAAAAATACATGTCATCTTCAGAGGGACACACGAAGGATTTAATTTCAAGGTTAAGTAAAGACAGACACTTTTATTGATTAGATGAAGAAGGTCTAGCAGTAGATGTAATAACTAAAATCAGTGGCACCTTAATTTTACCCTTCTCCCAGATATTTTATTCACCCATGACTGGCATTTGATGAGACTCTCACAGCCACTGTGGTGTGAGGGGCAGCTGTGGCTGCCTCTCAGGGCACAGTGCAAAAGTGGTAATAGCAGCTTCTGAATGAACACAGAATAAACAGAGAATAGGGAGGTTTGTCATTCAGACTTTGGCATTTTAACACATGAAACTGAAACTTGCATCCTTTGTCTGGTTTCACGAGACCAAAACTTGTGAACTGTTTCACGAGACTGTCACTGGCAGCCCCCTCATGGTTTGGGGGCCAGAACTTGGCCCATCTGGAATAAAGAAACAGCTGCTTCTAATAGCAGATTTGACAAATTCTTTGGTCAGGTAGAAGAAACAGTAGAAGTTTGGGTTTAGTCAGAAAATCAGAACAGAACTTCCTGCAAAACTAAATTTGCTTTGTGAATGCCAGAACATGCAGGAAATCCCCTTCTTACTCCACAATAACTTCATTTGGGGTGATTTTTATTCTGTAGAGGTCAGGTTTTCCTTGAGGATGTAGCATTTGCTGTTAGCCTAACACAGCTGCTGTTTGGGTACGTGTCAGAGAGAAGGAAGCAGCCTAGAAAGTGAAGTGGGTCTCAGGGGAATCATTATCTGCTCAGGCCATTAAGTCAAGAAAGTCTTTTTGCCCTGAAGTTTCAAATTCCTCCTCGCTCAGAAAAGGACACTTCAAATAATAACCCACAGAAGTTGCTCTAAACTTGGATATTGTCACCAAAAACATCTTCAGAACTGTGTTAACAGTATTCCTGGGAACTCCCCAGTCAGTCCTCTGCAGCCAGAAGGGGCTTTCACCCCTTATGAAGGCAGGGAAGCGAACAAGTGGCTCTGCATTGACAGATGACCAGTTCCTGTTAGATATCTGCTGTGGTTTTTGTGGTGTTATATGTGCTTCTACATCAGGAGAGAAAAGGTGCCTTTCTTACGCTGTTGACTGATACTTGTGCAGTGAGGACAAATATTTTTTCTGGGTCAGAAAGGAGATGTCTTTGTGTAATGATGGAAATTTATATTGAGCCGAGCAGTAGTCACATTGCTAGTAAAATAAGTGTTAAGTGAAGCATGAACAGTTTTAATTACTTTCATCTAGTACTTAGGGGGAATTAATTAATTCTACAGTGTTTTCCTAGGGAAAATACTTACTGTAAACTATGTAACATTTGCAGCTATATTTCACATTTATTTACATGTAACTCTTTTTGTTAATATGCACAAATAAAAGTTAAAGGATATTTCCCTTTCCATCAAAAGTTAAAGGTTATTTCCCTTTCCATCCTACACAAAAGCGCTTGTTTATTGAACTGAACTTGGTTTTGGAAACATGTTTCAGATTAGAATAACTACACTTTTTTTCTCCCTGCCAATGTTATAACTAGTATTAACCCTGCAGAAAACATAATAGAAAGAGGAAAAAACCCCAACCCTCTGGCTGAGGGGGTTAATAGTTGCTTGAGTTCAATTGAATTGTGCTCCCACGTTGATGTGGTGCTCACAGCAGGGCTGAGCTCGAAGGCAGTCGGGGCTGCACTGAGAGCAGAGCTTTGGTGGCTGCAGAGCCGCACACTCAGCGCTGGGAGCATGGACAGCTCTGGGGGATCACAGCTCGACTACTATATCTCTTATGTCCACTGCTATAGTGTAGGTCTATCCAGCTCTTTTTCTGCATGCTTATTTCCTTCTTTCAGTAGTTCTTGCATCTTATTCTCTTTGTACTAACCTCAGTTTATTTTTATCTTAATTGTCAGTGTAATTTTGAGGTTTTATGGTTTGTTTTTTTTAGTTTTCTTTGCTGGAAAATAATCAGATAGTAAAAACATGTTCATTATCTGCAAATGTAATGGTTTATATGGACATTTTTAGAGTCAGGTTTTCTGGATTCTGAAGCTCTGAAGACCTAAGTATTTAGAATTAAAGTTTATGCTTATTCCAGATCTAGTGAGTTTACATAGCAATATACACAGCTCTACATCATTATTCTAAAGGCTGTGAAGCAAAGCTTACCATTTCCTGTTATCATTCTAAGATGCCTCAAAAGAGCCACCATTGTGTATTTTATGTGACTGGAAATGGTTTAGATAATAATGATTCTTGCTATTTAAATAAGGGTATTGTGCCTGCATTTCTTAAGGTAAGCTTGAACTGTGTCTATGTGTAGGTTGGACCCTGCCTTACAATGGTTGTGGATTGAGTTTTGGTTCAGGGAAACGATCTTTTTGTGATTCTGGTATTTATAAGCATTTAAATATTTTTTCTAGAAGTCATGACTCTGGAGTCTTGCATTATACACAGGTTTCTTAAAAGAAGAAATATTTTTAAAATGGTGTTACTGTTTTATGCATACTATAGACATGGAAAAATTGATTTTAAAACTATTTGGCATTTTTTAAAAACAGTCTTTTCAAAGTGTTCAGATGTTTGACTTTTAAATATTTTGATATTTGGATGCAAGGTGCTTTTTAAGCCTCTTAGAGCATTTTTCTCTCTCTAGATAACCAATACAGGGTACAGCTATTAGTCGTACAACATTTTTTGTCACTGAGGGACTCCTATAGTTCTGTTATTCCAGCTTTTGAAAGCACATACCTGTCATCTCAATGGCGTATCAGAGACAGAGACATCATTCATTGCCTCTTGAAATGCTGTTTAGGACCCGGCACTGGTGTATCTTGTGCCATCTTGAAAACCTTGCAGGTGCTGTTGTGCCTCCTGAAGCACAGCTGCACAGAATTACCATGTTCATTGGGAGTCACCCTGTGCATTTATGGGAAAGCTTAATTAAAGACATGCCTGAGTTTCTCATGTAATTATGTTGTTCAGCACTCTGTGTGTCACTGCTTTGCTAAATAACCATTGGACTGGTACATCTTATCTTTCTCATGCTACAAGGAGAAAATGAAGGAAGAAAGGCATTAAAATTGAATTGTGGAGAGAGAATGTGTCTGAACAAGCATTAACTTCTTTTGCAAACTTTTAGTGAAATCTCTAGAATAGAATTAGAGGCAACCAAACAGAGTAGCATTAATCTCTTTTCTTCCTTTACTTCAAAGAAACACCAAAATAGAAAAACCAGAGTAGTGAGGGCAGATGTCCTCTGGCAGAACAGCATGGATGGTTCAGTCATGCAGTTTTGATCAATGTTATCCCTATAGAACTGGTGCCTAAACATGTTTCTTCCATGTTTTATCTGTTCCATTATAAACCCTTTCATCTTCCAATGTCTGTGATGAAAACACAATTTGCTAAAAGGTATATAGGGTAAATGCACATGAACAATAACACCCCTATTTAAAAAAAAAAAAAAGGTATTCTTCCAGTTACATTAGACAAAGACATTTGTGTTTAACAAATAGTAATACTCTGTGTTGGAAAGCTAGAAATAAACAGAACTGAACAATTCTGTATTCTGCAATAGAGTGGTATTATTAAACACATTGTGTAAGAAGTGTGACCCACCTGACAGATGTAACAGGATCGTGAACGAGCCAGGTTTTCGGTCTGGTGAACTGAGATGGACAGTAGAGGTTTATGATGACAGAACTGGTCCCCTGCGTCTTGAAATGATGGGAATTGTATTTTGATCCTCAAAAAATAGGAAAAAAAATCAATATTTATTAGTCACATTTCCATTTGTTTAGGGAAAAATTTTAAAGGTGGTTTTTACTGCTGAAATGGCAGGAAATAATCTTGAAGCTTCCATTAAGGAAAAGCAAGAATTCTCTGGACGTGAGAGAATCTTCAGGAATTAAGAATTAGCAATAAAAAATTAAGGATGTAAGGGCGATAAGAGACTGTAATATTTACCAACCAAGTAATATTTACCAACCGAAGGAAATGTTAGGAAAATCTGTGGTGTCTACTCATTTGGGGAAAGAGGATTTGGGTGTGATTTCCTTTCTTCTGCAGCTCTGATTAGCTATGCTTCAAGACTGGGAAGGAGTAATTTCTGTATAACACTCAAATTAGACTTTTTCTTCACTTTTTTTTTTTCTTTTTTATCATTATAGCATGATGCTTCAGGAGTGTGTTAAGTCTTGAATCACTGCATGTAAGAACAAAAAGTCTTACAGAGTTCTACTTAGAGTAATAGCTGTCTCAAAGAACTTAAGCAGTAATAGAGAAAAAGAAATAATCACATCTCTGGCATGGAGAGGCAAATCACCATCCAGGCTCTCTTTTTTGAAACTGCTCAGTTTTTAAGAGAAGAAATTATCTGTGAATTAAATGTATTAGTTTTTAGAACCTCATAAGTTGAGGATGTGGTATGCTCCAATTGTGCTCATGTGCATTCTAATGCCTGTAGGATTCTTGCTGGGTAGACTAAAATGTGCAGTGTTATGTAGGGAAATATGTATCTGAAGGATCCTTCGTCCCTGTAAACTAATGAAGAAATGTGGGAAAGGTTGGTTTGATTTTTGTGCACTCTCTTGTTTAAGAGATCTCTGATATGGTTCTGAAGTGATTGAAGTTAAATGTTTGATCTGTCCATGTTGCATCTCCAGTCTTCACAGAAGACATTAAATGTGGTTCAGGGAAGGGACTTTCCTACTGATGTGCATTTTGACATCAGCCCCACTTGAGTGGTAGCTGGCTGATCTAATGAAAACTTGTCTTATGTAAGAGCCATGGGGGAGAATTTGTCTCACAGTGTGGTGCTCCTGACATAGTTTTTCTTAGATTACTCAGAACACTTCCGTTGCACCAGGTAAAATGAGACCATACATGGTAGTGGTCATTTTAATGATAGAGTTAATGAAATCATGGCAGATAGTTTTGTTAGAGGAAATACGTGGAGGAATATTTTAATTCTGCAGACAGATGTTGCTTGTAGAGCCTGTGGCTTCAGTATTGTCTGTGAGTGAAAAAGCTGCTGGCTGTAGTGTAACTAACACAGACTTTTACATACAGTGATCCAGAGTTTTGTTTTCCACTGTTGACTGTGTCATTGCAAGAGGTCTGTTACATGGAGAGAGATGAGATGATAGAGGCTGTCTGCTTTGTCTTGATCTAAGAAGGGATAATTCACCAAGAAGTAAACCAGAAGGCAGTTGGAAATGTAATCAAAATTAAATTATTATTCAATATGTTGCTGTCAAACGTGTGGCTTTTCTTGGCTTCTAGGTCTTAGTCATGATTTGGCAGACAGGAATAGGAGCTGGTGGTTTTTGTCAGGATTAAAATTTACAATACAACTGTCTGAGAGTGTGGTGTTCACAGGAGGGCTTAGCTTGAAGGCAGTCTGGGTTGGGCTGAAAGCTGAGCTTTTGTGTGGTTGTAGAGCAGCACACTCAGTGTCAGAAGTGGGAGATGGTTCTGTGAGGAGTCTGGGGAATAAAGACTTGACTACTGTGGCTCTTGTGTTCACTGCTGTAGTGTAGGTCCATTCAGCTATTTTTGTGCATTTTTGTTTCCTTGTTTTGGTAGTTCTTGCATTGTTTCTGTTCAGAAGAACCACAGTTAATTTTTGTTAGTGTCAGTGTAGCTTTGAGGGTTTTTGTTCTTTCTAATCCTCTTTGCTATAAAGTAAGCAGATAGAGAGTGTGGAATACAAGTGACTGTTCTTGCTATTGATCAAAAGTAATAGTAATCCTCTGGAAAATAAATACTGCCTTTGCCTCTGCTAAATAAATAGAAGCCTTTGGTCTTCTACTTGAAAATCTGTACCTTAAAGTATTAATTTAGCACCTTACAAAATGACAACAATTAGCCACCTTGCTAAGGTTTTGAGTGTGCAAATTAGCGTAAGAAGTGGGAGAAAGCACAATGTATTCATGAAAAGTTGTGTATTAACTCAGTAGTAAATGATTTTTAGAGCCTTGTTCAATTATAAGTCTCAAAGTTCATCCCTGAGGAAGAAAATTTAATTGCCAAAAACATATAGCTAATATGATCAGTCAGGTGTCTTTTTCAGGAAGTGAAGTATTGGGATGAGTGAAACCTGCAGAGGAGCCTGTGGTAAATCTGCACTGTCAATCTGATTGCCCACACTGCATAAATGCTCTTTTGCTCCTCAGCAAACCAGCTGCTTCTGTGTTGAGTGGAAATCCAACTGTGATGCAGTAGTATGTTCCCAGGAATGTGTGTGAGAACATCAGGCATGGGGCCAAGCCATATTTGGGGCCTTCCAAGGTCCTTCAGCTCCACCTGCAGCTCTGGACACACCAAATTCTCTATATATCATCATGCCACCCTGGGGCAAGGAATATGCAATGGCAGTGTTGTGCGATAGAAGTACAGCTCTGGTGGGCTGGACAGCCCTCATACCATGTTTAAAAATGCAAAAAATAGTAAATCAGGTTTTTAGATCGTAATAAAAAATTGAGCCAAGTACTGTGCATGATCTTTAGTAGTATAAGTGTAGTGGTAGCAAAGAGTTAAACAAGCACATCTTTGATTTCTTCTGAACCTGAGGGGATAATAAATGGAGTTGTGAAGAAAAAGATGGCGTTTCTTGCTTTAGACCATAACAGCAGAGTTAAACCAGAAAAAATATCTTCTTTTTGAAGCCAGGCAGGCCTGTACAAAAGCACTGAATTCTTAGTGTGGGTATGATGTCTGTTTGCTCTCCGATGTGCAGGCCTGTCCGTGACCATCTCAGCATTATCCATTTCCTAGAGGTGCTTGTGGTAGGAGACCTGAGAGCAATAGGTACTGATGTGCACTGAGGCCCTTGCTGCTGTAGCTAAAGGAGTTTCTGTCCTAAACTAAAACTTTAAATCAAATATCTGTGTATCACAGTGCAGTGCAGATGAGCTGGAATTATTTCACTGCTTTCTCTTCCATCTGAGCTCCGCTAAAATTGCTGTTGCTATAGCAAAGATCTCCTTGTGTTTCCTTTGTGGACACAGGCTGCAAACATGTTTGTAACATTGAATATACATCTCATTGAAATGCATTTTATATAGTTCTTGCTGATTACTTATATCTTATTATAAGATTAATCTTATTTCTATAAGGGTCCATAAACATCAGTTGTCTTTTAGTCAGGGTCTACACTGTGATAATAAAGACATGATCCCCTCAGCAGGGTTGTACTGGAATATATAAGCCTTTTATTAATAACAATAAAGAAAGTTAAGGCAGGATGCATCCTGTGTGGATGTCAGGATAAAAAAGCTTGTTAACTGTCCTTTAAAATAAATTTACACGCCTGTAATTAAAGAGTGAAAAAGAGTTTGCATTCCTAATGTATTATGATATTGTCATTGATTTAGGCAGGACTAAGGACACTTCATGATATTGGCCCTGAAATACGCCGAGCTATATCCTGTGACTTGCAAGATGATGAACCAGAGGAAAACAATCCAGAGGAGGAGGAAGATGTTTATAAAGTAATGTCAGAACACAACCATGTGAATTGTTTTATCATATAATATGAGATTAAAGAATGAGCTTATTCTTGAATATGGATTAATATAACAATATTGAAAGCAACCCCTCAATTCAGCAAAATATAAATATTTTATAAATAAGTGTATTTTATGTATAAATCTATAAAAATGGTATTACCAGTACACTTACATTTCATCATAGATTTAGGAAGCAGTTCCTGCAGGGTGACTCTCCTGCCCTTAATTCTTTCTCATAAATTCTTATTTTTCCCTAGGCAAATCCTAAGTGTGTGAACCTTGCCATCCCAAATTTTGATAGTGGCATGGTGTAAACTGGGATTATTTTAACTTCTGCAGGGGTAGATAGGAAGAAGAGAATCAAATTCCATGCAACCAAACCACAACAGACACAGAGAAGTGTCTTTTAAAATGAATGCTGTAATTACATAGAGGGCTACTAAATAAAAAATGCCATTTGCAATTTCTTGTGAGGGATATCAGTAAGAATCAATTAGAGAAAAATATTAGTTTTCCTTTATTTAGTCCTAAGGTGAACACATAAAGTTGGTGTTATAATCAGAAGCAATCTGCAAACCTCTTGTCAGCCAGCAAGAAAACATAATTTTTCCCAAGCATTTCAGAAGAAGCAGATGTAAAACATGCTTCTGCAGGAGTTAGATCAGAAGCCCCATAGCTTGCTACTGTCCTTTACAAAAAAGGCGGATGTGGCACTGGAGACAGTGCCCCAGCTACCGTCACTAGATGCATTTCTCTGCCAACCATCATTACCTCCTGTCTTCTCTAGATTGAGCTTCAAGACAGACTGCTGTCATCCAAGACCCACACCTGGCTAGACAGGGAGGCTACATTATCTGGGTCAGGTGTAAAAGAGAGCTGCATGTCATAGTCATAACTTAGCACTTCATTCTCTCTTTCACCATCCCTTACACTCTCAGGGCTGGTAAAGAGTAACTACTCTTTCTTGTACCTCTGCAAGAAGAAAGAATGGAAGCACTGAAGCTGAATGTTACCTACCTGAGTTATGCTTGCAAGCTGTTGCATGGCACTCCATCCTGTCTGAGTGACGCCTGTCGCAAACCGGTGCTCTGGGAGAACAGGAGACAATTCCACCAAAGAGTCCTCAAAATTTAAGGCAGACACGTCCCTTTCTGAGGGAGTTGGTGCATGTTCATGTATGGGAATCTAGGTTTCTCCTGTGTAATAATATGTGGAGAAAGCTGGATATGTCACATTTAGTTGGATGGAAAAGAATAATGATCACAGCATATCGTTGATTTGACTCTGAAATACAATATTGTCATTATGATCACACCTGTGTCACCTCAGAAGATCCCATCTGAAGCATCATAAAACTAGCAAGAAAAATCACAGATTACTTGAATTGCTACTTTTGTATGCATGTAGGAGAGAAAAGTAAGTTGTCACTGTCAAAAATATGTTCTGTTAAGGTGTCTGATATAATTTTTTCTTTCTCTTCTCCTGAAACAGAGGAATGGTGCCCTCTTTGGCAACCACATAAACCATATTAGCAGTGACAGACGAGACTCTTTTCAACAGATCAACACCACACACCGCCCCTTACACGTCCAGCGGCCTTCATTTCCATCTGCAAGTGATACTGAGAAAAACATGTATCATCAGGCAGGAAACTCTGTATACCACAATCATCATCATCATCATCACAACTCAGTAGGAAAGCATGTTCCAAACTCAACAAATGCCAATCTCAATAATGCCAACGTGTCAAAACATCATGGAAAACACCCAAGTTTTGGAAATCGTGAGCATAGATCTGAAAACAGTTACCGGTCACACTCCAGAACTGACCATGAGAAGCGCAGACGGCCAAGCAGCAGGAGGTAAACTCACAAATATAGATCTGCTTTTAAATAAATTTGTAAATACATCATAAGAAACTTATGCTAGATGAAATTAATTTGAAACTTCATTTCTGTTTCCTAATGATGTATGAGATGTATTTAAAATCTAAATACATACATCTTTAATAAAGTTTGAAAGTAGCAGTTTTCCTTAAACTGGTTACAGCGCAGACATTGTAATCACCAAAGAATTTCTCTAAATGACTTGTTTTTAAAATATCTTTCTCATTTTCATGGCTCACCTGGATAGAACACGCTACTATGAAACATATATTAGGTGAGTTGCTATTGTTCTGACATAATTGAAGAGGGCAAAGTAGATTTTCTCTTTTCCTTTATCAATTTAACTCTATGTCAATGCATATGCTTCATAAATTTCTAAGTCAAATTTTCCACTGCTTGTTCAAGGATAAACTTTTGCTGAAGTTCAAAATTGTTCAAGTCCTTTTAAAAGTCCAGGCAGGGTTCTGCAGTTTTCAACAGGCTAAAGATCACACCTGATGATGGCCCTTGTTAAAAATTGACTTGCAAAGACTGGAAAAACCTCTGGTGTTTGCTTTGATAAATGTTAATGTGTACATTTCCCTTTACAGGGGACCCAAAATATTTCCTGGTCTTATGTCTGAATATTTTTCAAGACAATTGTTAAAAATAGGATCTATAGTTTTAGTTGAGGTGCATTGCTAAGTGGACATCCAGTGCTGATGTTAATGTCTAGGTCTGCATATCCTTTTCAGATTTTTCTTGGAATACCTCACTGAGCCATTTCACAAACTTCAGACATTCAAGAGAGGCTGTGTTTCTTCAAGTGACTGAATGTGTATTTTGTAAAAATATCTTAAATGTATTTGACTTCACTGAGTATCCCCTTACTATTTATTTCCCTGTTTGCACCATAAGGAAATAAAGGGAGGTCGTACATCAGTCACGTTCCAAACTGCACTCCTGTGCACTACTGGAATACCACAGTCTGAACTACAGAGATTTTAGTTAGATTTATTGGGGGTTTTTTGGGAGGCAGGGGGTTCCCTGTGGAAGCACATTAAAAGAACTGTGTATAAAATAAACAATATACAATTGATAGAAAAAAAAAGTATTTACTTGCTACTTGCAGGTCCGACACTGGTGATGGGCGCCGACCTACTATTTGCCGTGAAGAACATGAAGTCCAAGACTATTGCAATGATGATCATTATTTGGGAGAACAGGAATATTTTAGTGGAGAAGAATATTATGAAGACGACAGTATGTTGTCAGGAAACAGGTGAGGATTTTTTTTAAACTAGGAAAAATATTTCAGTAACAGACACTGTAAAGGCTTCACTAAGCACACTTACACTGAAAACTCTCTCATGAAGTTAATACTCCATAGTTGCTGGTTAAGTGAAATGATGAGTAGGAATAGAGAGTGTACCAAAGATCTTTTGTGTTTGGCATCATGTCCTGACTCCAGCAAAACTTCTGTACCAAATTCAAACGAGGTACAAAGTTCCTTTGAACTGATTGTCAATCTGGTAATGCATAACCAAAGAATTGTTTCATTTATAAATAAAATTTCATGTATAATGGAAAATGGATCAAGTTCAGCTAGAGGGACTTCTGCTTGATAAATTCAATAACAAAAATAACCTCTATTTCTGTCAGTAATTTTTTTATTTTGAAGTCCAGCCTAGAACTGGAGGAATTTATTGCCATTTTATCTTAGATCCATAAGTGCATATGTGCTTATGCCTCTCAAATACTGACTGTGTTCACCATCTGGATTTTGGCAAGTTTGGCATCCTAATCTGTATCTTGGGGGTTTGCATAAAAGCTAAGATTTGCATGAAAGCTAAATTTTCCAGAATTCTCAGGTCACTATTTTTTTATATGATAATTAGAGTTGAATAACATCCTTCCAAGATGTGATTTTAAATGAGAAGTATCCAGAATGTAAAAGGTTTAAATACATTCTCTGAGTTTCTGTGCTCCCACACATTGCCCAGGTTTCACAAGAGAGGATGGCAGCAGTAGAGCAGAGTTATTTATTTTATTTTTTTAAGCCGTGTGCAACTGAGGTCTTACATTTCAGTCTGTACTGGTAAGAATAAATTCATTGAAAACAGAATTTGATAAAAATTTCACCTGAGAATTGACTATGTAACTTTACTAGTACAAAGGAGTATGCCCAATACCTGAAAATCGTACAGAAACCGGATTTTAAAATTGAGTTGTGCAAATATATAATGTAGTGCATAATTATCTTGCTGGAGAAAGGGGAGACTTGAAGATCTTCTAGAAGAAAACTAATAGTTCAATTTACAGATGCTCACTGAAATAACATTTTCTTATTGTATTTTAAATGCAGGCATATATATGATTACCACTGTAGATATCACTGCCATGACTCCGATTTTGAGAGACCAAAAGGTTACCATCACCCACATGGGTTTTTTGAGGAAGATGACTCACAGCTCTGTTATGATACAAAAAGATCTCCTAGGAGACGGCTGCTACCTCCAACACCACCACGTAAGTATATGAAGAAAAATTTGTTTGCAAATCTAGAATTATTGAAATACATTCAGAGATAATCCAGTTTAAAAAGGCTGGTTTTTAACTTGGATTTCAAATATGACATTTCTTGATTACTTCTTCCAGTGGATTATTGTGTAGAGCAGAAATGTTTGTCTATCCTGAGGGACTGGTCAGAGAATGTATGGATTGTAACTTTCATCAGTGTTTCTAGTATTTCCTGCCTCAGGCATCATTATAAACAATATAACCAATTTAATTATGGGTTTTGACTTGATTTGATAAATGAAGAAAGAGCAAGGCAGAATGCAGCAGTTTGCTGTGAAACTTTGAGCAGAGGGTTTCAATCCATGTGCCCTTTATTCACACCTACAGATAGGCAGTCTTGCTGTGGATCAGTGCCATTGTCTCCCTAGTGACTCTAGGATAATTTTCAGGGAAAAGACAACCAAGAGTGAGAAATAATGGTACTTGTCTTTGGCTTTTTCTTTCCTTACTCTTGAAATGCCTTTAGCTTTTTAATATACTTCACAAGTTGCTGTGAAAAATAAAAGTGTTGTGCTGAGCTAAGGATCTTATTTCAGATTCACATTGGTATTTTATTCTGCCATCTCAGGAACACTGCTTAATATTCTGTGTTTCTTATGAGGGGAAAATGTTTCCATTTAAAGATTGAGTTAGTGTTATGAACAGAAATTTTTTTACATCTGTTTCTTTAATTTTCATTTATTCTTCTCCTTAGATCTTTCCCTTGGTTTCTCCTAATCTCAAGAACAATATTCCTTTATCTGCATTTCTACAAGCTCTCAAGCTTCCTATCTTGTAGTTCCATCTTTGTATGTTCAGACCATACTGCACAGATCAGCAGTGCTAATCCTCTGCTGAAACCAGGCACAGACTTAAGACTCTTGGATTTTGGTCTCTGACCTCTGACACTTTGTAGAGAGGAAGTACTTGGAGTGTCTCTTGAAGTGCAAAAGAAACTTCTTTTTTAAGGCTGTTTTTGGTTGGTGCATAAGAAACAACACCCAGCTCTGTGCAGCCTGGGGTGTCCCTACGGACACTTTTATGTGGTGTGGTCTGCACAGCCACGTCTGTCACGTGTCTTTGGATGGTGCATCTCACCAGTGCCATCCAGGCCGGACAACACAGGAATGTTTCTGCAAGTCTCCACATTTTATCTGCTCTAAGGTGGACAGTTGTCTTCCATTCTGATGATGGTAGGAGCTGGAGCCACAGTCTCTTTTTCTGTGGAAGGATGACTGCAAGGACCCCACGAGTGGGAAAATGGGTTCAGTCCTTTTTTATTTCAGACACTAAAGAAAATGCAGGCATAGATTAAAAAATCAGATCTTTCTACAAGTTTTTCTAATAGCAAAGGAATTTTAAGCCAAAGAAAAAGATAGAGGCCTGATACATCCATTCCATACATTGCAGGAGAACAACATTCTTGAAAAATTCCTCTCAGGTCTGCCCTTGAAAATGTTGGGAGGGGAGGGTTAAAGGCTTCCTCTAACTGCAGTCTTTTGCATCCTGATAAAGTTTTAATGATGGAGTTTGGCAGACATTTCTTTAGAGGAAGTTATAGTTTTTATCTCTCCTACAGAAGATTAGATAAATGAACTAGATAAGAGGGTATTTGATATCCTGGGATAGGAGGACCTGATTCTGATCTAAGTTGCATAAGGGAAATATAGGAAGTCCTTTGACTTTCACCAGTATAATGTCACAAGAGCATCATCAGGCCTCCTGTAATAAACCCTTTGTTTAATATTCAGGAACACAGTTGCGAAATCTTAGAGGCTTGGTATCCAAGCAAATTTAAAAGAAGTTCAAATCTATTATTTGTATAACTAGAGTTTGGCCTGGGGAAGAAGCCTTGATGTTCTCATATAAAGAAAGAAAGAAAAAGAAAAAAAATAAATGCCCTGTAGCACTGCACTAAACAGGTTCTGCTGACATCTGCATTCAGTCCATGTTAATGTAACATGCAGTGCCTTGGCTGAGAACTGCAGTTAGTGAATTGAGCTCCATGTCAAGGTTTCTAGATGTTTTTGTACCAAACTCATCACCCAAGTATTTGAGTAGTTTCTGCAAGTGTACTGAGAAACAATTAAGATGTTCTTCCAGACTTTTTTCTGCAGAGAGGCATGTACCAATAAGTGTCTTCTTTTGGATGAGGGGAGTTTTTTGGTTGCTTTTTATTTATTTTGGTATTGGGACATTTAGCATGTTTGGATCAGTAACAAAGACTTACATTTCCTGTATTTGAATTGACCATACAGATAATGGAAAGAGAGACAAATTTTGCTTTAAGTGGATTGAATTACCTTCTGCAGATGCCTGTTTTAGTCCAATGGCTCTTTAAAGATCCTTGGTTGTTAGTATCCAGCATTAAGTGTCTATGGCACTTAACTCTACTCTTCACAAAATTCTTGATGTTGGAAAAAAAAATACCAAGAATAGTTTCAGTTAGTTCCAAGAGAGTAAAATTTTGTACCATTTCTTGGAACAGTCAGGTTCTTTCCAGTTTTCTGCTATGACGCCTGCAGCTGTGAGGATGTATCTGGATTCCAGCTGCAGTTCAGCGTCCACGCTTCCTTCACACTGAAGCTTCACAATGTTCTGCAGGATTTCACCAAGCCCAGATGAAACATTTCCACATCAACCAAACATCTTAATTTAGTTCAGATTTCTAGTTTTTCTCTTGTAGCATTCACATGAACGTCAGTATATAACACAACTTGTTTCTTACTGGGGGATCTGGTTTTTGCGTCATAGTTGGCTCACACTGGAATTCTGGAAATAGTAGACTGTGAGGAAAAATGTTTTGTTTTCCTAATGAATTATGGTTTCCCTGTAGCACACAGACGATCTTCCTTTAACTTTGAATGCCTCCGCCGGCAAAGTAGCCAAGATGAGATACCACTTTCTCCTAATTTTCACCATCGCACTGCTCTACCACTTCATCTAATGCAACAGCAGGTAAACACAAACTCTTACTTAACTAATAATAAATCAGATCTTTCCAGGTTCTATATTGTACTTCTGACTTTCGTTATTTGAAACAGTGTATTATGCTGTTTGTTGTGAGTGCTCCTAGGCCAAGTGTAGACTTTCAGTTGCTGGACACAAGGCTTCTCAAACATTGACCTTGTGCAAAACCCTGAGAAGGAGCAGCCTGCCTCTTTGACTCTTTTAGTGTCCACAAAGGGTTGGGATGCCCTAAGGAATTTTGACCAGGACTGTGTAATACAGCAGCTGCCTATTAATCTTTACCTGTGTGGTTACTCAACTCTCTGAGAATTTGCAAGTACCACATACACATCTTCTGGGGCTCAGTACCCGGCTTGGGGAATTCTGACAGCTTCCTATCCTGTCCCAACAGGGCAGAAGGATTGTTTCTATACTTTGCTTACTTGAATATATTGAATAGGCAAAAAGATTTTATGATATGAATAAAATGGGAAAAATACTCTTTTATCATGTCAATTTACCAATTCAGTCCTGTTCCTGCTTTGCATGGCTACTACACATCAGAAAATGTTAACTTTGCAGAGCTGCTGCCTGAAAAACTGAACTAACTGCTGAAATGAGGAATGAGCATGACCGAGCATTTGAAATCACCAACTTCTGAAATTCTTCTCCTTACCAGGTCATGGCTGTGGCAGGTCTGGATTCCAGCAAAGCTCATAAACATTCACCAAGTCGCTCGACGCGTTCCTGGGCCACCCCACCTGCGACCCCTCCCAACAGGGACCGTACTCCGTACTACACCCCTCTGATCCAGGTGGACAGGGCTGACTCCACAGAGCACATGAATGGCAGCCTCCCTTCCCTGCACAGGAGCTCCTGGTACACAGATGACCCTGACATTTCCTACCGAACATTTACACCAGCCAATTTGACTGTACCCAATGACTTTAGGCATAAACACAGCGACAAGCAGAGGAGTGCAGACAGCCTGGTAGAAGCGGTGAGTATTGCAGGAACCTCTGAAGTGGCCAGGAGCGTCTGCTTGGTTTTTGTGTGAACTTTGAAAAGCACACAATTCAGTTCATAGTAGCTCTCTGAAAATGTGGTGTTTTCAGTTTTCTAGCCCCCAAATATTTTTTGGGTAAAGAG
This sequence comes from Hafferia zeledoni, assembly GCA_035583235.1. Taxonomy (NCBI): domain Eukaryota; kingdom Metazoa; phylum Chordata; class Aves; order Passeriformes; family Thamnophilidae; genus Hafferia; species Hafferia zeledoni. The sequence continues at coordinate 13,962,113 of JAWWEV010000024.1, read as the reverse complement.
GGGGAACTTTCTCAGTATTGTCATGTAGTGAAGGATTTCTGCTGAATCCAGATCTTAACATTAGTGAGAGATTAATCAAAGAACTGAAGATATTTCAGAATTTTGAAATGTAAGTTTTCTAGGTGAGGAACAGTTCTGTAGTCTCCTTCCACAATGGCAATAAGGAAGAGATGATGTATAAGTTTGTTCTCTTCATTGTTTCTATTTTTGCAATAATCTAAGTAGAAAATCAAAAACTCTATGAATCAGGGTACTAAATGCAGAGATGTGAATAATAACTACAAGGATCAATTTGTAGGTGTGCTAAAGAATATTAAGAATTCCTGTATATTAGAAAAGATTTGAAGATAAAGAGCATTTCTAAATCATCATTATTGTTGTTGCTTCCATCCATCCCTTCCTTTCCATTGCTATGAGATAAACAATACATTTTGTTACAAGTTTTAGCACATGGGAATTAAACATCTCTTTTCCACGTACTCTATCCTACTGAGAACATAGAAAATTCTGTATTTCAGTCATTTGTTCTAGTTGCACCATCTGAGATGTATTAACCATATCAGTCTGATGATTCATGTTTATCAAAGACTATTGCTAAATTTCTAGGGAAGTGTCAGATGTACTGCAAAATCAGTTACATTATCAGATACCTGACATAGTGTGCTTTGGACAATTTTGGTTGTAATGATCAGCATGGGCTTTCTAGTGTTTTCCAGAAATGAGAAACTTTGTTATGATCAGTCTGTTCTTCTGTAATTCCATTGTGTGTCTCACTCTCTCCCCTTCATTTGCCAGGTACTTATATCTGAAGGCCTAGGAAGGTATGCAAAGGACCCTAAGTTTGTTTCTGCTACAAAACATGAGATTGCTGATGCGTGTGACATGACTATTGATGAGATGGAAAGTGCAGCAAGTAATCTTCTCAATGGAAATATTAGCAATGGGACCAATGGGGATATGTTTCCAATTTTAAGCAGACAAGATTATGAACTTCAAGATTTTGGTCCTGGCTACAGCGATGAAGAACCAGAAACGGGACGATATGAAGAAGACTTAGCTGATGAAATGATATGCATTACAAGTTTATAGTATTTAGCAAGGATAATGACAGAAATAACAGAAAAAGTGCCTCATAGTTCCAAGATGCTAGGCACTAGCTGGAGTGAATAACTAATCAAAGTTTTGTATGAGTGATGTCACACCTCAAGGAAGCCATAACTAATAAATTTATTATCTCCAGGTTGCCGAAATGCGATCAGAGCTGCAGTATGTCAAGTTTCCTCCTGCAGAATCTTGACTTCCTCTGTAGGAATAAGGTTATTTTGAAACCAAGCAGATTGTGACAATCAGTTTTTTGAGGGCTAGAGCAGGATTCTGAGGTGTAATATCTTGCCTGTCTTTCAACCTTGTGCTGCTGTCCTTCATAGTAGAGCGGGATTTTGTCAGTGAAAATGTCTGTATAGGTCTGGCTCAGAACAGTGTGGGAAACAGCAACATGAGATAAGTGATGACAACCAATAATGTCATTACCTCAGTGCTCAATAGCATATCAGCTTCCCATTGCATATCCATTCTAACATTGTTCTCAAACTTGCCTCCTGATTTCATTTCTTAATGCTCTTCTAAGATACAGTTTGTCATGCTCTACCTGTTAGAGATCGTGGGAAAAAGAAGTTATATAAAGAATAATCTGTCATATGTAACATCAGTTTACATAGGAAAATATCATTCAGATAGTCTGTTTTATGACTATCACGTTAAGGGCAAAATATACTGGAATAATTGCATTCTTACTAATGCACTTGCAACCAGGTTATAGTAGAATTAGATAAGATAGTTTGCTAAAAATTATATAGTAGAAAATATTGTAAATTAATTGTAATATAAAATGATTTGTATTTGTAAAGAGATGTTCTATATTTTGTAATTATTGTACCGTAATTGAACTGCAGCAATATTTATGGACCCTAATTATTGTAACTCTCCACAGAATTCTAGATAGAAGTATTTTTACTTGGAATATATAGATCTATAGCATAAATATTTAAATAGAGCCACCTCTCAGTGTAAATCTCTTTTTGGGATAAAGTGTCAAGTTTGAACTTGGCAACAAAACAGATTTTTTTTTTTTAATAATTGAGTCAAAAAATCTCTCTGCATAAGGGATGCACCGTTGACTACTTACAGTCTTATACTTGGAAAAGTAAAATATTTAAAGCTATTTCAACTTTTTTGACTGAAAAATAACCTCTAATTTTATTTTTGTATTAATCCCACACTCCCACCCCCCCCAAAAAAAAAAAAAAATTAACAACTTGGCAAGTTCTTACCAGGCTATTACTGGTGATGAGACAATTAGTTTTGACAAAGTGTAATTCCTACATACCCTAATTTGACACAGGAAACATCTTGGGCAGAAAATACTTCAGAGGTAAATGAAAGTGCTTTACTTCAGTACTACTTTCTCTGCTTGGAAAGAAAAGAAAGACTATAAAATGAATATACACAGAACCAAAAACCTTGATATAAAAAGTATCCTATTTTATTGCCTCTACCTTTTTGTTGTTCTATGTGTAATATTTCAAAGATTTATTTTTATGCAATCAAGAGAGGGCTTCGATATTGTTCACAATGCAGTAAAACCCTGAAATTACTTTGAGGCTGAAATGTCCTTGGAGGATGATTAAAACACACTGAAAGCTACTGTCTATTTTGTTAGCACTGGATAACAATGACTTGTTCTAACAAGTTATCTTACCAGGTTTTACCTGTAGTTCATATGCTAGATAGCAATCCAGTTCACATTTTTACAAATGTGATGTTTAAAACATGTCAATAAACATTTTGTATATAATGACAGTTTCCTATGAATAGCTTACAGACTTCCTCTGAAATCATTCTTATTTCAAATGCCAGGATAAGAACTTAAAGGTTTGTAAATTATTTCTTGACCTACATCATTTTGTATTAAAACAAATGCAAAATGTTCTTCAAAATAAAACTGTGTAATAATTTTATTATACTTGGGTGTCCTTTTACTATTATTTTTTCACAAAGAAGCTCCAAAGGTGAAATTCTGTTTGCATTGTTTGAAGAACGATTCCATACTCCAAACATCCCCTCCCAGTCTACAGTACCAGAGCATGCAAGTCTTATGAATGGTTACTGTTAACCAGAAAGAAATAAAGAATTCAGAGTAGTCATATGAAAAAGGAGATTGGTACTTCCCTAGATACAGATCATGGAAATAATTAGGAAAATTTGACTGTAATCCCCTAAAACATCAATAAAGTTTTCATGCCTGCTGGGAAACACTTGTGTAGGTTACCAGCAATAGTCACTTTGTAACACTGTCCCAGTTTACAGAAAAGCACTCTGGGAGGTCAAAATGGAGCTTTCTGGATTTGGTATCTTGTGAAATGTTCCACCTACTGTGGCAACAGAAGTTAAACTTGAAAAAAAAAAATCCCAGACTCGTATTTTGTCGAGCATGGACCTTCGATAGCACATCAGGTTTGGCAGAATGAGCTGAAAGATATGGGGTTTTATTTAATGATTTGTCCAAGGAAACAGAAAACAATATGCTGACCTCACTATATTCTCTTGCTGTTAGCCTTTAATGGGTTGATGAGAGACTCTTTATGGCAGATAAGCTATTTTATGAGAAAACTGTTTGCATAAGTAAACAATGAGGGAAATTTAGTTTCAAACCATGTTCTATGTATTTAATGGTTTAAGGGAGAACATATATATGGATATACAGAATACCTGTTCAATTTTACTACAGAAGTCTATGGAAAAAAATTAATAAATATATGCACAACTACATGGTAATTAGCATCCTTAAAATACTGCCAATCATATTAAATAATCAATAGAGAAAAAGTAGAAGGTCTTCCAACAATTAAAGTATTTCATGAGTCTCCAAATTTGTTTATATATATGTAAGTAATGATAAAAAATTAGTAAAGAATTAAATATTGTTAAGTCTTTTACAGTGAAGTAAATTCCCTGAAAAAATGAATCTACAAAATCTATTCATCTGAACACTAGGGTACTTTTGGAGCTTGGATGACAGAAGAATTAAGACTAAAGGTGTAGTACTAAGATATCCTATGTTCTCTCTACAGTGACTCTTCATTTAAACTATAAAAGGTAAGGATTCCTTTATTATTCCTCAAAATTTCCATGTTTATTTTATAGAAAATGCATGTTCCAAGCCCACTTTACAGTTTTCCAGTATTTATATAGCTCCCCTATTTGGTTATAGACTAACTGAAATCAGACACTTGGATTTTAAGTTGCCAAAATATTAGGAGTTCTGGTGTACAAAACCTTACATAAATTAAATAAAATGCACTTTGAAAAATACCGCTTATTTCTGCTGCTTTTAAAAGCACTTCTCATACTAAGGCAACTTAAACTGAAATGTGTATACAAATATATGTTTTTGGTCACTTTTCTTTCTTAATCTCATTGTCCCCAGCCAGAGACCTCCAACTGTGTGAAGCATCTGCAGCAAGACATTCCCATGGAAATGCTGGTGTTCTCACTTGCAGAACTGTTGCTGGTTCAAGCCATGCTGGCAGGTCTAGTAACTTCCAAATTCTTACATCAAACAGCTTTTACAATTAACTGCTTTTGAATACATAACATAGTATCTTCTGCATAGTTATAGAAAAAATGTCTGGGTAGAACTGGGAATAATCACACTCTATTATTTTGTCAAATAAGTGAAACTCTGGAATTATCAGCCTGTCTTCAGCAATCCAATGAGGTGTAAGAGGTGGTTAATTTTAGGTAGCAGGCTGCCAGTGCTCCACAGGGCACGTTGGAGGATCTTGGACATGTTCTAAGTATCCCTTAGCAGACTTGACTCTGCTAAAAGTCAGAACAATTTTAACAGAAATTCAGCATCAGCAGGAGAAACTAATGGTAAATTGGTGCTGCCTAAGGTTTCCTCAGGGGAACAAAACTTTCAGCATTTCTACAGCACTGCATCAAAGGAATGCCATGAAGGAACCTCAGCATTCTGCAGCAGTGAGGCCAGAATTAGTAAAGCAACTGCAGTTCACAGCAATGAAAATACTTAGGTGTTTAGAAGGGAAGGAATCTACAAGGTCTCTATGGATGCAAGAAAAGATGATGATGTTCAGGAGAAATGCCTGACTATCTGATTATTCAGTGCAGCAATGTGTACCTGAACTAAGACGTAGTTTGGCGTGGATACCTTGCTATTTACTCATATTTTTAGAGCTGACATAATGGCAGAGGACAGCTCTGTGTGTGTTCAGGGATAAGTTATGTAAGCCAGGAGCTAGTTATCCTTAGCACTTACACAATAACAATTCCCATCTTGCCTGCCTAGAGTGGAAACCCACGTTGTAAATCTGCAAATGCAGGAACTTCAGTTTTCCATCGTGGCAAATTGCTTCCCCTCTCAACTGCACTGGACTGTGGTAAGTCACACCTGTACATGTTACTCTGAGTATCCTAATTGTATGCCAAACCACACTAAGACAGTTACAGAATAAAGGCAAATCTTAAGCACGGGTGCTGAATAAAAAGTATTTTCATTAAGCCACACAGAATATGCAGTCCATGCTTTTCTTAAACACATAGTTGCATCAGATGAATTGACTCAAACTCAGCTAATCAATCACCTATGATTTGAAAGATTTCTCTTTGTCCCCTCATTTCTGAAGAATGCATCAAAAGGGTTTACCTGTCTCCTTTTGGAGCAGAGTTCCCTCTTGTCATCTTCCATCTTCAGTGTTTTTGTTTGTCTTTGTGCAGACACTCTGTGAATCAAGTCCTTTCCCTCAGGTAACAGCAGGGATTCCAATCACTGCCTTACAGGGAGCAGCACCAGGTGCAGTATCTGCCTCAAACATCTGCAGTTGTCCCTCCAGCCAACAGCTGAGTCAGCAAGGATTTTTACAATCTATTCAAATGGTGTCAAACTCCATTTTTTTCTGAAAAAAAGTTTATTCTGTTTCCCACCAAACCTAGGCTACAGAAACTTTTACTTTATAATTTGACATCTGCTTAGTCAGAAGTTATTTTGCAATACTTAATAAATACAAATTAATCCCTGGATTCAATTTCACTCAGTAAGTTGTTTCTTTAGGTTTGTCTTTTTAAAAATCAGTACCTGAAAGTTAGATTGACACAGAAAACAGCTATGAAAGATCATGTATCTTAATGTACACATCTGAAGATACTAAAGCAAAGCTTTAAGTCCCAACTAAAATATACCATTGATTCACTAAGAAACTTATCTTGCAATTTAAAAAGATAATTTCCCGTATTATCAATGTCTGACCTTTTGCAGTTATTTTGAATAGCAATTAATTTAAAATGTAGTTTGGTTGTACTTTTTTAAAATAAAATTCGAGTGATAGCAAGGCACAATTCACAATATTTGCCAAGGAATATCTTTTGCAAACAATCATCTTTGAGCAAAGTCCATAACTTTAAGGATGTTATAGGAAGTGCAGATCTCTTACTGTGCTCAATGATAAAATGGTACAACTAAATCAACTTGAATTTTAAACAGAATTCTGCTGAGCTCGTTGAGAAAAAACCTAACCAACACAAAAAAAAACCTAGGAAAAGTTCCAGGTTTTTGTTAGATTTTTATAAATATTAGCTCCAGCTCTGCATTTTTAGAAAAATAAGTTTCTGATATATACAATGTATGTATTCTTCCTGAATACTGTACAGTTAAGAAGGCTCAGTATAATGAAATCTAACTTTCAGTGAGGATTTCTAATCTGTGGTATTGCTCTCATAAAAACCAACATTTAACAAACTCTAAGGACATGCAGTTGCTCTTTCCTACAAAGTCTGATACAAACTACTTTGGATTGTGAATATGAAATTGCATAAATGCTTACATTTACTTAACCATTCTTCACAGGATGTGGGGATAACTGATTAGCTGTTCTCCTGAGTAACATTCTCACAGCAGTTAAAATCCTTCCTTTAAATAACAAAGCATACCATAATGATTTTCAAGATACCACATGTTAGTCTCTTCCATTCCTCGTGCAATTGCACAGTATTTCTGGCTTATGTGCAGAATTGTCATTCAGAAACAGTTTCTCTTCAACAATAAGTTTGAATTTACCACAAAAGATCATATTTAACTAAACTCATGATTATTGAGGTGTCCTGCACAGGGTCAGGAGTTGGTCTTGATGAACCTGGTGGGTCCCTTCCACCTCAGCAGATTCTATGATTCTATTCTAAGGTATGCAATTTAGGCCAGCTGATTTAAAAAAAAAAAAAAAAAAAAGAAAAAAAAAAAAAGGTAGGTAGTCTAATAGGATATATCATTTTGTGTGATATTTGTCATATTGGCATATTCAGTATGACATACCCACATGCTCATCAAGCCTAAGTAGCAAAAGATGTGAAAGGATGAAAATATTTGTTTATCTCTGTGTTTCCAAGGTCTTGGGTTTATATACAGGAACATTTTTCTCTTCAAGTGATGGAAGGCCCTTAATTATATCTGCAGCTTTCTCTGCTATCATGATTGTTGGGGCATTCAAATTTCCACTGACAACACTGGGCATTATTGAAGCATCTACTACTCTCAGGTTCTCAACACCAATGACTTTTGTTTGGGGATCAACTACAGCTGTGCTATCTGAAGGCTGGCCCATTTTGCAGGTGCAAGAAGGATGATAAGCACTATCAGCCTTCTGCCTTATAAAAGCATCTATTTCTTTGTCAGACTGAACGTGGCTTCCAGGTTGAATTTCAGGCCCACAAAATTTTTCCAAGGCTTTCTGAGCGAAGATCTCTCTGGTCAACTTGATGCACTGGCGAAATTCCCAAATATCTCTCTCTGTACAGAGAGAAAATAAGAACATTTTAAGCACAGCTTTAATTTAGCAATACATACAGAATGCATAACAGAAATAAACCAGCATAGAAGATAAAAGGGTGGAGGGAAGATCTTACACTTATTGCCTTAATGAAGCAGAATTTTTTTCAGTCTCAGATATTCACATTCACTGTGAACAAAACTGTCACTTATATTGCACAAGCCCCAAAGGGAATAGGTGATCTATGAGGAATTGCTCTTTATTTCTCTGTAACCACTGTCAAGCCAAGGCCCTTATTCTCAGCACAAAGAAGCAAACCAGATGCGTTCCCTCCCAAGCAGAGAAGGGAGGAAATGAACAGCATGACACAGCAAATACTGGGAACTCTGACTGCATCTCCACCAGGGAATTCTTTCTAGTTAATACAGTGCTTTGGGAATCATCTCTTTTGATACTAGTTAACTTTTGTAAGTGAGAAATAAGTACCGATAAAGCTTCTGAAAGGGTGCTGAGTGAATACAAAAATCTGCCACTGAAACAGGCAGGAAATAAGTTGACATCAGAGCATGGAGAGGCTGCATTTACCTGTTGACAGGTAGTTGGGCTCAATGATAGGGTGGTCATTTGGGTCTGTGCTCTTCAGCTTCAGCCAGCCCACACTTGTGCTCCTCATGGGCCCCACGTGGACCTGCAACACCCATGCTGTTCTCATGACACAGTCTCACCAGTCATGCTTACAAATTCAGTATGATATTTTTTTTGTAATTTAGACAGACTTTACAAATTAAGCAAATGTAAATGTTAAGCATAGATAATGGAAAATACCACTGAACATTTTTCCATGTTATATATATAGTAATTGTATTCTAAAAGGGGAAGAAAATATCAACTCACAGCTGTTCTTTTAATTTAAAATACAATCATTCCAACTTAGTAGTAGCAAAGCATTCTAATACAATCAGCAGCTGGACCAAATTACTATCACCCCTGAAGAAAAGAGATTGACAAGAAGAAACATATACAAGCAGTGACAGTTTCCCAGAACTAGCACAGACTTTTGATTCAAGATCATAGCCTACAATGGGGCTTTGATTGGTGCCAGTTAATACAGTTTCACTTAAACCTTTGTCTAAACTGCAGTGCAACAGGGAACACCTTATTTTGGTTTTGAACAGCACCTAGCACAATGTTATTCTAATCAACAGCACTATTGCACTTCAGCAGTGCAAATACTTAAACAGCAATTCAATACATCCCTGTTTTCCCAGAGATAAAAGGTAACATAACTTTGGAAGCAATATCAAATAACAGTCTTGTCCGCTTTCCCCAGTTTAGGAGATTAAGTCAACTCTTTTGTATTATACTGAACACAGCATTTTTCAAGACATTACTGGAACATGTTCTTCAACTCACCTGGTAAGCTTCCATTGTGGAAGCAACTCGACCATGATCAATCACCTGAGAAGGAAGGAAGTGGAACTGAATGTCGGGGTGAGGAACCCCTGGCTCACTTCGGATGAAACCACCAGATTCTAAGTGGGCAGTGGCTCCCTGACCTAGAGAGGTGTAAATGGGAGAGACGATATCATTAAAAGATCTCAGAAGAGCAACAAATTGACTTCTTTTTAACCCTGAGTTCAGCTACTGTGAATAATTTATAGATACAGCATCAATTACAAGGAACGCAAAGCCATTATGAGCAGTGTGTAATTTAAGCAATGTCCATCACTTTCATCTGCTTTTTAATCACTAGATAACTGTAAATATGCATAACTTTGGAATCCTGCTTATTTGAGAGCAGGATGTTACAGTTATCTCACTAATTGGCAGGCCTAGGTCTAACTCCAGAAGCAGGTTTGGTGTCAGGGTCCACAGGTGTGGAGGGAGCTGCCTGCAGCATCCTGATATTCCTGCCCTGCATGCTCCAGGACGTGCAGTACAGTTATCCCATCAGTCACACAGGCAGAGCCTGCCCTGAAGGGAAAGATAAAAAGCCTGCAATGTGCCTCATATTATGTGATTTCCACATCTAACTGTAGGTTAGTCTTTAATATTTATTTGCATGGTAAAAAGCCACATATACTCAGTGTCAGTTGTCAAATACTAACATAAATCAGCAAGTGATGAAGACCTAGACTTTGGCCAACCTATTTTACTGATATCAAGGACTGTGTTTACAGATTCTTTTTAAAGTACAGCTTCCAGCTGAGTTCCTGTAAAATGCACGTGGTCATTTAAATGAAAATCAGTTTGGATTTACTTGCAGGCCTAAAGGATTTTGATCAGAGCTACAAACAAATCCCTTTGGGACAGTTATACGGAAAGCTTAATTCAGTTCAACAATATGTTTTTTTGACGTTACATTGATTTCAAATGAAATATTTTCTTAATTTTTTTAGAATAGCTCTTCTCATAAGCACTGATTTTTAAATGTAGACTTTTTCTTTGCATGAGATATAGAAATATTAAAAATTCTGTATAATAACCTCCCTCAATACCTAAGATATATTAATATTATAATTAATTATAATTATTATAATATATACTATATTTAAAATATTCTGATTTAGGGAAAAAAGAAATAGTTCGAGTCCATTTGTGAGTTCCTGTTATTTCCCAGAGCATGAAAACAATTAAATATCAAGGCTCCTGGACTATGAAATTCATGGATGAAGGGCTGTAATTATGCTAAATGGTAGAATAATTGCATACTTTGTTTCATACCTGTAAATTTCCAAAGCCATTCTAGACCAATCCTCACCATATTAAGTGGCTTTTGTGCACTGTACAGAGTGATAGGCTTAGTGCACTTATGCTGGACATACACTTCTAAATGATCTTGAAGGTTCTGGCCCACTCCTGGTGGGAGAAGAAAGAGGGAGGAGGGAGAAGAAAGGTGTGAGGGGGAGTTATTTCACATAGAACAATTACACATCATGTTTGCAACCAGAAAGCAGCATAAATGGGAACTAAACTAACCTCTTACAAGGGCAGTGGTGACTAAGACCAAGACCATGAGTCATATCAGCCTTTTGCTCATGTCAGAATAAGGTTTTACATAAACATAGCATAACTAGAATGAAAATAGAAAGTTAAATGGCAGATACATCACTTGTTCTAAAATTGCCTGAAATTATTTTTAAATACAGTACTAACTTCTTTAGTTTTAAGGAAAAGTTCATCTTATTCCCTCTATATTGGAATATTTATGGCAGTGGGAGTTTATACAATGTTTTGAATCAAAACTCATTCAAAATTCTTAATAATAAGTATGCTGCTTAACACAAAAATATGCCTTCAGAAAGGCATTTTTCACTACCAAAAGTAGTGAAGAAAGCGTAGGAGTTTGTTGCTCAGTTCTAAAATCAATGCATGTTTCCAGTGATTTGTTTAAAATCAATGCATCTTTCCACTGATTTGTAACAAACACATTTCAGTCCACACAACCTGACATAAAGAAAACTGAATTTCATGATTATTTTATTTAATGGTAATTGAATTGTATCCATAGGAAGATGAAAGTTTAAAAGAAATTTAAAAAATTACCAGGAAGATGGCAAACAACAGGGATCCCAAGTTTTTTTAGATCATCTGCATTTCCAATTCCAGACAACATAAGCAGCTGTGGAGAATTTATGGCACCTCCACTTAAAATAACTTCCTTATTGGCAAAAACCTAAAAGGAAATAAGCACAAAGGCCCTAAGATTATTAAACCTGAACTGACTGAAAGCAATATCAAGAGCTTCTGTTTGGATATGCTGCTCTGATCCAGATTAGACACCCTTCCCTCTCATCTTCCTCATCCTAAATGTATTCCTATCTCACCAGAAGTTTCTGCAGAGAGAAATAACCAACCTTTATCTTTGATAATTTCTGCATTTATTCCCATCTTTGAAATCCTTTCAAACTGGATGGCACACAAACATTGAGCTCAGCCAGTACCATGGCTGCAAATAAACTCCTGTCCTACTTGCCAGGACAAAAGTACCAGTGACACTCAGATCAGTCAGTTAAGCTCCTCTTCCATTTCCAATAATCACTTGTAAATTAAAACTGAAACTCCTGAGGAAGATCTTGAATTCAGAGACATGCTAGCTCAAAAATTCTCAAGACCTTATTTTCTTAATTCAACCAAGACTAATGTTTGGTTTCTTAGCTCGTTCTAGTCCTCAGAAGCCCCTCAATCACTAAAGTGCTGTAGAGAAAACTGTCTGCAGGGATATGTCTAATTCTGTTTTGCTGACACACTTTTCATTAAACAGTTTGATCTGAGCCCTGAGCTGGTCATGACATAGCCTGCTAAACTATTCCTCTGCCTTGTACTGCATTTTCTGTGCTGCATAGTTCTTTTCCTAGAACATTCTCTGCAAGTATTTTGGCACATCATCTTTCCAAGGATTCTGCCTCAATATATTCTCATTTATCAATACTAAAATCCTTCTCTGTGTCATTTTTATCTGGGGTCTACCTCTTCATTGTTGCCACATCTCTTAAACATAGGATGAGAATGAGCCATCTTAGTACTTTACACTGTTAAAACTGTGTGGAGTAAGAAAATACTCTTTGAAAGAGCATGATGTGGGTGAACCCAACCATGTTCTTAACGATCCCTTTCTGTTCCAATGAGATGGCTCATGGACACACACATGTGCCCCATGCTCTCTGGTCACATGAATCTTGCCTGTTGAAATCTTAGATATCATTTGTATAGACACTGAGTTAGAAAGTTGATTACAAACTGAATAATAACTCTTCCACAATAGAAAAAAAAAAATCAGTATTCCCCTATTCTTAAGAAAGAACAACTACACCACAGAAGAAAGAAAAAATATGCAACAATTTATATTTAATGCAAATTCTGATGCTACCTAAGCTAGCCCAATGTGTTAAAGAAATACACGTTTGCAAAAGTAATATCATAATATTTACCCATGAATTCTAATACATCAGTGTGGCCACAGTGAGGACAGAGTAGGTGACACACACAATTATGCCCCTGAGCTTCTAATTACCAAGCAAATCCCATGAGGGTTCAAGGAAACATACAGGCTTCCCAGGGAAGTGGTGGAGTCACCATCCCAGGAAGTGTTCAAAAAATGAGGACACATGGCACTTTGTGATATGGTTTAGTGGGCAAGGGGGTACTCAGCTGGAGGTTGGACTTGATCTTGGTGGTCTTTTCCAACTTTATAAGTCTGTGACTCTATATGTGGTATTGCTCATCTGAATTTTCCACCTTCATAGAATGGAAGGTGCTCTTATAAGTAGCTGCCTGGTTTTACTTTAGGTAAGACATTTAACTTCTAAGGCAACATTAAAACGTTCTGTTTTCCCTGTAGTATGCAGTGTTAACAATTAGCATAGATGGCATATTAACTTGAAGAAATTCTGTCCTTTTTGAGTGACACCTCAGCTATACAGAATGATGGTAAATCTGATTGTTGCTGGAGAAAGATCAAAATGTAGTAAGAAGAGTTTCATAAATTATTTTGCACTCTTTATCTGATATTGCCAATGGATGGCCAGTGCTGCTATTTTTTGTTTGTTATTGTTTTGCTCTGGGCAATCATCAGTATGGTAAGACTAATACAATCAATACTTAGATCTGTATTTTGCATGTTATACAAATATAACTTATTCACACTTTTTATGGTACACGCAGAACTGCTACCAGTTTGTTCCAAGTGCCATTCAAATGATGCTTGTCCAGTCTAAAGTCACTGCAAAGGCAGCACTGCAGTTATTGGTAGCCCACACAGTCATTCATGATGCTTAAAGTTACGATGCTATGAGGAAAAACTGACTTTGATAAATTTTTTGTAAGTTATTTAGTCTATGACACATTTTAATCCTTTAATATATTATTTTCTGCTGGATTCTGAACTGAGAAACTCCAGGAAGTCTACCTCCCTGCTTTTCTCAGAGGGCTTTCTGGAGTCCTGGGAGTTCTCTAGGACCTCAGCCTCTAGTGAAATAACAAGTCACTGGCCTGTGAACAGGTTTTGAATCATGCTTGAGGCAGGTTTTGGTGATCTTTTGACTTTGCTGATGACTGACGTAAAAGAGATTCCATCTAATATGGACTGTAAAACCAGAAACGCTTTAATGTAATCAGGTGTTTCATCTTGGTGTTTCTAATGTAATAAAATTATTAGCTCTTCCATCCTGACAGGTATAAAATTTTCCTGAAGGTAGAAGACAAATCCTGCAGTTGTGATATTGTGGGGGAAAAGAAAGGAAAGGAACTACTCTGAAGGTGTACTTTGTAAAATCTATGCTAAATATATGTAATTCACTATGTATAATTCATACACATATTAATATGTATGAACATTCATAGCAATTAAAGAATTAAGAAATTTTGCAATTAAATAGTTCATCATTCAAAAAGTCTTTGATCATGTGTAATTAGGTTTCCAAGACTTTCTTTTGCAAAGTTAATAATGGCACAGAAACAGCAATTAGAGACACTGTTTGCACATACATTTGACAGCTCATGAAAGCAATTAAATGCTCTGCAACTTTGTTTTACATTGTTAAAGCTTTATCATTACCAATCCACTTACACAACAACAGATTTGTTCTGTGCATTAGAAAATGAAAGAATAGATAGTTTATTACTGCGCTTTAACTTTTAGCAGGTGTTCAGTCACAGAACAATTGTCTGCTGAGTCTTACAGGACTTACTGAACTCAAACCATCAACATTTGTACTCTACTCTCTCTAGGATATTATTATTACACTTTTTAATTGTTTTATAATTGTTTGTGACTAAATGTCTTAGGTTATTAGCATACAACCCCCTTTTAGGCAATATCCTAGTTACACACTCCATAACCAGCTGTTCATAAAAGCGAGGATGTTTTAGGTCTTACAGAAGTCAATGGATTGAAAGAGGCATAAAATGAACTGATTCTCCACAGAGTTAAGTTGCAATGACAATTCCAGCTTCCTCCCACACAATTACATGTTCAGTGGAAGTTGGACTGAGACTGAAAAACACTCATTCCACAACGAACCAGAAGGCAAGTTTCATCATTAAGTTTCATCATTATTATCCCATGTTTCATCCCTTTATTATCTCAATACATACTGGTAAAGTAGAAATGATTGACTCCTTATTTACCCCTTTAGCCATTCAGATTTACGTATCTGGATTTTACAGATTTTCCAATGCCAGAACATCATTTTCAGAATTATTTTTCAGAAATATCGGCATTGCAGCACACTAGTCAATATGCTGAGACAGTGCATGATTGCACCATAGGTTCCAGTCAGACATCTTACACAACACTCTTGTGTAACATCAAGTTATGACTTGTCCCCTCAGTACTGAGAGATGGAAATATGATGGAGAATTTAATCTCTAAATCAATACAACTGAAATATCACCTAGTGCAAAACACTGACAAGGAGTGATATACTGGTGCCTCTTTTAATAAAAGTTTGTTTTAAAAAAAAATTAATTTTGCTTTGACTCATACCTTTCAAACTGGAAAATAAAAATCTCTTACCTTTTTCCTTTGCCCATTTTTCACATACTCAACACCAATGCATTTTGTTCCTTGAAACAAGATTTTTGTTACAAATGTCTTCTCTGCAACTGACAAATTGGGGCGTGATATGGCTGGGCGAAGATAAGCACTAGCTGTGCTCCATCTTTGACCTACAATGTATATTTGCATTAAACATCAAAATAATCATGCTCAGTATTCACCAGATTTTGGCCAATTACCACCAGGTTGTTTACAGAGGGTAAGCCCTCTCAGGCATTATCAGTTCAAGGCAAATGTGATTTGAAACAATAACTAAAGATTTTATTTTAACATAACAAATCTCAGTTACATGATGTAACTGTGAATCAAGACTTGCCTGCCATTGCAATGTTCCATGAAATGGACACTAGACTGATAGTGAGCTGCTGTGACATGAACAGGCTGTAAACACTGTGTAGTAATCTAAACACCCAATTGGCATTCAGTGCAGATTATATGTCCATATTCCAAAATTATTTCACAAGTACCACTGATGGCTCAGAAACAGAAGTCACTTATGGACCCCATTATGATTTACCTCGGTGTATAGTCATGTCCATCCAGCCAAATCCTTCTTGCTGATAGCCATTCATGTCATCTGTGAAGGGATACCCAGCTTGCTGTGTTGCTTCCAGGAACGCTTGATGAAGAGGATGGTTTGTTTTCCCTCTTGACACATGCAGGGGTCCATTTCCACCTCTGTACCGGTCTGGCCCCAATTCATGTGTCTGTGCCTTCTTAAAATATGGTAAGCAGTGTTCATAGTCCCATCCTGTAGCCCCTTCCCTGCTCCATCTGTTATAATCCTCTGCATGCCCACGGATGTAAACCATGGCATTGAGGGAAGAGGAGCCACCCCACACTCTTCCTCGGGGCCAGTACATGACCCGATTGTCCACGTGCTTTTGTGGTGTTGTGTGGTAATACCAGTTATATTTCTCATCACAGAGGTTGTATGTTAATGCAGCAGGCATGTGAATCTTCCACAACAGTCTTTTACTGCCTAGAAGGGTGTCTTTAGGGCCTGCTTCCAAAAGTAGTACAGTACTGAGAGGGTCTTCTGTCAGTCTGTTGGCTAATACACACCCTGCTGATCCAGCTCCAACAATGACATAGTCATAAGAGTTTGCCTTTTCGGAACTAAGTTGAGAAGATGCACGTGAAATTTTGAGTTGTTGTTCAGTGATGCCCAATATGCTCTTTGATGTGTGTGCTTTAAACAGGCTTCCCGTTACCTTGCACATCTGACTTACAGGACTGCACCATTTAGCTCCTTTCATTAAGTATGACATCTCTACTGTTAGTATCAGTTTTGCAGAATTTCTAACAAAAATCCAGTTTCACCTTGGAAAAACAAACAAAAACACTAATTAAGATGTAAGTATTACTACCTCTAAAATGTCAATCATTTTCAGGCAACATTTTACACATTCTCATTATCCAAAAAGTTAACAACATCAAGAAACCAATAAACATTTGCTCTGAAATTTGCTGTCTTACTATTCTTTTAATGCAGTCTATGCACCAGTCAAATGGTGTACTATTGTGTATTATATATGCAGTCTGGTTTTAATTTACTCCTGGTTCCTGAGATAGATACATGATGGGCATTTTCAAGTATTTGCCAAACCCATAAAGGGTAGAACCTTTGCTTACCTTGCAGCCTCTCTCCACCCACCTCTAATAGGAAAGATTATAAGAAAAACAACAATTTCACAATCTTCTCTCTAAGTTTTTGACAGACCGTGGTATCTCAAGAGCCAATTCACAATGGAAATGATGAGTAGGCTCACTGCACATTCTGCCAGACTCATCTAGTACAATGTCTCTACAAAACAAATGGATGACAGTGAAACTCATTTCCAGCTATTCCTAAGGTGAAAACCTGCTGGATTTGGAGACATGTCTCAACATAGGAAAAGGCACAATCTGTACATCTCTGGCTTTCTACCTTACTACTAAACCCAGATCCTTGAGGAGTGCTCCAAGTACAGTTACAATCCAGCACCACCAGATCCTCAGGCTGAGTAGGAATGGCAAGGTTTTTACCTTCAGAGAAGCCCATGAGCCTTGCAAGCAACACATGTTTATTAGCTCTGTGCTGCACTGGTTCAGGTAGAGGGACTCAACACAAGATTTTCATAGCCTGTGTGTCACAGAGGCTGATGCTGCTGGCCAGTCAAAAAGGTTTCCCTTGCTCTCTCCCCTTGAAACCATTTCTTTTGATATAAACAGTTAGTGAAAAGAGGTAACTTTAGGTCATAAACAGTATTTCTCCCTGGCCCATGGCTTCTGTCTAAGCTATTGCTGGGAATTCTGGACATAGCTGCTTATCCAGAGTCTGTTCCACTGTAATGCACTCCCCAGCTGAAAGATATAAGCAAGCTTTTTCCTGAAATACACTGAATACTGTATTATATTTGTGAAATAACATTTTTCAGAAATTAGTTATGTTGTTAATGCTGATTTTCACACATTCAGCTTTCACAGTTATCCAATATTTTGCATTATAAAAACTTTTTTTCTTTTTAAATGCTTGGGGGTTTTTCACTAAAGGAAAACACACCTTAATGAATCATTGAAATAATCACCTTTTTCTTACTAAAAGGTGGAAGAGAGCAGCCCATACTTATTTTCTTGGGTGAAACTCCAGAGTGTAAAGTTTTTGAGAGCATACATAAGCTCTTAAGGCCCAACTCTGTAGCAAAATTAGATGTAAGTTTGCTGATAAATGTTAGAAGTTTTCCGTGTTCAATTAGACACAATTTGATGTACAATCTCATATGCAAAAGTATGTTTCTTTAACTCTTGGGGAACAGATGGGGAGAAGCATAAACCTGACTCTTAGGAAAACTTGTAGTAGGCTGTACAAACCCTCAAATATCTGGAAAATTAACAGCCAACCATGGAGAACAGTTTGCTCTGTAAAGAAAAAAAATGATGCTGGGGATATGTCTGAGCCTAAAGTTCACACATGGCTAATGCAAAATTGAGCCCAGCTGAAGGTTGGGGTGTGGGGGTGTGGGGGGGTGTGTGTGTAATTTTTTTTTGCAGGTGGAGACCATTAAAGGACTGTATCTTGAAGAAGGTTTGTCCTGTGATGCAGCAGAGGAGGATGCAAAGGTAGAGAGGTTTTTCCTTGGTTTGTTTCTGATGAAGAGTTTTGAAGTACTGATGCTCAATCTGTAAAACTGGTGTGTCACAGGACTTTATTGATTCAGGAACAGCAGATTGATGATGGGGTTGGTAGAATACGGGCCTGGGCAATCTGAGAAAGATACTCTATCCCTATAACGTGAGTTATTTCTATTTTTCTGGTGGAAGTAAACAATCAGATTTTGGTCCTACAGAAGGTCAACACTTATTATTTAGACAGGTAGGGCTCACAGACTCTGAAACAACCACTGGCTGGCTTCTTTTGGCATCTCTAAAGCCATCAAAACCGAATGCTTCCAAAACCGAATGCTGGTTGATAATCCTGCAACCTACCTAGTCCTGGGCTAAGGGTAGATTCTCCAAAATCCCTGAAGTCATGTTCAGTCAGGGACTGACCTACTCTGGCAGTGCTGGAGGCTGTAGTTGCACGGTTTGCTACAGCATCAGCAGTGGCTACTGAGCTCCCAAAAATGTTCTCTGAAGTGACACTTCAGCAACAGCAATGATGTGACAGGACTCAATGTTTGTGTGTTGCCTCATGCCAGAACCATAACACTGAAGTCTAGACCCTTTTAAAAGCTGGTTTGTTTAAGAGCCTCTCACAAATATAGGCTTTGAAACTCAAAACAATTCAACATTTTATTGAAGAGGGTGGTATCAAGGACTGAGATAATCAAGTCCTGAAATTGGAACATGATGATACTTCTCTCTGAAATAATGTATGAAGTGCTATGAGAATACATGGGTTAATCACAGTTCAAGTTCTTCTGTATAAGATAGTCTTGTGGAATCTGGCAGAACAAAAGAACATCAGTGAAAAAGTAACCACATAACCTTTTGAGGCTAAGCACCTTTGCACTCAACTTTCCCTTAGTTTCATCTGGCTTTGTTTTGGTTGTGTTTTGGTTTGATTTTTTGTTTTTCTTTGCAGTGGAGCATTGATACTTACAACAAAAAGTTGTCTTTTGGACCTTACTGAATATCACTGCATCTCTTTATCTGCATTCCCCCATATCAGGACCTCTTTATGAACATCTGGTAAGATGTTCCTCAGGAATCAGTGAACAGACTTGTTGCAATGCATAGGGCAGCAACATAAAATACATTCCCTGTATTGCAGAAGAGTTTCAAAGTCTGGAGCTCATTTAAAAAAAGTTTTTGTTAACAGGTGTTGCTATTAAGTAGTGCCTATAGATGGTGGTCTTACAAGACTGAAGAGAGTAGAAGCATCTCAGCAGGAAAACTTTCTTGCTACAATTTCATAATGTACTTAATCTGGCACTGGTTAGCAAGAAACAGACAATGGAGTTTTGGTCTCCTTGCATCATTGTAACACATTTCTGAATACAGTATCAGGCTGATGTACTCCATTACTCCATGGATACATACTGTTGATACTCTACAGATATTGATCTGACCTCTCTAAGGAACAATGATGCTGTAAACAGTGTGTTCACTTTTCCCTTCTCTCTCTCTCTCTCTCTCCTTTTTTTTTTTTTTTTTGTTGTTGCTAGGGTTTTGTGGGGGTTTGATAGTTTAGTTTGTTTGTTTTGTTTTACATCTAATGGAACAAGACTGACAGAATAACATTTAAGAGCACTTTTATCTTGCAAAGGGTGAGTTGGAAGTGAACTCAGTCAGCACTGTCCTGGCCATAACATTCAAGTGACTTTGAGAGTCAGTGTGTAGATGATTCACAAACTTCTGTTCTTATAACTTCTGAAGTGCAGGGGTCAAAAAGCAAGCCATTCTGCTTTAGTATAAATCCAGCATACATATGTGGATTGAATGGATTAAAACACTAGTTTCAAAGCACAATTCCACATCCACTCTCATCTACATGTGGTCCCTCTGCATGAGTTCTTCTAAACTGATCGGAAACAAAGAGGGTCACTGTGCCTGAAACTTTACTCCCTGTCCTGTTTTGACAGAACCAAAACACAAATATTCTCTTTGGCAGATGTAAAATCTGACCCTCTGGCAGAGATGTTCACAGCACGGACAACACCCGATGCAGCAGAACAATGGGACCTTGTCAGGGTATTTACCCCTCACGGCACTGGCAAATCCTGTCAGGCCTGACTGGAAGGCACAGGAGGAACAGCTCCTCAGGTAAAAGCAGCTCTTGCGTTTTGTTTGCTTGTTTTTCCCTGTAGACGGCTATCTAACACCGCTTAAATTGATCTGCTGTGGGAATGTTTTAGACTAAATTTCCTGCTAGATACAAAGTTCATTCACTAACAAAAACTTTGTGGTAAGCTTCCATTCCACGGCTGGAGCCGTGCAAGCCCACTTACCTCACCTCTTCCTCCCCAGAACAAGCGTGTCCGGCCGCTGTGAGCTCCGCCGGGTCTGCGGCTGCCGGGACCCCACTCTGGGCGCTCCTGCACCGCCGGGGCCGCCCGAGGAGGGAGACCGCAGGTCTGTCCCGCAGGATGGGGCGCCCACAGGACACAGCTTTGTCCCTCTCTGTCGCGGAGGCCACTCGTGTGTGGGGCTGCCAGCGGCCGTGGAGCAGCGGGGCCGCTCCGCCGACCCTCGGGCGGGGCACGGGGGTGGTCCCTGCGAGCGCTGGGGCCGCCGACGGGGGGGCGCGGAGCAGGGACGGGCTGCGGCGGCGGAGAGGTCCGCGGGGAGGCAGGGCAGGACGGCAGAGGGGACTTCCCCCCGGAACGCACCCTTTGGCCGCTGCGGAGGATGTGTCAGAGCGGCTTCGTGCCGCCTCCAAAGTGGCCGGAGCGGGCCGAAGTCCGGGGCCTCGCCCATCCCACTGGAGTGCTCGGGCTGGATCTCCACGGGAGAGGGCCAGGACAGCTTCGCTCGCGGGACTCCTCGCTGAGGGGAAGCCCCCGCTCCTTTACTGCGAGTGCTCCAACTTTTTCACCCCGCCCCTAGTGGGGTGGACAAAAGGCCTTTTTGTTTTGGGTTTGTGTTGTTGGTTTGGGTTTTTTTCCCTTAAAGCAATACGTGTTTTTGCTTTTTAAAGCAAACATCTTCGACAGCGTTGTTACCTCTGCTGGGAACCCACTTTCCGACAGGAGCGTTGGGAGCTGCAATGCGGCTCGAGGTGAAGGGGAAGCTCCAGGCAGGGATGGGACGAGCGGCCCCTGTCCCGGCCCCGCCTCTCCCCCCCGCGCTGTCTGTGTGTGAGCTGTAGGCAGAGTGCTCGAGGGCAGCCTGTTAAAGATGAACTGAACCTTGCAGTTCAAGGCTTTAGTTGCGATCCTTACCCGTGCAATGCGTGTTTTCAGAACAGCTTGGTTTGGAAGTGAGAGAGCAGTGGACGAGTTGTCCCACCATGCCTGTCTATGCTGACTGAGTCGTTACCTCAGCAGTGACTGTCGGGTTTGGTGCTCATCACTGATAAGTGTGCGTTCCATGAGAATCCTCGGGATATCCTCCCACTGGAGAGCCGAACTTACAAAGGCCCAGTGGAATTATTAGTACAGGTCATATAACTTACTAGTCTATTGGCTTTGTCCTCCAAGTATCTTCAGTATATGCTACTGTAGTGTATGTTCATTGCAAACTAAACTTCATTAGAATGTGATGGTGGGGATAGGATCCCATGAAATTCCTTGGGAAATGGCCAAGGATCGGTATTGTGTGAAGAGTCAGTGCCACTCCTGGAGGATGAAGCCTTTCAGAATGTTCATGGTAGAAAAAAGATCATATAATGAGGACAAACCAAGATAATTGTGAGAACTTGTACTTTTCCCACACATCATCTAAGGACAATGGTCTCTGCTTCAATGTATTCAATATTGCTTGTACGTGCTGATTATTTCCTGAGTCCTTCCGTATTGCTTTTCTCAGAATGTATTGAATATTAATAATTTTCTACCTTAATTACTTGTTAACCTTTTCATTCTTGGTCAGATAAGAAGAAAATAATGGACAAGCTCTGGGTGGTTGGTTATTCATACTCAGGCACCAAACTCTGAACTTCGGAATAATTATTCATTAATGGAAAAGAGTAGTGGTTCTCTGTGGAGTCATAAGTACATGTGTAGTTGATATTACTGGTCTTTGATTTTTGTAGTGATTAAGTATGCTGGTAACAAGATGTGTGTTTGCAGTGCTTGAGTAATTTCATACACTTTCACTGCTTTTATTTAGTTAGCAAATAAAAAGTCTATAGAAAATTTGCATTAAATGTGTGTGAGAGTATAGAAGTTTCATGAAGCAACAGAGTAATTTCAGCAGTTAAGCAGGGGTAGATCCATGGCACAAAATTCTGATTGTGTTCACTGTTTTGAACATGAAAATGTGGAGGAGTTTCCCACTAGATTGCAAGGTTTTGTTCAGGTGTCTGGTATTTCATGGGTTTGCTGACCAGAACTTGGCGATGCTACCTCATTCTTGGCTACTCAGAGAGAGAATCACCCCTTCTGTCTTTGATTCATGGAACCAGCATCTGACCTTTTCTATCACTTTATCCCATCATTATCAACTGAATCCTTATTATCTTCTGTTGCTTTTCTGCAGTGCATTCCCCATTTCCTGTCATGTGTTCCCCTGCTGCACACTGCCTTTTATAGGTTGTTGTTCTGTTTTTTAAACAGTCTCTCTATTCCTTTCAGTGTTCATTGTCTAGAACTGCCCTATTTAGATCTTCTAAACCAGCTTCCATATTCTTGAGTCAATGCAACAACAAGGCACCCATCTCTCTTCAACCATGTCAACAACAGAGAAAAACATATCTGTGTTTTATGTAGCATTCTGTAAGAAATTTTCATGAGATATGCTGGAAAACAGCCCTTTCATGAATGGAGTAAGTATAATGCTGTAGGCTACAAATAATAGACCTGTATATTACTGGGCATTTATTGGGATCTTACTACTCAAAGGCACAAGAAGATTATGGGGGAAAACTCGAGCTTTTGGGTTTGTTTCTACGTACATTTGAGCTTGATAATCTTGAGCAACCTCCCTTTGGTAAGGTTGCTCATTTTCTATCCCTCAATTCTTCCTTTACAAGTTCCTAGTTCACTAAGGAATTCATTGAGGACAGGAGGAAGAGTTTAGACTTGTAATCTAACAAAAATATGCAAAGGAAAAGAAAAATCTGTAAGGGGTTTTAATGTCTCCAAGGAAAAGATCTCACCATTGTCCTTGGCAAGTCTCCTTCAACAGACATTTTTAATGTGTAGTAATATTAAGTCAACTGCAGATAAGGCTCCTTTGTGGATTTATAGAAGTTCCTTGAGATTTAGAAAGGATTTGATGTTTTATTTGCACATCATTTTGCTCACAGCAAAAATTCTTTCATTTTAATTTGAATACACAGTCAGACTGAGGAATTCTTTTGCAAGTTTTTCATGTCTGCACAAGTCAGCAAGGAAGGCCTTGAAGACCTAACAAAGATCATCCCAGGCTAGTTCTAGTCCCTGAACGCCACAGAATAGCAACTGACAGCTGAGCAAGGTTTCAGTCTTCAAGGGTTTCATCTTTCAGGAATTTGTCAGTGCAGATTCTCAGACCAAATGTCCTGCAATCATGCAGCTGCTTTTCAGTTCTGTTCAGCCAGCAGAGCTGAGCTGAGATTCATCTGCAGATAAGAGACACTTCTTCAAAAGTCAAGTAATGTGTCTTTGTAGTCCATGGTACTGAGTTATTTTTGTGAACAGCACAGATTCAAACCACTCTATTTCAGTAATTAAAGCTTCACTGAATTTTAAGCAATATAACAAATACCTCCACCTTGTTTTACATTTATCACTTGATTTTGCAATTTATTGCTTATCATAATAGTTATTAATATATGGTATTTATTGATTCATTTATAGATGTTTTAATAGACTCTAACAAAAATGCACACAGATCATGTGTTCACTAAAGTTTTAAATATCTATTTAAAAGATAATATAATGAAGTACAGCGAAGTTGCACTGAAATGGTTAAGTACCATACACATATAGATACCATACTGAAGAGGGAAAGATGACCCCAGAAGTGTTTTACAATATCATCTTTGCCTGAATATTGAATAGGGTCTAAGACCTACTCCTGAACCTTTCCCTCTATCATACTCATGCCCTTGAAAAGGAAATTTTGAGAATTCTATACAGGTGAATTTAGTAGTGCCATATTTTAATCCATGGATATGAGATTGAGAAATTTGCTTAGTTTACATGAGATAATGGATTTAGTCTGGTTACTGGTTGGTACTCTATGCCATGACTACCTTAGCAGACTAAATTTGAGCACGCAGATGTGTAACTAATAATAAATACTATGCTTCTAAATCAGTTGGAGGTTTAATGGGCTAGATATTTTTACCACATACAATTTCAAGCAGCAGTGACTGAATTCAAACAGCTGCAGGGAATCCACTTCTGACTTGCCCCTTCAAAAGCACAATCACTCTGTAAGTTCACAAGGTGCCACCTGCAGGGTATATGGTGCCTACCACAAGCACAGCTCTAGCAGAAACCCATTTCATCACTTGCATAGTTATTAACAACCTTAAACTGAAATCTTTTCAACCCTCAGGGGTTGTAAAAATACAGAAAGAATTAGAAGTGAGTTTTACAACAAGCAGTCGAACTTGAACATTTTATATTGCCTTGTGAGCATCGAAGGTATGAAGTACTTATTGAAACAGACAGAGAGGCAAAGGGAATTTTCTCTTACGTTACAGTAAATTGAAAGCACAGTTTTCTAAGTTCTCCTTCTGTAGTAGCACAGCTGGAGGCTCTTGCGTCCACCGAAGTGCAGTCACTAGGGCTGGTCAATGAACACCTGGAGAGGCTTTAAAAGAGCTGCTGTTGCTCTCAGAGCAGCTCTGTTCCACTGATAACGTTATTTTACTATTTGAGGTTATTTTCTTAAGAATGGTTTTAAAAAGCCTTATTTTATTCAGAATGAGATTAATCAATGAACATGAAAACATAAGACAACACATAGAAATTAGTTAATTAGGCTTCACTAACATGCAACAAACCTTGCTTGTAATTACTAAGACACTCACCCCGTTTTGTTATATTTGACTGGTAGATTTAAAGATAAGTGTATATGCACTACCTATAATTCTGATGTTAAAAATATATAGAAGTGTTAAAGCCCAGCAAGTGCAATTTGAAGTGCACTTAAATGTAATTTAACTTAGTAATGACTCTTCATGTGATAAGTGTTTCTGACTTTTTTCCTCTTCATACTCTACTTCAGCATTTCATTTCACTGTTAGATAAATGAAACCAGAATTTCTGTAAAGATACCAGGGAGTGATGAGAGTACTGATATTTTTGTAGAGGTAAGCAACATTTTTAAAATTTATTTTCAGTAATGATTTTGCATTGCCTTTTAGCACAATTTCTCTTCTATGTATGGACATTGGAAATGCTCATTTCAGTAATTCTGTGTGTATTTTCTGTAAAGTCTATTCAAATATGCATAAATGAATCCATAAATACCATATATCGATAAGTATTATTATGATAACCGAATAAACTTTACAGACTGGTTTCAAAGTGTTTCTTTCTCTTTCAGAGCTCCTCATAATCAATTTTGCTGGAGGATTTCTGTGTTTTCTCCTTGCTGCTCTACTTGTGACTGTATGTACTGTTGCTGCAGTAGCTCATGCCATCACCACAGGCTGAGGTAAGAGTTCTTACTTATCAAGCTTTAGTATTCTGTAATTCCTGCTGTTTGAGTTTTGCTACGAGCACTCCTTTAGGTAAGATCATATGAAAGAGACCATCTCTTAGGTATCATTGCAATGGAAACTGTCTCTTCCTTGTTTAGGAAGCTGTTGCTACATCAGTTTCAGTTGTGGTTTTGTGTGCTTTTGAAGGGATCTGCCCCCTCAGTTTGTGTTGCAGGGTGAGTGAGCAGTGCAGTCTCGCTGCCCTCCCATGAAACCAAACTGGAAGATGTGCTCTAATGAATGTGACACTGTCCAACTGCTAATTGCCATGCAGGCCATGGGACTGGACCACGGCTGGGCTGCAGGAAGTGCCTTGAAATACTTAGTGCAGAAATCTCTTCCTTGGCACCGAGTGTTTGCTGTCAACCTCTGCTGTTCTCCCACACTCTGCTAATGAAAGCACAGCCTTTTCCCTTCAGTTGCTTTCTTCCTCAATGGAGAGTAAATATTGACTCTCTTACGACAAATAGCACTTCTGTAACAAAGGATCATTTATTGGGAGAAAAAGCCCATGTACCTGTACCATAGAACTGAGGTTGGTACTGGCTGTATAAAATTGCAGTTAGTTTATTTTGGTGTATTATATTGATTTTTGTAACATAGGAGAAAAAATGGACTTTACCATTGGTAATGAAAAGGTAACAAGACATTTTGATGATAAAAACAGGCAAGAAAAAATACTCCACTTCCAGATTCTTGTCTTTCCACTGAATAATATAATTTATTACATAAGTAAAATACCAACAGCAACTGTAGTTTTAATTCTTCATTTCACTTTTTTCATAGTGATCACTTACATCTCCTGGTAATATTAGAGTAGGAATCAGAATAATACATTAAACCACAGCTGCACTCTTCAGCTGTTGCTTCTGTGTACATGTACCTGGAATGAATCTCGGTCTAACATCCGTCACATCAGTATTTCCTACCTTAAGTTCCAACACTGTGAAATTTTAATATATCTAACCTGTATAATAGAGATACAGTTAATTTGGAGATGACTGTGGTACTCTGTACACCGAATTCAATGCATACAATCCAAAGATGGAGTGTAGCAATGCTGAAGTCATGTGCATTCAGTAAGACTTTTTTTGCAACACTTCTTGAAAAAAATCTCAGTTGAAGTTAATATTAGTAAAATACAAAAATACATATCAGCAGAAGAACAATACATCTGCATTGAGACAAAAAGAGAATGTGGGGAAAGGAATCTGGAGTTCAGCAGGTTCCCCTATAACCAGAGCCATTACCACACAAACGCAGCTCGCTCTCGTAACATTCGGACCCCAAAGCGCTGCCACTCTCGCTGATAAATCCAGAGCTCCTGAGTGGTGTCAAGACAGGCTAAAACTGCCCCTCCTTTCCAGGCAATTAAGCGTGGATCCATGTCCTAAATTCAAAACACGGATGGCACACAATCACTGGTCTAATTTTACATAGTTCTCAAAGGTTGTATCCTACTTTTTCCAACAGTATTCACCACTTAGAATCCTGGGGGACAGGGGAGAAGAAAGGTTTTTCAATATTATCCAGG
This sequence comes from Hafferia zeledoni, assembly GCA_035583235.1. Classification (NCBI taxonomy): domain Eukaryota; kingdom Metazoa; phylum Chordata; class Aves; order Passeriformes; family Thamnophilidae; genus Hafferia; species Hafferia zeledoni. The sequence continues at coordinate 13,934,400 of JAWWEV010000024.1, read as the reverse complement.
AAAAACCAGTGAGATAAAAATATTTAAAGAATATTTAAGATGTTCTGAGAAGTCACCTTTTTTTGTTTTTTAAGATGCCTTTTAGGCATGTCATGAAAATCCTGCCTTTGGCAATGGAAGCTCTGAAAATACACTCAAGTTTTAAACTTAAAAGTTTTGTCTGATTAATGCCAAATGAAGATTGCTTTTAATGCCACATTTTCTTTAACTTAATATAATTTAAAAAAAAATTACAATTTCTTGATGAGGAGACAGGTTCATTTCACAGGCCAGTACTAACTCTTTGTTTAAGAACGGGCCTTTGGCTAATAAACGCTTCAGTGATCCACACCAGTAACACCCTTGCTCTGCCTCTCACTTCCTGCCTCAAACTCAACTGGCCAGTGCCAGGTTATAAGATGAAAGCTCTCCTAAATCTCAGATATTAACTACTCTGGTTTTGAAAGCATTTTTTAATTTTAATCTTTCAAAGATTTCAGCCAATCACAGCTTATTGACCATTTAACTCTCAGTTAATAGTTACCTTAGGTCTTGTGATGACTTCAACATTTTCAACAACTCTTCTGAAAGAAGGTGGCATTTTGTTGAGAATTCGATGTTGAAGAAACTCTTGAGCTTTATGAAACATGAGGCCTCCTCCCACTACTAAGATGGAGCTGTACATCTTTTTTTTTGTATCATCAGATGCTGGAATGAAAGGATATATAGAAATATATACGGTTTTTTAAAGTCAATATGGCCTGTATTTGTATGACAATTAATTTTGTGCAAGTCAAACCAAATAGAAACTGATGTTTTATTTTAAAATTCTTTTTCTATTTCTTGGGGGTTCAAAACATGTAGCTAAAGAAACCCCAACAAATATGCAAGTAAAGAAAGGGTGTAGCTACTCTCAAGATGATAAAACTTAAGGACATACATCTTTATATTTGGTAAAATATAGGGGTTACATAAATCCACAATGACATGCATATTTTACAGACTTGTACAAATGTAATTCTTACCACAGCAGTCGATACTGTGAAGGATGGCCTTGTCAAGGCCCAAGGCTTTGCCTTCAAACTGAGAAATAGCAGTTTTCCTGGACATGTGTGCAGTTAAAGGTTCCTCTGAATCATTGCCAGGTATCATACAATCACCCTGGGAAGATCCCAGTTCCACTTCTTGTGGGTAGATCCTCTCGGAAATGTCTGAGGCTTGGCCTCTCAATTCTCCCTCAAATGCACCAGGCTTAGACATAGATTTTCTATCAGCTGTAGCTTTGGAAGACTTAAAAATGAGAAAACATTAAATATGAGGAAGGAAAAAATATCTTCAGCAGGTTACACAACAATACAAAGACTTAACTAAACACCATTGCACTTTCCTTCACCTTTCTGCACAGCCAGGTTAAACACTGCATTATTACCTCATCTAATTTTCATTTTAATGCCTACATTCAAAGAAAGGGTTTTATTTTGAACTCCATCAGATTGATCAGTCCTATATTAAGCCTTCTTAGACTCTGGAAATACACAGTGCCAACTACAGACTTGTCTAGACATCCATAATTCCTTAATCTAAATTTATTCTTTAATGCTTCTGACCCAGGTAACAAAGTTTTGTTTCTGAGATAAGCTAATGAGTCCTCATTTTGTTTCCCAGTTAAATGATACTTAATGAAAAAGAAAGCCAGCATTTACACACCTGTTCCTGCTTACTCTGTGTGGCTAGCAGGTAATGTTCATCATGAGGATCCTCAGGGTCACCTTGGGACCTGTGTTGCAAAGTTGTCATTTTTTGCCCAACAATTCCAAAAGTTGCCGGATAAAACAGGGCCATTGGAGCCTGAAGAATGAGAGATTTGGCATGAGTTTACTATGTAGTTTTAGTTTTTGTGGCATTTACTTTAAAAAAAGAAAAGCCTTGTTCTACTTTTCTCACAATTCAAAATTAAATAGATTTTTCCCAAGTAGTCTGTGCAAGACTGAAGTGTTTCCTGCTTTGTAGAATTTTGAAAACACCCGAACAAATACACTTGTACCTGTATACAAGTTTCTTTACAGATTCTGGCATTGTGTGACAAGTAAGTACTCAAAAGCCGTTATAAAATTCAATGGTGACCTGAAAAACTTGCAAAATTAGTATTCATTCCTTGCACTTGAATGACAACTTTAATATGCAGTTGAAGGTACAGCTATTCTGACTAAAGCTGGTTAGGAAGTCTTGTGCATCCTCTAGTGCTGCCTTAGGCCCATTTATACCTTTAGTAATTAATTTTAGACTATCAACAAGAATAGTTTAAGAACAATCCATAAATGACATGGGTTTAGTAGCATTGGGCTAGTGTGAAGTGAGGCTCTGAGTCTTAATGCTTAATATAATTCTTGTAATTTAATTTAAAAAAATCACCTGTAATTTTTCATCCCCTAATCGGAACTGGTACAACAAAGCTGGAGAATCTGGATGCCGAATTTGGAACTCATGATCTTGCAATCCAGAAATATCCTAAGGTCAAAAACAATGTAAACAAAAACTTGTATATTTTATATTTATTAAGTGACAAAATCTATTTAAATTCTAGGAAACAACAAGAAGTAATAAAATTCTTCAGACTATGGATTTCATTTACCTACTCTTGAATTTTTTAAGTCTTACTTGGAGAACATGCTATTTTCCCCCTCTCACCTGGTCTAGATGACAAAATGTCTCCTTTAGGTGCTGCAGCAGCAGGCAATCCAACTTATTAGTTAACTGACAGTCTCTATATGGGAATCCTGCTCGTTGCATAAGCCAGTAAAAGCACCTTGACACATCAGATCCTCCATATGCAAGGCACAGCCTAAAGCACAGAGAAGAAAAAGATATTTCTATTTATTTGCTGAAATACTGGCTGCCTGCAGCAGCATGCATAGGAATACTTGGAAGACTTTAGACATGCTGGGATCATGACCTTCACATACTTTCCAGAGCACAGTATGAGTTCTCATCAGTTCTGTCTGTTTTGTTCTTTTAAAGACATCAGAATTCTCTAAAGTTCATATTTTAACAGTTGACACTGTTACATGGCTCATAGGAGAAAACCAAATGGTATTTATAGAAAATGTTTCCTTTTTAAAGTCAGGTCTTTGGTGAGCAACTAAGAACACACTTGTAATAACCCTGAATATTGGAAGATACCTGGTGTTGCGATGGGAAACACCGTCTTCTACACAGCAGACACTTGTCTTCTGATCACCCACATCTACAATACATGCACTGCTTAAACCACTTCCAAAGGTAGCACAGACAGACTCCTGGTGTACAATAATTCCTAGCAATAGGAGAGAAAATTATATTAAATTCATGTCAAACTCCAGTCACGTTGCTGACATTTAAAGGACCATCCCAGTGCCAGCACATTTTTACAGAGTAATATTAGCTAGTAGTGTTCACATTACTGCTATTCAGAAACTCAGGAGGATTCAAACAAAGCACCATCTAGAGCCCTTCTTAAAAACTAAAATAGCCAATATGGCTTGTTCATTTCAACGTGATGAAACGAATCCAGTCAATATAAACATGGGAACAAAATTTAAATCTCATGAGATCATTCTTTCTTTATGCAGTGTTTATTTACCACCTACTTAATTCCTTCAGATGGAAAGTCTCTTTTTGTAAACTGAATGTCTTTGATTAGATGTAGAAGAGGCTAAATTGCTTCACTGTTTAAGCAACAATATCTAAGTATATATTCTGCTGAGAGTAATATTTGAAAACTGCTTGTACTTTGTACTGATCAATTATTAAACAACAGCAATTTTAGTCTCCAACACCTTACAATTAAGATAGAGACTAGGCAAACAGTGAGTTAACTTATTACTCTTGTGCACTTTTTAAGCCTTTTTCCTGTTCATTCCTTGCCTATCTATCTAATAAAAATAAATGGCTTTGCAGATTAGCTTTGCTTTTATTTTTTAATTTTATTGTTCTTCTGTATTTACTGTACGCACTTAAACCAACTCCGAAACTTCCTATTACATCATCCCATAGAGTGGACAGTAGCAGCATCTTTCATCATACACTTTTGTTTTGAAGTCTAAGAATCTTAATACTCTGTGGAGTTAACACTGTGCATTTTAGAAATACTTGAGAAATCACTATTGCTACTTTTGCCTCAGGTGAATGAGAAACCCACAGATGGAATTTGTAATAGTAAACCAAAAAACTTTCAATACCAGCCAACCATTCAGCCCCTTTAAAAGAGACAATGGTTATGTGAATAGCAAAAGATGAAGGTGTTAGTCCCAGCCGAAGTGGAATTGATGTGCAAAACTGTGCCTTAAAGGAAAAATACACTATTTATGCAATTATTCATTAAGTACTTGCTTGAGTATGGTTTTACCTGAGAAGCCCATCTTCATTAGGATCATATTTACCAGTTCTTTCACATGTTGTTTATTATAAATGTCCGGAATTAGTAAAATGCATCTGTAGTACTGAAGACAAGAACAGTAAATTAAAGCCAGCTCTCAAAATAAGTTTCTCTTTATATTCTTGAACACCTGATGCTGAGGAAGAAAGCATGATACACAAGTTATTAAAAAAAAGCAAAATTATAGAAAAGAGGAAGGTTTTTAATACTTTAAAAAATGAGTTCAAAGTGCACGCCAAGTTAAGAGTTTGTAGGTCACTAAAATGTTTAAAAGTACATCAAATATGAGAAAAACACCTACTAGGCAAGGAAAAGGAATTATGTGTTAGGCCACTCTTCCTCAGGTGCCTCCTTTACAAAACAGCCCAACAAAAAAACACCCCAACTGTGAAATGTCTATAATGGGATTTCTATACCTCCTCATTAGAAGCTCTATCAACAATTTTTGTCTTAAAGACACGAACAAAATTCCAAATGAAGTCTTAGGACCCGTGCTCACAGAACGTATTTGTTAAGAAAAGCACTAATAAGAGGCTCCCAATAACAGCAAGTGCCTTCTCTTTTACAGTAACATTTATAGAAGTGCATACAGCCCACATAAATGTGTTGTTCACAGCTCACCTTTAGGTCTTTCAGTGGTATTTCCAGATATTTTTGTATTGCATGTGACCATATAACTTCAAGGTCTGCCAACACAGCAGTGAGGGAGCCACCAGGTCCTGCATGGAGATTCAACTGCCCTCTTCTGATAGGCCAATGTATATTATAAGAATCCAATGGATTAACATACAGTGCCTGAAAATATGACATGATGTTCTATGTGTTGCTTTTCCAAAAAAATTAGTTAACAAATATTAGAAAGAAAAACATTTCAGAGGCAGGTACAATGACACACAGCAGCACTCAGATGGATGTCACAGCAGTACAGTGGGTTTCTTTCTAACAGGGTTTGACTGTAAACCATTAAAATAAAGACAGCAAACACCTTGTTTAAATTGATTCAATGCTCTTACTCCCAGACATCTACTGAATGTAATGGTATTTTCCACTATCTCAAATGAGAAACTAAAATAATTTAAACTCTTTGAAGCTGATGAATATCTAGTTACTCAGCAGCAATTCCATGTACCAATCTTTTTATCTGTTTCTTGCCTTTTCTCTGATTTATGCCATATGGACAAAGATCTAGCCTAGTCTCTGCAGAAACAATGACTGATAGCCACAAAGGATCCAAGACACTTGTTAGGAAAATGGGTGAAACCCTCTGGTCTTGCTGAATGATAATAAATATTCAATTCCTCCATAGTAAAGTTTCTCAGGTATCACTTGGCTAACTTTACATCTCTTGCAGTAAATGCTACCTTACAGCACACTGCTACTGAGGATGTGGCTGCATTAAAACATATGAAGCCTCATTCAGCAGGAAAAGGAATCTTACCTCTTCTCCTACCAAAAATTCAGGATGATTTGATGTGTTTGTCCACTTGGCCCCAGAGCTGTGGTCCAAAATAGCTGGTCGCATCTGTCTGTTGTATGACCTGGCCTGAAATGTAATCAAAACAAATCCTGTCGATAAGTATTTCACCAGTCACTTTTTGTGCATGGAAATAAAACTAAACACCGCTTTGACACCACCCCCTGAGGAAATATTTACATCTTGGTTTTCTTAGGTCTTCAGAGAGAGGTCACACAATAGCACTACCCACATTTCATGTATAAAGGATATCTACATTTCACTAAAACACAGCAACGCACCAAAGGCCCGTGAGAATGAAGAATTTAAAAAATCTTGAGAATGATTTACCTGATCAGGTGACACTGGTATACGCCTCGCTCCATTCGACATCTTTTTGGACCATATTGCTTGGTCCACCATTTTAAGGCCATTTTGTCTCTGCTCAGTGCTTTCAGGTTTCTAAGGAAAACCCCAAATATACAGTGTAAATAGCTGCTTTCCAATTACACGTCTGTATACTCATAATACTGAAGCCATGGCTAAACAATGAAATCATTACTGTGGCTGATGGAAAGGACAGAGGTTGTACAATGCAAGATAAACTTATGCTTACTTTTAAAGAAATTATTTTTTGTATTAGAGTTCCCAACACCTATTTATTGAAGTCAACTTGAATCTTTTAACTGACTGGAGTGGCTGCTGGACTTGAGTGATGCACACAGGCCATTATTTTACTACAGAAATATTAAGTATGAGCAAAAATGCTTAAATAGATCTCAGTTATTTAAATGCGAGGTTTAATATTAGAGACATTAATTTAATTCTTTTTTTTTTTACAGATTCAGATAATGAATAAGACCACTATATATACATTTGAGCAGGCTGGACTAAAATTACTTGCTGTGTTATCAAAGTCACAAACCAGGTTGCAACCAATGCATTTACAAATGGAGAAGTCCAATTCTAATCCTGCAGATGGCATTTTATCAAGAGAAATACTAAGTATGGTGCCAGACCACAGCACAGGGAAATCAGTATGTAAACCCTCAATCTATCAAATAAAACCTGAACATAGACGGGTGCCAACTGACTTTACATGGCAACTACAGTGCATTAAGTGTGACAGAAAGTTTGACTTGAGATGTTCCGTCCTCTGCAAAAACATGAAGTGTGAGGGACAGATATGCACAGTACAACAGGCAAGATGCAAGAGCGATGGGCAATGAGCACACGGAGTCAGCGAGCCGGGAGGCCGCGCGGTGTTCGCGGCTTACATTGAGTCCGTCCCTGAGGAGCCAGCTGTCCCTGTAGGCCGCCTGTCCCTGCTGCTTGTGCCGCCGGGCGATGACGTGCGGGATGCCCGCGGGCAGCGTGTCCGTGGCCCTCCCGAGCCGCAGAGTGGTCGAGCCGGGGTGGATCACCACGATGAAGTTGCTCTGTATTTGCTGAAAGCGGCACAGAGCGCATGGAGTGAGACGGGAGGCCCCACGCCCACCTGGAGCCCTCCCATGCCCACCTGGAGACGCGCGGCGCTTCCACACCCCTCCCCAGGCCTTTAAAAGGCCGACCCTGGGCCGGGCCCGCCCCGGCGGGAAGGGGAGGGAGCGCCGGCCCGAGAGGCCGCGGCCGGGCCTCACCTCCTGCAGGGACTCGGGCACGGCGGCGGGCACGATGGGCCGCTTGACGCCGCGCTGCTCCCGCTCTCGCTCCCGGTCTCGCTCCTTGTCCTTCCCGTTCTCCGCCTCACCCTTCTCCGCCTGGGTCATGCTCCGGCCGCGCGGAAGCCGCGTCTGCCGGGCCGGGGCGGGGCCGGGCCGGGGGCGGGGCGGGAATGAGCGAAGCAGCGCCCGGGGCGGGCACGGTGGTGCTCGGCCTGAGTGGGCTCTGCGGCCCCCGGGCAGGCACGGAGAGGCCTGTGCGGTCCCTCGAGCAGGTACCGCGGGGGCTCGGCTTGGGAGGGCTCGGTGGCCCCTCGGCCTGCCCCGGGCCGGCTCGGCTCGCAGCGAGGCAGCGCCTGTCCCGGCCCTTGCGCCTTGCGGGGCCGAGCAGCGGAATGACCGAGCCTGGGGGGCGGCCCCGGTGGAGCAGCAGCCAAGTGCTGAGCTGGGCTGTTACTGCTGATGGGCTTGCAGGAGGGGTAGTGCAGCCCCTCAACAGCTTGAAATACCCCGCATGGCTGAGGTACGTGGTGCACCCGTGAAGATCCAGCGATGGCCAGTCTGCCTGGACACACCCGGTGTCTGGGCAGCAAGTTCCTCCGTGCGCTGTGCAGGTGGGACGTGCAGCTGAGGGAGGTCTGGTTTGTAAGGCTGAAGGTTGCCGTTACACAGCAAGTCTGAAGGTGGTAACTTTTCCTTGGGTTGTGTAGCAGCAGTGGGAGCCGCTGAAGGGGCTCGCTAATCGAGAGGTATTGTTGGATGTGTTAATTTCCTGCTGAAGAGCTGGAATTGAATACATTCAGCGCAGGTGCAGTGCGAGCTGCTGGGTGAGCGCTTTGGGGCCAGAGCCCAAGACGAGAGACCGTGAACTGCACACCAAAGGGCACAGGGACCTGTAGCCCGGCCAGTGACAGGAGACCGAGACACGCGGCAGGAGCCGGCGACCTCCAGATTTACCAGTGCTTGGACTGTGAAGGGATAAAAGCCCAGGGGTTCCCTTGTTCGGGGTTCCTCCTCGGAGAGACCAACTCCAGCTGTTGTTACTCACTTATTACACCAGTATTATTTTAAGGATGCAGACCTCTGAGACTGCTACGGGAAAGCTGGGATCGAGCTCGTAAGGAAACCCGGTGTGACTGTGTGTTGAGTGGGGGGTGTGGGAAGTCAAGTAGAGCTCCCGTGGGCTCACTGGAGGGGCCTCAGTCCCAGCCCAGGTGGTGTGGGTGTGACTGCCACAGTGGCTCCTGGATGGCTGGACAGGAAAGTTTCCTTTAACAAAAGATTATTAAGGAGGCTTAAGTAATTTTTTTGCAGTGGCATCTTGTAGAAAATAATTTAGTCTGAATTCTTGTCAGGTAATGTTTTCTCAAATAGATGCAGTCCTCCCTAAACAAACAACAAAAAAAAAGCCAAAACCCAACCAACAGAAAAGACCCCAACAAACCAAATCCCAAATGAACCCCAAGAATAGTAAGAAACTCATCCTGAAATGGGGTAAAGTAGATAAAAGGTAGTTACTGTTTGAAAGAAAGTAACTCTTCTGCATTAGCACTCAGTATCAGTTCACTACCTTTTTCTTCATGTACTAAAAAGAAGACCTAATTTTATTGAAAAAACTCTCAAAGTTTTATCCAAATTTATACAGTAAATAAGCTTATACATTTGTGTAAGTTTATAAAGGAGTTATAAATCTGTTTCAAGAGGTGTTTATGGTATAAAACCCATTATGGGTCTTAAGGATTCAAGTCTGTAAAAGGCAAGGATTGCAAAACGAAGTAATTTGTAAATTGCATTTTTAAAGTGCTTTTAGAGTATCATTAATACCACGAAAATACAGCAAAGGACAGAATGTTTGTCCTGACAAAAACAGTAAATACAAAACCTTAGAAAGCACTGCTCTTGAGGGACCAGCTGTATCAACTATAAATATGTATTATGCCTCATTTGAATAGCAAAGGGACTTACTGTGCTTCAGATTTTTTCAGTTTCTAAAAATGATGAGAAAGTGAGCCTTGTGACAAGCCAAATATAATTTACTTATTACTCTGCAGCTACAGTAAAATATTCAGAAACTATACAAAGACTTTAGACAGTAAACATGTATTTAATAAAACTGTGGTTCAGTTACACTGGATCCTTGAAGAAGGAGTTCCCAGTACAACTTCATTAATCTGCTTGTATCACAGAACAGTTTCCAGTCAGATGTACACATTCACAATGTTCAAACTCATTTGGTCCACCACTAAACTCTTCTTCTTACATCTTGTAAATGTGTACACTTGTGCCTGCCTCCTCAGCAGGCGTTTACCTAAAAGATAAAGCAATTACAGGACATTTAAAGACAACAAGGCCTTTCTTTGTGAGATAAAATTAAGTAGGTAATAATTTTAAAATAAAGATGTTTTAAATTTAGTTAATGAGACATGCTAAGCACTTTCAAACTTTATTCCTGTGCAGGTTACACATTGCTGTGATTAGCCAAAAGCCATCCCCAGAGTCTTTGCTGGCCTCATGTCTAGTCAAAAAGAAAAAACAAAACCTACAACATGCCTTTTAGAAGAAGCTTATGCTTTTTCTAGGGAACTGAAATACTGGTGTATGTGTAGTTTGGATTATGAACTTTTCTCTAGAAAAGTTACAGGTAGACTTACAGGTATTAACCACCTGCCTGTGGTTTATTTCCTTTTATTTTTTGTTATGGTTACAACAGGGAGTGACTAAAGACAAAGAAGGATTGTTTACTTAGGTCTTAAAGTAAATTAAACCATACTGTGTATAGATGTAACTCCACCAGCCAAAATAACTAATAAAGCAGAATTAAAGTTCAAGCTGTGGGCTTTTGCCTTCATTTCTAAGCAGTTTTGATTTTGATTCTTCACTGGAATTCAAGATTTACATGGCTGTATTATTGCAATAGGAAAAAAAAAAAAAGATTTTTACTAAGTATTTTTAACAACTTTATTATTTTCCTTCTTTTCTAAGTATCTATTTAAAATAATAAAAAAACCCTTGCATGTTTTTTGCTATTAGAAATGTAAACAGTTTCAGTTGCTTCTGATCTGAAGACTTTAAATATACAGCCAAAGAACATGAAAAGCTGTAACTAATTTTTTTACCAGCTGTGTTCAAAAATCTTTGTTAACACTTTGTATATCCACTTCTGTGCAACTGAAAGACATCAATTCTGAGCCAAAGTCTTCTACCATCCCCTCCCTCTTCTCCTCCACTTTACTGTAAGTATCTAACCATTTTGATTATCTGCCTGTTTTGGTAACTTTTGCAAAAGGAGAACATTCTACCTCAACCTTGGGTTATTGTTATTAACTGCACCCTCCCCTGCAATGTTCCAAGCAGGATTCAGCAGATTTGGAATTACCTTCCTCATCCACCTCCAGCCATTGGGGGTGGACTGGGGCCTCCACCCCAGTGATTTATTCGACCCATCCTACGGCGAGGATGTGCTGGAGGCCTGAAAAGAAATTCTATCATTAAACTTCTAAACTGTAACACTGTCTCTAAATGACAGTAACTACAAAGATAGAAAGTCTGAAAAAGCTGAGTTTCATGTTAAAAGCTGTAAAAAAAACCCCACCCCACTTTCACAAAAATTCTTTTATGCACTGTTCTCATTACTCCTCTCTCACAGAAGGCTACAGCTAACTGATGCTTTTACACAGACCCCTACAAAGAAGTGTTTTGCTTTTTGTTTAGGTAATGTAACACATGAAATGACTGAGGTAACGCAAATCAAGTGCTGAGTATAAGCAAGTCTAAAAAAAGATGAATTTCAAAAAGATGCATCTTTTCTAATACGTCAGGCTTGAAAAATAGTTTCAGAGAGCATCAGGACATAATGTTTTTGCAGCTGTCCAAAGTTGTGTATTGTTATCAACAATACTGCAGATGAACATTTTAGCCTTCCTACACAACCCAGTTAATCTACACAGATGCATAAAATAGGAAAAAAATCAGAACTGGTATGAATATGAAAAAAAATACCCTCTTCCGTCATTGTATCCTGAATAGGAGGATGTGTAGCCTCTTCTTCTCAAATCTGGTTGAATAATGCTCTGGAAACTGAAAGATAAACCAAGAGTTAGACGAATTGGTTGTTAGATATAGTTTATCAGTTTTTTAGATTGTAAGGTAAGAAATGGCCCCAAAAACAGTAAGTTGTGTTCAGGAATGAACAATGTATCTTGCCAAGACCAATGTTTAAATTTTGGCAATTTTTTTACACATCAAAGTAAAACAAGAAGTAATTCCAAATTACCGTGAGGCTCAAACTATAAAATCTAGTTTTTGGGTAAATATGCAAGAAATGCATAAATTATAAACCTGTAACTGAAATAATCAAGAACTGTTGAATACACCACAAGAACTTTGTGTTTCTGAACTGGCTTTCATCTAGGGCCATAAATTTGTTATTACTGCTGTGTGATTATTTTTACATAGCCATGATCTATTGTCACCACTAGAAATTCTTCAAATAATAGCTTAATTATTTGATCAGCTATTAGACACTGTTTAACAAAAGTGCAAGCCTTTTCTTTTCTGCAGTATCAAAATAGATGAAATATAAGAAAATTCATTTGAACTGCCAAGAAGTTGGCATCACTTTTCAAACACTTTTTATTAGGAATACTGTAGCACTTGATAAACAAAGCCACATAGTCATAGTAAAACATTTACAGATATGGAATGCTGAAGAGTAAACACAACATTTTTATTGTTGTCTTACTGATAGCACTGAGTAGCTTCTACCTATGGCAAATCTAAAACAAAGCTCAGCAAAAGAATTAACTTCTACTTACAAGAGAACCACAAAATCTGCTATCGACCAGAAGAAATCTGTTATAGATGACAAACTCCAAGGAGCCCGACTCTGGTTATCCAGAACTTGTCCTGTAACATATCCAAACACAAAACATCCGGTGATGTTCAGTGTGTGACACTGTACACTACGATACACAAACACGTATCTGCTGAGTCCAGAATGTGCAAGTGGGAGGGAGAAACGTCACATCAGGGGCAACGGCGGCGAGTTTATTGCCCAAACACTCCAACTAATGGGGTCGCCATCGCCAAGGGGGTCTCTGTGTCCAGGAAACCTACAAAGAGTCCCACTGCAGTGTCTGTCTCCCCGTATGTGGTTAAAGTGCTGTTCTGTTACGCGCACGGACTCTCCAAAGTCCCCCGGCTGCGATCCGGAAGCGGTTCAGCGCAGGCCGCGGGTGACATGACACGGGCGGGCCCCGCCGCGCTCCTCCGGCAGCGGGGGCCGCGCTCAGCCCGGCGGGGACCCGGTGCCCGCGGTCGGTGCCCGGACAGCCCCCAGACAGCCCTCGTACAGCCCCGCCGAGCGCCGCGGCCCTCACCGTTGGAGATGTAAACCATGACGGCTCCTCCCGGCCTGCCCCGGCCGCGGCGCCTGCGCGGCCCGCGGGCGCATGAGCGGCAGTGCCGGCTGGGGCGGTGCCTGCCGGGGCTGGGGCGGTGCCTGCTGGGGCTGGGGCGGTGCCTGCCGGGGCTGGGGCGGTGCTTGCCGGGGCTGGGGCGGTGCCTGCCGGGGCTGGGGCGGTGCCTGCCGGGGCTAGGGCGGTGCTTACCGGGGCTGGGGCGGCGCTTGCCGGGGCTGGGGCGGCGCTTGCCGGGGCTGGGGCGGTGCCTGCCGGGGCTGGGGCGGCGCTGGGCGGAGCGGAGCGTCTCGGAGCGCCTGAGAACGGGGAGCGCCCCTCGGCAGCCCCGGCTAACGAGGGACACCCCTCAGCAGCCCGTGTTATCGAAGGGGCCCCCTCGGCACCTCCTGTAATCGAGAGGTCCCCTCAGCACCCCCTGATAACGAGGTCGTCCTCAGCATCCTGTTCCCGAGGGTTCCCTCAGACCCCGGTTCCCGAGAGGGTCCCTCTCTTTCCCCCTGTTCCCAAGGGGTCCCCTCACCCACCTGTTCCCAAGGGGTCCCTCTCATTCCCTCTCCCCGGAGCTGCTCGGGTGGGGAAGTCTCTCAGAGCGGGCGTTTCTGCTTCACCTTGGAATGTCTTTATTTCAGTACTTTCAGCTCTGCCTCGGAGCTTCTCTGCCGTGTCTGATAGAGTTTTAGCAACAGTAACAGGAGCTGGTAGTCTGTCAGCGGTTCATAAAACTGAGTGTTCTTCGCCGCCTTCTGCAGTAATGGTAGAAATGTGACCAACTGCAGGGATGAGCTGACACTTTTCTCCGAAGGGAGCTCTTGTTCCTTGTATTTGGAAAAGGTATGTGGCTGTGAATATTCCCACTGTGTTCGTGGGAATGTCCAGTCTGAAATCGAGCATTTGTTTTCATGTGTTTTATTTTTCTAAAAGCTTTGCCCAGCAAATAGTGGCTAGTGTTTCTTCTCAGGGAGAATCCATGTATGTAAAATTGGAGGTAACTAACAGCTATATAGGCAAATTTAATATATTACCTCCTCTCTCTCTCTTTTTTTTTTTTTTTTTTTTTTTTTAAAGCTAAACCTGTAGAGGAGGGATATTAAATTCTGGTAGGAAACAGCACTAAAAGACAAAACAAAAAGTAAAAGCACTTTAATACTTCATTTGCAACAGCTGTATTTCCCTAATAATGATGAGATAAAGTTCTTTGCTAAGAGGGACATAATGGAGGAGTGTTTTCTGAAGTTGAAATTGGAATATAGTGCCTCTGACAGCGTAGTTGTCCCCCCAGTAAAGAAATTGTTTGCAACTGACAGGTGTTTACAAACGTTTGATGTTCAGAAATAAACACTTGCAAACAGCTGAAAGCAATTGTGAGAGAAACTCAATAAATGGGACAATACAAAAGTATTTAGAAAATAGCACATAATGGACATAAACACAGACAGTATGCCAAAATTATTCAGGAGCAACACCTCTTTGTTTTCTTAGCCCTGTTTATGATGATTTTTTCAAACAATAGAAAAATAACTATTTAAGGAAAGGATGTGGCAAATGTATACCTTTATTGATATCCTAACTTGGAATGATATAGTGTTGTTTTTAAATTATTTTAATAAATATATTTTATTTTCTTTTCAGTAGGTATTGAGACAGAACATCAAATCTAAAGAAATATCACAGAAGTTGTAAATACATTTACCAAGAAGAAAACAAAAAGAGGGAGCATAGAAATAGGAAAGTGATGGCATTAAGTAGAGGTAAAGGAGGTATTGAGAATTTTGTTATGTATTGAAAACATACACAAACTAACTTTTGTTACTAAAACCCCAAACATCACAGTCCAAACATTTCACTGGACTTTAGACAGAAACATAATAGTAAACCTGAATGTGATCAGGTAATTATTCCACCTGATCTCAAGCTCTGTATGCAGTTAATGCTGTCCTGCATGAATTAATGTAATAAGAGTTTGAAAAATTAATTCTCTTTTAAAATGTATTATCTTTCAGAGGGTAAATGTTAATCATGCAGAAAAGAACAATGTATTTTTTGCAAAATACCCAAACTACAAAGAAGATGGTTAGTGAGTTCTTCAGGTGCTTTTTTTTTTTTTTTTTTTTTTTAATAAAATAAAATGTGAGATATTCTTGGTTTATTTAATAACAAAGTAATGATAAATAATGTCTTAGTGCCCTAAGAGTTTATAATTACAATGCAAACTTTCTCAATTCAATGTGATTTTGGTAAATGAAACATAAGAAATATACTTTTGAAATTGAGAGTACTGATGTGTGTGTATTCCTAACCATTTATTTTCCAAAAAATGTATGTCCAGGTACCTAACAGGGCCAGAATAACCAACTATTGTATATAATGATATATGAAAATGTTAGTATTTTTAACATGCTTTAATGCACTTAGGTATACATTATTTATTTTCATATGTAAGTTTTAGACTTGAAAATGTGTAGTTAAAAATCAGTGGTAGAATTGCATTATTAACCTGGTTATCTTATGGCCAGGAACTGAGTAGAGAAGAGGTATGGGAATGGGAACAGAGTTATCCACTTGCAGTTACAGTTTATGGTGGAGCTGGGAGAGCAGGGCTGGGCATAAGCTGTGGTGGAAACGTGTTCCTGGCAGTGCCATGGTCCTGGCATCCCACTCCAAGGAGCTGCCCTTTCCCAAAGGGCAGGGTGGATGTCTCCAGCTGTTGCTCCCTGGGGTGCTTCAGTGACCCCACCTTTGCTTTCAGCCTGTGCTGGGAAGTTCAGAGGACAATGGGGGCTGTGCCCCTGCACCTGTGCTTAATGCAAACCAACAGAAGAGGCATTTTGAGAGTCAGCAGCAGAAATACAAACCAGCTGGGCTGCCCTTCTGAAGGGTGAGTGCTCTGAGGAGCAGAGCTGGTTGTGCTTCTGAAGGTGAGTGTCCTGAGGAGAGGTAAGAGTTAAAGGTTAACAGAGTTGCTATTTCTTATTAAGTTCTTCCATAAAGTACTATGTTGAGTTCTAGTTACTGCATCATAAAAAAGACATTATAGTAGACTGAGAATGGTTGTAAAACTTGATTTCTTTTAGAAGCAGATTCAAGCATAAAAAGCTGTAGTAATAGATATGCAGTAATACCTAAGTATCTGAAAAAATAAATATTAAGATAGTTGAAATATATAGAAATGTAAATGGATTAAGCAGTGGAAAGTTTTTAATTTTCCTTTGTAATAAAAACATTTCATGACAGTGAAAATTAGTGGGTGATAACAAGTATTAAGAAGACCTTTATGTTGTCTTGACAGAAAAGCATACCAATGCAGAAGGAGGTTGTTCCTCAAATAATAAACCCACCAAAACCTGCATTGTAAGACTGCTTTTCTTGAAAAGGGCTTTGGAATCAAGCATTTTAGATTTTATGATTTCATAGTAGGATTCTTACATCCTAGGCTACTTTCAAAATTAAATTTACTTTTAGAAGAAGTAGAGGTGAGTTTAAAGAGGCATGTTTTTCTTAGGCATTGGATTCCTTCAGTCTTGTTGCCCTAGGACAAAACAAATCCATGACAGTTGAAAGGAATTGGATGCTTTTGACTAAGAGAAGTGTTTTAATTTATGCTTAAAAACAGTCAAGGTTATAAGCAACCATGTCTGAATCTCCAAGCATTAGGAATGAAGCTGAAACATTTGACTAAGAAGCTTGTTGCCATGTTTATCTCATGTGGTATCTCTCATATTTTTCTTTGAAGTATTTGACAGCATGTGCTGGAAAGAACTACAGCAAAGCATTTGATGTCTGGAACTCCATTCAGAGACTTTTCAGTTATCCTTGCTGCCTGCTGCTTACCTTACTGCTGCAAATCTGTAGCCTTTCTTATGGATATTAGAAACAGTCGTTAGACTTTTGGAATATTTACTTCTCTCATTCTGTTTATTACAGCTTCATGGTTCACATCATTAACAGACTTTTCCACGTGCTGTCCCAGCAGTGTTTGTCTAACTCGTTTCTAAGGCAAGATAACACTGTGCTGCGCTGGCCCGCTGGGTGACGTGTCTTGCTGAGAAACCGGCGAGTATCAGTTAATTGTGAGAGTGAAGTCAGGCACGAGCATGAAAATGCCAGGTTTTTGACAGGTAGGTCTCTTGGCTGACTTCCTTGTTAAGCATATACATCAATCAAAGTTAAATGCTGCCAAAGCAGCAAGGCTGCATTATCTTTCAAAGCTTTCTGAATTATGTTGGTTATCACTTATATAATGCTTTAGATCGATGTGGCTCATGGAGAAGGCGCTTCTGAATGTTCCCCACGTGCACCACAACCATTCAGGCTGGGCTTTAGTGCTGACCCAGAACACCACGTGCATTCCCTGACATGCAATGAGGGATTTGACTGGTCATATGGCTGCCAGAGAACAAGGACAAGGATGCCAGGCTTGAGGCAACTGCATTTGTCCATTGAGCAGAAAATCTCCAAGTGTGTGGCAGCAAGGTACGCAGGAGACACTTGGTGATGAACTTCTGTATTTTCTTATTTGAAGACCCTTTCTGCATCCTTTAAACCTTTCATAATTTTAAGTCATTGAGGAGAGAGAAAGGGTAAAGATTATTTTTTCTTCTGGGGTTATACTTTCACCCTGTAACATAATACTTTATGTTACAAGTTTTTCTTCTAGGCTCTTAGCCAGGTAGGAGAATCACTGTAGTCCTAATCAGAGAAATGACAATTAAAATGGTCTGAAGAAAACTTTGAAAGATTTGAACTCACAGTAGATTACAACAGTTTATTAGGCTAATAGACTTTAAAAGGGCTTGTTTACAGATTGTTCTCTTGAAGCTGCTGAAAACATGCTTCTGAGAGAAAAAAAAAAAATCAGTAGAGAGTAGTTTTGGCTATCACTTGCTTTTCTGCTGCAATGTGACTGTTCCCATCAGAGTCTACTTGTGTAATGCTGAGAGACAGAATCTCAGCTCTGAAACCAGTGAGCTGTATTTTGTCAGGTTGCTTTCTTTTGCCGATTACAGCTGTTCTGAAGAGACAGAGACTTCACTAATAGCTTCTTAAAGTTCCTTCTGTTACTTTGGGTTAGTAGCTTTCCAGGCACAGAAAGGTAATAATGTTGCCTTGAACGTTTCAGCTGTTTCATTGCTTGACAGCATCAAGGCTTATTTTCTGAAGCTGTTTTTCAGATGACACCTGACTACACTAATAATTTTTTTAGTAAGAATTTAGTAGTACCTTATGGAAATTTCATAATTGGACAGTAAGTTACCTAATTTATATAAAAATTACTAGATTCCTGATATAATACTGAAAAACATGTGTTTGGGAACACAAATATAGTGATCTCCTCTTAATGTTTTCTTACTAACAATAAGAATCTGTGTGTCTCTTCCAGTGGGTAAATTGCTTGTATAGTTCTGTATCTTTTTTGAACCTTCACTTCAGCAGTTTTTGGTCCATTTACAGATGCTACAGTGAAACATATCTAGTGTGGGAATATATCCAGTGTTTGGGTACCCAGAAATTAATCTTTCTGCAAAGTGATTAGCACAGAAGAGTTATTTATTATTAGACTTATATAAAAGAAAAACTGCAAGACAGCTTGTTCCTTTCAGTCTCCAAAACCATTATTTGACTCTCTTATTGTTTTAATATCTCAGTCTTTTTCTAGTCATTCTTTCTTCTTCATGGTCTTGAGGCAATTCTTGACATTTTTACTGATAGTGACAATGTATGGATTATCAGCATTTAAAGATGAGTTTTGATCACAGCATTCTTTCTTCCTTTTCCATTAACTTCCTAATTAGGTTTACATTGCAATTTTCATTATTGCTATCATTGAAATAACTATAGACAGCTCAAGCTATATATAACATAAAGATGGAATATTTAACTACATTGCATTTTTCATTTTAAGCGTGAAACTGAATAAACTTAATACTTCTGGCTAAACCAGTTTCCTTAATAAGAACAATCAATTACACTTTCCTTTCTGCCACATGGCCAGACATGCAGAGCGATTCTTTCCACCTGGGTTCCTCATGTCATTTGAAAAGCCAGAATTAAAAAGGACAGAACAGGGATTGCAGCATCTCCATTCCATCACATAAACTTTCTCTCTATGCAGCTGGGACACTGAAAACAAAACTGCTCCGAAGATATTAACTGTCAGAACAAAAGAACTTTAATTCTTTAGTGTGATTTTTGTCCTAGAGAATTAGTATTAATGATATAGTAGGGATCTAAATTCATCTTTGTACATCAATGTAAAATGCTTTTTCTTATGTCTTTCTGTAAGTTTGGTTGCTGTTTTCCTCTTCCCTCTTGCTGGCCTTCCTGAAATTTCCATCCCCTGCCTGTGAAGTGTAGCTCTCCCTTGCAATATGTGATCTGTTGTAATAGATCCCCTGAAAATTATGCACTGATCCTCACCTCAGCAGTTGATTTCTTCATTGTTTTACAATACCTGTGTAGCCACTGGTAGTTACAAAATACTAGTGATAACTAGAAAATAGAGGAAGTATACAAATTAGAAACTAAATACAGAAATGAGAGAGAGAAGTGTTTTCTGTGTGAGTAGTTGGTTATGTGTGTGCTGCATCTACTGATGTCTCCTTGCTGGTGTGAAAACTCAGGTCATCTTCAGAAGTCTGTAGACCCTCCCTATGGAGTCAATGGCTCTTGGAACCTTCAGCTGAACTTGTTTCTGTAACACTTATGGTTCTACTGGCTGGTACAAAGCAAAACTATCTCTTTGGCTC
This sequence comes from Hafferia zeledoni, assembly GCA_035583235.1. Classification (NCBI taxonomy): domain Eukaryota; kingdom Metazoa; phylum Chordata; class Aves; order Passeriformes; family Thamnophilidae; genus Hafferia; species Hafferia zeledoni. Next base: position 13,914,730 of record JAWWEV010000024.1, on the reverse strand, counting down.
AAGAGGTTGCTACATATGTTACACAGAAACAGTTTTCACAACGTGTAATGTGAAGGTAATTTCTCTAATTCCCAATCCTTTGGATAGGCTCACACAGGGCTTTTACAGAGCTTTGAAGCTGGGTCACTGTGTTATCAGAATTTATTGCTATTTGAAATCATTGGGTTCTTTGAGGTCCTAGGCCTGCTGTGACTCTGCAGAACTATAGATTGTTGCTAATATTTTCTACAGAAGTTTGCATATTGATACACTGTGCTTATCTCTCAAATAACTAATGCAGCATTTTGTTGTAAAATGTTGTTGTAAATCACTTTTATGCTTTCAAATGTCTTTGCAAGGTGGTGGAATGACTTAGCAGAAAGTATTGCAGTTGCTGACAGCAGATTCTTTTGCTTTAGAGATAATGCTTGCAAAAAGAAAACATAATATGATGGTGTAAGCAGAAAAAAATCTGGAAGTCTTGTTGCCCACTTTAGTTCCATGACCTTGGATGTAATTAAAAGACTTCTTATCTTTGTTGCTCAAGAAATTGTAGATATTCTAATACACAAATTTGAATGATTTTATGAAGAAAGAGGTAAAATGGGCTAGAGTCTGGGAACTTGAAATGAAAGGTAATTGTATTGATTTTTTTTCTAAGAAATTTTTATTAAAAATTACCCTCTCTGAGATCTGAACAAATGCAAATGTCTTTGCTTTTCTAATGGAGCAAATCTACTAATGAAAAAAGAAAATCAGGTTTTTGGGTTTATTTTTTACCCTAGCAGATCTTTATCTAACTAAAAAGTTAAGAGTATTGCCTTTATTCTGCAAAGTTCTCTGATTAATTATATTATCTAATTTCACTATTAAGTATGTGTCCTTAGACCCTTTTGCATGAAATAAGCATTTTAATCTGACCATATTAATTGTATCATGGCAAATCCTATTCCAATTATTTCTTTTTCTTCTGTCAATCATCTTATTTTAAATATCTGATATCTGTGGTAGCAGCCAGGTTATAGGAATTCTGTTTTTTGTAACCAGCATCGTGTTTTACCTATTTTTGTTTTATTATTGTTAACCAATTCAGACCTAAGTGGCATCAGCCATGATATGTTTTGCAGCCCTTTGACTTAGTTCGTGCTTTTCTTTTCCATTGATTGCTCAAGTGAACAAGACAGTGGAGTTTCTCCCCCACTCCCCCCC
>JAWWEV010000024.1:13896883-13911223 GCA_035583235.1 Hafferia zeledoni | reverse complement strand
CCCCCCCCCCCCCCCTTCCTTTTTTTTTCTCTTCAGTTTTTGTTTCTGGGCCTCTGGAGGAATTATGAAAAATCACATGCATTGCTAGATGGTTGTGGGGAAGGAATGTTTGAGGACTAAGGAATTTATTGGTATACTTAGCCTGAGACTGTAGGGGAAAGAAAGAGGCCACCCCTCTCCAAAACCAGCACAGACTTTTCAGATGACTGTGGGCAGGATGAGACTGCAGTGGTACTTGCACTGCTCCAGAAACACTCAGTCATCTTGAAACTTCCCTTTACAAAAGGCTCTGTCACTTCCCAGACTGTCCTGACCCTGCCAGAACTGAGGTTTCCGTGGTTACTTTTGGGGGACTGGCTGACAGTGCTTTCTGACAAATCTAGTTCCTTCATGATTTTTTTTTTTTTTTTTTTTTTAAGAAAGGAAAGATCATGTATATTTGAGATGAGTGCCAATCACCTCAGGGCAGTAGCACCAGATGACATTCTCCCTTCTCTTCTTCCCATTTTATCCCCAAATCAGTAATAGTCTTTGACAAGTATTGGTGTGATTAAGTAAAGAGACAGATTGCCTTGTTAAAGGTATTTCACAGAGTAGGGAAAAAAATACTTTGAGGACTGCTTAGATTAATAATTCATAGTTAGCTGATGTAGCAGGACAAACAAAGTACACTCAAAGTTCCATTACCTGGAGATCATGAATGTCACTGCATCCTTAACATAATGGGCAAGATGCTGCTTCAGGACTTTCAGGGACAATCTATTCATTGTTCTCTAGTTTGTCCAATGTAGCAATTAATGTGATTAAGCAAGTGCCAAATCTGTTTAAATCCTGTTGCACTGGGTCGTTAACTTGAGCACTGTCATCATGTTCTCCCTGGTGCATTTACCTTATTTAAGGAAGATACTAATGCTTAGCATTCACTTGGATCAAAAATATATTAAACCTTCTGTAGTTCTCCAGATATCACTCAAACTGTTTGTGTATTAAGAATTATATTGGACTAATGGGGGAAAAATTTCACTCTATATTCCTTAGTCACTCGAGACTCCCACTGATATAATAGGAATTGTCTTTATACCTGTAATCTGTGAACCTATTGGTGTTTGGTCAATAGTTGTGTGTGTGGTTTTGATCTTGATGGATGTTCTGTTAGGAAAACTGTAAGGTTGCCTAGAATAAAAGAAAGCTAGACCTGTTCCTAGATCCTGTAAAGGATACAATGCAACATAGTTTAGAAGAATTACTAGATAATTCTCAAGCAATTCTTTTTATTCAAAATCAAGACACGCTGGATTTTTTTAGTGGAAACTATTGGGATTGGCTGGAAACATCTCTGAAAGGTGTCTGAGGGTGAGTCAGCAGTGAGTAGTAGGGTCTAGACACAAGTGAAATGTTTTTCTTAGAAACAACTTAAATAGTGGCAAAAACTTGTATGTAAATTGGTTGGGTTTGGAAAATTGACTCATGTTTCAAAGAGTCCCAGTGATCAGAATGAACTCCAATTCATCCTACAGAGGCTTGAGGAAAAGTTCTGGAGTCAGACACAGCCATGAACCTACAAAAACTGTTATTCAGGTAGAAGTTGTGTAGGTGGCTTTTAGTGTTCATTGGATATCCTTCATATATTTGAAACAGGGAAGTGATTTAATATCACATATAACAGTATCTGTGTGCTAGAATCTTACTGTAAGAAAAGAAGAAAAAAGAATGCACTGATTTTTGTTATTATACACATCAGTCTGTTACTGTTCTTCACGGCTACTATGATATGTGAAAGTGTGTTAGGAACTAGTCTGGAAATTAATCTGTGAACTCATTTCTAGGAAGATTAAAATACATTCACAGCTCAGAGATAGGAGATAGGATATGTTGTGTTAATTGCCTTCTTTCATAGCTGCATCATTTATTAAAAAACATTCTGGAGAAATGGTTATAGCTGTGGATAGAAATTAACTTCACTTTCAGCCCTGGTACATACCATAAACTGCATTGCCTCTAGTAGCCCCTCTGTTCCAAAATTATTGAGGTTTTGTCTAGGCAGCCTTTGAAAGCATATGCCTGAAATACTCTGTAATGTGAAATAAAATGAGAGAACTTTCACAGTTCTGTAGAATCATTTGACTTGAGAAGTACCAAAGAAGAGGGAGTTTTTCTTGAGCACCAGCCAGATGGATTCCACAGATTCCATATTGTACAGTCTGATCTATAGTCTTGGCAAGTTAGTTTCTAATGTACGTTTTATCTTCAGTTTTTGATTTGTGATGACCTTCACTTAATTAGTTATTGATTTTAAATTGTGTAATCCATTAGTTGTTTGATTCAGTTGGCATGTACTTCTAGAAATTCCTTCTCTTAGCGTTTTATGTTTTCAATGGAGTGTGGAAGGGAGGAAAATTTCTTAATTGTTGGACATTTCCAAACTTTTACAAAATTGGGACTAGGAATATATAACGCTTAAGCAAATGTTCTTGTAGTGACCTAGTTCACTTCCTTGTGAGAAAATCTGACCTTTTCTTTGCAAAATCCTACACATCCTTTGCATCTTTCTCAAACACTGCCAATTTTTCTGTGTTTAAAATGATAAAACATAGCAAATGTTCTTTGGAGATTCCCTTTTCCAGGTACTGTGGAAAATTGGTGTCTGTTGCTCCTGCTCACACTTTCACTGTGGGATTCACTGTGAAACATGTTGGGCAATCCACACCGTGCCAAAATCACACCTTGTGTTTTAAAGCTGACTCAAGGCAGGAGCAAACTGATGGATTCAGGCAATTAGGATTTTAATCACTCTGAAGCAGTATGATATTTCTTAAGGAAACAAAGACTTTCCCATTCATCAATCAATTCAAAGGAGTCAGAAATGCTTCACAGTGCCCCAGAAGACTTGCTTTTTCTGTGGCTGCTGACTGGAACTTGAAACTTTTATTATGGCACATGAATGTTATGAATAATGTAGAGGGCAGGTGGGAAGTGAGACGATACTTGTCAAATGAGTGGCCCTGTGAGATCCTCACCTGAGTCAAAAGAAAGAAGGACTTGTGCGAAGATACTATGGGATTTGTTCATGGATAAAAAGAGAGGAATCATTTTATAGTGTATCCCTCCAAGACAGTGGTAGCAGCCTGCTTTGATTACATTCCAAAGGACTTGTGGCATATTAAACTGAATCAGGGAAGAAAGAAGCTTTACACAGTGACTGGAAGACCTTTAGATGTTATTTTATGTAGGCCCATGTAAAAAATATCCAAATTCTGTGTATGTGTTTTTTCCATCTATGATGAGCTCTTTAGTTCCTCAGAGAACACAGAGCTGTCTGAGGGTAACAAACTTTAGATCCCAGAATAGTGAAAAATAATTACGAGAATTAATTTTTCAAATCTTTTTGATGGAAATTGTGTGAACTGAAAAAAGAAAAAGTGCATTTCAAGGTTAAAACAGATTGTTGTAATGAGATGGTTATACAAAAAAATGCATCAGTTGTATTTACTAGATGATATTGCATTCAGTATTTGTAGTACAGAATCTAGGGAATTCTGCCTGATGCCTGTATTTAAATTAAGGTGAAGTACTTTACAAGCAGAATAATATGGTCAGTGTTTCAAATTAACAAGTAGAATAAAATAACTACAGTTAAAGCGAATGAAAGAGATATAAAATCTAAATTGTGTGCACTTCCCCTTCAGTGTGAAGACCATCTCTTCTTAGGGAATTTGCTTAGTTCACAGCTATTTTGAACTCCATTTTTACTTTGGTACACAATATATTGGACAATTTGGAGCTCAGTGACCATGACATGCAAAACCTACATTCAATAATGGCATGCAAGACCAGTATAAATATCAGTGTGTTATGTATAGATAGCTAACAGATAATTACCAATGAGCTGTCATCATGAAAACAAAATTATGGTGATTATGGGAACAGAAAATAACTACCTTTCTGCCTCTCTTTTTAATGCTAGTGCATATTCTTATATAAAAACCACAAGTTCTTTTCCAGGTCACTTTTCCACATGCTGTTACTTTCTGCAAAAATCTTAGGAAAAAAAATTCTGAAAAATTGTGATTTTTCATGCCCCCATGGGCAATCCATATTTGACCTTTTCCAGCAAGTTAATCTCCTTTGCAAAGCAAATTCATTATAGGGCAGAGAGTTTTAGTCATAAAAACTAGTAAAGCCAATGCAGAATCTGCAATAGGTTTTCAGCAAATGGGCAAGAGTGGGGTATCATGAAACAAATCAAGTATACCTTGGGATATTTGTTGCTTCTCCAAATAAGAAATAGATTTTTTTTCATGCAGTAATGGACACTTCTCCCATGGCATGGCTTGGCTTGTCTAGGGTGTGTTTCCAGAGGGTAGCATTACAGATAATGGACTTCAGAATTTTGCTGAGCAACAAAATTTCATTTTGTGTTCTCACTGCATCCTTGCAAACTCAATGGCAGAAGTGATATCAAAACTATTGAAAGACCCAAGCAAACAAAACCCAAAAGAACTGCTAAAAGGCAAAGGATATATTTGTGTGAGTAATACTGAACTTCAAGGTGACACTTCTGGCCCATGATGCAAAATGACAGTTATGGCAAAATTTCAGAATGGTCACTAAGGTCAAATCATCGGCCTTTTGTGTTATATGAACAGATCCATTGTAATGATGCTCTTTCATGAGAGCATTTAGACGTAACGTGAGGCACTTAGAGATGTTGGATATACATTTCAAACATGAATATCCTTTTTCTGATCTTCACTGAAATGATTTTTCACATTATTCTACTCTCAACAGTCTCTCTGCTGAAAGACTTTGCAGCTTGCACATCTCTGTGTTTCAGCCTGTGGTTAATGCGTATGCATTCCCTGCTTTGGCAGGTGCAGATGCTGTTCACTTCAGACTCTCTAGGATAGTAATCCAGTTATTGGCTAAATGTGCAGATTGGCTGGGACATCACTTATCTAACTGCACCCTGGCAGATTCTGTACAACAGGTTTTTGTTGCAGGGATCATCTCCAAATTCCCGATGGATAACTTGTGTGTAGTACATGCTGGGATAGTACCATTATAGCACGCACTGCGGAAGGGAGCACCAGTCAACTTCAGGTGGCACAGAAGGGCTGCAAAACTGTATGTGGTTCTCACCATGCAATTAGGCTGTGGAACCCCTCTATCATGTTGTAGATTGTATGTGAATTCAAAAAGTGGCTATGCAAAGTTGTGAAAGAAAAGTTCTTGAAGGATGGGGAATCACAAATTCATCAACGCTGGGTCAAGAAGTCCAAGTTGCAAACTGGTGGGGGTTGGGAGATTATACTTTGGAGTTGTCATTCCAAGTTATTTTTTGGTTCTTTTTCCTTTACATTCACTCTTGGCACCTGTTGGAGGTTGGAGTACTGAGTTTGCTGGCTGGCTCAATGCAGACATTCTTATGATAAGTTCTTACAGCCCTTTATGGATTTTTCACTAGTAAAATTAAAAGTGCTTAGTAACAAGGTGTTTTTAAGATGGCTCATGGGTAGTTCACACTTAGCAGATAAGGGGGATTGCTGGTAGCTTCCAAACTGGGGGTGAATATGTTTGTATCTTCTTGAATCTATATATATTTGTTGCTATCCCCCCAATTGCTGTGCCTTCTAGGGTTCCACCACCAAGCTTAGGCTACTTGATTAGAACCGATGTTCACCTGTTTTTAAGATGGTCAGCAGTGGCTGAGTTGCTGGTGTGGCATGGGAAGTAATGTGACTAATTTAGGTTATTATGTGGAAAAGCCAAGTGGTTGTAGCACAGATGGAATTCAACTGTATCATTCCATCTCCTTCCCTCTAGGTGCGTGGACTTGCCTCAGCATATTGCCTTATTTCATCAGTGTAACAAATCCAAAAAACTGTCAGGTTTCCATTATCACCATTTCTTTGGCACATGAGGTAGATTTTAAGTAGATGATTCATGAGAATGGGTTGTTGGAAAGGGCTGTGCTGAAATGTGTGTGACAGATGTCAAAGAAATATTGCTGATATATTTTAAGTGCTGCTCCCAATTGAGGCATTCTTGAAAGTGTAAATATCCTGTAACAACAAGGGAAAAATCCTTCTGTACTCATGAGGAAGTGCTTTGTATATGGTTTTCTGGAGCCAGGCTGAACATTTATGATACTGGCAATAGACAGACATAGAATAACAATATTAAACTCATCCCCTTGGACAGTATTCCAAGACACATTGCTGTGCTTCCTTGCTACTTTGCAGCTTTTGTGTAAAGAAGAGTTCCTCTTCACCACCTTTTGTCATTTCTTAGCACTGTAAATGGGACATTTCTTTCTCAGCTTGCAAAAACATTTGCGTAAAATGCACAAAAGTTCACAAGTGTCTTGTAAATGACGGCTATAATAGCACATATGCAGGGGGAACTCCAAGCATGTCAACCCAATTTCCTGGTATATATGTGTGTAGGTGGGACCTGCTTGGGAAAGTTATTCAGATAGAGAATTGTTACAGACACAAGACTTCATTAAATGCTATAAATAAATAGTTCCATGTCTTGTGGATTAAAGTAGCACTATGATGGAGTTTCTTAAAAATTACAACAAAAGAAAAAACAAAGCCCAAACCACCCAAATAATTTATAAACTCCAGACAAGGTAGTAAGATAACAAGAAGTAAAACAGAGATGAGAGTGAAAGGAAGAGCATGCCAAGCCTGGGATGAGGACCCTTTTGCTCTTGACTGATCTCTAGGAACCATGAAAGGTATAAGATCAGTTCTTGTCCTGTGAGTTGAGGAAATGTGTTAAATGTGTTCTCAATAGTATACTTCCAGTGATGATTTGTATATTGTTTTCTTCAGCGACACACTTTTTACCAATCATTTTTAGTTACAGATAAGATCATTCCGTCCATCCCTCTGCATAACTAAGACAAATCTACTGAGTCTAAATGTGCACAGGGAAATCAGAAAGGTGGCTTTGTCATCTAAAGTTTTCATCTTCAACATGATATTATAAAAGATATAAAGAAATACATGCTAGGAACTTAAGCATATAATAACATCAGGATCAATGATTTCTGCCTAGAGAAATGACCTTTTATACAGCAGCCAGTGTTCTGTTTTATAAATATTTGATGAAATGCTTTAGACTGAGCTTGTTGTTAACAAACTCGGTAAATGGGTGTAAGTGTGCTGTGCTCCCTTAGGCTGGCTGAGCAGTGCTGTCCATCCTGCTGGACCTGCTAAGACCCTGGGTGAGGCTGTGGGGGGAGCTGTCCTGGGAAATTTGGCTTATGCACCTTGCCGTTACAGTAAAATAAGAAGTGATATCATACATAAATATATATATGTGCCTATGTGTATCTATTTCTGTTTGAAAGACTTAATGCTTGCTTTGTGTCTGATTCCATAATGATGGAGTTAAAAATCTTTTTCTGTGTTTTCATACAGTATAGGCCGTGCTACAAGCAATGGCTGTAGAAATTGTCTTTCCTCTTGGTTTCTGTCTGCGAGTTCAAATGAATTCCATGATGTGATACTGTCAGCTACTTTTGCACTTTCATGTATTTGCTCAAAAAGAAGCACACTTTTGATGTTGTTCTACTTATGTCTCATCAAAGGTTTTGTAGCAGCTGCATTTCATGGTTCTCTGCAAAACCACCTGGAAAACATCCATCGTCTGAAAGTGATATTCTTAAGACTGCCTTGCAGACTCAGATTTGCAGGTTGCTGAATGCTGCTAAATTGAAAACGACCCTATTTGAAAGGAAATGGATGCTGTCAATCCTTTAAGAATATCAAAAGCTACAGTACACAAACAGCTCACAAAATGTAATGGGTGTCTAGAGATCCAGCTGTAAAGCTGCAGAGCTAGTGCAATCTGTTGAATTTTAGTCATATAGAGTAAGATTTTGCATATCTCTCTTAAAATGGTTTTATAGTCAATGGCTATGTTAAACATTTACTGGATATGTGATTACCTGTGCTTATTGAAAGAGACAAGACCTTTTAAAGGTATTTAAAGAAATTGTAGTTAAATAGCCCTGTTACCTTCATGTCTTTCCCTATCAAGTTGTCAAAGAGAAAAGCATATGCATTAAGATTTACATCTGCTTACCCCAAAGTACATGCATTTAAAGGATCATTGAAAAAAAGGCTCATTTCTGCTGTTTAACATTGGTTAGAAGAGTGTTTAAAATACTATTTTTAAAAAAAGATAAGGAATAAATTATGCATGCTTATAATGAGGTTACTCATGAAGTCCACAAGGATCTGTACGGGTACCTGTAATGGTCTATATAATTCTATATATGCCTAAATTATTAATAAAAAGAGTAGTTAGTACTATCGGCAACAAATTTTGTTTCCTCAATTATCTTAAACAGTGAAAAATTGATTTGGCTGCTGAAAGCTTGAGAAGGATCTTTTAGTACTGTATGATGCAGAAATATTATCACAATTCTTTTTAACAAATACATTTTTACAGTGGTCTCTGAATTGGCTATTGTTATTCACAGGGAAACTAACTGTCTCAGGAGTATTCTTGATGTTTCTCCAGTGTGTCAGCTGAAGGTTTGCACTGGATTATTCCAAGTGGCTTTAGAAAATACTCATTTGGATGAAACATCTATGCTTTATTAACAAATCCATTTTGAAAATAAAAGCTTTATTAAAAGTATTCTCATATCCATCTTCTTCCCTTTAAGTAAATCAGTCAGAGAAAGTTAAGGTACTTAAATATCCAAAATTAACCAAAAATATCAGGTACAATGAGAAGCTCTGTTCTTTTTGGTTTGTTTTGTTCTATGGTAATCTGCTATTTCTTTCCATCAATCACTTCTAGTGGCACTTAATGCTGTGATTCATACCATTAATTTATTCCAAGAATTACATAAAGAGTATGTAATAATTAACTACTACATCCTGTAGTATTGGTTTCACTAACTGCTACATGAAAGGACAGTTATCTCCATACTGATCTGACACCTTTTACTGTTCAGGTGATATAAAGGAGCCAGATGCTGGCTGTAATTAATCAGCAGAGGATTGTTCTGTTGATGGAAAGCTCTCAGCTGGAGTAAAGCACACAGAGCTGCCTTCTGCACCAAACACTTCTGCCTCTCCGACATCAGAAGAGGGACAACATTTTGATCCAATCCAGCTGATGTGTAATGTCTTATGAAAAACATGTGCTGCTAAGACATTAGGTTGGTGTTGGCTGGCCCACAGAATTATGGAGTTGTAGTAATTTACTTGTTTTTCATCTGCTGCACTGGTCAGATGAAGTATGTAGGAGATAACATAATGCAAGAGGAATTTAGACTCTTATAATTTTTCTGAGTAATGGTTATTCAATTAAAAATAATACTAAAAGGTATTAGAAACATGTGAAACTAAGTCTTTTAAACTATTTCTCCTGCTACATTGACAAAGATTTGTGAGGATCTCATTAGTCACAAGAAGTACAATAAGGGAGTACTTTAAGCACAATATTTCTTTAAAAAGAGAACTTATTGTTTTGATTTTACACAGAAGAGCAGCTAGTAAGGTGCCCTTCTCTCAGGGTCACCCAAGTAAGTAGCAAGCATATGTTTTCTGTTAAACTGTTTCCCCTGGTTCTGCATTTACAGTGCGTTTTAAGAAAAGGAAGATAAATTTATACTAGAAAATAGAATGAAAAATGAAAGTGATTTTTATGATTATTTTTTAAAAAGTGTGAGGTTTAATCCTTCTGTAGTTTTATGTAATCTTCTATTTCTTCCAAATCACAGAAAAAAAATCTCAAAAGAAGGCACTGCTATGGGGAGGATTAAAATGCATAGTTTATTTCAGATACTGCTTGTGAAGGTGTTTTAAATGAGAACTTCTCACCATTGAAAGCCACGAGGCAACACTGAAGTTGTTGGAGCTGCAGGTATCAAGATGCACCAGCAGCGCGTCCCTCCCTGTGCTACCCCATGTCCTCCACTGGGTGACACCACAGTACGCAGGAAGGGCTCGCTGCGCCTGGGAGAGCTAAGGGAATGTGGGAATATGGAAAAGCGTGTTTTGGAATACACTTCTGCAGTAAGTTACAGAAAACAGGCGTTTCTAAATGAGCCCTGTCTTCTGTGTCCGAAGCTTTAAACGGCAGCTGACCTTCCATCCATCCAAGAGTTTAGAAATGCATGCTGACAGTTATTCTTTCTATGCTGATCTAGCACTGAAGAATTCTTGTCCCAGTGTAGTATCAAAGTGGACATGGGTGTCCAATGGAAAGGGAAATTTCCAAGTTCTGCTACCTGCCTCTTTTTTAAAATTTATTTTATTTTATTTTAACCCTCTGTACATTAGTTGCAGAACTCTGGTCCAGGCCTGTATTTGCTTGCACTTTCTAAATGGGTTTCACCTTAGACTGCAGACAGTCATTCCTACCTCACATTGTAGTGACAATGACTGATAGCTTTGAAATTAAGTACCCACCACGTAATTCCTGGAGCCCATTTCTTCTCGGTGTGGGTTCTCAGCTGCACTTACCTGCAGCCCTACTGGCCATATCCGCATTGCTCTTTAGTATTCTCTACAGCACCATGACAGAGAAATTCTTCTCTGCTGCTTTTTTTTTTTCCGTTTCCCCGCCCTCCCCACCTCCTCTCTGCATCAACACCATGAGGGCTTACAGCGTCCTTATGCTGGCTACAAGGATGTGCAAAAGCACCTGCCAGGTTATTCATCCACTTTAGCTTCTGGTTTGGAATTACAAGAAGTTGGCATTTCCGCTTTCTGGAGATGTGATGAAACCAGAGTGTCTGCATGGTAGACAGTATACCTGCTGTAGTCCAGTTTCACCTCGGGTTAACGTCAGAAGATGTCTCATTTCATCATAGTTGCCCAACACAGTGGAATTCTTACAGACCTTACAGGTACATTTGATTCGAGCCTCTGCTGGATTAGTGTTGATACAATGAATTTCACAGTTAGTGAAATTCTTCACACCTGAGAGTCCCTCCAACCATGTGATGAAAGGGGAAGCCGTTTTCTGGAAGGCCTCTTGCTGCAGTGTAGTTCCTTAGTGCACCTTGAGGACCTTTCTGGGCAAATGGGCCCATGTAAGACACCAGTGTGGTAAGAAGGTTAAAACAAACATGTCTGACAAAAGTAACGTTTTCTGTGTCCTGATTTCTTTGTATTAATACTGAATGCTTTTTTGGTTTAATTTTTTTCTTTTCTTCTTTCTTTTTTTTTTTTTTTTTTTTTTTCCTCAGCTATACTTGGAGCTCATTAAAGAGCTAAGCAGATGAAAATCTATGGCTTATGACAGTCATAGACCATTTGTGTGGTAGTCTAAGAATCCATATTCAGTCCTTGACAACACAGATTCCTGACAGTTTCTGTGCTTTCACTCCCACTTGCTATAAATATACAATGAAAAAATCTAAGTGTTAAAAATTTCGAAGTGTTTCCTAGGCTGCTGCTGCGATGAACTGAATGTGCAAAAGAGGGTCATAGGTGAGAGTGGAGAATTGGATCTGCTATTCCATAATCTTATTGCCTTGTAGTAATGTTACTGGTAAATTGCTGTAATAGTGATATTGTACATCCTGACAGGTCAAACAAGTGAGAACAGTGGAAAGAAAAACACAACTAATTTAATCGTTGAGATTAAAAAAAGTGTTAAAACTGGGATTTTATTTCTTAAAGACAAACACTTTTGAACTGCCTCTGTAGTTGTTTCAATTTTGTTTTATGCATTTACCCAGCTGATAAGAAGCTCGTAGATGTAGGGACATAGCTGGGTAGCACTCTTGGTTTTCCTTCTGAGGAAAGTCCATCTCAGGGCTGGTACACTGGTAAAACCTTTGAACTTGTAGTGCTGAACAAAGGAGTCTTTCAGTTTCGTGCAAACTATTAGCTTCATTCATAGCTTTTGCATGGAATTCCATGTTTAAAAAAATCTACAATGAGACAGACATTATTTCTAAATTCTGACATGAATTCACATAGGAAGAGCACCAGATGTTCAGATGTAGGTGTTTTTCTCATCCCTCACTGGCAAGTTGTCATCAGTGTTTTCTAATGGAAAGACAATCTACTGTGTATTAACTTCCCTGCAGGGGCTGCCATCTTCTTTCCTCTCTATTCCAATGGAAGTTGCCGCAGAATTAGTGTTAAGGAATGTTCAGTTCTCTCTTTTACAAGTGCATATCGTGTTTTTCATAATACATTTTTGCAAGTATAGGAAAATACAGCTTATAAATCACTTGATCAGCTCAAAATCACTTCCCCATTCTTTGGTTACTGTCTTGCTGCTTTTGCCATGCAGGCCAGCAAACAGCTTTGTTTCCTTTTGTGAACTTAATTGATTAGGAGAGAGAGAACATGGAAGAAAACATGCTTGTTCATATCAAAACATTTCTCCATGTGTTTCAGTAAAATCAAAACAGTTACTCTTGTGTTTCATGAATTTTCCTTTAAGAAAACAGTTTTCATCTGAGCGTGGTTATTCATTTTCCCTGTGAAAGCTTGGAATGAATTCATTAAAAATATAGAGGGTGATGGAACTAGTGATACTGTTGTATACCCTTGGGAAGCCTTTAATGATTGGTTCTTTCCTCTGTGTGCTGTGAATTGGCATGGGTGAGAATAATTATAAGTTTTAGTGCAATCTGTACCAGTGCCCTTTTGAACAGAAGGTTCAGGCTGCAGTGGCTAATTGCTAGATAGATGGTTTTTAGTGAGTTGTGATCTGCAGGGCATAACATTTAGGCATGACACCATGCCTGCTTCTGCACAGCTCTGCAGCTGCATGCTTCCAACTTCATTTTTGCAGATGGTGGACACTGTCATTTGTGGTCTCTGAATGAACCAAAAAGGAAACAAAATCTTGCCATTAGTTCTATCACATCACTTGCTTATATTTTCCTGGCACTTGTGATCAACTACAGTGGAATTATTCTATGAGCCATCTTTTTTTTTTCTTTTCCAAGTGGTTTTCTGCCTGCATTCAGTTTGTATTCAGTTGTGTGCGCAATGAGACACGTTTAATGCAAAACTGCCAGTTGTAACCTACCTTGTTATATTAGTTACACTGAAGAGTTTTAATAGGGCTGTGTTTATTAGTGTATCATTTGGTTATCTGGCCAAGACTGTGTTATGATATTTCATTTGCCCGGTATTTTCTAAAAATGTGGAAATACATTCCTCAAGACTTTTTAGTGTGTTTCCACATTTTAATGGTGTTCTTATGAAGTTCTTGATGTTACAAGTGACTGTCATGTTGGATCTTGAACCTTCACTTTCTGAAAACACTGTGAAGTCAGCTGCTACATTTTATTCATTATTTCAATTTACACTTTCCTTAATGTTTCAGCTTTCTCAGCTTGTAGCTCAGACTTCTGAGAAAGGTTGGTTTGCAGCTCCAGCAAGATCTTCAACAGCTGCTGCTGGTTAGTCAGCATTTTATAGACGATTGTTGTATAGTATGGCAGTAAAAATATTATACTGAATAATGTCATATATATATTTAATAAACTTAGAATTTTGCAAGCAATATAAACCTTAAAATGATTCCTAAAATAAGGATCTTTCAAAATATCTCTTCATCTGTTATACCTACAAAAAATATACATAATATTTTCTGAGTCTTCCTTTAGAAATTTCTGTAGTCAACATCCATAACCATGTTTTCCAGTTCTGCATTGCTGGGTATGGAAGCTGCTCTGTGTTGAAGTAAGAGTGCCTTCATTTTCAGCTTTTATTATGAGGAAGGGTGTTATTTTATGAGAAGGTTATGTGCGTGGTGCTTTTGCAATGAACTGTGAAAGTAACTCTGAAATTTCTCTAATAGACCATTCCCCAATCTTAGGATCAGAGCTGACAACACATTGGCCCTGGTCCTGAGCTGCACTGCAGGCTCTTTGCACCATGCCAGCAGAGCAAGGTGACTCCAAAGCCGGTTTAATTGGCCATGGAGGGATGTGCTCAACATAAGGATACTCCCTGGAGGCTGTACAGTGTGTGGCTGGGCCACGCTCAGGGAATGGTTGAGCTGACTAGTGCAGAAGCCTTTGGGAACACTGGCACCCAGTGCAAATCCGATTAGACTTTGGACAGCTGTGATTTATGTGAAAAGACCAGACCAATAAATGCGCAGCCACTCCACTTCTCAGCCAGGGTTTGTGGAGAAATGTTTACAGAGTACTCATGTGGTGCACAGGCTGCTCTGTGGTTTTATTGTATGTGCAGTCTATACTGTGTTAAACACTGGATAGTTTAAGTTAAAATTCTAGGACAAATAATTTAATCAGTGTGGTGTTGGGGGGGGGGGGGGGGGGGGGGGGGGGGGGGGGGGGGGGGGGGGGGGGGGGGGGGGGGGGGGGGG
>JAWWEV010000024.1:13884211-13896873 GCA_035583235.1 Hafferia zeledoni | reverse complement strand
TTCCCCCCCCCCCCCCCCCCCCCCCGTAATTGTCATTGTGATAGAAATGTCCCAGTCTGTGAATTTAACTTTAAGGCTATTCATACCTAGACTTATACACAATCCAATGTAGAGAGCTCCTCGTTCCACTGGAGAGGGCTCATAGGAAATGAAGAACAAAGGATGGGCAGTTAAGATATTTGCATGAAATTGTTAGGTGAGTTGTGGGAAACATTTTAATTTTATAATTTTTCATAAATTATTTTTTAAAATAAATTCAAACACAGCTAAGTGGTACTGGGCTTTACTATACATCACAGCTTTAGCAATCACAATAGAAAATGAGCCTTTTCATATTCTTATGTTTTCTTCAGCCATTTCTTCACTGAGAAAAAAAGTGAAGGGAAATGTTATTTAAGCTTTTCTCTTGTCTTTCTCCTCCTCCTACCTAGAAAATTATGGCACTGAGTCAGGTGGGTAATGCAGAATAAAAAGAATAGCTTCTGTTTACATTCTTGTATCTAGTTTTCAGAGCTCTTTTTATATTGCAAAATTATTTTCTTTGATAGTTCTGAGTGTATGTTTTACAGACTGCTCACACTGCATTTACTGATGATTCAATACCATTTGTTCTTCTCTGAGAAGGTGGTAATGTTTTTTTTCCTTTTTGCCTGTTTGTTTCTTTCCTTAAAAAAAAAAAAAAATAAAATCCTGGTAATAATTTGATTATTATTCCATGTTCCTTGAAGTGTGCAAAAATAATAGGGCTACATACATACATGTGAAAAGTTATGTACCTGCTTTATGTGTCTTAGAATTTGAATGGATGAAGTATTAGAACTGAATAAATTGTGAAGTTCCCCAATACTGTGTCAAAATAGTGATAATGGAATTATTGGAATGGTCATAGGATACACAACAGGCCGCTATTTCAACTGCTTTTATTGTGGCCTGAGTTGTGTGCTGGCTCTCAGGAGTGTCAAAGTGGTTAGTTGGTACTGATCCATTCTGTGGCAAACAGTGGATTTGGATTACCAGGCCTTCGTTGGAATAAGCAAATTACATGTTTGTTTTAGCAGAAAGAGCAGACTTCAATAGGCTCAGAGACAGGGTTACCGTGGGTTGGGAGATGCATCCAGACAGCGACAGGTATATTGGCAAGTAACTGTTAAAGCCTCTCAAACATATCTTTAGTTTTATTTTACATTCCTGCTCAAATAAAGATATGAAATACTCTTCCCACAAGAGATACAAAGGCAGCCATGAGGTAGAGATGCAGATGATATTTAAAGAAGCAAATTCACAAATAGGGGACTCTTTATGAGAGCCTGTTTTATTTACATAATACAATATGTAAAGTTCCAAAGCCAAGTGATATAGATTTTTGCTTTGACTTTTTGTGAAGTGCCCTGTCAAAAACTTAGTTTCAGAACCCTGTGGAAATTTTACAATTTGAGTGGTACGACATGAACCATTTGTGTGATTACAGCCATGGCACTAATATCCTTTGGTATTTTTGCCATGGGTTTTCTAAGCAGTCTTCTTCTGTATGCTTTGTCATTTCTGTATGAAAACATAACTGGAAATTTTGATAATATGTGTTAAACCACATATTTTGTTGATTTCTGTATAATGAACATATAGTACATGTTGCCATGTTATTTTAGTTTTGACTTCTGTCAAAAATAGTTATGTAGAGTTTTCTATTGTGTATTTATCACATGACCTGTTTGATAGTCCAGTTCAGAAACAGTATTTATATCCTGGACATAAAATAAACAATGGTAGCAGTGGTGCTTAGCATTGTGAGAGGATAAAAACCAGTCTCCAGTTAGAGTACCATTCAAGCAGTTTGGCTAGCATTTCCTCTCTCATCTCAAATGCTAATTGGACTTGAAATTGGAGCAAATAGTCCAGCAAAAGAATGTAACATCACTCGAAAAATATGCCCCTGCAACACTTCCCAGTGGGGGATGCAACTCTGCATGGCATGTGAAATTAAAGGTATGTCACATCCTGGCATATCAGCTGTGTCATTTCACCCACACTGTGGCATTGCAGACTGGAGGTGACATGCCACAGCTGAAAAGCCAGCATATGACAAGCTCTTCATTTAAACGAGTGTGCCAGATGCTGGGAAATTCTGCAGTCCCCACTGATGTTCTGTATAATCAGTTTCTGGGCCGTTGTGCTCTCTCAAATGTTGTGTTTTGAGACACCATTTAGGCAGAATGATGATTATCTATACTTTAGGTGTGCATCTGGAATAAAAAAGTGACAGTAACCCTCTCCCCCACTATCCTTCCCCTACCTCTGTAAATCATTTAAATCTAACCATTTATTCCAGAACTCCACGTTTGCCAAGGAATATCAGAAATCTACATAATGTCCCAAGCGCAAGATTTTGTATCTGGGTCTCTGATTTAGATGAATAATGTGTAAAAGTTCATGAGGTGTGAAACTGCATATAGATAGCTCCTCACTGGTTTATGCACATTAGGACACTAAGGCTTTTTCCAAGGTCAGTTCAATTTATGCTCACCAAATCCTATCAGAAATGTCACTTGCCTTCAGACATTGCAAATGACTAAGCATTTTATTAATGTTAATTTACTATCCCACCATACTCACTTGTGAAATCCCCATATTAAAATACAATGGATGTGAAGACTCATACTTAAAGATGTCATGATATGCTGTTATTGTAATTTAAAAGTAAAGACTACTAGCTACTGGGACAATCTCAATCTTCCATGTTCTTAAGAGCTATGAGTTGGATTTAATACAAAATTTCATTCTAAGACTGGTTTAAAAAAATAATCACAATGGCTGCAGACATACGTACGCATTTTTTTACCGTTATTTCAAATTTACTCACCTATTCTTTATTCAGACTCATCCATCCCACTACTGGAATTCATGTTTATAACAAAATGTATTTAATGATCCTGACCACAAAAATCGATAAGTGAAATTTTTCACTAAAAAACATACTGCAATTAATAGCACTGTCAGATCTTGTGCCTGAGAAAGGTTGATAACTGCAGGCTATTGTTAATGTCCCAGCCAAGAGTTGTTTTTAAAGCATGTTCCTAGTCATATGCTGAACAATTTAATGTCTGGATTTGATTAAATTGGTTTGGCTAAAAGTGTTGGATTACACAAAGTGAAAGTTGTCCAAAAGGTGTGATCAATGAAAAATATGAGATAAAGGACCACACCTGTTGGAATGGTCTGAGGAAAAGAACTCATACCCTTTATTTAGTTTTAATTTATTATTTATCATACTTAATTTTATAGTTCATTGGTTCAAATGTATTCCTGAAACAGAAGCTTCTTTCCATTTGAAAAACATTGAACCGTTCAGTGCAAAATGATGCCTGTGTTCATGTGTTTTGTAGCAAATGGCTTCCACATTTAAGTTTTAGATCCTCAGAAAGTGTAAGGATTAGCATGAGTAATAAAGATTTATGTCTACCTTGATCCAGGAATGTTCTTCTGTGGAAAGGGATAAGATGTGTCATGTCTTACTTTCCAGCAAAGCTGTACAGGAAAGCTTTTCTCTGTAACTGCTCAGGTCTGTGTGTCACTGAATCTGAATACTACAGGAATCCTAAAATGATACTCTTAATTTTTAGTCAGTCACCATTCTTCTTTGTGACTGCTAATAAGTTGTGAAATTGAGTGTTCACCTTTGCTGCTTTTCCTTTTTTTTTTTTTTCTTTTCATAATCTCTGAGAAGCTGTTGATGAGAACAAACGCTTCTGAAGTGGTGTTTATGAATTTCTGTCTGTGGCACGTTCTGGAGAATAGGACATGTAGTACAACATAACAAAGGACCAGATGAGGCATTATTTATATCTCATGGTGACTAAAAGATAAGCTGCTATGTACTGTATTATTTCTGCACTGGAATTTCTGCAGGCACTTACTTACACTGAAGTAGCCATAGCTAGATACAGTTCTGCAAGAATGTTTACTTTTAAGTCCAAACACTATTCCTGGTGTGATAATGGATATCATAGCAATGTTTCAACTCTAGGCTAAGACAAAAACTCA
Source organism: Hafferia zeledoni (assembly GCA_035583235.1). Classification (NCBI taxonomy): domain Eukaryota; kingdom Metazoa; phylum Chordata; class Aves; order Passeriformes; family Thamnophilidae; genus Hafferia; species Hafferia zeledoni. Next base: position 13,892,835 of record JAWWEV010000024.1, on the reverse strand, counting down.
TAATCACAGTGGGTTACAAATTTAGTTCATTTTTTGTGCTATTTGGATAGCCAGGGAACACAGCCATGTAAGTTCCTAAAAGTCATAGGAAAAACTACTGTGAGAGAACTTCCTTCCTGAATTCACATTTTAGCATTATAGCCATTGCTGTGGCCCATCCCTAATGTGCAATAGTTTTGAGTGAGGTACTTCAGGCATACTTAAAGAAAACCAGGAAGTTTTTCATGTATCAGTGATTCTCAGTTACAGATTTACCTATGGATTCTTTTTTTCTTTCCCCCTCCCTGAAAGTGTGTTTCTATTTGCTAAGCACAAACATAGTACATTTCTAGTCAAGAGATTAAAAACATAAACATGTTGTTCCCTGAGATGTTCACATCTTTCTTGTGAGCTTACTGGAGGGGAGAAAAGTTGGCTGCAGTTTTAAGAAATATTTATGTATGTGAGTTGGAATGTTACTAACTGCATAAAGAAAGACTCTGCTTTCAGCTTACCAGAGGCATTTTTAGTGCCAACTTTAATTAAGCTTGAAAATTACGCTACAATACTAAGGAACATTTGGCTCTGATAAGAGGGAAACTTTTTATAATGCTGGAATAATTCTCTAAGCTCTTTCTTCAGTATTTGAATAATTAGTAAAATATATGTTTCCAGAAGTTCTTAAAATTCTTGGAGAATTAAAGCATATTTATTTGGATGAGAAAATACATATATGTTGACTTTATTTAATAAATAATACCTGAAGTCATGTAATAAAAATGCTATTGCTGATGGTTTAATCACCATGTGCCCACCACAGTGCATTTAAAACTGTACCAGAATTTCTGTGAAAACAAGTAAATATTTTCTTCACTTTCTTGACCATCCAAGTAGACTTTCAGATATATATTTCCTGTTACAGTTGTGTAGGATATAAACTTTTCTTGTTTTACCTTTTTAACTCAGACACATTGTACAGGAATGAGCTTTGCGTGCCTAATGCAGAAGAGCTCAGCAGATCAGGAACATGCGCTTCAGATACATGAGCACAGAAACTGTTGCTTATCCACAAATGATTTCTGTCAGATTCAGCTTTTATCTTGGATATTCTTGAAGGAATCTGAATTAACATAATGAGAACATTCATGAGATCTAGAAATTTAGAAATGTCAGTGCTGAATAATACACTAGGCTTTATTATCACACTTTATGACTGAGCCTTTTTAATTAATAAAGTGCATTTGCCATATATAGTTTTGGTTGAATTAATTTTCTTGTTTGCCAGCTACTTTTTTTCCTAGAATTTGAAAAAAGATAAAATATCAGTAAAACTCTGAGCATTATTATATCAACAAAAATAAGAGACAATTGCAGATTCTCTATATTTTCTATATTGCCCTTTGTACTGGACATGTCTAAGGGAATTTTCATTATATATTGCTGTGATTTCCACGTAATTAGAATTAATTCTATATAATCTAAAACTGAAAATATGTATAATCCATCATTTTATGGATTTTATGGAAGGATGAGGCCTTCCATGTCACTTGTAAAAAACATTTGACATTCAAGAGAAATCAATCATAAAGGAGTGAGTGTGTACAATATAATTTATATGCTGCATTAGTCTTTGATGAAACTATCTGGATGGAAAACATTTTAAAATACGAAATATTTGCAGTGATATAAAAAATTTGCTGAGATTTTTCTTAAATGGGGTTTGTTTCTTTCCCACATGAAAACCACAGAGCAAATGTGATACAGTGGAAGAACTGATGATAAAGTGTTTTTTCTGTTTCATTGAAGTTATTGACAGCTTTTATTACAGCTTTATATCATTACATGAGTGTGTAGCATTTTTCTCTTTCTTCTTGCTCCTGTCACAGCTTTTAAGCTATTTTCCTTCATGTAGTGTGTGATTCCACTACTCTTCTATTAAAAGTGGAGACTCTTTGTGAGGGAAGCAGGGTTGCCATCAGAGATGACACCACAATTTCTTTAAATGCTCCTGCCAGTAATATAAAAAATATTTGGTATAAAAGAATTTATTTTGGAAAAGAGCTCTCTTGGAAGTTCATATGCTCTCCTGTTCAAATATATTCTTACCTCCATTTCTTATTTATAGATGAATTATAACCTGCTTTTCTCTAGACCTGACATGAATTGGACAGAAGTGACATTGCTTCTTGTTGATGGTTGTGGATTTAAAAAAAACAAACTATTTAAGAGCTTATAGAGGATTTTTAATTCTTACTTTGAATTGTGTATCTCAGAGCCTATAATATATTTAATGAGGACTTCAGCCTGCTTTGCACTGATGACTGAATGTAGATTTTTTTCCATTTTTTACCACTGATAGCAAGTCCTACCTCCTGCTGTCCCCTGAAAATTACTTCCCATTCCTAAGCTCTTGTTTCAAGAAGTCCTTCCTGCAGGGAGAAATGTATCAGGTTAGTTACCTAACACTTCTTATTTAGTGACATCAATAAAAGCATGCATGGAATTTGGGAGAAGGTGCAGGTGAGTTCTGCCACAGTCACATCAGGAAGAGTCAGGAACCTCTGAGATAGCAAAGTATGCTGCAAGACAAGTGCCTTTGGGTGTTCAGCACTCAGAAGCATCTCAGGACTGTCCAGGGTGCTCTAAGAGTTTTCCTCCTCCTTCTTCTTCTTCTTCTTTTTTTTTTTTTTTTTTTTTTTTTTTTTTTTTTTTTTGGACCTGTGCTCTCCTCTGTTTGCCAAATCTCTGTGGAGAAATGAACTTTCAGCCACTCTCGGCACTTGTACGTTCAATGATGTTCTCAGTCTCTTGCAGGGAGTTCTGACTTACTTTTCCTGCAAATATAGATACTTATTTTGGAGAACTGGTTATTACAGAGAGTGCTAGATGTATTAGCTCCTCAGATATAGTTTTTGCATGATGACAACAATATGCCATACAAAAATTGACAGACAAAGAGCATTACTACCACAGCAGGACTAGCTTTTGATTGGTCCTAACTGTAGTAACATCACACATTTAAATATATTAATAGATAAGCATATAGTCCATCTTATATTGTCTACTGTGTTCATAACAGTGTAGTTGGGGAAAACAAAATTGTTGGCCTTCTGTGTAACTTTGCTTTTGGATTTACTACATTAACAGCATCTGCTGAGGAGTTGTGAATGTTAATATTTTTATTATTCTACGTTCTGGAAGACCTATATTTTATTTAGTGACATGAACGTGATTTAGTGATTCAGTGGAGAGGCATATTTCTGTGAAGACAGAACATCCTTTATTGCTTGTTTTCTTTCCTGGTAAATATTTTTTATTTCTTATCATCATTTCTATTTTCAAAATCACAAAACATATATATTTCAAAGCATATGGAAAATTAATAAAATATCCGTATTGTCAATGCTTGAGAGAAGCCAAAGTCTTATTAACTACACTACATTTGTTATGCCTTTTGGTTGAAAATATGTTCTTAGGATATTGAAAGTATATGGAGAACGAAATTTTGAATTTCTTTAGTAATTTTATTTGTTGACAAGAGTATTGAGTGAATTTCTGGGACTACTGAGGTAAGTTTAAATTTGGAAATCTGAAATCAGGTTCCAAGTCCATGGATTGGTGCCTAAATATAATTGGCCTGGTTTTCAAAAGGTTGAGTATCAGTCAGTCACACTGAAGCAAGAGAAACAATTCCCATGGGATGGACACCAGAGACTGCTTTTAGATGTCAGTTTAGAAAACTTGGACTATTGGCTTTAAATTCTTTAATATATACAAGAACTTTCTATTTTGGCACATCTACATTTTTCTATTGAGCTTTGTTAAATGCTGTGAATGAAAAGTGGTTAATGAACTTCTTATGCACTTTTGAATTTTGTAACTGAAATTCACAGACTCAGATGACCATGGCTTTAAATCCAAGTGCTCTTTAAGTGCCCCTTTACTGAATATTTATGAACTTCTCAGATGTAAATGGAACTAAACGGAATAAATGTCAGTTTGAGTTAGTGCAGAGTTAGCCCTGGACAGGAATTGTCTTGCAAACCTCTGTTGTATTGGAAGATACTACGTTGTTAAGTCTGAATGGTCAATGAAAACTTTTGCTATAGCCTGTTTTCCTCTGATGGGCCAGATTTGTCCCAGAGGTGGAGACTGAGCAGAGCCAAGACTTGTCTTTATGTGTGTGACCCCACTGTTTGCTTTGTATCAGCACTGACAAACATGTAGCCACAGGCAGCGTAGGTGAACATGGCAAGTTGATCTGACCTGTCACTGGGTCATATAATATCTGATATCTTCACCAGGTAAGGAGAATTATGTGGTGGGGAACAGTAGCAAAGACTGGACTTGGCCTTTTGGCTGAAATGTGCCTAGTCTGTTAGTGAAATGATACCACATAATTCCCTGCTTTAATATTCTTATTGTTACTGTGCAAACAGTTAAAATGTTAGTTATTGTTGGGGTTCCATAGTTTAGTACAGACCATTAAACATGCAGAGCTGCACTAGTTTCTATCCACCTATTTGCATCTAGACTCTTTTCTATTTTTTAATTTTTTAGCGAGGTTTTGGAAGCAAAGAAAGGATTAGACATAGAAAATCCTCTCTGAATTTTAAGTTAGTTTAATGACTCTTGAAAGAAAGCTTTGAGAGATTAATGATGGTTCCATGAATATTCAGAGTGATAGCCATTAAAAAGATGACAACTGATGTGGTAATTATATCTTTTTATGGAAAAATTCTCTCTGTTTATCTGATCATCATAGAATTCATGGAGTTTCACAGAGTTTCTGAGCCCCACCTCAAGAAGGTTTTTGGAAGCTGAGGACCCATAACTTAAGATCAGTGAATGCCTTACTCCTATTGCTGACTCTTTAGTCTTGTTTGCAATGCTTACATTTTTCAACGAGTAACTGTCCAGAAATGGAAAAAAAAAAAAAATTATTGTTTTAGTCTTCAATTGTTTCTCCAGCAACTTGTGTGAACTGGGAGTATGCTAATTTGAGGTATCTTTTTGGCATATGCAGCCACCTCTGTGTAAGTGTAAGAGGCTGTGGGAAAATAGAAATAATGAAAGAATGTAGAGATGTAAAATATTGTGAGCACAATGTATGGAGCTTTCCCTTCTTTTTTTCTTCACCCCAAAATATGTTTTCCTGTACAAGTTTTAAAATCCTTGAATGCATTTATTGTTAATCATCTCTTCAGTGTTTGGCTGCATTTTTCTCCTTGCAGTTGTGAAACGATCACATATACTGAAAACCTGCTAAACAGCATAGGGAGGTGGTTAGAAAATAGAGGTTCTTTACATAAATAGCATATGTAGATGAATATATAATTAATTAAAATTGTATGAGAGGCTACATTTTTTGTAAATCTACAATATGTTATTTGTGTTTCTTTGCCTCTTCATTAGTTAACCTATTATTGTAATTATCACTCATCTTTTGTGGCAAGCTTTTTGGATCAGAAATAATTGCTCTGAAAATAATGCACATTCCTAAAATATTCAGGTCATCTAAGATGAATTCTTTTGTGGTGATGCAACCTGATACACCCTGGTGAAAATTTGTAGATGTGGCATTTTATATGTTAGGGAAAAATAGGCTGACTGCATGGGAAAAGGAGTGGTGAGTCAGGAGAGGGAGGTATGAGTGACCTTTTCCTTTTTTGTTCTTTGTGTTCATCTTACACTTGAGATACAGAGTCATCATTTTCAGAGCAGAATACAATTCTAGGCTAATTAATTCAGTATAATATATAATTGCTTTATGAAGTTAACAATATTAGATAATTTTTTAAAATAACTGGGACATAAAATCTTTAACTGTATTCACATTATAACAAAATAATATTCACAAGTCACACAAACATTCTTCTTTGGGTCTGTCAGTCAGTCACCTCACAGTTTTTGGCCAAAAAGTTGTCAGATGTGCTTTGACATGGGAATTTGTGTACTATCCAAATGTTCAAACCAAAACTTCAGTAGTGCAAGATATGGTCTGCATTTCCTTCTCAAATTCTTTTTGTAATGGTATAATTTTGTGCCCTCGAAATTAATTATGACATCCCAGAATAGATTTAGAGATATAAAAGCTCTAAATTAAAACTCCTTATAAAAAGGGACTGAAGACTGTATGGAATTTTCTTCTGTGTTAATGGTTTCAGAAGTCTGTGTGTGAATCAGCCCCAGCTTGAGAGGTCAGCTTTGCAATACTCCCACCACCATTTGCAAACACCCAGAGTACTTGTGACAACAGAAATAGATTACATGGAAGACTAATAGAAGGAAATTATTTTTGGCTGCACAGCATGATATCTTTATGCATGATGAATTATCCTGGTGAGTGGGTTGTCTCCCATCCTTTGCCATTGCTGAAGCTTCACACAAAGTAATGACTGTGACAGGACCCGCTTTAGGTGTAGCCCCCAGAAATACTATTCAGGACTGCATTTTCAACTGCTTGCCCTGTGGGAAGGGATGTTGTCCAAGTCCCGTGAGACAGTGTGACAATCTTAGATAAATGAAATTCTTTTACATTTACAACTCTCTCATATCCAACAGATCGCAAGATTCCTTACAGAGAAGGGAGCACAGTCAACCTCTGGTCGTGTTGTATCAAAGGTGCCATCAACAAGCAAATTTCCCAGTTTTGAGAGGTTAATACTTTTGTCATGTCTGTTTGTGCTGGCTTTTATGTTCAGACAGAAAATAAGACACTTGTCCTTTTTCAGGCTTCCCTGAAAAGATCAGCAGATGACAAGTTCTGATTGCAGCTCTTGTTCATCTGGTCTTATTTTTAAGAACAGGGTAGGACACTTCCCATATGTCTTGTAACAGTAGCTTCCAGTCTGTTGGCCTGCACATACAAATGCTATATAAAAGTGTAAGTAATTAATGCAAGTAGTGAAAATGCCTCTCTGATTTGCTTTTATATCATTCAGAATTCAAACACCTCAATGAAGATGGCAAAGTGACAGATTTTTTAAAATCTCTCTGTGTGATGACTAAAATGGTTAGAACAATTTCATTTCAGAGATTGAATTCCCTGGTCGTTTCAGTAGTACTTGCCTTGATAAATCTTGCATATTCAACATTAAGAATAACTTAGAGAATTTGGTATGACCAAGTCAATCTGTAGGAAAAAATGCAAGACACGTGAGATATCAGACAGCTCAAGGTAAATTTATGGAGTCTTTCATCTGTCTGTGTTTCAGCAGGAATCCAGAGGGGTGATTTTCTGTAGCATGCATTACATGAATTTTTGGCCTTAGTGCAATTCAGGATTGTTATTCAAATCATTGTTAATAAACCTTCTGTCCCTGTATAACTGTAAATATTATGGCCATGAAGTCTTTTGCAATATCATCTGGCTGCATTGTTTGATGATCATGATGGAACTCTTATCTTCACTCATGCCTCTGATCTCTGTGGCAGGAGTTTGTATCCAAATTGATCCTCAAAATATATCTGTTCTATGTCTCTCATTGACCTGATCAATCTGACTGATTCTGACCATGTAATGCAAGTTTTTTCTTCTTGATATCTGTGAACATTCTCATTCCTGGAAGGGAATTGTAGTTCAGTGCTAGTTCTGCCTCAAATGAATATATGATTGGGATAGTTCAGAGGTGTGGCCCCTGGATGTTTTGATTTGTTTTTAAATCAGGTTTATTTCCAAAATTAATTTTCTTCTTGTTCAGACAAAACTTTCAATGTAAGAGATGGAATAAACAACAAGGTGAGAAAGAGCAATTGTTGACAGGTGATTTGATGTACTTTTCCCTTGCTTAGGGACAAAAAGTTCAAGTAAGGAAATAAACGTTACCATTTACGATGTCTCAGGAAAATGAAGCATTTAATGTTCGCCTATTCACAGACTCATCTCCAATACTATTTTTCAGTATAGAGAAGGTGCTTGGAGGCCTATTTCCATGAAATGCATTTGCTTTTACTGCTTGCTAGTGAAGAGGCAGGTAATGAGAAGAAAGTTTGGAACAATTAAATGAACTGCAGCTCCTTGTTGTCTTATCCATTAAGGAAAGAGCATTCTGAGAAGCAACTATGGTGAATAATAACTCTGGAAAACTAAAAAAGAGAGCTGACATTAGTGATAATGCACTTTCTGCCTCTAGAAGGTAATATGTCTGCAAAGCAAACAATTTGAAATACATTCAAAAGCAGCGAATAAATACAGAGAATGAAAATGCTGGATAGCAGACAAGCAAAATACAGGTTTGGAATGCAGTCACTGACAGTAGGAAAAGACATCAGTTAGTATATAAGTGCTACTGGGATTTACATATAACATTAAAAAGTTTGGGAAAAGCAAATCATATGTCAAATCATTGGAAAAAAATTACAGAAGAAAACGATGTAGCTATTGATTCCCCAAAACGCCTCATAAAAGTTGAGAGCCCTGGAAATTGAACTGGGACATGGGACTGTGCACTGGCTTTGGGCCTGAATCATAGAATCGATTGGGTTGGAAAAGACCTCCAAGATCATCAAGTCCAACCTTTTGTCCAACTCCAATCCATTTACTAGATCATGGCACTCAGTGCCACATCCAATCTGCATTTAAAAATCTCCAGGGATGGTGAATCCACCCCCTCTCTGGGCAGCCCATTCCAATGCCTGATTAC
>JAWWEV010000024.1:13867941-13877947 GCA_035583235.1 Hafferia zeledoni | reverse complement strand
TTTTTGGTCACCCCCCCCCCCCCCCCCCCCCCCAAAGTATCTGTAGAGCAAACATATGTTGTTCTAAAACCAGATTTCCAGAGATATGTTCCATTTCTGGTTAAATGACTCTTCATTAATGGAAGTTGCTCTTGTCTCTTTTAGGGTTTGTGCATGTTTAATTATTTGTTTGTAGAATTATTTAGTTTCTTAATTGTGCTACTTGTGTGACAATTTCAAGGATAACATTTCAAACTATACATACAAGTGACTATACTAACCTACCTTATCTGTTTAGTTTCCCTCTGGAATTATTTTTCTGGATGTATTTTAAGTGACATGAAGTTAAAAAAAAATTACTGAAGAGCTCTCTGTTCTGGCATTGTGTTGAGTGACTGCTGAGTGTTATTCCTTTTTCCTCTGAGTCTTACCAAGGACTAAGCTGTAAACAATAATATATGCTCACTTTAAGATGGTCATTACTGCTATGAAAGTTGACATAATTTGGAATTCTATTTAGTTGGTTGGGGAATGAGAGGAGAACAAAGAAGGAGAAGCGAAGTGTCTCAGGTTTGATTAACTCCAAATGCCTGTTGGGAATGCCAACTGAAATGTTCAAATGTACAGTAGATTCATAGAATGGTTTAGATTGGAATGGACCTTTAAAGATCCAAAGCCCCTGCTATGGGCAGGGACACTTTTCAGGACAGTAGGTTGATACATGTAAATAATTTTTCATGTTTAAAGTCTTGCTTTAATGTTCTGGCCGTTGCATTTGGAAGACTGAGCCTTGTTTTATTCAGGGTCACAGCACTGGCTTTGGGTAGATGCTTGTTCTCTGATTCTTTTCTCATAGACCTGCATTTTGCTAGATCTAAATAAACTGCATTTCCTTTACAATGAGCCTCAGAACAAAATTAATCATCCATTCTGTGATGTGATCAACATTCACTAACAGAATAAGGGAAGCTTGTTTTAATCCAATAGCACTAAGGATGGAATTATGCAAGATTTAAGGTAAGACACCCATGTAAGCTTGTACTTAGGCAACTGGTGGAGTTGCTTAATGTGCATGTGTTGCACAGCAAGGTTTTTTCTTCTAGTCAGGAGCCCTGAACCCTGCTGAAATATTAGCATATGTGTATTGTGTGTTTAGAGATGAGATTCATTGCTGGCATAAAGCAATAATGGCTTCAGATATTTTAAGTAGAACACTTGAAATTGAAAAATATTCACAATTTACTCAGTTTATTTGGACCCAATTTATATCTATTATGCATTTTTAGTGCATCCTATTATCAGCATCACGTGTTGAGATAATCCAAATTCTTGGGCTCAGATTACTCATGTCCGTGTCAGGAGTGCCCAGGGACCAACACAAATCAGTGGTAATGGTAGAGATAATGTATTTTGCTATTTCATCACACATAACAGTTGCCTATGTCTGCTCCCAAGGCACCTCATCTGGCTCTTCTGTTAGATGTCAATATTTTTTTAGCCTGTAAAGAAATAGGTATGCTCTGATTCTGTAAGACAGTCAAATTGCAGCTCTTGAGTCATAGAATAAATTACTATTACAAACAAAATCATCAGCTAAAGAACAAATAATAATAATGGGTTTTTTAACAATCAAAATTCTTCATTGTTGTAGCTCATAGATCCAGTAATTTCTGAGGGTTAATGGTTTGTCATTCACTTAATAAGGAGAAACAAATTAAATTCACCTTGTAGAAAAAAAAAAGCAGAGATGAAATTTGTAGTAAAATAACTAAATAAGTACAAGCTAGTAAATCTAACAAATATCAAGTGGTTTAAAAACTACCACCACACACAGGTGCTCCTCATTGAGTGCATAATTATCCTTCCCAGCTGGGGCCAATCAACACAGCAGACACAGGTGTTTTAGGAAAAACAACTCAGGTTTATCAGAGATGGTTTTGGGTGTGAAGGAAGAGGTGTAGTGCAAGGAAAATCTGGAGAGTAGAGAATGCAGAGCACAATACCGAGGAACGGCTGGAGTTCATCCTATTCAGTCTTCTTACTGTAAGAAAAACATCCTTGTAATCTGTGAGAGGACAGTTGTGGGGCTGGCACGTTGGGTGAGTAAAAGTTTCTATCCTTGTGTGCTGTCTACAGTCGTCCTGACTTCTGTTCATCCTGATTTTGTGCGTCCAACTTTGTCTTGTGGAGTTGGGTATGTGGTGTTTGCAGACTTTTAGTAGTGTTTGTAGTATGTATGTCCACAGCAAGTATTAGATTTGCTTGTTGAAATACTTCTTATTTAAAATTAAAATGAAGCAAGATGATGTAGAACTCCTAGTTTTGCACTGATACAATAGCATTAAGTGGTTGTGACTTTTCTGCCTTGGGTGGGGGGAGATTACAACGTACGGTGACACAGTGAGAGAGCTCTCTGACAGACTGTTCTCAGTAAACTCTCCTTCTGTACTCTCACTTTGGATTATCAAACTTCTCTTGTTTTCTTGGTTTTTTTAGGCATATCAGAGAATTTCTGGGTCTTGGTACCTAATCTGTGTTGCTGTTGAGATATTACTCAGACTGGTATAAGTGCTGTATCTGTCTGGGGGATTTGTCTTGGGAGCTTCTGCATTGCACTTGCTGTCTTATTAGTCTTTAACTGTGGGCATATGCTGCACATCAGACTTCCTCAAAGGTTTTTAAGGGAGAATTGAGGCTGATGATAAAACAGTTCTTGCTTTTTGCCTTTTTTTAATTACAAATACCAGATTTTCTATCTCCAGGATATATCTGTGTGGTGGCACTGCATGGGAACTGGGCCCAATTGCTCAGTTTCCACTTAACAGCTCCTGCCATAAAGCACTAGCATTATGTAGGAACTGAGAATATGCAGGGTACTTTTAAAGGGTGATTGAAAGGTATTTGAGGAAAAAGTAGCTACTGTCAGTAAACTTGTATTTGCCATATGAGGAGTCTAGTTGAAAGCAGCTGAAAATGACTGATCTAGACAATAGTGCACCTGCATGAACTTCCCTTGTAACTTCTTCATAACTGTAAGCTGTTTGGCTTGGATCAGAGTCCCCTAGGGAATATCGTCCTTCTTCTCCTGCCTAAAGCATTCCTGCTGAATCATGCAAGTACTTATTCTCTGACTTAGCAGTCAATGTCCTTCTAGTCTCCAAAATCAGCCATGAGAGCTTTCCTGCCCCCCCTTTATAGTGCTTTTATATGGTATATTTGCTCTGAATGTTTAACTGCCCATCCCAGGTGGTTATGTAGTTACTCCCTTGGAGTTTTGATATGAAAATCCTGTCTTGTAATGAGTAGTAATTACTTCTGCACAGTGGCATCTTGCTGGACCATGTCACTCAAGATTTAAGAACTGAAGTTCAGCTTTGGTTGTTCGCAGGAATCTTTCTTGTGCCAGTATGGAGATAAGTGTTTTTCTCTCCATTCTGTTATGTTTTGTAAGTTTACAGTGGACATGGACATATCTGAATTTCAAGTGTTAGGAAATTTCAATGATGCAACAATTCCAAGTTCATTGTAAGCCATCCAATTAAGTTGGTGCAGTAAGCTATTTTCTTCCCCTCTCCCTATGCTAATTATGTCTCCTCCTGGGATGATCTATTCTTTTTTGGGTCCTACTGATGTGGCAATTCAGCCTGGATTGCTGCATTATTGTTATGTTCAGTTATTATCCTCTAACTCTTGTACTGCTGAATCACCCTGTCTCATCTACTAGTGTCTTTGCTTGCAATCAGGTGGTCTGGTGACCTTGGTAGCTACAAGAATTTTACTTTGGCTTGTTGTAGGAAATAAGATATTAAATAGACGTTAAGGATTCTTCAGAACAAAGCTGTAAAGCTGTGATTCACTTACTGAGCAACACAGGCTGTACAAAGAAAAGGATTTGGAAACAAAGAAAGTCTTATAATACCTTGCTTATGCCTGGCATTTCACTCCAGTCCTTAGATAAATATGACTTACCTTTGGCATCCCTGCCCAGTTCTCTTGGGGACTAAGTTCCAATCTGCTTGCTGCAGACTGGCTCTGATTGCTGCAGCTGACAGCTGCAGAACTCAGGACTGGCCATCCAGCCAACAGCAGTGAGTTTGCAGATGTGCTTATGCTCTGCATTTCTTATGCAATCTTAAAATAAAAATCTGTGGGCAGATGATACTGGTGGTGACTGAGTTTACATATATCTGCTTTTAGTATGTCAGATAAATACATACATGTACAGATTTATTCATCTATTAAAAAAAAGTGATGTTGATTTTGACTTGTTTTGCCTTGTTCTTTTATTGCCATCTCTTTATTTTCTGTTAAATGAAAGAATGATTTGGGGGTACACTGGGGGCAGGGGGAAGGCAAACAGGAAAGGTATGATTTCTCAAATTATAGCAATATCTTTAGGAGTACATGTTAACATATGTCACTGTCATTACATCAACAAATACCATGTACTGGCATTTCTTCCAGGACAGTAATGTATAGTATAGAAAAGCCTGTACCATGTGCTTAATTTTAAGGGTAGAAATAAAAGTAAGAATGTTTTTGATTTGCTAATGAAACTGTTCAGTTCTGTTCAACAAGTAGGAAGTTACTGATGAAAAATTGTCTTCAAGACCTCTGAAGTACATGAGCTTTATGGCTACTACGTACTAGTGTTTGTAAACATTTGTGTTAGTGAAAATAAAATTTCATAATATAACTTGTTCTTTTCATAAATATCACTTCATATCACTAAAAATTTGGATGAAGAAAAGCTTAAAGATATGGTAAGGTGAAACTACCAGTATTTCTACACTACATACATACTAGTATGTATTTATCTTAGAGTACTTTGGGTTGGAAGGGACCTTTTAAAGGTCATCTAGTTCATTTAGTTAGAACCACTGCCTGCAGTTCTCTCTAAAATGGAGAAGGAAGCTGGTACATGAAGAATTTTTAGAAACAAAAATAAACAAGTTGCTTGATGTATTTACCTTGTGGATTTGCTTTGGGAATGTTGATCATTGCTGTCAGATTCCCTCTCTCTTAAGCCTACAGGCTCCCCCCCTCAGTGCAGCAGGGGCAGCAACGTCACATACTGGAGGGTACAGTGTAGGTTCTCTGTGAAGAGCAGTAGTGGCAGCAGTGGGTAATGTCCAATTGTATTGTTATTTCCCAGCTTCAATAGCCTCTTCCTTAAGCAGCTGATACTACAGCAATATTGGGGTAATAACAAATCTCTGGATGCCCAGGTTAGAAGGTCCTTGAAGGGTCATGGACATGTTTCTGGAATCGGAAAATATCTGCAGCTTTATGGAGCAAGAAAAAGCTGATTTTCATGTGATTTGAAAAACCAACACTCTTAAGAAACCTGGTAGTTAATATGCTTCTGTATCTACTTGTCTGCCTCTCCTTTTAATAAATATACTTCAGTGTATTTATTTTTTTGTGAAATACTAGCTTTTTGCCTGTCTAATCTAACTTATTTTTTTTCCCCTGCAAACTATAGAGACAAAATGATTGAAAATACTTTTGGAGCATATGGATAGATGAAATTCAATTTCTTACATATGAAAGATCCCTTAAAAAATGGAAGTGTTTTAAAGAAATCTTTCAGTGGTGTAGAAATATGCAGAAATGATGGCTAAAGTCAAGGTTCTTCATTTTATTTCTACCCTCCTTCATTACTGTGGGGTTGTTTTTACCTAAAATGAGAAATGGATGTGGCTGTCAATTTGATAGCTTTGTAGATATTACATAAAAGGATATCTGTTCAAATCCTCAGTATTATCTTTGGTGAATCTGGCTGTATGTTCCTCTAAGCTTTGTTCATTGTTCTTTTAACTGACTTGGGGGTGTGTTATTTCTTTGTTTAGCAAGGCTTGTAGTAAAATGTCTGTTACTTTCAATCTAGAGCCTGTTTTGGCCTCTTTAGTGGAACTTTGAAAGCTGTGTGCATTTTGGATGATACCAACTCTTTAGTGCACTGACTCCTGTCCTACTTAGAGCTTTTATTTTCCCTGCTGGTTAGACAATCCATACTGATGAATGGTTCCAGTCTTCATTTAAAAATAATTTCTGTCTATTGCCTGGCTTTGGGTTTTCTGGGTTCTCCGTGTAATTTGTTGTTATATTTCTATTATATTGGAACTCTATACTCAGTTTCAATTGACTTCAGAAGAACATAAAGTATAAAACAATTGAGTTCAATCGAAGAAAAACAATCCTCTCAGTGATCAGTAAAGCACAAAGGTGGTGCTTTTCTGTAGGAGCACCAGATGCATGTGTTGTACTTACCAGCTTCAAGGGGTTTTCATGCTTTTTTTTTGAAATATCATTTTTTTATAGACACTCTACTACTCAGAAATCAACTGTGACATTGTACATGTCTAAAGTAGTTGATAAAAGCCCATCTGGAGCATAACCAGCCATTCCAAGAATTAGATTTGATGATATTCTTCAAACTTATGGATTTTCTTGGATGACTGTATTGGAGAATTTATCAGCTCCACTTTTTCTAAGGTTGATCTTCAGGGCTTGTGATTCTGGAAACCTGTAAACCACATATATCACAGATTTTTCAATTACAAAGTAGTGAGATACTTTTGTTCTATTTCAGCGCTTAAATAGTTCTTGAAAAGTGTGGTAAAATGTTTTGAGAAAGTAATTTTTTGATCACTTGAAAAGAGGAAATATTGATAATAACTCAAAACTTTGCAGGCTGAACCTTTATATTTAAAAATAACACAGCAAGCCCTTGCAGTGATGGAACCATTAGCTGGACTTTTCATGAAGCATCACATTTTGTGGAGAAGGATAATGCTTTCCCAGGTGCAGAAATGACTAGCTAGTTTTATTCCATTGCTTCCAATTTTCTGCTTCCCAGAAAATATGCTTGAATCTTTCTTTCTTTACTAAGTGAAGGTCTATGGACCAACACTAACCAAAGATGAAAAAATAGTCTTTTTTTCTTAAAGTGCAAGAGGGGAAAAAGTGTTATGGGTTGTAATTTTCTTTGAAAAGGAAGTAGGTTAAAAAGGTTGCAATATGCCCTTTTATTGTCACTCATAAAGGCTAAGCTGTTACTGGGAGTTATGTGAAAAATCATGTTTTAGTTTGGCAGACAATATCATCTATTTGTCAAGGCATTGCAGGGGTTTTTTTCTGGGTCAGAATTAACATCTTGGCAACCTTGCTCCTATCTATTTTTATTTTCATGCATATTTTAAAATAAAAAGATCCTTTGCAAAGCTTGTAGCCTGCACAGCTTTAACATAGACCTGGGAGATGCACACACGTGTTGCATCTTTTTGGTCACACAGCTTTGCTCCACAGTACTCATGACAAATCTTGGCTCCTTAGAATTTTGTGAATAAAACCTGGGGTTTAATTCTTTAGCAAGGCATAAAAAAAAAAAAAGAAAAAAAGAAAAAAAAAGATTTAGACAAAGAAGACTGGGAATAAGAATTAAGGTATGTCTTCAAATGCATACTGATATGTGAAGGTTGTGTATTATAAACAGCCCTTCTGGAAAGCCATGTGCTCTCGAACCTGCACATACCAGCACAGGAGGGTTTCTCATGAAGTTAAGCAACATGTATACTTGAAGTGGCTCATAATTCAGGGAACAGAGCAGCGGCCAATAACGGCAATACATGATTTCAAGGGTCCCACAGCTGTTATTGATAACGTCAAAAAATTCCATTATGTATACATTATATTATGAACATCCAATCTACTCAATGTTCCTGTTTGCAGTTTTCATACTGTGTGGTGTGATAGGTGAAAAAAGGTTGTGTCTCTTCACAGAAAGAAATTGGCGTGGGTTTTGTTGTTCTTGTTTGGTGGTGTTTTTGTCAAGTTCCATAGAATTTATGTAGTTGGTTTTAGTGTGGTAACTACAATCTTATAACAAGTTGAGTTTAGTATAAGTTGAATATGCAAGGCCCCTGATAATTGGTGAAGATAGTCAGATCTAAACTTTAAAGGGGCAGTATAAAACAAACAATCACCCCAAACAACAAATGTAGTAGAGTTCTGTGCTAAGTCTTTGGAAATAATGATTGAAAACAGAGTTTGCAGATGGTACTGAAACAGAAAGAACAAATATTGAGCAATGCAGTTACACATGAGGAGGGTTTTGTTCATAAGTACCATGTGTGAAGTGGACTGTTCATTTGATACAAATGCAGTAGCAGATGCTGCCAATGTCTCTATTATGGCATTATCACAATAAGCCAGTATTTTATTCTTGTTGTGTACAACTGTCTTGCATGTTAAAAATTATTATAATCATAATTTGTGTCATGGTGAGTTATTACAATGTACAATCCTCATGTACTTTCAGTACCCACGAATTTTTAGTTTGATCAATATCAATATGTTGATACTGATTGAAATATTGCAGCTGAACAATAAGGCCCTCCTTGTCATTCTGAAAGATGGTTCTAATTTACTTGTATTCTGTTCTTTGGTTCAATATGTTACTTGTTGGTGATTTGTACTTGCAGTTCTTAAATCCACAAAGACAAAGAATTTAAGGAGTCCCCTTTCAGCCAACTGTAATTATAAAATTTTGTTTTGAATGCAGTTAAAAAGTATAATTTGTGTTTCAGTGATTGAGGATAAGAAAATCCTTGATCCACACTAAGTATTTTCACCAGTTATGCCTCAGTACCATCATGAAGATTTCTTTGTTTAACTGCCTGATATAACATACCTATTTCTAGGCTAACACTTCTGGAGCTGTCACTTGCTCACACTTGATTTCTTGAAGCCTGCCTGTGTTTTCAAGTTCTTGTCTTGCTGTAACTCACAGAAATAACAGCAGAACTAATGCTATCTATAAATTTTCTGTTTTGCATGTATTATTATATTCTATGTCAAGATGTTATATATAAACTTTCTGTTGCTTATAGAACACTTGTTCTATAAATAGCTATTTGTTCTTTGGCTGGAATAGGTGCTGTTCCAAACTTTGCCAGTTCATTTGAGGTCTACAGCAATGCTGTAAAGGAAACTGGATGACATCCTGAAATGCATCACTGATTTCTATGTTAAATGTGCAGGCAACATTAAAACAAGAGCCAGCACCTTCTGACCTCCCTTATGCAGCTGAATTAACAGTTAAAATGACATAGATTTACCATTAGCATCAGTCTTTGAGCTGGAGGCACTGGGTCACAGTGCTCTGTATCTGCCCTGCGGAAAAACAGAGCTAAAACATTGATATTGAAAAACTGCTTTTCAATTTCTGCATCTTGATGGTGACAATCTGAAAAGAAAACTACACTAACTCAAACTCAGTGTAAGAGCTGTGGGGTCAAGGTTACCCAACTGATCTGTTTTGTCCATTACTTACACAGAAAAAGAAGCCAAGGGAATTGGATGCTTACCTTGTTTTTCTCTTTCAAGAGTTTCGAGTTTCACTTATCCCTGCCTTTGTCTTGTACTCTGTAGAGATTCTTCCCAGATGAAATGGGTTTGAATTTTGAATATAGCTTGACTTATATTCTTATTTCCAAGACTACTGCCATTGAAAACTGAATGTACCTGGTAATTTTTTCAGTGCTGTCTTTAATTTGAACTCAAAGTTAACCACATTTAAATTAATAATTTCACTGCAAACTTGAAGAGTCTTTTTGGAGCTATGAGTAAATGAAAATGGGAGGAAATAAAGTGCAGGTTTGTGTTTTGAGAGTGCAGCACTAGTTGTATTTCTTGCAATTCTGTTTTTTTGGGTCCTTGCTTTTAAACTCTTTTTCTGATTTTAGGCAAATTGCAGAGCTCAATTTTGAAGTCCTTAACCCGGTGATAAAAATTTCGGCCTGAGTAAGATGTCTGATGTTTTCCCCCCCACCAAGTGCTCTGGGAATGTAATTAGTGCTATTAAAATAAACTAGATTGCATTTTCAATTAAAGTTTCTATTTTCAAAACTCAGTAGCTCCAATGTCCTTTCAGATCATTACAGAAGTGTCTCGGGTTGAGCTGGCAAAACGCCAACTGTCCGAGACAGAGTGAAAAAGGGTTCTTCCCCCCCAACCAGCTAAA
>JAWWEV010000024.1:13705999-13860688 GCA_035583235.1 Hafferia zeledoni | reverse complement strand
CCCTGCTGAGCAACAACTAAAACATTGTTGGGTTATCAACACTGTTCTCATCCTGAATCCAAAACACAGCACCATACAAGCTACCAGGAAAAACTTTAACTTTCCCAGCTGAAAGATGAATTTAAAGGGTGCCATTAGTGTATTTGAGACCTACTTTGCAAGGTGAATTGCTACAGAGAATTTATTTTGTTCTTACCATGTTTTTACATGGCAGAAGGCCTCCAGAATTATTATGGGCATGGGTTTTTTTGTTTAAATGTTGTATAAGAGAATGGAAACAACCCTTAACTTGTCTCTCACAATGTATTAAAAAACTTGCAGTGTTACAATGTGGTTTTGCTAGTACCCCATGCTGTGATAAAGAAATGGTTGCTCCCAGAAGAGCCTGATGGACAAGAGAAATAAATATTAAAATTTACATGAATTTGCATGCTTTGAAGTATAATTGTTTTACATGTTGGACCTTCAAGAAGGAAGCTGTTCCTAATTACAATTCTGTTCATGAGCAGAAAAGAAGTGATATATGACTATGACTTTTCACAGCTCCATTATTTAATCTTTTGATAGCTTAGAATTGTCTTTATCTGATAGATGCGTCTCCTTTTTTTTTTTTTTTTTGGTAAAATTTTCAACAAAGAGTTTATTTCCTCTGTGGAGTAGTATATGAAAGGTCTCAAGTCTTCAAACAGCACAGTGAGGGGAAAATAGAAATTGTGAAGCAATGTAAGATGTGACCAGGTGATAAAATTGTCTAGTTAGCTTGTTTTTCTGTGTATACTAATGAAAATAAGACCTTTAGTAAGTTTATTGTATGGTCTATGAAAAGTAATATTACCAGAGAGTACTTTTGAAGATTATACTCAAAGCTGCCAGTCCTCTAACAGAAGAGCTGCTTGTCGGCAGCACACCAGTGGTTTTCTTTTGTGCAAGTCTTCCATTATTTGATCAGCCTTATTAAAGACTTTACTAAACACTAAATCAAAATTAGCCATGCCCTAACTATCTGTGTATTGATCTGGCACTGTTACTCCTGGTTCACACAGTTAATATCAACTGAGAGGTTCTCATTCGAGAATAATTCCATCCTGAGGGGACTCAATTGTCAGAACTAGAAAGTACAATATATTTCTGACCAGTAAGTAGTAGACTTTTCTTGATCTGAAGTTTACCAGCCTGCTCCTTTGGGACTGACATGTTTGATGCACTTTTTATTGGCACATAACTATTACTAGTACCACTGTTTGCCACTTACAATTTAATTAACTCCGTTGCCAAGGTTTTTTTTTTCTAAAGTAGCCTAAGGCTTCAACTAAGAAACATGTTAAATATGCTCTGCTAATGCCACCTGCTGATCCTGAGAGTACATGTCTGCCTGCAGTTTCATTTTATGCACAGTTTTCTTATGCCATTCTGTATATGTTCAATGGATTATTTCTCATATACTTTGTCATAGTGTTATTTCAGATCCGTAGTAATGAATTAGTTCTGGCTCTTAGTTCCGGGTGCAGTAACTTCACTTTAGCTCTAGTCCAATTCTTAAAGTGTAATTCTGGTTGTTAAAAGCAAACAAGAGAACCCAACTTAGTCCTTGTTCTCATTGTTGGGTACTAGTTCCCTGCATAGTTAAACTGCAGACTTACATATTTTATAAAGCTGTATTGGAATGGCTTATTGTATCTTATTGTCTCACAAAAACTTTGTGTGTCTGCAAATGTGTAACTTCTTGGGCTTGTGACACAGTGCAGTTGAACTGCTTCATTTTTTTGGCCCAATGTTTTGCTGTCTTTGTTGCAGAGGAGTCATGTACAACATGGCCCTGCTGATCAGGTTTACAGGGGTGATAAAAATTTTTTTTGCTGTGAACAGTCTTTGCTTTTCTGATTGATGGAGTTCTGCCAATAGCACTGAGAGGCATGATGCACCTACAGCCCCACATTTTTTAGCATGAGTTTAACAGTGAATTGGTTTTGTTTTAAACCTTGTGTTTGAGTTTCTCTGCTTGCACAGTTCAATGGGATGTAAATAACTGAAATAATCAAGTCTTGGAATAACACTGTATCAACCTGTAAATAAACAGTGTGAATGGGTCTGAATGAGACTGTACAGAACAAGGGGAACACTTCGAAAGTTTAGGTTAGTGAAAGTCTGCTTTTCACATTAGCCTCCACTGAAGGCATGGTTTGGGAGTTGGGAAGGGATTATTGTGATAGACTAGAATGTGACAGGCATGTGCTTAAACTGCTGAAAGAGTACTAATACCATGTTAGTGGAAAAAAAAAGCTGAGCTATTAGCACCATTAATTTACTTCTACAGTAGCGTCTCCTCAGGCTTGACAGACCTGCCCCTTGAGGGGTGAGAGTTTTGTATCTTTTACATCTGCTTGTTTCAGCCAGAACCATATCCTTTGCCCTTATAATTATGGACATAATAGCTGAAACAAGATCTGCTTCTTGGGTTTGATGGGGTTTTAAAAATATTTGATTAATATTTATAACTAAGCTTTTTGTTGCTCAGTCTTACTTGTGTACTCTGCTGTTCCTCTCATAGGACCCATTTCTTTAGCTCATCTGATTCAAATGTCTGTTGTCAAAATACTTTAGAATACTTCAGGTTGTTGCTGCCGTTAACACCTTTCTGTTTTAGTTTTGGCTGATACGTGTGTGCATAGAACTAACACCATAATTTTCTGAGTTTAAAAAATCCCTGTTACAGCTGCTTGAACTCCATTTTGCTTTGGATTGGAACTTGCATACTTGCCTCTTTCCCCCCTCCTCCATCCCATATTGTGTCTCTGAGGTGGACTGTGCCGAAATGCTGTAGCAGCTCTTGAATATAGTTATTAAAGGAAATATAAGGCGAGAAACTCTCACATTAACACACCCTGTGTGGAGACCTGCTGTGCCCACACGAGGACCATGCAAAGTTCATGTCATTTTAAAACACCGTCATAAAAGAAAATTAGTTCTAACTCATAGACTTCATTAATATTGAAGAGTAGAGTTAAGAAATACTACAAAAAGGTCTGAATGTACCTGAGTCTTGCTTTTAAGTCTAACAGGGTTTTGATTACTGTTGTATTAGAGCACTTAAGAACAGTCTGATTCTGACAAGTAAAATGAAGAGGTTACATGGTCTCCCCATATTTAATTTTGAGGAGAATGGTTCAAAGGTGTAGTACAGAGGTAACTACATCTGATCTGCAAGGATCCCCTAATAAATGACACTGTGCACAAATGTACTACTAGAAATCCAAGATGTAGTAAAAATGTGCATACCTAACTCTGACGGTGTCCAGATATGTGCAAAAATTAATCAAACTCCTTTTAATCCAGAAATCAGGGTCCAGCTTGCTGACTGATTTTTTTTTTTTTTTTAATGCATTTTTGAATGTTGCAAGCATACTAACAAAAGTCTCACCCAGCATTATTTAGGCTGGGAACTCTGAACTGACTAGAGCAGACTTTTTCCTCTGTCAAGTTTTCATTAAAATTTAAAATACATATTGAAGTTTGTGGTGTCAGCAAAGAAATTTCTCCTGCAGGATTCAGCTTCAGGACTTTGTGCTCTGGGACGACCCTGCTGGAGCAGGGAGGTTGGCCTATGGCAGTCCCTTCCAACCTGCCTCATTCTGTGACTTCAGCACTTCAGTCCCTGTGTTGGTGTATTGCTCCCGCTCTCCCTGCTGTTATTTCTGCAGCACAATAGCCATTAGCCAGGAGCTGAGGGCTCTGCTCCAGTGTAGGCAGGTTCACAGCCGGTGCACAGCCTTTAAAGCTTATGATGATCATTGTCACGGCACTTTCCACACGCAGACTTTCCCTGCTCACAACAAACAACTCTCAAGCTCAGTGCACATCCCCTCCTAACCTCTTACTGAGGCTTGACAGTCTGGCACAACTGCAGATTCTGCAGCTGGTTTTCTGTAATGAACTGGAACTGGCATTACACGGGTGCAGGCTCCGTGTTAACCCGTGATTGATGTGTTATTTCACAAGGTAACTCACTGTGTGTGTGTTAGTGCAGAACAGACGTGTTCCACTGCACACAACGGGTTCACTCTTCACTAGATAAATATAATGTGAGTAATTGAAGTTCATTATGTAAATACCTCTGTATGACACTTTCATGGAGCAGTAATGGATTTTGCAGAATATTTTTCTCCTATGTAGGATGTTATTTTTAAAGCAATGCAGCACTGTCCATCAGGAAGGAAGATTCTAAGCCTACAACTTAGAACACTTCATTATGACTTAGCCTGACTTGATTTGAACTATAAAAATACCTTGGCTTTCTCCTCTCAGCAGTAGGTATTATTTGGTGTGTTAGACCATGTTGTTATTTTTCTATTTATTAAGCATCTAGAGCATGGAAAGTGAACAGGGGTGGAATTTAAAAGAAAAGGAACGTGCTGCCCTAAACAAAGGGAAAGAGATAGGAGAGTGAAGAGAATGTGATGGAGAAGTAGAGAAATTGAGGTCTAAAGGCACAGTTGCTTGTGGTACTACTGGAAAAATGTCTGAAACTTAAAAAGCCTCTTCCCAAATCCTGAATTTATAGAATTTATTTCAAGTATTTCCCTACCTGCATGTGCATATATTAGTGCTGGTACAGAGATAACAACAAATATTTCAATGTAATAATAGACATGCATTCCAGTGTGAAAAATATGAACAAGTCTTCTGTTGGTGAAGGATCATTAAGGATGAAATAAAGAACTAAAAGATACCCCTGTTAACCTTATATTATTTTTTTCTGACAATATGGTTTTAAATCCCATCTTCTTATAGCATAGGCAGCTTTCTGTCTCAGCCTTGCATGCTGGCATGTAGAAAAAACCCCAGCCAAACAAAAAAAGAACTGGCAACTCTTATTTCTCAGATTGTAGTTTTTTGTTTTTTTATTGTTTTTTTTGTTTGTTTGTTTGTTTTAATGAGCCTTTTCTACTTGGAATTTGTAGCATGCCCCTTGTTTCTGGGCATTAAAAAGTAAATGTGTGAAAATTTATAATTTTATTTCTGTTAGGTTATTCTGTTTTTCAAATCAAGGAGAGTGTCTTTGCTCCTTACATTGTCTGCTAACACCAAGATGCACAATGAAGTCATGTCAGTCAGCTCTGTGAAAAGCAAGGTTGCAGAAGTTTGCAAAGACAGATCTCTGTGTCGTGGTGAATTCCAGCCAATACTGTAACGTGTCTGAAGACCTTGAACAGGCTTCCAATTTAACAGTGTCTCTAAAATATCGACATGCAGTGAACGGAAACCTTTGTGTGTTTTTGCTGTAGCCAAGTTCCCTGCATATCGAACAGAAACCTCTAATGAGGAAAAGAGCTTCAATAGACTTAAAAAACAGCTCAAGACTATAAATGAATGAAGGGCAAAGCCAGATAACACAGCTGCTTTATGTAATGGGTAGCCTGTCTTCAAACAACTCGACTGTGAAATGGTGCAAGCCTTGAGATTATTACTTTTCCCCAATGGCAATTTGTATTCTCGAGCAGTGTGTGCACTACTGTGTTCCCGCCTCAGGATGGGGGTGGCAGGATGCTGGCTGGTCCTTATGGTGCCACTTGTGCTAACTAAGGGCAATTGGGGCACTGCAGTTTTCCTAAAGAAATCCTCAGTCACTTCGCCTACAATTCTTCAAAATACATAACTCCACTTCTCTTGGTAGTACAGTCAAGGCAAGATGCCCAGAGAGATGACATGTGTTGTCTTCAGCTACTGCAGTTCCCTGGTCTTACATATTTCTTGAAGCAGTAACTGCTGCTCTAAAAAGTGCTCCTTGAAGTGCCTGCTGTTGTGAGTGCTGCCTTTTGCTGCCAACAGACCGTGTGATCAGATGTTACCCAGGGTGGTATGAAAGAGCTCAGCTTTGCTAAAGAACTGTACTGACTGCATGCATCAGTAGGTTAAGGACTGGACATGTACTGATTATATCCAGAATGACTTTAAACATTGTCTGGGGAAATTATTAAAAGTTTTTATTGACTTGATTTTTGGAGAACTTATCTCTTCAGAGCTCTGCAGTTTCTCAACTGTGTGTTATGGCTTTCTTTGCCTGGGAGTAATTAGTTTGGCCAAGCAACAGACCAGAGTGGGGCCACTAGCTTTATAAAAAATGCGAGACCATAATTTCCAGTTATGATTTTATTGATATGAATAACTTGTGTAGGACTAAGGTAAATGTGCAGAAAAGGCATTTAGTCATAACTTTATTCTCGCCAACCTCTTAGATACAATGCTCCTATGCAGACAGACAGGTAGTGCATTCTCTGTCTTTTTCTATGCATTCCTGTCTTTTCCTATATCTTTGTTTTACTCACTTTTGGCAGGGTAGGTGCAAGAATAGGAGAGCGAGCCATTACAGGTATTACTCCTCTCACACACAGGGAGCACAGTCTGCCAGGGGAAGATGTCTTAGGATGTTTTTCTGCATACAGGAGATAATAAGCAATCAAATCATTACTGTGATTGCCAAAGTATCTACAGTATAAATGTGCTGAATTATGTGTGATGGTTAGCACATGAAGCAAAAAGTGTGTAGAGATGAAGCGTCTCAAAAAATGCAGCTTCTGTGTCTAACTTCTAGCACAGAACTGTTAAAAAGAAGTGCTATTGAAATGTTGTAATGATAATTGTTAATTATTTTTCCTTTTTTTAGTTCCTTTGGTCACTAAAAAGATCTGACTACAGATTTTAAAGCTGGTAGTGCGAAGCAGGGGGTTTCCCAGGAGAGCAGCTTGGAAAGATAACTTTAAACAGAGCAAGTAGATGACACTTCAGGTGGAGATTCTCTGGTGGGAATAACACCCAAGTGAATTAGCAGTGCACTGATGAGCAGGTCATGGTCTCAGTTGGTGACGGATGGCAGTAGGTGCTCTTAGGAGCTTGTGGCTTTAACACTGGAGTCAAGTGCCACAGGAACACAGTGTGAGGAAGGCTTTTCTTGGAGCTCTGACACCTCCTGTTCTGGAGACTGAGCAGCTTCTGCAGCTTGGATTTATGGTAATTTGAGATAGAACTGAGCACAGGCTGTGATTTAGGTGGTATGGGCAGCAGTCTGTCCAAGTCAGAGGGATATCTGGGACGAAATAGCCTTCACTACATTTATAAAGAAGGGCAGAAGCATAGAATTGAGGGATCAAAGAAGTTGTTTATGGAATTTGATGTGTTTTTGTGAGAAAATGGGCATTATCATTCTGTGATTTGGAAAAGTGGGACTTGCAAGAGGTAAAGATGAAAACTAAAAATAGACACAGGAATGAAAAACAAAATGGTGAGGGAATAAATGTATTGGGACCTTAGTTTTCAAGTGCTAGGTTGTGTATCAGGTTGTATAATGCTCAAGAAAAGCTCCTGGGGTCTGATGTCTTTTTTAAACTCTTTCATTAACAATGACAAGATGTCCTGTTGCTTTTTTTTCCCCCAGCAGCCCTCAGCTAATTCAAAAAATTAATTCAAAAAATGCCAGTTTGGAAAAGATAAGAAGTTTACTCTCCATTAAAATGAAGGCAGTTATTTCTAGTAATGTCTGAGAAATGGAGGGATGAGAACAGCACACTTTTTTACTCTTATTTGAGAGGTCATTTATAAATGGTACATATAACAAAATATCCCCTCTGGGTTTAGGGGTGGCGTCACTGGCCTTTGGTAAAATATCACATTGAATCCGTTATCTAATTCCAACATATTGGTCCCAGTTGAAGATTAAGCAAAAGTATTTTCATGACACAAAAGAACCCCACACCAAAATAAACCCCACAAAGCCCCCAGCCCTCAAACCCACAAAACATTGGAATGGGATAACACCCTATAATAAGAAGTTTGGTTCAGAATTTTCCTTACTTTTTCTGGTTTTTTCCAAAATTTATCTAGTAATGTGTGCTTCTAAGTAGAACTAGAGTATGAACTGGCATTTGTGGGTGGTGATTTTTTTCCTTTTCTTGTTACAGATAGAAAGGATGGCTATATTATGGCCTGAACTTGTTAGTGTTAATAGTTAAAATGGAGTGATACATTAGAAAGTAATAAGCACAGCAGTCTGAGTGTGTCTGTTGCAATGACAATATGATGGATTAACAGCCTGTAAAATAGAAATGCATGCTCTGGCAAATATTTTACCTAACACTTATTAGTATATTTATGGATATCAATTTTGCTTTTACTTTGCATCTTTTAAGCATAATCATGCTTTAATGTATTGATACCATGCAGTAAATCTGCTATTTTTCAGCAGGTGAAGTCATGAGCTTCCCATGATACATAATGTCAAGCTGTATTATTAAAGTAGAAGTAGAATTTGGTCCCTGTACACAGGCCAGAATTTGAAAGCCCAGAGTAAGAGACTACCTTGTAATTTTTTTTTTCTGCGATAGAGTATTATTTTGTGTGGTGCTGGAATCATTCATTATGCCCAAGTCCACTTTGGCCCTGGACTTTTGGTATTACAGAAATGCCCTAATAATAGGTTGTTTCCTCTGTCTACAGCAGCAAGGTTTCAACAAATGCTCCCTAGAAAAAATAGAAAAAATGCAAAGTGATAGTAACCACTGAGGAAATGAAACTGGATTTGCATGAAGTAGCAAGTCTTAAATAGTTTTTATCAGGTTGCTATTGTGACCGGAAGACAATTAACAAAATGCCTACATTATTCTTGAAGTTAAATAAGTTTCAAACTCTGAAAGGTTAAGAAATTTACTTAGTGCTTCTTAGTACTGTTTTAGACTTACTGAAACCTGTTTGCTTTTTGATAATTCTTAGTGGCTTTTCTCTGCAATTGTTATCAAACATTGAAGTCAAATATTCTCACAGGACATTTTACTATGTTGATAGATATTGTTTTTCTTTATGCAACAATTTAACAGAATTCATTACCACAACGTGTTACTTTTTAATATATGCTATTTCCAGTAGCCTTTTGAGATAACTTTGATTTTTAGAATCAGAGTTCACAATAAATTAACAAGGCTCAACAAAGTGATACAGCAGAGGTGAATCACAGGTTAGCAACTGCTGCCGTAGAATTATTCAAAATTAATTTTCTGTAACATCAGTAAGTGGCACTGTGTTGAATACACTGCCAGTTTCTTGAACTGATATTCAAGACTTCATGAGTGTCACGTTCCCACCACAAAATTCATACTTGTGATGCAGGAATTAATTGGAGAGTGACAGAATTATAGGTCTCTGAAGTACCTTATGGCTTTATGTAATTACTTGACATAATGCTGTTTCTTGGATCAAAAGCCATATTATAGTTTTCAACTTCGCAATAAGGACATTATTTTGAAAATAATTAAAGGCTGATCTAAAGTTTGTAGGTTGCTTTCAGCTGAGTGAGAAACTTAACCTCCCTGACAACAGTGGGTCAACAGATGACACTTTCATCTCTCTGTGCAAAAGGCTCTCTTTAGAAAGTGGCTGCTCAGGACAACTTCTCTTTCCTCTCCCCTCGAATCCATCATTTTTGGTACCCAGCATTTATGTGCCACTAATCCTGCCAAGATCTGAAGTAAAAGCAGCACATTTCCTAAACTTTGAAGTCTCTATTTAGGGCTTTGACAAGGGCCCCTTAAAGTGGCTCTGAGGAATTTGCAAGGTTGGGGTGAACATTCACAGGCCATTATAGACATGTCTAGTGGCTCGTTCTAGTGTGTAGACAGTAACAGATTAGCACTTCGATATGTTGTGACCTCTAGCCTTCATTTTTTGTCATCAGAGAAAGAATGCTAGTTAGGTTTGTTTCCATAATATTCTGTCCATTATATTGGAGCCCTTAATTACATTTTTAAGGCCTATCTTCAGTTTTTGAGTATTTTGAATGCATTTGAAAGCATTAACACTTGCAACCTAGCACTAGCTTTGGTAGTAAAAAGGTAATTTATTTGCTTAGAGAAGAATTCATTTCCTAGCATGAAACCAAATGCAGACTTCATCTTAATAGTTGAAAATTCAGAATAAATGAAGCTTATGTAAAATGGCACTAACAGACTAGAGCTACAGTGGACTGCTGAAATTGGATTTGGTTAGCTATAAACATAATTAGCTCAAAGCATTCTAGCTTGCCATGCAGTGTGAGCTCTCATAGGCTGGGATGTGATAATGCTTTGCTCTTTTGCATTTTAACTCCTTGTGGAGATGTGAGAGCCAGCTGATCGTGGGCTTTGGAGCAGCTAAATTAACCACATGCTCCTTGGGGCTTTATGGCAGACTGTGAGGTTTATTTGGTGTTGAAGTGTGCTAAAGATAATGTGACAGTGACCTAAAATGCTGTACTCGTGTCATACCAACTATAAGCTTATACAGCATTTTAAAAAAACCTTTAGAAACTGTATTCATTAGCATGTAATTGATTGAGTATATGTAAATATAGGTTGCATATGCCCTTAATATTGTCATGAATGAAATATTAGTGTTTGATTTCAGCTGAACAGTATATAGAAACAGGGTGATACTATTATAAATTTACCTGTGAAATACTGGTTCAGAATTTTTGCAGAATATTTATTTCTACAAGACAATAGGTCATGCCCATTATGTGCAATTGTGTTCCTTTAATCCAGTGAGTAATGCTGCTTGACCTCAATCCTGGTTGTAAGTGGGTTGGAATCAGTCAATAACTAGGCATTCCCACACCAGTGAAACACTTAGATTTATACACATGGGACCTTCATAAAACTCTAAGAATACGTGTACATATGTTAATTCTCTCTAGAACAGACCTAATGTACAGTCTTTTGCTCTTTCTCAGATATACAAACTGCTTGAAACACATAAGGCTGTGTTCTCACAGCATGCACACACTATTTAATGAATCCCTCCACCATTGGGTTGTTTCCAAATAATAAATTCAAAACCTTCAGCTTTTGCCTTTCATTTGACAATCTCAAGTTTTGCAAAGCTGAAATGACTTTTGTTATCCCTTTGTTTCTTCTCTTCCCATTTTCCATGTGTTACTGTATGTGAAACATTAAATTTGCAGAGAAGTAAGGGAAAGTTGTATACAGGACATTCTATTAAATTGTTTATTGCATGCAGTGCCTACATCCCTTCACTTCCTCCCTCTTTTTTACCCTCCCACTGCCTTTCTTTGAGAATCTTTTAAGAGAAAAGGGAAAAGGGAGATAAGGGACATTTTAATATCTTGAAACCAACCAACAAAAAAAATTTCACTACAGTGAATACACCTAAGGATTATAATCTTAATATTTAGAATTGCAGAGGAATACAGTACACAGCAAGTATTAACACCACCTCATGCAGAGTACTTAAGGCTTTTCTATTTGTGCAATATCTGAATCTTCTAATATATATGTAATACAGATAAACAGACGTATTTCCTTTCTTGTGTTTTTTTTTTAAATTTATTCCCAGTGGAGATGGCTTACATCTTCAGCAAGGCTTTTAGTACTTCAACGTTCCACATTTATTACTTCTGTTTAGAACTCATTGTAGATAAGCATCTGAAAAAAGAAATACAATAAACATTGGTGTTAATTATATCATTTCTTCTTACTCTTCTCCCCTTCACCATATGTTCTTTTTTGTCCATGCCTCTTGATTGACTTTTATTAGGGCTTGATACGTGTCTGATCACAGACCTCAAAGTATGCTCTGATGATGCAAATGTGACCCTGCTTCTGCACCCTTTTAAATGTGTAAATATATCTGAGGTAGACAGAGGAAAGAACAATGGGATTAATTCATCATGTAGTTACTATGTCTATTTATGTACAGCACTTTCCCTTAGTCTCTATTCCCTACTTTAGTCTTTGTGTCTCACATTACCCTTTGCCCTTGACCTGAATTATTTGTTTGTTTGTGGGTATTTTTTTGTGTTTGTGGTGGGTTGGTTTGGAGCTTTTTCTTCCTTCCCCTCTAAATCCCTTGGTTATTTTCCCAAATGTGATCCTCTGAAAAACCTTTGGGAATTCATCAAGTTTCTCTGACTGTGTCTGTGACTTTCTATTATAACATTTTATCCATATGTCCAAATTTTATTTCTGCTTTCATGG
Organism: Hafferia zeledoni; assembly: GCA_035583235.1. NCBI lineage: Eukaryota > Metazoa > Chordata > Aves > Passeriformes > Thamnophilidae > Hafferia > Hafferia zeledoni. The sequence continues at coordinate 13,848,674 of JAWWEV010000024.1, read as the reverse complement.
GGAAAACAGCTTCTTTCATTTTCTGTGAGCAACTAAAATGCCCCATTGTGCTTGATCATCAAAGACAAAGAAGGAAATTAGATGCCATTTTTGTTCCTAAAAAATGGGGGCCCAGGAGCAGGGCAATCTGATTTGATGCACTTGCATGGGGGGCTGCGCTCCTGAGCCCACTGGCATATAAATAACTCACCTGAACCTAATGCTAAGAAGCATTTTGGTTTCACAATGTAAATTTGCTTTGAGCATAAATGTCTTCCTTCTCTGGTCAGTTATCTGTACATATATTTTTGTAGTGGGATCAGCAATAATTCCAGATTCAGCAGTTATCTATGACAGCATAAGGACATGATGGAAATGCCTTATGACTTCCAAAAGATAAATTCATTACTATGTTTCTTTGAAACTTGTCTTTCTTCTGCTGCTGCTTCAGGACATCACGATGCTGTACCAAATAATGAAGCATACTGCTCCATCCCCAGTACAAAGGACTCGCCTGCAGAACTTACCATTTATTCTTTCTATGTTTTCCTTGGTCCTTCCTTATGAAAACATGTTTAAGGAAAGTTTCTGCATCCTTATGAGAACGTTCATTTTGAACATTGTGTAAAGACTGCAGTGATCTGCATCCCAGGAATACTCAGTGGTGGTCAGGCCAGAACACAATAGTGTGACAAAGTGTGGTGGCTCTTCCAGTGGTCAGTGGTTTGTGTGTGTTCTGGTATAACCTCTCTTTCTATTCACTGAATTATTGAGAAGAACTGATTTGCTGCACGGACATAACCACTGTTTATTAAAGAAAGCTGCTGAAAGCACTCTATGGTATAGTGCACACAAATGTTTGTTTATGCAAAAGAAGGTGGTCAAGGTTGTGCTGTCAATCACTTTTTGAAGTGATTTTTTTTTTTTAGACTAGGAGTAGTAGATGTAGGATTTCTGTATTAAACAAATGTGAATGCCCAGTTATACACAAACCAAATGAATAAATTGTAGCTCTTGTGTAGGTATTGAATGTATGATAAATGTAAATGAAGTCAAAGTCAGACAAGTGACTTCATCATCTTTTCTTGCCAATAATTAGTGGTGTGTTTTAATATGTCTTGAATTTCTCAGGCCTGTTGAACACAGTCACATTGTATGTGTTTTCAAAAAGTTTCTAGGGCTTTAAGTAGTTCTTTGAAAAATGAAGCTGGGCTGTCACTTGTCACCAGCGTGCTGTGTTGACTTGAAGCAGATAAGGATTTGTGTTAATGTAAAAACAGTTTGAATCTTGCAAAATGAGCCTTATGAATTTCTTTCCTGGCATTGTTTAGCATGCAAAAAGAGCTAAACAGCACAAGTATTGAGGCAGTCTACTGTTCTTGTTTTATTCCTAGCTTGAAAAGATACTATTGTTTATGTAATATGTTCAAAGGGGTACATAATTTATTATATATTGTTAGCCATATGCATTTTTACATTTCTGCCTGCAGGTAAGCTGAACACCTGGTGACATGGCAGCATGTTTAAAACATTGCTTAGAAAACCCACAATAACAGTACAGATAATAGGTCTTTCAAAATGATTGAGTAATACACAAAATAAATTTCACTTTTAACAAAAAATTCTGTATTGTCTCCCTATGAAGGTAATAGTATAGAGTGAAATATGAGCTATTTACTGTTCCTGGTGGGGGTGGTCGGTGGGTGGTAAAAGTTGCAGGGTACTGTGCTACTCTGCTCTATACAGTTCCCTTAAGATAGTCTTTCTGTCTTTAAATTTCTAGTTTCTCCTGAGAATTCAGAAAGCTTTTGTCAGCCAGGTGTTGAATAAAGGTTTTGATATTTACAGCAAACTGTTCAGTGCTCTCAGAAATGTTAATGTGGAAAAAAATGCAGGTACTACATCTTGAGTTTCAAGACTGAAAATGTTAAACAAGGCAAGAACTGTATAGAAAGGCAGAGTGAATATTTTGAGGTGTTAACTCTAACTAAAGAGGGAAGAAACTAGAATTCTGGAGCGGACACTGGAGCTATATTGTATGATGCAAGGATGACTCAGCCCACGCTCAGATCATCTCCAGGTCTTGCCATGCTTATTTACATTAAAGTTCAGTTGCTATTTTAAGTCTGTGCATTTAGTGGAGGAGGAGGTGAGAAAAAAGCAGATCAAGAAGAATAAAAGCAAAAGGAGGGAGGGTAGATTTTAAAATGCAACAACAAAAATACCTGGACCAATCCCTCCTGTTCCCCAGGCTGCGCTCTCAGTGGAGGAGCTTGTAATCCTATATTTGCTATATCAGGAGGATTCTTCTATGAGCACAAATTAATAATTTATTCATAGGCTGGAGTCAGCCAGCATTGATTTACTTATGCTGCATTTCTTTTCATTCATAAGCCTTCGCTAGTCGGGATCTCTCGGATAGTGACTCGCTGCAGCGCTTCGGCGTGGGAGGAAGCAGCAAACGTGCCTTTATGCAGAAGGACGTGCTATATATGACTCAATTAAATGTGCGAGCCTGACCTAAACCCGGGGTTCTCTCCGGGAACCCGCCGCTCCCTCTCCTCGGCGATGCTGCCTCGGCGGGGACCGCTCTCCTCCCTGCGCCTGCCTGCGCGCTCGGTGCGGCGCCGCGGCCGGGATGCTCCGCGCTGCCGGCAGTGCAAGGGCTGAGCTCCGGCCATCCTTCGCCTCTCCGGGCTGTGTGACAGACAGATGCTTGTCATGCAGCGGTGCCCTGCCTGAATTGGCCGGGTCTCCGGTGGGTGTGCACGGCCCCCACCCCCCGCCCCTGCCAGCCCTGCCGAGCCCTCCCTGGCTCAGCCCCTGGCAATGTGCAGCGCTCTCCTCTCGCCTTCCTGGAAGGGCTCAACTACACTTTCAGCTCGTCCAGACTTTCTCTGCTTTTGCCGTGCAGAGGCACCCTCCCTCTGGTCCAGCTCCTCCTGTGTCGGCGCTATCCCGTTAAAAGGCTGCAGCTCCTGCTCCACTGAACCAATGCGTTGGCTGACTTGATCTGGGCTGAAGGCTGGAGGTTATCGGCGCGGGAAAGGAGAACTCTAGGCAGCTTTCCATTTGCGAAGTGAGCAGTAATTGCGAGAAGACAGCCTCCCCAGCTGGAATCAATAGTCTGCTTTCTTGCTGCTAAGGGCACTTTGGAGCAGCAGTAGGTCACTGAAGTAACTTCAGCACACTGCTGACTGCGGAGTTGTAAAGAACTACATGCAAGTGGCTGCAGTAGTGCTGGAAAACGCTTTGCTGTTACCAGGGACACAATAGTTTTCAAGTCATTAGAGCTTCGCTTCTGGTCCGCTCCTTCCATTACACTGAGAGGGTCATTCTTTGGAGGGATGAGGATGGAGCTGTGATTTTTCTCCAGTGTTGCTCTAGTGGAGGGGGTAAGAGTGGGGAAAGAGGCTCTAGAAGCAAAACCCTACTGCTGCTGAACTCAGGTTCACTTGAATTTCCCCAAATCTTTCCAGGCAAAGAGAGGCACAATGCCAGAGAATGTGAATCTTCTTCGGGCTTTTGGGGGGCTTTTCTTTATCTTCTGGACAGCTTTTAACACAACCTTAATGGATGTGGTTGGATCGGAGCAGCAGATCCCCTTGTCTGTGTAAGTGCTTTCATGCTATTCCTCTCAGGACCATGTTCAAGGATGACAATTTGACTGCTCAAGTTCTTATATTTTTGTATTGCAGATATTTGACTGTTTGGGGCACCTTTGCTCCTCTGTCAGCTGTGTTTAAAGTGGGAGTCTCTAAGGCACTCAGCACTACTTTGATTTTTTTTGTAGGAGCATGTGTTGGTGGAGTATGTGGCCACAGAGTCTTAAGAGCTAGTGTTTGCTGAAGTTGATGTTAACTCTTTCTTATGTGGGAATTTATAATTCAGAACTGGTTTGCCTGTTTAGCTACTGCTTTCCTTTCAATGGATATGCATTGTGTTGTGCCAAAACATGTTTCTGTTGATTTTTTAAATTTTAACAGTGCACGTTGGTAGTCTCCTATCAGAGGCCTTACCTTAGCACAGTGTCTGGTTTGTGCTTTTACTTGAACAGCTTTACTGATCTTTTGCTGTGCTTGGGTTCCTTAGTCAACTCACTAATGCGAAATTGCTCAGATCCTTCTGAGTGCAGCTGAAGCTGTTACAGTCTGGGTTGCTTTGCTATGACATGTGTATTACATTTCTTCCTGCCTCTTTTTTTCTTCACAGAGTAAAGCTCTGGGCCTCAGCATTTGGTGGAGAGATCAAATCTATTGCAGCCAAATACTCTGGTTCCCAGCTCCTGCAGAAGGTAAGGATTTCTTCAGTTGTAATAGGAAAGGTTTTAACAGAGAAAATGGAGGCAGATTTAATTTTTTAAATGAATAGGAAAGCAGTGCTGTACGTGCTTTTGTTCAAGATCTATTTTTGTATTGTATGCTAGTCCCTGATGACTCTTTCATTGCACTGCATTATCTGTAGAGTCTTTGGTTAAACAGATGTTTTTCTGTTTGGATGACTTGGTTTTTTATCATTAGAAAGTAAACTCCAACACTTTTATTTCTTGAAGCCTAGGCTTCAGCCTGGGTTGTGGGTATTTAATCTGTTTGCTGCATTGTGATGATGTCTCTGTGCAGAAACAACTGTTTCTTATGAAAAATGGTAACTTCATTGAAGGAGCAGAATTAGTGCATATTGTGTTATTTCACTCTGTGCTGTGTGTTCGCAATTCACTGTATCAGGAGAAGGCGGCTGCACTGTTGTTTGTCATCTCTGCAGTTTTTACAATCCCATTATTCCCCCAATCATCTCAACCCAGTGCTGGGATGTATTACATCATTACAGATAAGGGGAATGAATGTGGTTATCTTCTTGCTCAGCTGCACAGCTGGGTAATAAGCTAGTGAAGTATTGCAAAAACTTGAGAAATTGGTGTAAGTCCACATAATTGGGGCAGAGGGTAATGAAAAAGCAGATTTGAGTATTGGGTATATATCGAGGACTTTGTCTACTCTAATTTAAATGTGCAACCTATAGTAAAGTTCTGTATTGTAGACAAATTATTTTTACCACAATTGCTGAAAAAATATGAGACCAAGAGGAATATGTTAAGACTAAGACTGCGATTTTGGGGCATTTAACATATGATCCTCACAATACAATATGTAAATGGAAAAACATTGAGACATTCACTTATTAGAGACACTCATTCAACCCATGTATTTCTGCTGATTTTTGTAGACATGAATTTTATTTCTGAGTAACAGTAATTCTATTATTTGTCTGGTTATGAAGGAAAGTATTCCTCAAGCTTGTAGCTTCTATTTTGAAAGGCTTATATATGTGTGAAATTATGTAACAGACAGTATATGTAGCAGCTGAAATAAAAAGCTTGTGCTATCATTTGAAGATGAAAGCAACTGACTTAATAATTACCAAAGGCATATGAGTTCCTTAGCAGTATCTCTCTTTTCAGAGTTGTATACCCAGGACTGTAAAATATGAATTTTACTAAGCTAAAATACAGAGCTATTAAGAACAAATATATTTGAGGTCTCTTACTACGTTACAAGGCCTTTAAATGGCTTCACTCAGTATGTTGGGCAACTTTCATTTCATTCTGAAAATCTGGATACTCAATATTTGTTATACTTCAAGCTCATATTCTTTAAAGTCTGTGTAGTCTTGCATCGTTATGGTTTTGTATGAACACCTTAAATCTATAAAGCAGATGGAGCTTTCAGTTTTCACTAGATTCTAATCAAGTATTATTAAAAGGCTTTAATTTGTTTTTGGGCTATAACAAACAAGTATCTTTATTTAACTTTGGAACTGTTCCATGCAGAGCCATTCTTGTGTGAAAATGGCTTTAAAAATTAAACCTACCAAATGCAGATAGCTCAATGTTTGCTAGAAGAACGTGGAATATTCTGTGTTCTGCAGTTGTGTTAAAATGCACAGAGGATCAGTGCGAGACCCTTAATGGTCCTTCTCTTCCTCATAGTGGATGCTGCTGCCATCCCTTCTGTAATGTATTTTTTCCCTCTGAAGTAGTAAGATTGCTTCCTATTGGTTGTTATAATTGAAGGTAATTGGAAGCTATTCATTTTAGCTTTTCATCAGCATCCTTTCTGTTTCACTAACAAATCTGTGCTCCTGCTTTTGAAGGTGGACAGTGTATATTCATTATAAGCTGTTTTGGTTTTGTTTTTTTTTTTGCTTTTGTTATGATATTTCATTATTGAATGAAAGAGAAAATACAAAACACAGGTTTGACAGGTATTTAGAGCATTTTTATTCCTCTGTCACATCATCTGTTGTGTGCATTTTTTTTTTTCCCCCTTCTGGTTACAGTAGTTTTTATAAGATCTATGTTGCTCTTTATTTAGAATTCCAAGCATCTCTGTCTGTTTAAGTTTGTTATTTCCTGCTGTTGATTGTGGCAAATGAGCCTGGATGACAGATGACTTTTACATGTATTTTTTTGTATTGTTATGAAGTATATTTGTTCTGTAAGCTTGTAAACCATATGAAACTTCAAGATTTGCAAGTATTTTCAACATGCAAAGTCAGCGACAGAAGTTGTCGCAACAGCTAAGGAGGTGACAGCACAGGAGGGCTCTAAATGCAAACATTTTTTCCCCACCCTCTCCCTCTCCAGTAGTCAGGCATCAAGAATCCTTTTGGTATTTACTGTGAGCTCTGGGTGATCAGAGTCCACGTCATTTTAAAGTCAAGACTCTGCTTTTAGAAGCAACAAGACTTCTGATGTTACAGGAGGAACCCACATTTCCTGATTATGAATTAAGCATCGTTAAACAAGTGAAGATATAAAATGGGCGTATGATTATGGATCTGGGCAGTATAGATTTCTCAATTGCCAGCTGCTTTGGAGTACCATTTAGCTTAATAAAGGCTTGCTAAATGAAAAATTAATGTAAAGGTTACTTAATTCATTTTGTCAGCATACATAGTGAGCACTACTTTCAGAGCAATGTACTTGAAATCAAGGCATGATTGACAGTCTGCACTGCCCAAATGCTTTGCACATTAAGAGTCATTTGTCCCATGCTAGAATTTCATTGAGCAAATGAAATTATGTGAGATACTTAGTAAAGCAAAATTTTGCCAGGTTATAGCTGTGCATAGTGATTTAGTTGATACAATTCTTAAGTCTTACTGTGCTGTGAACATCAAATGAGTCACCAACATTGGTGCCTTCTTGAGTTTATAAAAGATGAGTAAGAATACTTTTGTTGCTTTTTGAAACTATTTTTTAAAAAACCGAACTGCTGCTTACATTATCTTAATTGAATGTTTTATAATTTTATTTAATTATGATAATCTTATCTGGGTATGTTTTTGTACCTCCTAAAAGTAGCTGGGACATATGATTTTTTCCCCAAATTGACTTTAGTTGAAATACAGGCACTGCAAGTACCTCAGAAAATTACAATAGTTCAGTAAATAATTTCAGCAATTATGGTAAGCTTTTAAGCAAATTAGGACTTAAAAGCAAGGAGTAGAACATTTTTAAAGAGATGAAAGACCATTGAGTATACAACAAAAACATCCAGAAGAAAATAGGATGGTATTATTCCTAATTTGCCTGATTTCTGGAGGTGTTACAGTTGTCATATAGATTTGGCAGCGTACAAGAAGCTTCTTGGTGCTGTGGAGATATTCATACTCTTCACCTTAGGAAATACTACTGGGGCCCTAAGAATTGACTCAGATTTTGTCTCATGTCCTTTTTTTCCCTTCTTAGACTCTCAAAAGACATTTGTCTTATTTGAATCTTGGCACTCCTTTACATTTCTTTTGTAAACACTTGGAGTTTAGTGAGTCCTGGACTAAATGTGAGAGTTCAGGGCGCTGGCACAGCCAGGCTTCAGGTACAGTCTGCACAGAGAGGATTGGGTGTCAGAGGGATCTTCACTTCAGCTGCTCTGATCAGAATTTTGGAAAAACAGACTTTGGGGAATGCTACTGTTCACATTACAGTGTCCATGATACTAATGTGTTTTCAGTCCCACACTGTTGCAAGATAATAGTAGTAATAAAATGGAAGCATAAAATGCAGGTAATGTGCCTTCTGTTAACATTAAAAGTAATTGTTGTTATACAGTAAAGCTTTTCCAAATCAGTGCAGTGCCTGTTTCCCTGCAGATGCAGCATGGTCTATGCTTTCTGAGATTCCTTTTGAGGAGACTTTTTTTCCCCCTTAAGTATTCTGGGCTTTGATAATTCTTGATTTTTGTCCTGAATGGTCAATATTATTTTATTGCAGGTGCAGGAACAATTTCTAAGTGAAAATACCCTTTATTTTTTTGGTTCTTCCACGAAGGTTTTTTACAGCTGATGAGCTTGTTTAGGGCTCTCAGATTTTCCTTATGTAAGTTGTCTCAGGGAGCCTTCCCTGTTATGTAAGCACTGGCTGCCTTGGTCTGAAGCAGTCTGGAGTCTGCATCTGCCTACTCCTTTCAACAGATTCTGCATTGTGTTAGGAGTTCTCAAATCATTGTGTTTTCTCAAAGCAGGTTTTTCCATCAGGAGAGCATTCCTACTTTTAAAGATGCAGAATTGCATTTTATGCTACTGCCTGGGTGTGCTGCTGCATCTTGGGAGTTTCATCAGTGCAAAACTAACATAACAGGGTGATTTGGATCAATTAGCATTCAGCTGCTGAATCTGATTCATACAGTGCTTCTATCTTTAGTTCTAAACTGCATAATAGTGATTTAAATTCTTAGAGAAGTTTAGTCCAATTATCTTGACATTAATTGCCTTTCTTTTATTCAGCGTTGTGTGGGTTTTGGTCTTTGTAGGCAGTTTCTTTGCTGGAGACTTTGCAACTACTCCTTTGAAGGGTCAGTAGGATTGAGACATGGACTGACTTCTTGGATATCAACTTAACTTTTGCCAGCTGAGCAAGTTTAAAACTTAAAAAAAATACTGATTTTTTTTTTTCTATCAGATAGGAAAAAAAAAATATTTAAAAAAACCTGTAGCATATGAGTATAATTCAAAAAATAATGAAACTCCCAACCACAAAAACAAATACCACGACTCCTGTGAAAAACCCCAAACCAACAGCAACAACCCCCTTCCTCCATTAACCAAAACCAACACCTACCCCAAAGTCCAAATTCAAAACCCCACCAGGCAAGTAAATGGTGTAGAGCTTTACCAAAAGCTCTATTCAGAGCTAATTCATTATAATTCAAGTTCTTAATGTCTGGATTATGTAGAATGTGTCTCCTAGCACTGAAGTAAAATGAAGCCTTAGAAAATGAAATATGAATCTGAGAATGTTAAACCAATGTAATTCTGATGATTCGTACAAATGATGTTTTGGAACTTGCAGAGCTTGAACCTCCATTCCCTTTAATTCCTGCAGATCTTTGGGCAACATGAATGACAAGGTTATTCTCTATACCAAACTAGTTACAGAGCATTTCAGTGTGTTTGAAGTATTTCATGTTAACTGCAGACATAAAGATGTAAATTCTTCTTGATAGATATTTTAATATTTCTTTGTTCAAGAATAAAAAGTCAAACACATTCATATGTATTTGATGGGAAAACCTGCTGGATTCCATACTAATTTTCAGGTAGCACATGAATCTGTAGAGGAAAAGATCACAGTGTTATCAAACTTGAAGTACTGTGTTCTCTCTTCCCCCTTAAAAAAGAATACTTTTTCCTTCTTTCTTGTAATAAAGTTCTGCTTTTTCTGGAGGTATTGAAAATTTTTCTTTGCTTTCAGTGATTTTAGATCTGCATTTTGAATGATCTACACTCTCATCTCCTGATGGAATGTTATGACAGAAGTAATAATTTTTTTTTGGTGTTGCTAATGTTTTTAAAATATAATTTAGATTAGCCTAAGTATCAAACATCATGTTTTATATTTCCCTGTAACTAAAAGGAAAGCCCTGGTTTAAGCCATGGTACATTCACGCTCTTCAGCCACAGCACTCTCTATTTGGCAGTATTTTCTGTGTCCTTCTGGGTTTTGCAAGCTGAGTGTGTTCCTCTTACTTGTATTATTGAAAGTAAATATGTTCTATTGTTAGCATGTAACAGAAATGTGAGATGGCCTTAGTAAGTTTATGATACATGCATTACACTTTCAGTAATGTCTTTTAATATGGAAATTATTGAGCGGACAATCCAGCTGGAAAACCCCAGATCTTGCAAGAAAGTGAATGCTAATTCCTTTGCTTAATGCACTTAGGGCTGTTTGTTTTCACATCCTGTATTGGAAAATGCTTACATTTCAAGGTTAAAGGAACTGGTCTTCATGCAAATTATCTTGACAGTGAAAGTATGTAGAGCTGTGAATAGATGCTGTATTGTAGTGGTGATTCACTTTTAAGGAACTGCTAATCAATACTCTACTCTTTCAAATGTCATTACTGTTCTGTAGGGTACAATTTTTTGTTGCTGATGATAAGCACTTACACATTGTACAACACAAATTATATATTGATAGGGTAGGCTGTATTTTAGTTTGCTGTAGAAGCTTCACTGACAGGTTTTAATGAAATACTCTGATTAATATGTTGTTCTTGCGAAGTTCCATTTTGCTTTTTCTGTTTTTGCAAAATTACATGGAAATTTTTGTGATCCAATTTACCATCTGCCAAGTTCATTTGTGTAAAGCTGAAGTACTTTCTTAGCGTGAATGACCAAATCATTGCAAGATTTGTATTTGAAAAGGAAGTTAGTGAAAAACCACTTCTTAAAAAATCATAGTTGTAGAGAAGTTGGTGAGGGTCTTGGTAGCCTTTCCAGAGGTGAAAAATTCCAGGGACAGATAATTTCTGAAGACATCCTATCCTCACATCTCCTTGGACTTTACAGGTGAAACTACTCGTGTTATAGCTGATAACCAGGATGCTGGTTTTGAGGATGATGATGTAAGACATGAGGAGATTTGATGTCTGTATCTGTTAGTCTTTGTGACTTTATCTTCTTAAGGCATAGCTGGGGAGTTCTTCAACTTTCAGAGCAGAAACAGGTTATGAAAACACTGTCTTTGCTGCCCAGGTTGGCTGAATGATTGGAATACTTGCTGCCACACAATCAAATGGTTTTATTAAAATACCTGGATTTTTACTGTAGAAGAATAAATATATTGACTATAATGGACTCAACATGTTGGATAAAGATGAAGACTGTTCACATCGTTTCTTGTTGGACTTGAAGCCCAACATCCATAGAGTGAGACATCAGCAGGGTTTGCTTTCTAGGAGTCCCAACATATTCTTATGTTAAGTGTGACTGTGAATTACATAACAATGGACTTCACTGGGGCTCATAAGATGATGGGATGTCCCAGTGAGGAAGAAGGAAATGATCACATGTAAACTCCTGGTTTATTCCTTATGAGCCTGCCACAAGTTCTAGTGCTTTACTAAGTCAACAATTGTCAATAGTCAAGTTTATTCTTCACTCTTCTTACTCTTGAGAAGAGTTTTCCTTAAGCTGGAGTTTTGCTTCTTTAAGTAGAGCCTGTTTGGTTTGTTGGAGTTTTTGAGGCATCCAGGTTCTGGCAATGACTCCTAATCAAAAGAGTTTGACAGACAGTTCTTTGTAACCATTTTTTCTGTCTGTCAAGATTCCTGAAAGAACTGTAAAGAGTTAAATCAATACTTTCATTAAGGTGATCAAAGAAATTTCTAAAATATTAGAAGGTGTTTTCCTTGTTAAAGCATTTCCACCTACTCCTTTGGTTTGCTTTTACTTTCCTTAATTTGACTTGTTTTATTGTTGTCTTTGTCTCTCTCTCTGTTCTTCTCTTTCTGAACCACCTTATTATCTTATATTTTCATTTTTGTTTTAAAATGCACATATTTTCTAGAGAGAAAAGTTTTCTTCTAAGACTGTTGCCAAATGTTTTGCATAAATAATTTTATAGTACATGAAGCACATAGAGATAGTTCTTGTTATTTGTCCTTCAAAATAGACTATGAAATCTTAGAGCACCGAAGTGAAGGAAATAAAAGATGAAAGAAAAAGTGATTCTCATGTTCATTAAAAAAGCAAATAATAAGGTGACCTAATCTATTCATAAGATTGGGGACATAATGTGAGAAGTATGTGTCTATAATTCAGTATATTGGGGCTTAATGGATGGATCCTGTTGACTGTTGGCTTGTTTACATGTGTGACTGACAGTTTCCTTATTGAATCTTTGCTCTCAGATTTTAGGAAAGGCTGGAAGTTGCTTTTGAGCTTCTAATAGTCTTATGGAATGTTTTCCTTGTGTACTCAAAACCTGGAGTTGACAGACTTGCCTGACTTCCTTGCAGGTGGCAGATTATGTGTTAACACCATTCCTCCACAATGTGCAAGTTCATAGACCTCCTTTGATTAACGTTGGTTAAATACAGTGATACTGAATTTAAAAATTCTAATTGCACTCCACGAACTCAGAATTTTGTGTTTGACATTAATGACTTGGCAAAACTGGTTCTGGAAACAAACCCTTATCATCCCCCTTTGTGCAGCTGTCTTGCTGTCTTCCACTATGTAACTCAGTTTTTTATAATTTCTGTAGTGGGGGAATAATTTATTCTGCAAGAAGATTTAGAAGGTCTTTTAATTTGGAATTCTGCTCAAAGCAAGATGAATGCTGAAATTAGTGCAACTTTCTTTGGGCTTTGAATCTGATGTTCAGAATCTTCCAGGACAGCGATGCCACAACCTCTTTTGTTCCAATGCTTGTCTCTACTCCAGACTAGAAGTTACTTGAGCTGGAAGCTCCCCTTTCAGTTTGTGTGTCACTTCTCCAGCTGTACATCTTCATAAATAGCATTGGTTTATCATCTTCCTCATCTCCTCACAGGTCACGCCAGGCCTCTGAGGCCCCAGGCAGAGATAATATTGTAGCATTTTTAGTTCCTTTATCGGGTCTCAACACTTTTTCTGACCTATTCTTATAAAATACTACTCATAACTTTATAGGCTCTTCAGCTGAATTCTCTGCTGTTTGATATTCAGGTGGGCTTTTTTCCACTCACAATAAGACTATGTAACTGCTCCCATAATTATCAAGTCTCAAGAGTAATTCCCACGAAGTTGATTGCATGAATAGAAGGCTTTTAATTTGTAATGGTAACACAGAAATTTAATTTCTAGTCTAGGGCTAAACCAGACCATTTAGCTCCCAGTTTCTTCATTAGCCATTTCTTTTACTGTCTTTATCACTCATGGTATCTTAAGTGAACTTAGTGTTGTATAGAAATGATTTGTCAGCTGGCAGAAGGTTTTATGTTTTATTGTCTGTCTTTATTTTATTCTACAGTAGCTGTCAGGGGACTTCTTAGTGCATTTATATACAAACAAGGATCTGACTTGTTTTCTGAAGAAAGCAGGATTCAAAGTGATGTAGTCATAGTACCTGTAGCCTGTTAGCACTGAGAAAATGCTCTTTGGAAGGCATCATGAAAACTTTGGTCAGGGACACAGCATGTAATGTTCCTATTATTTCTCTGGATCACATTTTAATGTTTGGTCATTCAGTATGCTTTGAATATTTTGTGTCAAGCTATCTAAAGTCATTAATTTTCAAAACACACACACAAAAATCTACGTAGTGGGGGTATTAAAATTTGATGTGTTGGGAACAGATCATTGGTCACAAAATTAGATAATTATCTTCTAAAGTAACAAAGCTTCAAAGATAAAAAGCAAGAACATTCAAAGTTTGGCTTTACCTTGAAGCTAAATGAGTATCATTTGATGACAGCTGTATGAAATGTGTGACTGCTGAGCTGTTTGGACATGATGCTATCACATTACATTAATAGAATTTTTTCCCTGATAATGAAAACTGGTAGGAGGCTAAGAGTAAAGCTTTATATTATGACTTGCAGCCAGTGGCTATCTGCATCCAGCAGATTTATTACCCCCTATGCACATTGTGCCTTTTGTAATATCTCCTCCAGTTTCTTCATCAAAGCACAACAAGAAAGATGACAATATGGATGGTATAGTACAAAAAAGATTGAGTAGTCACTTCAATTTCAGACTTCCACCTCTCATTACCAACTGCAACATAATTTTGCAGTAAAGGTAGGGATGAATTCTGACATCCCCCTGAAACTTTCCATGAAAAGACATTTTGGCAGGGGATGGTCATGAAAAGAACTGGAGAATTTCTGTTGGTCAACTCAGATTTTCATTTTCCTATTAAAATCTAGGGCAGGAGACTGAGTTTCAGATATATCTGGCTTTTATCCCAGGGCTGTGATAACTTTCTTGATGGTTTACTTGGTGGCCAAAATTCAGTGAAAGCCCTTAAGCATGATGTTGTTTTAACCTGTAATGTCTATGTGGTGGTGAGATTTCATCCACAGTGCCAGAAGCCTTGACTTGAAAGTTAAAACCTCAAGCAGGATTTCCCCTCTCCCCAGATGGATGCACCTTTGCCTGTCTTTTCTGTGTAAAATGGGCCTTCTTTAAACTTTTAAACTTTGAGATAGTTTGAATGAGGAGCAACACTTTTGTAGAGTGTTTGGCATATGGAGAGAATCAGGTGGTGAGGAACATCATTAGCATATGGATATGGAAGTAAAGAAAAGTACATGGAATGGATCAGGTCTGAGAGCTAAAAAGCATTAATTTTAACACACTTTATATATAAAACTTCTTTCACTACTGAAGAGATGAATGGTTTTCTGTAACAGTCTTGAATAACTGAATAATTGATAGAAACTCACTTATTTCTGCTGTTGTTATTTGGTATCTGTAGCTGGCAATAAATCTCCCTATGGCTTTGTGCTGGCAAGTGGAATGGAACCCTTTCTTGTCAGAGAATGAACCCACTCTATGCTTTCAATACAAAGTGATATACTATGCTGATATTAGAAAGTAATTTTCAAATATTTTCTTCTTTCCCTTATACAATTTTTTCCATCCTTGTACTTTTTTATTATTATCCATTTTCCATATTAACTAGAGGTTTGCAATAAATTTTTTTTTCTGTCCAGATCCTTCAGACTTTTTCTGAACATTTTTGGGTTTTTTTCCAAGTAAGGTCCAACCAATAAGACTAATTACAGAGTCCAATTCACAATTCTCACATGCAATTACTTTGGGAATCAAACAGTTTTCTTTATCCTCTTATGGATATCTATTTCTGTCTATATTGCAAATACCATAGAAATTTAATTTCGTGTGTTCTTTGTCACTCTGTCCTTCTCTTTACTCCCACTTATTTGTAGTCATTGCTTTTTTTCTTTGGAAATTTTTACCACTGATGTATTTTTTCTATGCCTTGAACAGATGTAATCATAATGTAGTGAGGATCTGGTCACCTGAGGAAAGCTATGCAGAAATAAAAGGATTAATAGCTTAATAATACTTTTTTACATAAGAATGAGAGGTTATGCAAATACAAATGTTGTTCTTAAAATTATCTTTTCATTAGTTTAAGGTGTTTGAACCTTTCAAATCATTGGGAAGGGAAGGAAGTTACTGCCTCAGTGAAGTTACCTTATCTTTCTGTCAAGAGAAATTGCAGGGAAGAGTCATATCAGGAAGCCACTGCAGGCTCAAAAAACAGCTAAAAGTGAGAACAGGGACATGTAAAGGTAGTAAGATGAAGAGGAGTGGAACAGTTAAATGCAATTGGAGAGTACATTTATACAAAATTCAGGCAATACATGTTCTGGTGATTATTTTTGTCATATCTATTAAATGGATAATTTTCATGTTAAAAATATATATCACAGTTGGAAGGTCAAGTTTGCTATTTTTGAAATGCATGAGTACCACATGATTTAAAACTAGTGCCAAGAATTGAAATTAAGAGGAAAGTATATGCTAAGAAATGTAAATTCCAATTCAGAAAAGGCTTTGCAATTAAACTGAGTTTAGTAGTGACATAATTCTGACTTTTGTATTTCACTTCTCAGATGTTTAATATTCGAATGCTTTAACCTTTTAAAAAAAAATTAAATTATTGGCTACTTGGCCAAAGCCCTTTATTCTGTACAACCCCAGTGTAAGAGGAGTACAGTTCAGCTGCCTTCATAACTTGGCACTAGTCCTGTCGGGTCCCCCTTAAGCGTGCTGTTAATATAGGTGTATGTTTGATCAGTAGAACTTCCCCAATTATGAGATGTCTAGGGAATTTTGTCTGAAAAAGGATGGTAGAAAACAGCATTATATGAGGGACTGAGACCTATACTTATGTGTTGGAATAATTCAAATGTTAGTGTATAGTATTATTCTTGTAGAGCCATATTTATTTGATTATATGCTGCTTATTTATCTTGGTTTATAAATATACAGGAATTGAATTACTGAAAACTCTAATTATTCTGAACATAATTTGTCAGACAAAACTGGCTGCTAACTCAGCTCTTCTTGAGAGTCTTCAGTAAAATGCAAAACCTAAAATCTGATGCCCTCAAAAGTACAAAATTCCCATTCTTCACACAAATCCTCTGTTCCTGTTGGATGTCTTCCTCTCTAGAGTCCTGTAAAAGCCTATGGCTTTCTGCTGTGATGCAAAGGACAACAAATCCAGGTTGGCTCTGCTGTGGCTTGCATTGCTTGAACTTGACTTGATCAAAGCAAATTTTTTCTATATTTTAGGACAACTCTGTAATTTGGCAGAGATGATCCTTTCCCATCTTGACTGAAATGTTGATATGTTCATTGGATAGTTGGTACAGCCATTAAGTTGAATTAAATAATGATCCTTCTTTCAAAGCCTTCAGAAACCCAATAGTTCTGGTTTGCCCTGACCTGTTAATTAACCTTATGCAATTCAATTCTGATATGTGTCTTGTTCCATGTGTATAAAGATGTGGAAAATTCTGCTTTTTGTCTGCAGTTTGAAAAAGTTTTAATGACAAGTTGTGTGCAAAATCTGCTTTTGTGGGGTGTGTTTTAGTTGCTGTGGTGCTCTCTGGTTCATAGGCAGGTGTGGATGAATGACTGATCCAGTTGACTGAGCAGGTTGATTTTCTGTAGCTTCTCATATACAGCAGTGCTGTCAAAATAGAACTGTCTGGGAGTCTGGATAATGTAGCATCTGTTTCCAAAGGCTTAGGAACATACAAGGTGTTCGCAGGATTAACGTTATTATTTCAGTCTCATTTAAAAGTAAACTAATTACCATAACATTTGAATGCGCATCAGTTCAGGGTCAACTGAGGCAAATGCAGATGGGAGTCACTTCACTTGTTGCTGTGAGTAGCACCTCTGCAGCTGTCTTGTGCCTGAAGTAAGGTCATTTCTGGTGGCATTGTGCATGCTTTTAATGAAAACTGCTTGCGTAGCTCACTTATTGTAAAGGAATAGCTGACTCTATGTTGACTCTCCATGGCTAAAATCATGAGGAGAAATGATATAAAGAAGAAAAGTGAAGAATTGCTGCTGACTGACAGCTAGTTAAGAGACATGCAAGAGAAGAAATAATCTCCATGTATATCTGGGGTATATGAGCAGGTCTGTGTCTGCTGGGCTTCTATGCCACCTTGAAAACCTTTAAACCAGTACTTGGAATGCTGAGTGTTGTATAAATTGGAGAAGGATTGGATCTGCAATCTGCCAGTTTTCTTTTATATTCACAATAGTCATACACAGTGATGAGAGTGTTATCTGTAATGAAACCATATTCCTTTGGAAAAGAGGTGGAGAATGTTTAGTGATGAAATGTTCTTTAGACTGGAAAAATGTTATGGTTTAAATGCAAAGAGTAATTATAAATCTTCTTGATGGTTTCACATTAAGTCAAGCTGTAATTTATTTTAACTGCAGAAGTGTATGTACTTTGCCAGCTTCTACTTTTTCTCCTTGGTGGGAAGAAGGTTAGAATTGAAAGACAGCTTTTGTTTCCTTGTTTATTTGCCTGAAAGGAAAAGTAACTGGAATAGAATCCCATTTCTTGTAGGTGAACTATAAAATAATATTTTCTCCCCTAGTGATTTCAGAATATGCACTCCCTAATTCTTCTGTTCACTTCCTCCCACAGGAGCTGGTAGCCCTACAGTGGCACTAACTCTTCTTCTGTGTGTCATACATGAAGAATTGCTTTTTTTCCTTTTTAATGAGCGGCTTGATATACAACACATCTTTTACCTTAAGCATTTATTTTTCTGCTTTCTGATATATTTAATTTCCTTCCCCCCAATCCTCTGTCCTTGCTTCAGATTTCTGATATTGTTTGATAATTCGCTTTTTGATAGTACAGGGGTTTTAATCCTTTTTTTCAGACTTACTCCTATGTACTAATTTAAGTTTTCTATATACATACATGTATAGTAAAGCCATTAATACCTTCTCAGCTCTTTGAAATATCCCAGTACATATCTCTTAAGAAATATAATATCTCAATTTGATGTACGTAAAATCATAGAATCACTTAGACTGAAAGAAACCTTTAAGATCATGGAGTCTGACTGTTGACCCATCACTGCCAAATCCACCACTAACCCATGTCCCCAAGTGCCACACCTACATGTCTTTTAAGTCCCTCCAGGACTGATGACTCCTCCACTTCCCTGGGCAGCCTGTCCCAGTGCTTGACAACCCTTTCAATGAAGAAATTTTGCCCGATAGCCAATCTATTGCTCCTCTGGTGCAACTTGAAGCTGTTTCCTTTTGTCGTATCACTTGTTAACACTGAGCTCTCTATCTCTGCACTATCATTCTACCTCTTAAATGCCCCTTGGGTTTGACTACATTTAGTCTAGAACTTTGTCTTGGATGCAGAATGTGATTTCATTTGGAAAGCTTGTTCGTAGTGAATCTTTTCATCCCTTTGGGCCTAAATTCATTCTGTAATCTCCAGTGCCCACTGATATTTCCAGACAAAGGAAAGTGTGGAAAATTAGTAGAACATGACAATACATTTTTCATTTACCACTCTAAGCTTTCCAAAACTGGAGGAATTGTTCAGGAAACAAAGGAGAGTGTGCAGGGGGGAATGGGAACAAAAGAAAAGTTAAAGGAAAATTCTGAAAATTTTCCAGCATTCTTTTTTTGTCATACTGTTTCTCTCAGTACCAACTTGGTGGTGGCTTCTTTAGTTTAGTGCTAAGGAAATGGGACTCTGGAGGCCCAGAGGCTGTTGCTGTGTGTGTCCTGGCACCTATAGCCACTTTTTGCAAAGCCCAGTTACACTGCACTGATTACAGGTTACTGCAGGTAGTTCAGAGACCAAGTAAAAACCTGTTTTCCTAATTTTATTTGCTTTCTCAAGAGTCCTTCATAGATTTTGCTTTGATTCTTACTCCTCTCTATGCATATAGGTCATATTGTGTGACCACTTGGTTAAGCATAGAAGTATTTAAATGTATGGTAGTGAGATTTTTGAGATTTATATTAAGCGCTTCATTTTATGTAGAAAAATGGGCTTCTTAGTAAAATTACCTTTGGACCTCTCCAATTTTATAATCTTCATTTTTTTTCCCCTCCCTTGAAAGAACCACTTTTTCTGGATCTCATGGGCAATAGTTACACTTATATTCAGGTAACACTTTGAAGTGAAGAAGGGTAGCCATCATTATAATTTATACTGAGTGTTAAGAGCAATTAAAATATGTTTACACAATGGAAGAAGACTCAGATTGTCAGATTCCAGTGTCCTGGATAAGGTAAATCCTTAGGCTGTGCTTTAACACTGTATTAATGAAATAGCATATATATGATTGAAGAAGAGTAAGAAACACCACATTATTCCATGAAAGGGAAATAGAGGAGGCATGAAATAGCCTTCAGTTGTAAAGTCCTACTCTTTCTCTTTAAATGATGGTGGTGGCCATTAAAAACCAGCCAATTGGATCAGTTTCTTCCTGGAACTAGAGCAAATCATGTGACCTTGAGCTAACTATTGTGTTAAAAGGGGGTAAAAATAGCTTTTGTATGGCTTCATGCCTCTTTTCATTAATTCCATATTTAAAATTCATTTTTTAACAACTATTTACCTGTTCCATCTGAATTTTTCTCATTGCTACTGACCGACACATTTTACAAGATATGTTGTATGTATATATATATATGTGACCTTATGCCATGCTTTTAAAAAAGCTCCCCAAAATCTCAGAAATCTTGTACTAGATTTGTCTATATAATATAACTGTTCAAAGCACTATGAGGTTAGATAAAAGAAAATTTAAAAAGTTATAGAGCCATTTTAATGCACCTTATTGTTTGAGATTTTGAAATTTATCACTAATGAGCATTGCCTACCATGTTGTCTGTACTTTCTTTTCTCTGCCTAAATGATCCTTAGAAATTACATAGTAGAACTGTGATATGATTCCACGTTTGGATAAGGATTACAGGACAAACTTTTTTATTAATTTTTGTAGCCTGGATAACCATGGTATCAGAGAACAAGGAAAAGGCTGATAGGAAAACCCCCCTCCAGAATAGATCCCCCCTCCCACATATCCGTTATACGTTCAAGGATTGCTCTACCTGTGCAGGGATAAAAATACCCAAGTACTGCAGCAAGATGGTGTATTGCAGGTGGTGTTTGTTCAGGCATGAAAAAAACCTGCCCAGCTCTGCTGTTCTGGAATGTGGAGAAACTGTGAAGAGAGAGGTTTGCTGTGCTATGCTACATAACTGTTAAGTCCATTATGAAACAGAAGGAAGGATAAAAAGAAAAAGGCAGTAGGTGAAGTTGGATATCATTGTTCATTGTACTAAAAGAGCCAAGGCTTATGATGTCAGAGCAGGACTTTTTTTTTTTTTTTTTTTGGTAAGAGATCTTCTGGATGCTGCTTTGACCTTTCAAGGAAAAAAAATCCTTTGAAGATAAAAAATGTCCTTTGAAACTTCATTACCATAAAGATGTTGTATACTTGTAAATGAACAAATGAAAAAAAATGTGCTTGAGTGAAGCTGTTAGAAATTTATTTTCTGTGCATCTGGAACAATTTTCCTGTTGCTTTTATTTTTTGACACTGAAATTTTGTAAGGTTTGTAAGATTTTCCAGCAGAGCTAGCAATGTAAAAAAAAACCATAAACTAAGAAACCTTCTAGGTAGACTGAAAAGGTTTTAATCAGCTGGATATAAGTATTTTGATTTCCTCTTAAAAGTAAAATATTGTATCCAATACAATCCAATATTGTATTTAGACTTGTTAGCTCATTCAAAGTGTTCCATTTGGGAAGCAAAGTTAATTGATTTCAGTATTGATTGTTTTAAACTTATTTAGCCTTATTTGCTTGAATGGCCCTATTAGCTTAAAATGTGTCAAGTCAGGCTTAAATACCCAACATTAATATGGCTTATAGTTTGAAAAAAACCCCTAGAATTCAATACTTGTTGAGCTGAAGGAGAAGGCAGTCCATAATATTTCACTTGTCTTAGCTCAGTTGCTCAAAGACGTGTCTTGAGGTGTGATGGGACCTGCAGTGGTTTGTGAAGGTTGTGACACCAATACAGTGTCATCTGCCCTTTCCTTGCTGTCCTTCTGCTCTCCAGTTCCCTTCCACCCTGTGTGATTCTGTATTCTCTGCTGAGCTGCTGTGCCTCATATACAAAACGCTTATTGACAATTAAAATGAACCATACTAAATCAAGATAGATAAAAAGTAAAGAAAAAACCTTGAGACAACTTATTTCCCCAGAGCATACTATGAAAGATCTTAGCTTTACTTAGTTTTGTTGTTGTGTTTTTTTTTTCTTCCCTAAAAAAGTTTTTATAAGCTGTTGGACAAAGTAGCAATTAAGTACCTAAACCATGCGCAATAAATACCATGTAGAAATGGTGTTCTAGTAGGGCTTGGCTACTGTCAAGGGAACTGCATAGCTAGAGCTTCTGCTGGGTTGTGTCCAGGAATGAAGAATAAAAAAATCTAAATGCTAATAATAAATATAATGTGAGTAGGAGGCCTCCCTTAGTCTACTCCTCACTATATTGTTCTATGGGGTACAGGTATAAAATGGTCTCACTTTGTTTGGTTCAATTCAAACAAATTCAAACTGTAACAGGAAATTGTTGAGAAAACCTGACTTGGGGAATTGTGTTATTGTTAAGGTTTGGTATGTAACTGATCTTGGATAGAAGATACTGGCAAGGAGAACAGGTGGAACTGCAGGAGTCTGGGCTGGCTCTGCAGCCAAGCACGGGGCACACACGGCATGGGGGGCTGTGTCATGCTCGGGGCCTGCTCAGGTGGCTTCTGAGGAGCCTTTCTGCCACAAATGCTCTTGAAAAGCAAATACCCAAAGGGAAGCAACTTTTGATTAAAACTTTAATAAAATTAAGATTAAAGGTTTAATCCAAGTCTGATTATTAATGACTTATCCCATATTTTTTGATGTGTACTGCCTATTGTGTGTCAGATAGGTAGACAAATGTATTTCTGAAGATCAGAGCGTTGCTTTGGTACTAATTTCTCATTCCTTCTTTCCTGTTCTGAAACTGGGAATCATCACATTTCTGTATGAGTTTGGAGGCAAACCTTGTGGAAAAGTCTGTCTTGTGGAATTGCCAGACTAGTTGAAAGGTATAATGTGTTGGGTGACTTTGAGTTATTTCAGACAAACTGAATCCTTGGGACACTGTGTTCCTGACTCAGAGTCCTTAGCTCTTGAAGTTGACCTAGTTGTAGGTCATTTTGTGATCCCTGTTAAATTTGTTCTTACTCTGAAAAAAATGTAGCAGAATCACTCCTTTTTTGTGTGTATATGTTTTTAAAATTAATTTCCCCATTATTCTCACTTTCACATCTTGTTACATCTCCATAAGGGGAACCCTGTGTGCCATAATCATCAGTTGGGGGCTGGACAGTCCGTGCCTTTTCTAAGGTCTGTTTCAATACCAACATATTCTCAAGAGAAATGACCACAAAAGGAATAGGTAAAAGAAACAAAAATTCAAAATACTTTTACCCTTCAAACACTTTTGTTCTTCATAGGTGAAAACCAGGTAAATGTAAATTTCAGGAAAACTAAATTAATATAAAATACTGTGCTAATACAGGGGTTAAGAAATTTAAGGATCTTTTGCTGCTAAAACCAAAAATCACATTTTTTGATGGCTAGCCCAGGCATTCAATGATACTTGCCAACATCTACCTATATACAGATATCTGAATAAAAACAGTATTTTATTTTGTATGAAACACACCTTTTTAGTTGTCAGGTTTTTTTCCTCTCTAATTGCTTATTTTAGTCAGGAATTTGAGGTTTTAATTTTAGAGCCTTGTGGGGAGTGTGGAGAACTTTCTCTAAAAGTGGGTGATTTTCTAGGCATGGTTCAGTCCCTTTTCTTTCTCTCTCCAAAGGAAAATGTATTGCTCTTTTAAGCAGTTGGCTTGTAGCTCATTGGCTGATACTAAAAGATACACTGTGGAAGAGCCTGGAGTCAAATTAATGACAAAATGCTCCCTCCTTTATCCACCCCTACCCCAAACTTCAGCCCTGCTTCTTTCTGGGTGAGTTGCCCAAAAAGTTCCCATATTCAGGTTCCACAGTGTTATGTGTTCCTGTAGTGAGCCTTTCTCACCTGGGTGAAATCATAAGCAATAGATAGTTATGAACAAAGGAAATTACAGTAGTTGCAAACAGGAAAATATTGTTTTGTGCAAACTGATCAATACTTAATTTTCTACCATTTTATTAATCTGTTTTGATTGCTCGTTCTTGTAGTAAGAGGTTGCAAATATTCAGGCAAGAAGTGATTCTCTTTAACTGGTGCCATGAGCAAGCCAGACATCTTAGCTAGTCTTGTCTCAACTTACAAAAATAAACCCTTCAGCATTTCTGCAGTTGCCTAAGCATCTTGCATCTATAATCTGTGCTTTTTATTTCTTTTTTTTTTAAATTTTTTTTTTTTTTTAAGTCTTGGCTAGTGCCTGTGGAATTGTACAATTTCTATCTTCACTATAAGTGAAAATACCTTCAGGCTGTCTCAGTTTGCTTTGGCTACACTGCCAGTCTCTCTTCCCAGCTGAGGTACAGACCCACGCAGTGCCCACACAGCCCCGTGGCAGCGGCTCCTTCTCCCTGCTGGGGCTGCTCGGGGAAGCAGAGTCCCTGCAGCCTGCCAGGCTCAGTGCTGGGCAGTGCCTTCCCCTGCTGAACTGTGCTGTGGGGAGCCTGCCAGGTGTGCTCAGGCAGGTGCCATCCTCGGTGCTCCTGAAGGATTCTCCAGCTGCATTTTCTCTGTCTAGAGATCTGGTCTGAGGGCTCATCCCGTCTCAAGAGAACATGCTCAGTGGGTTCTGTAAGACAAGGTTGGTGCTTGTCATTAAGCTTGTCCTGATGTCTCATGAAAAATTTTTGCCTGCATTTTTTTTTTTCCTCTAAGCCCAGAACTACTTTCAGTCACTGAAGACCCTGATGACTCCGTAGGGTACAGACAAAACCAGATACACAGTTTAAGTCTCTCATGCCACTTGTCCCTTTCCGTCTGTTTTAATAACACTGTTGATGGGCTGACACTTGAAGGTTTATCTGCATCGCTACCAAGTCCTGCTTCACAAAATAAACCTGGTCAACACAGGAAAAACCACCCCAAATCTCACAAAACTCTTATCTTTCTAGGATTTATTACCATTAGGAATAATTAAAACACCTTAAAATTATTCAGTTAAGCTTTGGTTTTTGAAGGAGCTGTTGTTTGGATTCTTCTCTCTTCAGGAGGGCTCAGCCTAATGTGTGGATCCCCCTTGGAGCCCATTTCCGCTTCATTTCACATGTTATGGGGACTTTATTTCAGCAAGTCAGGAGAAGCATTTTAATCTCCTGACACTCTGCCACGAGGCAAGGTGTCTCAAAGAAATTTTACCTGTTACACTGTTAGAGGAAAAAAAAAAAAATCATGCTGGATCCATAAAAAGCTTTTATTAACTTGACCTATTTAGTAGTTTTTTCTTCCTTTTTCTGACAATTTCTGTAATAGAGATTAGGAGAAGTGTCAGTTTATCACTGTGGAAATGGTAAAGCAATTACACAGCCCTTTAAGGCATTGTATTTTGAAGTTTTATGTTTAATGCAAGACTTCTAAGCATAAAAAATGGAAAGGAATTTCAGAAGTGTTTTGATAATGGTCTGGGATTTTTCTGTGGAATTTTTTCTTGCACTTACTGTTTTTTGTCACAGGATGGCAGCATGAGTAAGACCCTGAGAAAGTATAGTGGTGATTCCTTTTTGACATATTTTTAAGATTTGTGCAGGGTTATATTTGTTGCCCTTCAAGTGGAGGGATCAGCTATTATTCTGCATCCTAAAGACTCAATAACTAAGTTTCCAATGCTTGTGCATCATCTTATAATCTGAATAGCAAATTATGAAGGGACCAAGTGGATAAACTCATTTGAAAGATAAAACTTCCATTCAGATCAGGCTTTTTGAATAGTATTAACTTTTATATCTTGGCCTTTTATTTTCCAGGTTAGAATCCAGGGTTCATTTTTAGCATGCTTGTATATGATTTGGAAATATTTTCCTTTTTTTGCTACTGGACTGCAAACTTTTGGCGTGTGAGTAGATTTCATAAAATATCTACCTACACCTGAACCAAGTGCCTGGATCTCTAAACCCTGAGGAAGCTTAGATTTTAGAGCTTTTAGGCAAAACCCATTTTTACAATGAGTTCCTTGTTCACAGGTTTAACCAGTTCCTGAGAAAATCTCACAAAATCACTAGTTTGTGCAAGACAGCTGCTACTGCTACTAGACATCCCTCTGTCAAGTGCAGTGCTTGTATCTCAAAAATCTTACCTGGAAAAGCAGCTGTAAGTGGTTCCTGGATATGTACACGTGTTGTGATTTGTACAAAATCTTGGATCAACTTTTCTTGCCATCCCTTGCCTTATCCTCGAAAAGGTAGAATAATAATAAAGGAAAGCTGCCTTCTGTTCATGACCTAATGCTTCTAGATTTTTCTTCTGTTACTTAAATCTAAACTTCCCAGATTTTACAGCCTTAGTTTCCCCTGAATTATATTCTCTGTTAGTTTTATGTCCTGCTTGATGGTTATATTTAGTTTTATAACTGAAGATTCAGACTTTCAACACTTGTTCAACATTTAAGAGATATGAAGAAAAATCTTTTCCTCAAACTGTCTGTGTGGTGGACGGAATTCTTCCTCCTGTTTTCATAGATTAAGTCAATACAAGAATTCAATGGCAAAGCCTTACAGAGGTTCATGACTCAGGTACAGAGATCAGTTTGGGTCCAGCTGTGCCTACAGCAAGAGATTTCAGCCTGAAATAAACCCAGCAATTGCCACGATATTAATACAATTTCCAGAACAACTATGGTAGTTACTGATTAAGCAAGGGAGCCCTTTCAATGTTAGGTCCCCAAATGGAACAACAGATGTCTTCTTGTGCTGTCTTGCTTCTTTTTCCATGATGCTTTTCATCAGAGATGAGTGAAGCAAATCTCTGTCTTTTTTATGAAAAGCTTGGAGGAATTTTTGAAAAAAAACAACCCAAGGCATTTTTTTCCCCCTTTCTGCTTTGGACTGGGGGCAAAAAATTTGGAAGGGGGGGGGGGGGGAATAAGCAATTATGCAGTATTTTGGTGCATGACATGAAGAATCAAAATAATCCCTGTTCATGTAGTTCCTCTTATTTATTTATTTATCTAAAAGAACTGTTTTCCCACATAGCTCTTAGCAGTAAATGCAGAATGGTGAGAGGCAATAGATGGAGATCTATTTCTTTTCTTTTGTTTATCAGATAGAAGAATTATTATAGGGCATTGTCACTAGAAAGAAGGAATTGATTGGGAAATGTTAGACTTTCTATGAATTTTGGGTGGTACATGTGCTGTTGTATCCCTTAGTGTGATTCTGACTCTGTAATCTCTCTTTCCTTGCAGACTTCTTTCATATCTGATCTTAATTTTCTGCTGCAGATAATTCTGCTACAAACCATTTAGAGTTGTCGTAGTCTCTCACATAAAGTTAAATCAACCACAAAGCTAATAATGTCTGATCATTTCTGTGGTGTTTATTAGTTGCTTTGCTTTCAGGAATTGCTGGGTCCTTTTGAAAGCATCAAAGAATTCTACAATTATCTCCAGTCCTGTATCAAACCAAGAAACCCCTTCAGCTGAAGAGGGCTCTGCATTATCCCTGCAGATGCCACTGCTGCTGGTTCTGAGTCTGCTGGAGAGTTCATGAACAGCAGTGTAGTGCTTTTCTGCTGCTGTGGGGGATCTAAGCAAACTTATGCTGTAGTGCTCCCAGCTGCCAGTAATTTTAAAGGCTTTAACTATACTGCTCACTATGCAGATTTACATTTACAAATTCTATTACTTTGTCCATTTTATTCTGTGAGTGGTTCATGTCCTTCCTATTCATTTTTCTGTGCATCGAGTGTTATTTCAGCTCTAATTTGTTTGACATTCTTGCTAGTAGTATATTTGTATTCACAGAAAAGCATGTGAACAATTTCATCTATTGATGCTGTACAATGTGCCCATTAGATATACAAGTAGCAGTTGAATATATCCCCCAACTATTGTTAGGCCTCTTCAAATGATAATGTGCCCACGTTCCTCTGTGAGGCTGATGCAGCATAAGAATGAGTCTGCAATCTTCAAGGGACCTGTGTGTTATGCTAGAAGTGACCAGAAATTGAAAGTAATTGCTTCCATTACTTATGCAGTGAATAGCAGGGAATATGTGTCGTTTCATTATGTTCATTAGTTTTACTTGTAGATCACAGCCATTAGCACATCACACATTGCAGTCCCACCGGCTCAGCTGGGAGCCTCATGGTATCCTGAGAAGGACTAGAGGGAAAAGTTTTTGGTCATTTCCCAGACAGTCCTATGTGAGGTGTGAAACCAGCCAGGGAGTGACTTTTAAACTCTCTAGTTATTCTGTATCAGCTCCTTCACTAAAAATGGCTTTGTACAGTGAAACTTATTCTGCAATGATAAAAAATACATACACAAATCTTCTTATTGGCCTCTTTTTACAGAGCTGTTTCTGCATATTTGGAAGAAGTATGAACATAAGGAGATTTGCTTTCAATATCCCAGAAAAGAGAAATTATGCTTATTTTGTCCTTTCTGGTTAAAGGTACTAATAGTAATAAATGATATTACATAAAGGTATCTCAATGTAGCATAACTAGGGAGCTGTCAAGTCCATGTTCTACGATCCCCTTGAAGGCAAGAATTAGGAATGACAACTTGTTAACATTTATTTCCTGAGCTGAATTTTTAGTCTTTTACAGAAGCAACTGCATAGAACAGCGAGCATGTGGGTGTCCTCAGCAGGATCACAGCGTGCTGCTACCAGTGATCTCACTGAAAAATAGTAATGAAACAAGAAGGAAAACAAGTATCTGCTAGTAAAGTGTATGCTGGTGAATGAGTTGCTTGATATAAATAGCTCAAATACATCACAGTTGCAAAATGGAACAGGATCATCCTCAGTGGAATGTTAATTGGGCAGCTTCTTTAGGCTTGTGTAGCTTCTCTTCAGAGAGAACTGGGGAAATTCATGATATGGAGTTCTTGAAATGTTTGCCTTGATGTGATTCTGGCTTAATACATGGAATAGATAAGATCAGCTTAATACAGAAGGTGAGCTTATGGGTGGCTGAGTACTGAACTTTGTCAAGCTGTTTTGGCTACATTAAAAAAAATGTCAAACTGCCATTGCAAAACACCTGAATGATGCATTTCTTCACATCAACAGAAAATCGTAAAACTCAGTGCTTAAATTAGTTGGCTCTTCCTTAAAGAGGGATGTTGAGTTGCAAAGTGGACTCTGAGGGAGAGCAATAGAACTGACAGCATTTGTATTTTCAACAAAAAGCAACTATACATTTTCTTCATCAGTTTGCTCCAGGTAGTACAGCCACAAGTACTTGGACTAGAATATGTAATTTTAAACATTCTATATGATTCGAGGGGAAATTATTGATTCTGACCTTGGAGTGTAGCATTTTCATTCCAGTTGAAGGAGATGAATTCTGTAATATCTGCTCTGTAGTCAGTAGTGTCTGAAGTACATGCTGTTGCTGGCACATGTAGAAAACAAGACTTTATTCTAGATTAGCAATTAATATTCTAACTTTGGCATAACTACCAGGTTTATCTTTGCTTTGACCTATAGCTCTTTACTTGTCTCCATGGACATGTTGAGGTTTTGTTTTGCTGATTTCCTTCTGTACTGAATACTCAGAGAATGTGTACCCTGTGCTCTTTTTAGAAATCATTCTCTCTGCAAGTCATTAACTTAAAACATCTGAGTCATTTTCATTTCCATTCCCCCAGTGAAAAGTATTTCTGTGAATAATTCGGCATTTTGCAGTAGTGGGAACTGGATGGGAAAGGGGCTTGAGATGGAAAAGAATGGATTTTTTGAAACTGCTTGAGCTACTCGGAAGTGGACACCTCCCCAGTATGTCCTTTGTTTTGAGACACTCATAACTGAGAAGTAAGGCTTACCTGCAAATTGCCAACTGCATCTAGGCCTGGTAGTTGCCATTCCTGTTGGGGACAGGGGTTAGATGATGATGAGGCATTTAGTATTCCAGTTTTATGGTCAGGTTAACTTA
This sequence comes from Hafferia zeledoni, assembly GCA_035583235.1. Classification (NCBI taxonomy): domain Eukaryota; kingdom Metazoa; phylum Chordata; class Aves; order Passeriformes; family Thamnophilidae; genus Hafferia; species Hafferia zeledoni. Next base: position 13,819,196 of record JAWWEV010000024.1, on the reverse strand, counting down.
TGGAAAAGGGGAGGAAGAGTTCCCTGTCATACAGAGAGAAACACTGGGCTCTTGCTAGTCTGCAGTCCCATGGGGGAGAATTCATGTTGCTGATTTAAGAACTGGTGATTTATAATGAACCTGAAAAGGAAACAAACAAAAGTGGCAAATTGTGACAGACTTGTGCAGAGGGGTATAAAAAATTAATACATGAGAAAGGGGAAGGAAGAAATCAGAGAATAAAATGCAGAGAGGACATGCCATGGCAGCAACTGTTGGATTGCAAAAGTGCACGTTTGTATAGGAACAGACCTTTGATCTTTTCACCTTTAAACCCCCAAAGTCTCAACTGCTTTCCTTCTGACAACCAGGTTCCAAGTGAAACAACGAGTATTCGCTTCTTCCAGCAGTTTCCTAATGTGAAACAATCCAGTCCCATTCACTGAGTGTCTGGAGTGTAGATGAATAACAAAACAGGAGGGAGTGAGCGTTGTGCCTTGCTCACTGGGGAGGTTGAAGGACAGTGGAAAATGAAGCTGCTGCCATTTCTCTCCACCATCTATGTTTAGGTTAACCTTTAAAGGTGAACAAAATAGCTTGGGAGTGTTGTCATGTCTTTGCATATTTTTAGAAGATAAAATTCTAGTTCTGTATATGCTGTAGTAGCTGAATGCAAATCAAATGTTTATACTTATAAATTTTATTGCTGAACATCAGAAAAAAGTTTAACATTCTGCAGATTTTAAATATGGGTACACTATATTTTGTCTGTTGTTTGTGTACAGCTTTATTCAACCTTTCACAGTCAGACACAGCATTTGATGATTTTTGTTGCATATGACTCGATATAGAGGAACTCTTACAGAAATTGGGAATGTTTCACTGCTTTCTTTCAACATGAAAACTGCCATAATCTGGGCTATTGCTGTGCTGGAGGGCAGATCACATGACAGGAGATACTTCACAGGAGCTCTAGAGCTCCTTCTGCATCAGAATCCAGACACGACAGGAAGGGTAATTTATTGTAAATTATATTTTAGAGGATGCAGAGTACTAATGACGACATTCTGAAAGAAAATGGAGAAACAACCTTTTAAAGCATTTATGAACTCCAAGAAGTAAAGTGAGTAAAAACCATGTGACTTTTCTTTGTGTCAGACTTTTAAATGTTCATTCAAGTTCAGAATTTGCTTGAGCAAAACATTATTTGATTTGAATTACTGAAACAGCATGCCCAGGTAGACATAAAAAGAATAAATGGTGGAGTAGGTACTTTCTGTGCTGGTGAGGGTTGTAGCATGGGATTGCTGTCTCTGGCTGGATACAATCTGCAGCTGATAACTCCTGGATGATTGTCCTGAAGTGTCCAGGGAGTGCAGGATCTGTGCAGGAATATAAGCTGTGCTGGATTCCAAAGGGCAAGCCCAAGGGTGAAGAGGTCACTTGGTATCATGTGTGTCTGTGTGTCCCAAGGACCACTGGCAGGATTCTTTTACCTTGCTCATTCACCCATATATATCCCGTGGGGGATTACAGGCCTAAGTTGCTATATTTTAAACTCAATATCATTAATCTTAAATGTATAATTTAACTTGGTGTAGGTTATTAGCTGTTCACCTTGAAAACCAGTCAATAAAAATGAAAAGTACCCTAATGTCAAGCATTATGTCTTGGAAGTGCAGTGCCCAGATTCACTAATTGTCATGAACCACAGAAAGGAGACAATGCCAGTTAAAGTATTGGTTTAGATCCCCTGTTGTATCGTACTGTTATGGTTTCAGCCAAGTGGGCGTAAATTTGGGTTTTAAATGCAAACTTAAATTGCAATATCATACACTTTGGAAGATTGAAGGAGTATCTTCCCCCCTCTTTTTGTCCTCATCCTCACACACAAAGATGCTTCGGGGTCTAGTCAGCAAGTGGACCCCCCATGTCCTCCATTCTCTTAAGTTTATCACAGTACTGCAGGCTGGATTCTGGGAACTGAAATGCTTACAGATTCATCAGGAAAAGAATTATTAACTCTCATAGGTATTGCTTAGTTATGGACACAAGAAGAATTTAGCATTATCATTATCAACCTTCGAAATTTTCTTGGGAAAGGATAAATTAGGGTTATGTGCACCTCATATGCCCATTGATTTAACATATGACAAGGGCATTCTGATATGATAATTGATGTTTTGATATGGTTGATAATCAAAAAGGGCAACTTTTCTAAAAAAGATTAGCTTTGCTTTAAAAAAAAAGAATTTTACAATGTATATTTTTAGTTATTTACAGTTAAATCTTTTCAGACTTTTTCTGAAGTTTTTATTTAGATCTAGTAGTTGTCTTTTTAACCAGAAGTTAAATTTGGAGTTATAATTATTTTAGTTTTAAATTAATATTTTGCATTTAACAGGTCTTGAGATTTCCCTCTTTGCAGTTTAATTTCTGTCAAACTGTGCAATGTCTTTCATATACTTTAAATTCATGAGTTCTGATACTCCTGGTTGTGTGTGCCTTTCAGTTACAGGGTATATTTTATTGTCTTGAAATAACTGCATAATGGAATAGTAGCTCTGAGTTTACAGTTAGTTTTTAAATATGTGAGAGAAAAGTAACGTTTGAAGGGTGTGGAGGGCTTATTCTGGTTTTCTAATTTGCAGGAGTAGGAAAGGTGATACAAAAGAGGTTGGAGTGTGGTGATACACCCCCCTCTGTTATTTCTCTCTTCCCTCAGAGGGATGCACTTTCCTGGCTACTTCTTGTCATGATGTATTCTGTCTTGAGACAGAGAAATAGAAAATCTCTTGGTTGCTGTTCTGGCAGTGATTGCAGTTAGTGGATACAAGTTTCAGCTGGAAGGATTTTGTACAAGTTATTTACTTCGGGGTATTAAATTTTTTTCCTTATCTGTCTTGTGGATATGGGCACATTAATGTTTGTAAAGTACTTACTGAAAATTGAGGGAAGATGTTTGAAAAGCATAAAGCACAGCCATTTTCCCATTCTCTGCCATAGTCTTCAAAAGGGATTAAACTTAAAAGCAGTCTGGTAGCATCCTTTCTGGGAAAGTAACAAGGGATTTCAGCTCATTTCACATGGTTCAAAATTGGGGAGAGGCTTTTAAATCAGTTACATTTGCAGAGCAAGGCTTTGTCATATTTGTTTGCTGTCTTTTGTACTGGGTCATAAAGTTTTCTTTCATTGTAGATAGTTGACACACTCTTTCAAATTTGGGAGTGTACAGAAGTATCTGTTATCACTAATAACTAAACTCCAGCTTCTCACAAAATGTTTTTCTCCTGAAAAGTTGTCTCTAGTGGATACTATTTAATTTCTATTTTTTTTTATGTTTCTGGATACATTCTGACCTTTCCCCACTGAAAAGCCTCATGATGTCAGGGGATGAGAAGCACCTCAAGTTTACTCAGGAATTGTTGTTTTGCTCTCTTTGGAAAGAAGCTTTTGGATATTACATACAGGCAGTGACTTTGGTGTGCTCAGGGCCCAGTATTGTGTATACTATAGGTCAAGTTACTGCTTTTTTTCAAAGAACACAATGGGACTAAATTTAGAGACTATTTTATATAGAATATTATGGGAAGAAAACTGATTTTTAAAGCAGAGGGTTGGGATTTCTAGAAATCACCCCTGCCTTCCAATTCAGGTGAGAGTTATGAGCCCACCATAATAAGGGTTCTGTTGTAGGGAGGAAACTGCTGCTGCTCAGAAAACCTTTACCCTTCAGGATGCCAACCTGCCGTGAAATCAGAGCCTTTACAGGATAGATACTGTGGGATGAAAAGCAGTTTTCACTTAACAGTCATTGGAGAAGCCAAAGAAACAGGACTCTGCTGCTGGCATTGAAGATGGATTGCTGCAGAATATGGGAAATGTAACTGGAAATTGCAGGGCAGAATACAGGCCCTCCATTTGGATTATGCCATTTGTCAGTGTTCATCATTGCCAGTGGAATTTTATTCTTTCTAAAAATACATATTTATATATTTTTAAGATGTGTGATACAGTGGTTGAGCTAAATTGTTATAGCAACTGAAATAGTTTGGCCATGTGAGGAAAACATTGTAATAATTAGAGATAGTGTTGGGCAAACTTCAATGGAAGCAACCTTTTGTAAGGTACAAAAAGCTCTGCGGGGGTAACAGCCCTTGCAGTGGTATCTCTGTGGTTTCTCTTCAAGACAGAAAGAGCTTTGAAGGCACTTCTTTAGTAGGACTTCCTAAAACTTAACTTACATCAATTGGGACTTTCTCCCAATATATATTCTTCAATATATATTTACACCAGGATTTTCTCTTTTTGTTCTTTGTGTTGTAAATATCAGAAACTGATGAAGCTTCCTGTGTTTAACTAAAATGAGCAAATCTTTGTTAGGGCAAAAGCTTTAAAAAGATTTAATGGTACACATGCAGAGAATGTTGCCACTGAAAAACCTGAGGACTTTTCCTAGGCCACCAGGTTGAGACTTCTTTAAGAAGTCTGGCACAATTCCAGTGGTTCTAGGGGCAATCCCTTGTTATGGTTTTTACCCTTCTTAAAACTCAAACCCAACTGTGGTGATTTTCTTTTTCCCTATTTGCTTGATTTAATGTTTCTATTTATTTTTTTCTTCTTATATTTTAACATGTAATCCCTGGAAAAGGGCAGGGAATTGGACATGCTACTGGGACACCAAGAGAGCTTAAAGCAGCAGTTACCAAGAACTACTGTCTGGTTTAGAACCTACTTATGTCTTGCTGTATCAGCTGTTGCATTTGAGTGGTACCACAGAGATTCAACACTGCTTGCACACATCAGCCATGCTGTCTTTAGTCCTAATCATTGTGCTTTTGTCCTGTTCTGGGCCTGGCTTAATATTATCAGTTGTTCTTATTTCTTCTTTATTGTCTGCTCTAGCAGTGAGACCCATTCAGATGCTGGCCACATGCAGAAAAGAATCAGGCTTCTTTTATGTAATATTTTAAATCCTTTGCTGTCCTTTTCTGGGTTCCAGATATGCTTCCATAGAAATGGAAATAAGGTCTAGCAACTGAGTTGTATTGTGGACTGAGTTCCATCAGCTGCACGAGGCACTCAAATAGAAGATGAAAGAATTTCAAATGAGCTTAAAAATATCTTTTCATATTACTTTTTCCCTTATTATTACTGAAATCTGTCATACTTTATATTTAAAAATTGAATTGAAACAGTACTCTTCCTTAGGATGGTATATTTGTGGATTCTTAAATTTGAAAGATTTAAAAGGTGGATGGTTTTCTTTTGTGAGCTTAAGATTACCATTGAAAGCAATAACTCCTTCAAGGAATACAGTTAAATGGGATAATATTCATGTGACCAGGAGCAATTTTAAATGTGCAGTTGGTTATATGCTTTACAATCGGAAAACAGAATAATACAGAAATTTTGCAGTCACCAATATATCCTAAACATTCAGTATGACCTAATTCATCTATCTACTACTTCTTTGGACTTATGAAGTCCAGGAGTTGGATGAAAAACCAGAATAGTGAAGTTGCATTTGGCTAAATTGCAGTGTTTGCTTTCTAACATTGAGCTGGAGCTTGCAGGCTTCATAACACAAACCCTGCTCAGTTCAGCAAGTGACATGGTCAGCCTTGAGCTCTGCCTTTTTATGAAAAGCAAATTTGGTGCTGCAACTGGGTCCTATAGAGTGTGCTTTGTGCAGAGTGGAAGTAAAAAGTGAGAAAGAGGAGGTAAGAATTGTTGGGAATGGAACAAAATGAAACAAATTATTATGCTGGGCTATTAATCCATGTTGCACTCGAATCTTGAATAAAATATGCAGTGCTGATTTTTCAACTCAATAAGGTTACAGTAGAATGAGAAAAGGTAGAAGCAAATCTTTAATAAGATGAAATGAACAAGACACCATTGCAGGGTGAAATTAAGACTAGCATACAAAAGGATTGAAAAGGAGGGAAAGGATAGTTTGAAAGCTATGTAAAATCACTGGTGACAGGAAAGAAGTGATGAAGAAATTATTCACAGTTTTTTTTAACAAAGGAGGTGAAGAGCAGCATATGAAAATCGGTTAAAAGTTTTGATATAAAGGAGATGCTGTTTCCATTAGACATAATTAATCTGTGCAATTCATGGTTGTGGGATTTTGCAAATGCCAAAGTATAAATAAATTCAAAAAGCAATTAGACAAGTGCACAGAGGAAAGGTTTGTCAAAGAGCATTAAAAATTAAATGGATGCAGATGCTACTTTTATCTTGAAGTTCTTACATCACAGATTTTCAATTCCTGGGAGAATATGTGTGGAGAGCATTAAATACCTCCTTCTTTTAACTTGTAGCATTTCAGCCCCTGCAGCTGGGCATGAGCAGTGAACACTGTGGGCACCACTGAAGCTCTAATATGTAACCTCACTGGCTTGCTTTCCATTACAGGTGTGTTCTGTGTGTGTGTTTGCTTGTTGAGTGTGTGTAGGACTTGAGCACTGTATTGGAAGCTTTGGTAACATTCCAGGATAAGTGATCTTTGATTGCTGCATGTTAGGCTAGAGGAATGGTTTATTCACAGTGCTTATCTCTTGAATTGTACATGGCATCTTTAGTACACATAAATGGAAGAAAATGAAACAGGTGTTTGACAGCAATATCAACTACATCAAACTGTTTCTTGCTTCTGCTTCTTCCTGTAATTTGCTGTGTCATTGTAGATTATATTTGTTGGTTCAATTACTTTTAAATTCCATGATAAAATAATTTGTTACTGTGACTATTTGGAAAGGTCAATTAAAATCACTTAGCCCAGAGAAATCAATTTACATCAGAAAAACTGTTTGAAGACATCACTAAGTGCTTGATTCCCTGACAAGACTGGATATGCAGTTAGGTTTGGAACTGCAGCTGTGGGAGCCTCCATGTGGAGATGAACCTGCAAGGGAAAGCTACACCATTCAGCTGGGAACACTGAGCAGTGAAAGGCTTCCTGAGTCAGGAGTTCCATGTCTGAAGGTTTGTTTTTGTGCCATTTCACTTCAGTTCCTTATTATTTATTGCTTGCAGTTATTTTGTTTGTTCGTTTTAAAACGGCTAAAAAGAAAATTAGAGCTATAACCTGGCACAGTAAATCTTTGATACACAGTCAGAGTAGTTTGCAGTCTGTTGCTTTAAACAGACTCTTTACCTGATTAGGTATCAGTAGCTTCTTTGTGTTTTGTCATTATAGCTAAAGCAGCAGAGATGGGCACAGCTAAAATTAATTTTAAAAGAACACTTTACAATATGTACACTTCTTTCACCTCTTTTACCCTTTGTTAATGGTGAAGAGCAGCAAATCGACTTGAAATTGGGCCAAACTGACACCTACAATACTTACACCGTGCTTATTGTGTAAGAAACTCACTGTAGCATCATTAATCAAGCTGTCAGGTACAATGTGAAAGTCCTGCATTCGTTACATGAAGAGGAACTCCACGAAGAAATGGAACCCCTGTGATGAATAGACACTGGACACCAATTATTGTGGGGCTATTAATCATTATAGCCATAGTTAGCACAGAGTAGGGGCTGCAAACTTAAACCTCAGTGGGGAACAAATGCATGTCCACATTCACCTATACAACTTGGTGAGCTTTATAATCTCAAATATTCATTTGATGAGATGACAACCAGAAGTGAATGATGCAGAGTTAATTTATGAACACTTGTAATAGAAAGTATGATAGATGAGAAATTTCCTTGCCACGCATGCCCTGGGTACACATGCATCACACTCCTGCTGTCTTATGTGTGAGCTCTGATGTTCTTTTACAGAGAGTTTTCTCTTATTCCTTCTTAAGATGATTCTCTTTTTTTTCTGTGGCTGGAAAGTTTCTCATTGTGTGAGAATATGAAAAGGATATGCTTGTAAATGACAAGAATGTTGTGTAATATGCAAAATATGTTCCCACTGATAAGGAGAAGTCTTTGCACATCTTTCTAATGAATACCTATAATTTCAATATCTAAAAAATAGCTTTGTTTGATGGTAGACACCATCTTGACTTCACAGTTTTTCACATGAGTGTCTGGAAGTAGTTCTTTTGCAGGTACTTTTTTTGGTGGTCTTATTTCTGCTTCCTGTAATTCCTGGAGCTTTCTGTATGAAATGCAAGTGGCTTAATGAATTTGCTGCAAGTGAAAAAACCTGAACCCTGAAACTGCAGAGGGAGCAGATCTCAGAGGACTTCATTGTTATGTAGCACTTGTGCAAAGCAGTCTCTGTTGCCAAAACTTGTAACATGAAAAGTGCGTGTTCCACTTGAGACTGCAAACAATAATTCAGAGTCAAATTGCAGATTTTTCAGAAAATACTGTGAAATCATTAATTTTTGTGGAAAGTGGAAAGACTTTCCCATGGAGTAGGAACTGTACAAAATGGTTTAATACTATATCTGTTTGGAAGCTGTTCATGAAATTACAGTAGCTCCAGAATAGTATTTATTTTAGCCTTATGTCTTTTGCTCCAACATCACCTTTTGAAAGCCATCCTGTTGTGTTAGTTCCTCTCACTGGATTAATTCTCATTAATTTCAGATGTTTTGAATATTAAGCAGGTACATAGTTATTTGGAAGACATAAACAAAATAGTGAGATCTAAATTTTTTGGTTCATCTGCTTCATCCTTTTCTTGCATTTTCATAGATAACTCTGAGCTGTGGCAGAAATCTCAAGTTCCCTTTTACCCTGATATGCAGAGAACTGTACTCTACCATTCTTCTCCTTTTCCAGTAGGATTTGAGAAGAAACTCTGTTTTCTGCTTTGCTTGTGCTTTTCAAAGTATCATGTGAATCCTAAAGAGTTCCCAGGATTTCTTGTCCTTTTTTCAGGCTGCTAAAATCAAATGTTGTCATCTCAGTGTTTTACTGTAGAGAGGAAACGAATCACATGAGGCCACTTTCTGTACAATCAACCACAGAACATTCAGTCAGAGCTGAGCAAAGCCCCAGTCAGAATTAATTGCTAAAATGATATAATTACAGCTGCACTGAATGAGACTAGACCACAGCATCTGTTCCAGTCTCAACTGCATTTATCCTTCCTTTGGGGGGAAAAGTGCAAACTAGGATATAGACTTTTCTGTGCCATTTTATGAACTCCTAAATAACACAGTGGTTAATTTAACAGAATATTATTAAGTGAAATAGATATTTTTTAAAAAATATGGTAATAATGTTACCAAAGGACAAAAAGAATTCTCACTGAAATTCTCACTTAAATGCTGAAGGTTTTTTAGGTTTGGTTTTCTTATTTTATGATAGTCTATCTGAGGATTGAGTTTACTTTTATGAATACATAAGAAACAGTAAGTTTGCCTTTAAATATCAAGTGAAATAGAAGGAAGTAAAAGACTTTTGAATGTACAAAAGAGCACAAAGAAACAACTAATGCTGCCAATAACAAAGCTCTGATTTTTCTCAGTTGTATTTTAATATTCCAAAATTTTATTATTTTCATGTGATAAGTATATGAAAACCAATTTAGTTATAACATAAACTTTGGCACATAAGTAGGCTAAGCCCTCTCTTTTGGGTTGTGGATGCCAAACTGAAGACATTGATGTGCTCCCCTCATCAGTTATGTAATGGCTTTTCTTTTCGGGAACTAAGTTGGGGCAGAATTGGTGCTCTCTCAAAAGTGCCATGGATTGCACAGCCAGAAGGGCAAGATTCCCTGTTTTGAAAAAGCAGCAAAAGGAATTGAAGCTTCAAAATGCACAGTGGGAAAAGCAAAAGCCACATTTGTGTTCCTTGCTTGCGTGACTGATCTTGCTGTCGCATCCATTGGATCTATTTCTTGACTATCAAGCAGGCAGTAAGGAAATATGTCCTTTTTGCCAGTCCTAAGCCAGTCCCAGATAGTCCTCTGAAGACAAGAGATGTGTTTAAATACTAGAGATAGAACCAGTACATTCACTCCTTGCTCCACTAGTTTTCAATCTTGAAGTGACCTATTTTCAGAATTTACTTTAAAATAATGGAATTGATGTATATACTTTTCCATCAGAACTCAGTTTATATGTAATAACTTCTTTTTTTCCCCACAAAACAAGCCTTTAAAAAGGCATCAAACAGCTTGAGATTTGCAATCATGAACAAGGAAATTTGGCAGACACTGTTCTGCTATGGAAGCTCTAGGAGTTCAGTGTTATAACAGCATTTATTAAAGTTAATTTAGAGTCAAATATTTTAGAAAACTTAACCACATCAAACTGAGAAAGAATATAAGAGTTTTGTTCCAAACTGCAAAAGTGTGTGTGTGTATATTTCACAAACATTTAAGTCATAAATTGTATTCCTTGGTATCCCATCCTCTCTAAGTTGTCTGGCAGCATGTCACTGCTGAGTCCTTGTTGCTCCCCTTGTTATGTTGAAGGCACTAGTTTTGAAGGGGTTTTTTGCACATACTAGATTTGTTAATACAGTCTGATTTAAATGTTGTATTTTGCAAAACAACCAGGCAGAATGTGTGAAGCTGTCATTGAACACAAAATGTCAACCAAGAACCACTGCATCAGTTTGGTAATTTCATTTACTGCTCTGTCTTGCTAAAAAGGCAGGGCTTTTTTATTTCACACATATAATAAACATTGACAATAATTGTCAAAAACTTTTTATTAAATGAGACAGAGATAAAATTGGATTTCATGATAAAAAGGCCACTCAAACAATCTCATTTAGAATGTATAGTCTCTTTTAGCAATGCCAGTCTGCAGAGCTGTTTGGTGATGAGTTCTGCGTATGTGAACAAGGTATTTTACTGACTGAATTCTCAATGTGCTTAATTTTCAACGGCTTTTGCAGAGGCATGGAAGCATATTGTGATAGTTGCTAAAATTATATTGTAACATACTTTTTTATTCCACAACTCATTTTGTGTTCAAGTGTTTTATCTCTCCACTCTAAGTTGTGTGAGACCACATTTATTCATGACCAGCTGTTGTTCTACAATGCCACAATTTAAATTGAAGTCAGAAATTTATATTAAGATAAGTAAACAATAGGTTTAATATAGTACTCCCATTGCTATGTATTTCCTTCCCCTCACATCCTAGTGAGTCTACCTGAATACATGCACATGATTTCCATGTGAGAGGTAAAATGAGAGCTTTTATTAGTCCATTAGTTATAAGTATTGACCTCCTTACTATAGTTTACTTCATGTTTTAAAAACTTAATATATTCATTGTGGGGCAAAAGATAACATGGCCTCACTAATTTTTTCCACTGTGATCTGATTCTTATTGTTTGTATTGCAAAATCATAATCTAAGGCAGAACTGGATGAGTAGTGGTCAGAGAACTCCTGAAAGGAAATGGCAAATATGAGAGAGACTTCAAACCAAACCTTAGGGCTTTTCAATTTTCTTTGAAGTGTTTGTGTGTTTCTGTGTGTGTAATTGGTCACATACACGTTCCACAAAAGAGATCCTCAGCCTGTGCTTCAATCCAGTTGTTCAGTGCTCTGCAGTCCTGGATCAACGAAATGGAATGTACTCACTGCTTTCAGCTGTAGTTATTTGTAGTGGAGTACTCACAAAACTATTATTTTGGCAGATAGATAACTTCTTTTTGATCTCAAATCTAATTCTGATATTAACATTTGGTTTAGGTGGCTGGAGTGCTAAGTGGCCTGGCAGTGTTGAAAGCCAGGTTGGACAAGGCTTTGAGCAACCAGGTCTCTAAGTCCCTGCCCATGGCAGGGGAGTTGGGAGTGGAGGATCTTTAAGGTCCCTTCCAACCATTAACATTCTGTGAAGACAGATTAGCAAATGTGATTCTGTGCCCAGGACAGGATATACAGAGGACCATAAAGGAGTTAGTCATGATGCTGGAGGAGAACTTGGTTTAGAAAAAGGAAGTCAAGAGAGGTTATAAATAATGTTTGACCTTGGACTGTCACTTCAGGCTCCAAGGTGTTTCTTGCTGGAGGGGGTTAAGCTGCTGGGTACTACCCTTTGGCAGGGGGGTGGTGTGAATGTGATGCTGAAAAGCAGCAGTGCCATCAGTGTCCTGGAGAGTTATGGTGATTAAACAAAAGGTGGAGTTTTGTTCAGCCTTCAGCATGTGTGTAGTCTCACAACTCAAAGACTTTAGGATGCTACTTTAAAAAAAATGCTTTCTGTTGCTATTAGGTCTGTAACTGTGTTCCCACCTTTTGAATCAGTGTGTTCATCTCTCTTGAATGTAGCATTTTAAATCTATAGTTTTTGCTGTGTACTTGTTATGTTAAATCAATATTTAAATATGATTTGGAGAAACCAATATTGTCCTTAAAAAAGGAAGGAAGGTCTTAGAAATATGGTGAGGAATTTGGGGTTTGAGTTTAGTCTTTTATGGTGTAGGTGTGCTTGTATTTTATAAGAGCGGTATGGTTTAATCCTAATATGGATGATGATACTATAGATGAGTGAGGGGAGGGTACTCCTGCTTTTCTTTGGTTTGGATTGTCATTTAACATAAATTTTCACAGTGCAGTAACTTCCATATAAATATAGGTGACCCTCCTGGCAGGGACAATTTCAGGAGCAAGTTCTGATACGAGAGAAGATGCAAACAGATTTGACAAATAGTTAGGAAATGTCTGGAATTTGGAGGAAGCAGCTGCTGTGTGTGGATTAGCTGTTAATCAATTGGATGGCTTATACATTGTAGAGGAAAAAAACCCCAAACTCTGAAAACTCCAGTTCTAAATCTCATACTGCTCTGCCCTCATAAGGATTTGAAGGAGGATAAGAGCTCCTTCAAGTCTTTGTGCCTCTCTATGCAAGCATATGGAAGGTTGTCTTAGATTTTTCCTTTTTGTGTGAGTGTACAAAGACTGTTTTAGAGGTGTCTTAGGGTGTTGTATGATAGGTGTGCTCTTTGCGTGATAAGGGATAGAGATCAGCTGTAGCACAATGATAAGAATCTAAAAATAATCTGAAATTTTAAAAGTATAAAATGAACTGTCTACAGTTTGCCTGTGGTCTAAATTTAGACAGCTATAAGGATGACAACTGAGTGGAATTCTCCACTGACTTTGCATTTTTGTCCACTGAAATGGTGCTGTTGACCATCAATCCCACATTCTACTGTTTCTGGCTTTCAGAGGTTTCAGCAGCTCTGTCTTATTGACAGACTGCTGTGGTGGTGGGAAGTCTGTTAGTGAAAGGGCTCTTTAATCACTATTCCCTTTATGGTCTGTTTAGATGTCAGAATAGTTGGTCTTTGTCTTTCAGTCTGAGATTATGGCAGTAGCTCAGAGGTATCAGAAAGCTACAGCATGAAGTTTTCATGGACATGCTTATTTAGTGTCTGACATTTATCCTCATAGTATAATTTTCTGTTCTAAGGTTTCTGCTATGTTTTTCCTTTTCTTCATGGATTATGGAATTAGGTTTTATCTGGACTTGACAAACTGACAGTAAGCATTTCTACTGTGAAAGTGATTCCTTTTTTGGGCAGGAGGCTGAAGCTGCATATAGGTCTTCGCTTGACTTTATAAAATACCATGATGAACAAAAGTAGTTTGGATTGTTTAACAAGTAGTAACTTAGGTATTTGTGGTTTTATTTGGTTCAAACATAGTAGCTTCAGATGAAATACATATATATTACAGGAAGTGTTTTCTGCACTCTTAGGATTTAGTAGTTGAACTTCAAATGGAGCTTCTCAGTCAGCATTGACAATTAAAAGGAAATTTAATAAGTAAGGGTTAGGAAACTGCTTAGAACTAACTGGGACTTTTTGATCATTGAGATTGAAGACTGAAAGATGTTTAGATGATTGTTATGCCATTATGTGTGGTTAAATTATACAGTGTCATCTGAACAGTATCGCCTTCAATGGTGTGTCTATAAATGACCTTTGTGCTTTCTGCTCTTTGAGTCTTTGGAGCATCTCTATTTATATGTTCCTGTGTGTTGTCAAGGGCCCTTCTTTCATAATGAGGGTGCATCTCTCCTCACGTGGTATTTGGTGCAGGTGTCATTACAGACGAGACGCAGAGGGTTCATCTAATTGGCTCTATTTATTCTACTGCTGAAGAGACATATTTCCATTTTAAAGGTATCCTTCTGTGGTTTCTTTATGGAGATCTAAAGATTTCAGTAAGCAAGTGTAATTAGAATTTCCTTCTGATTAAAACAGTGGTTTTCCTGCTGATGAGAGGCTTCATTCAGCGTGTGTCTGTCTGGTGGTTATTGGGTGCCAACATTCCGATGTTTATATTTAACTGGGTTGAATTCAGCTCTCCTGGCCCTGGTGTGTTGTCCCACTGCAGGCACCAGCTTTGGCCCTACAAAACTGTATCACCTTCATGTCAAAAGGACAATTTACAATCTTAATGTTGAGCAGCAGGAAAAATAGGAATAGGGAATGTAAGGATACCTGGCAGGTCATCTTCTTTCATGCATCCCTTTTGTAACTGGGACAGGCTGCCTAAGGAAGGGCCTCTCCATCCTGCTGAGCTGCCCGTGAGCTGTTGCCTTCTATTGATTTGTCAACATGTCATTAAGGGCTTTGCTGAGCAGCTCTCTGGTGCCCTGCTCTTTGCAGTTGGATCATGTTCATGTAACCTGTACCCACCCAAGCACTGAAGAAACTGAGAGACACTAGGAAACCACAGGTATTCCACTCTTTCATGGTGTCTCACTATATGTGTAAATAGAAAAGAAAAAGTTATTCTGCCATTTCGTACTGGCTTTTTGTTTTTCTTATCAGCTAATTTAAGTGGTTGGCCTAATAATTTAAGGTATTGTGAAAGAAAAAACAGTTATTGAAATAATCCTACATTTTCTGTCTTCTGGAATGCCTTTTAGTAATTCCTGATCATAGGCTGGTTCATTTCATAGGAGATAGGTAAAATGTTACTATTTAGAACGTGAGTTTTAACAAAATCATCATATAAGAAGATATGCTGTAATTGAAATGAAACAGTCTAACTATTTTTTACAACTAAAATCTTTATTTAAATGATGAACTAAGCCTAGGAGGTGAGTGAACAAATATATGGATGTGGTGTGTATTGGTGTTTATTATACCTGCACAAGAAATAAAGATAATCTAAACAAATTAACATACAACATACATGTGCTTGAAAACTACAAGCACAGTGTGCTCCATGGTGCACTTAATGTCAACTGCTCGAAGATCTCAAGGATAGCACTTTTTAAAATGTGTGAAATTTCATTAGCTCACTTGATTTAACTGCCTAGTGTCCTTGATTCATGTGAGAAAGTATGATTGATCTTGGCTTCATTCCAATCATAAATATAGAACTTAATACTGGAGTACACATGCTCCAGAAGGTGATAATTGTGTTACAAAGTCCTGGTCATGTGCAACTCTAAAAATCATATGAAGAGGTAAAGACCCCAGAGTTTTGGAAGATTCTGCTTATGTTATTTAGAATACCTGTTAAACACATTGCAAAAAGTTGAAACAAAAATTAAAGAAAGGGGAAGTGAACTTTTAAGAAAACAGTAATTCTTGTTTCATGCACAGATTGTATATCATGTTCTTTATTCTTACTGACAGGTAAGGCACAAACTACAGAAGTGACTGATCACTTTGGGTTCAGCTGCATTAGAATGTTCTTTAATTCTGGGGACATGTATTTGTGATAAACTCAAATTCTCTATTGTTTGAAAATGTGCAAGTTCCAGAAGAGAATAAATAAATTGCATATTCAACAGGTGAAGCTGGAAATAATTAAAAGCTTATAGGAAAACCTCACTGCCTGGCTCTGGCTGTGGGTGTGCTGCCATTTCCTGGGGCGTGGTAGCTGCCAGTGTGGAAGGAGGGAGCGGGACAGGGGTGCCTTAAGCAAACAAAAAAATCACCCTGCCTGGACAACACCAGGACTCACATTGCTGCTGTGCCAAGGTGTAGCTGCAGTGGTTTTAGTGTAATGGCGGGTGATTTCTTGAAAATGCTAGCAAAGAGAAGGCTTTTGAGATGTTAATTTGCTCTTATGCAAATGAACCTGTCAGTGGCACAGTGAATGTGGAAGACCCAACTTCTTTTCCTGGAGTGGTTCCTATGGTTTCGGAGGTAGCTTTGTCAGCTGGGAAGCTATGAATATGTATGATATACAGAAAAACCTCATCTATGTTGCAGTTTCTATAATTTTTATTTCATTTTACATTAAAAGACACCATTTCTACCCATTGCATAGGTAAATGGCTTCATCAGCAATCGTTTTATGCATGTAAGCTCTGGCCTGATTTACAGAATGCTAAACACAGATGGGTTTGTTCCTAATGCTCTCGAGTAGCTACTGTAGGAAATAGTGCACAGTATATGCCTAATACATTATTTACTGAAGATAAATGCCAGACATGATTATGGTAAATTAGACCTTTTGAATTATTTATGAGACTCAGTGCTAAATGTTTTTCTCCTCCTTGTGTTACTATAAAAGCTGTTATATAATTGTTGGTAAACACTTTTTTTGTTAATTATTCAAGATACAGGAAATAAAATGTTTGGTTAAGTGAATCTGTTATTCACTTAAAGCCATCTGTTGGGGTTTTTTCCAAATGTATTTCAACATTTATCTCTGCTTTCTGAGGTAAAAAATTAGTGCATTATTCGATAATATTCCTTGTAGTCCTGTCATCACCTACACAGAGAAACTGAAAAGCAGAATGTTGTATGGGAAACCTTCTTATTTTTTAAATTATTTTTAAACTGTCACACTTCACTTTCTAATATTTCCATAAAATGTGAGTAGAAATACGTTCCATGCATATGTGGCTATTCTCCATTAAGTGGATTTGTAGCTAAAGTTTGGTATTTTATCTTGTGCCTTGACTTGCACAATGATTGTCCTCTTTTCCATTGAAATACTTGAGTTTTTGTGGAAAACAGGTCTGTGCAGTACTGGCACAATATTTTGTATGTTCCAATCTCTATCTGCTTCGCTGGTTTCCAGTAAAACACCAAATAAAAAATCTGATCCTGAATTAAGAATTCAATACACAGAATTCCTCCTCCAGTCATTTCAATGTTTGTAGGGTTCTTTTTGCTTTTCCTAATTGTATTTTGAAATTGAAATTCTAAGGTGCCACCATTTCCCAAAGGCCAAATGAACGTAATCTATTTGACGGCAGACTGGCTCTTGGCAGCGAGGAACACGCTGACAATGTGGGGATATACATCTCTTGGCGGTTTTTATTTAGCATGCAAAATATATTTCCCATGCTGTGAGAGCACTTCTGCACCAGTTTTAAAGCTGTGGCAGCAATTACATGCTAAAGTCTCATTCTGTGTTTTTCATAGAGACAATGCTCTCTTATTTATTCAACCTGAAGTGTCTTTGAAACTCTCCATAACCCTCCATATTTATTTTGATACGTTTTCTGTCTCTTGTTCCCTTGTTCCCTTGTTCATGGTTGTTTGGGCACCACATTTGAATCTGCTGTAAAACACAGCAGTGCTGAGATGTGGAAATGTCACGTGGCTTTGGGAGAATTAATTCCAGGAAAATTCTCTCCATACTTAACTGAAAAAGGTATTTTTTAAGGCATAGAGCTATGAATGGGGAAGGGCTGTAAACATATTCAAGACCGTTCTGTAATATGTGCCCACTTCACATTCACCATGTCTGAGTGATGTCTGGAAGAGAAAACTGTGAATTCATGGAAGGTGGAGGAAGTTTGCTTAATAGTTTTTAGGGATAATAAACTTCTGCCACGAGGTATTGCTAATGAATCTTACCAAGTTAAAAATCAGGCAAATTTCTTATCACCTAGAATATTTTGGAAAGCTATTACTGTTTCTTCTTTCTTCCCATTAATTAACTTTCTCTTCCCCACACTTCTCTCTTGGATTCAGCAAGAAAAATCAAATATTGTTTTGTGTATCCTTTTATTGACAAGTGTTTCTGAAGTTTTTAATTTTTCTCTATTTAAAAAACATTATGAGAACTGTTGGGTTGTTTAGTTTTTAATGGAAACTTTTTCTTCTGTTGAAAGAGAATGTACAATTCAGGTTCAGATCTAAGCTATATATCTATTTCAGGAAAGCTTTTTAAAGTAATGTTTTAAAGTAATGTTAATATGCATTTTATTCAATTAAAGGGGTAAAGTGCTAAATGGTGAGCATTTAAATCTGTGTAGAAAAATGGAAAACAGCAGTTTTTATTTAAATTAATTCAACTTTAAGGTGAATTTCTGCATAGGTCCAAAGTGTGTCTGTTTGGTTTTTTCCCCCTGTAAACTGACAAGTTCAGTGAAGCAGCCACAGTGTGGTTTGCCCTAATTCTGTGTGTGTTTCAGCCACTGGTGTTCGCTTGTGTGAGGGGAGAGGAGGTACTTGAATACATGCTGAGCAATGATTTCTGTTGCTCCTCTACCCATTTACCAAAGGAATAAGAGAAGACAGATAATGATTTGCCCATGCATATTCACATCACTTGACCTATTCAAATTTTTTCATTACCTGTGATCTTTTCATAAATGCAGGAACTTGGCTGGCTTGAATTTTAGATGTGATTAAAAAGAATAGCTATAAAACCTGAACTAATGTACTATAGAGAACACAATACCTGCGAGACTATGGAAAATATTTCCTATCAATCCTGAGCAGCAAATTCAGCCAGCCAGGGTTAAAAGTTGGTGCTAGTGAGGTAGTAATTAGTATTAGTCAAAAACAAGTCTAGACTGTAATGGGTAGTGCCCTGGATTTCTGTTTTAGGCAGTGCAATGGCCTATTTCTCATCAGTAATGGTGCTTGTTTGGGTATCGAAGTATTAATATTCTGTGCCAGTCCTTAGGTTTTACATGCAATTTATTAATTTCTATTTTCAAAGGACATGCAATTGGGGGTTGTGTGTGGGTGAGCAGTGAAGTAGGTGTTAGCTTTCTGAGCTTTCAGTGATGACCTTTGAAGTAGGTATATAAAAGTTGCTACAGTATAAAATGCTGTCAAATACTATGGCCCCCAGTTTCTCCGAATTTCATGTCAGATGTGCTTAATTTAATGGAAAAATAACAAAGTGCTTGGGGCTATTTTCTCATTTTTAGCCTTTCTTTCTCAATCAAGTAATACAGTTTTATGCATCCTAATCTGTAAAAGTCACTGTGGTTATAATGTCACTAGTATTTCCATAAAAACTCTGAATTCAAATGATTTCTAGGTCTTCACACTGCAGTTAAGTCTAGGAAAAAGCAGAAAAACATTCTGTTATAAATTAAATATTCTGAACATAAGTCAGTTTGGAATCTGCACTATATTTTAGGAGAATGTTACATTTCACCCTTTGATTATTAGAATGTGTATTTTGTAATAAAAATAATTTTGGAAAATATCCCATTCATTCAGTTTAAATTTTGGCCCTATTTATAAAAGTTAAATGTAACTTTTCAAAAAAAATTCCCCCTCCAATCAAATAGAATTAAATGTGGACACTCTTTTTCTTTCTCCTAATCCAGTGGCAGCCTGCAGTTTTCTGATAAACAATTAGTGTAATGATTTATCTAGAGGCAAAACTAAAATGTTTAGAAGGTACGTTATGTGGCAAATTATTTTAAAATTAAATGGTGAAGTGATGGACTCAGGGGCATGGTGATTCAAAACAGCACCAAGGAATAATTACTGTAAAGACTGTAAACTAAGCAGCCATCAATATTTACAGGCTCAGACAAATGGTGATTTATTGTGCCTGGTTAACTTGTGCCTAACAGAAGCCCACTTGCCAAGACACAAAGTGACTGCATTTACTGTTTGTTCGAAATGGGACAGATGACATTTTTTTGGATGAAAGTAACAGGGGAATGAGGATAGTTTGTCTCTTGCTTGTCTGTTGAGAAAAAACAACCAACCAACTCTCCTCCCTACAACCTACTGCAACTAGAAAACAAACCTCAAATAAAACAAACCCAAAGCAACCAATAACCCCAAAGACCAAACCCCAGGAACTGCATGGAGTGACATACTGAAGATCACTTGGGGGATGCTGATTGCGCTCAACTTTCATTTACTTAAAAAGATGTCCCAGGCACCCAGCACTGTGTGTGTTTGCAAACACAGGTAGTAATGGCCAGCAATGAAATCACAGGTATTATAAACTGAGAAAATCACCAAAGTGTAGTGGTATGTTATTTACTTGGTACTGCCACTTCTGCTCACCCCAAAGGGTTAACAACTCCCCGCCCCCAGGAGTGCATCAATAATGCGTTTAAAATTCATTACTGGTAATTTTATCGTGGGTGGCCGTTTACTGTGCTTTAATGGGAGTGTTGATAAGAGTCTGTCTGGAGACGATAACAGACTTTTTCCTTTTTTGTTCCCGTGGCCATGAGCACGGATGTGTTTGTTTACTCGCACGCTCGAGGAGTCGCAGCAGAATCAAGGACGTGGCTGTGACGCGCTCCTGGAGCCGGGAAGCGGCTCCCGCCCGACACAGCTCCGCTCCACGGGCTGACCGCAGGAATTAAGATTTAGTTCTCAGTGTGTCACAAATCCCACGACAAAAATGCCTTTAGAAGCATCCTGTTGTAAGAGCGTTAGCACAGAAATGATCAGGAGATAAACGGAACTGGATATTTAACTTCCAAAGAACATTTTTCCAGAAATATTTTGCCTATAGAACAACACAGAGCTAATTTTTTGAGAGAAGGCAAATTATTTTGATACAAATTTAATTTCTTCATAATGTGGCGATTTCCATGCCCTTACAGGAGACTGGCTCAGGCAGATGTCCTACAGTGTCACCAGCAGACAGGTGGCCCTTTGCCGTCTCCAGGTGTAGCTCCCTCTGGCCGCTGTACAGGAGGGACGGCGAGGGCTGCTGGAAGAACAGGCAGCAGTAGCTCTTTGTTTCCCTGGTGCTTCCTAAATAAGAAATGAGCTTCCTCTGAATGTCCCATCCAGCATCCTTTTAGTGGAAGTGAGTGGACAGCTGGAAGGCAGTATCACTTCCATCTTCTCTCTGCTCTAAAGCTTTGTGTGCAGTGCCAGTCTAAGAGCAGGCTGTGTTTGGCTGAGGCTGTGGAGGCACCATCTGTCTGAGGCTGCTGCCTTGCAGGAGCCTGAGAACCCACAGAACTGAGGGTAGCCTGGCTGTAACTGCACCCAGTGTTCCATGACTGTCATCTCTTTCCTGCTCTCAGTGTGTGTCCCAGGGTAACAGAGCTTGTCTTTGGCTGGTTTTAAGGGCTGAATGGGCTTGGCTATATCAGAGCATAAAGTGCATATCAATGAAATGATTGCATATATCATATATTCTCTGATCTTCATTAAGTTAATGTAGTATGGCCCAGTTCAATGTAAGCAAGTCTTTAGATGTATTTGAAATCCTTCCTCTCTTCAATGAGAGGAAAATAGACTGCTATGTATTAAATTCTGCTTCAAAAAAATTCATGGAAATGCCCAATTTTCTGAGCATAGACAGTCCCATTGGCTCTAGCAGAAATGTTTGAAGTGACTAAAGTGGTTAAGAGCTGGCTGAGGTAACTGTAAGGCTACAGTCACCATAAAGCTGTGTTTGGTCCCAGCAAACCTAGTGGCAAGCATTGTCAGCTCTGTCAAAGCATCTCTTTTGTGAATATTAATGAATTACAATATAAAACAAGCTGTGGATCTAAACCCCAGGAATTTAAGATGTGTGAAAAAAATATTTGTATGATAGAAATAGGGCTCACTCTAGAAAAACACATGGAATATTCTGTAGTTTAATACAGAAGAATATATGAGGAAAACATGCAGACTCTGTAAGGAGGAATAAGAACAGGAAATAAGAGGAGACAAGATCTTTCCTGCTATGTCTTGAGTTAGCTTCAACAAAATGAACCTATTACAGAATTGCCTATAGGCTTTATCATTTGTGTGTCTTAATTTCTATGTAAATATGGAAATGCAAAAAATAGAAAAAGAAAAACCAGTATATAAAAAACCAAATCCCAAAAGATCCATCTTGGACTTCCCAGCTTTGCTGGGCATGCTCAGCTTTTTGTAGCTGATTAGGGCCCCCCATGTGAAATCGGCTGTACCTGAAGGACAGAACAGAGCAGGGCCCTGTGCCAGTGGGCACTGCTGTACCTTTAACATGAGACAACTCTTTGAAGTGTGATTGTGGAACAGTGGGAAACCTGCAGAAAGAAGCTGCTGCTGATAAAACATTAACTGCATGGAGGCTTGTAAGACAGTAGGATGAATGAGCGTGAAAGTCCATGTAAAATATGTGTTCAAATAGAAAATACCTGGTTTTTTCCTTTTTTAATATTATATTTTACCTGATATATTATCAGTGTAATGGAATGGCAATGTTTGAAGATTTTAAAAAAATTATGCTTGATATTTTTAGCAATGTGCAGTGTTTTGCTTAATCTATTTTAATAGGATTTACAATCCTTTTTTTGATGAGAAGCTTCAAGCCTTTCTGAAGCTTCACTAAAGCTGCAGTTGTAGTAAAGCCAAAAAGATTGTATGAATTTGGTTTGTAGTCTCTTGATGCAATTTATATACGTTCCTACCAAGGGAAATATCCCTACACAATATTTCTAGTATGGATCACACTTTTTGTAAGTAAGTGATCTTTTGTAATGATTTATAGTTAATTCATTTTCTATATATTTATGTCTTATTTCCTCAGAGAGATTTTATTTAAGAACATTTTGAGATTAATCAGTAAATAAAATCAATTTCCAGGGCTGAAATATCAAAACTGGATCCTGTTTAGAGCATTTTACATTGTATCACATATAATGAAGTGTTAGCCAAATATTTTCTTTGACAATTAGCTTCATTTTAATCCTCCTAATCTGGTGTGAACACACAGCTCCCTTTCAACCCAGCTGACTGGACCACATCCAGGCTCCTCCTATCAGTGAAATCAGATGCCATTGGACCAATTTAGAAAAAAGGCACAGAATTATCGGTCCTGATGAGCAGATTTGCACAGTACATAAACTTTCAGTTGCTATATAGATGTATTAACAAAAGTATGCTCTCAATTTCATGTGAAACTGTCCTGACCACCTGGTTGTGTAATTTGCCCTCAACACACTCCCTTTTACAAAGCTTGCTCACAACAGGAAATGTTTTTTTGAAGAAATGATTAGTAGTAGTTAGTGTCTAAAGAAAGGATTTTGCATTTTCTTTGCTCACAATGAGGATTATATTTAAAATATCTGACTTGATCTGCTTTTCCCACATGGGAAAAATGATCACACCTTTTCTGAAATGTTGTGAGAGTCTTTGCCCTTCATTCCCATAGGACAACCTTGATTCCAGTGTTAAGTCTTGTAGACCTTTGCATGGGGACTGCTGGAATTATATTTAGAATTGTGAATAATATTATCTTTCTTTGCTTATTTCTTCTTATCCCCTTAACTATATTTACCAAATTTTATCTGAGAAAAACACAAAGGGCATCACAACTGAGCTTTCATTGTTAGCTGATTAAAATCTTGGGGTTTTGTTATGTCTGTCACATGTTGGTCATTGATAAATTCAGAGTAGCAAAAGGTGAGAATTTTATTATCACTCTCTACTTCCTCTGAAATCCCCCAACTAGCAGAGACAGACTTTGGAACAGCAGCAGTGCAAGAAAAGGATTTGGTAATTACAGTGGTGGTGTAAAGTGTTTTAAAACTACTTTCTGCTTTTATTTTCTGCATACCCTTGGGCCCTAAATGCTCTGAGATGAGTGTCATTAAAGACAGTGTATTCCCAGCTGTGCCAAGTACAGTGTCCTAGAAATTCCTTCTGCATGTTTGGAAAAGTACTTCAACTGGTATTAAATCTATTTACAGAAAGTATGAACAGAGGAGCAACTGGGGAAAATTCTTTGGAAAAAAGCTGATAAACTGCAATGAATGTATATTTTCCAAAGAATTTTATAATAACAGCAAGGTATTACAATAATTCAGATAGAAAATATCTTAGTTTCTACTCTGAAATAGGGCTTTAATCTGTCCCACTCACCCTATTTATCTGTTTTAGGGGAAAAGTAAATAGGTTATCACTGGGAGAGGATTTTTGGAATCTGCCAAGTTTATTCTTGTATTGCAGGTCATTGCAATAGATTAGAAATTCACTGTACCCTCCGTCATATTTGCTATTGAGCTCTAGTCACAGGAATGCAGTGTACATGAGATGGTTTCTTAGTTTAAGCCATGTTTAGGTTCCATGGTTGCCAGATATCTGGTACAAATGAATTTTATTACACATTTAGATAATTCCAGTCGCAGTATATTGTGAGGGTGCTTTAGAATGTCTTCCTAACTGACTGTAGAAGACACTACATTAAACATGTGTTAGTTGAGAATAGTCTGAGAGAATAACCTGACATTGTATTGTCTCAATAGAATTATCTTTTTTCCAAAGGAAGGAGTTCCAGGTTATCACTGCACTCAAGTTTCTCATTTTCACATTTATAATATTGTATATCAATTACTTTTTAATGTGCCATTTATCCACTTTGTAGAATTCTGCTTAATTTGCCACCTTGTTTAAAAATCATAACTTGAATAATTGTGGAATATAAACCAGTGTTGAATTGGATAAGCTTGGTTTAAAAGGTCTATTTCATACTGCCCGTGATTACTAAAAGGTGTTTAAGAACATAAAAAGGTAAGTGCCGAGAAATCCCAAATTCTGAAACAATGAAATTGCAGTCCATGCCCTGCCCATCCCCTCCCCCACCCCCGAGCCAGAATAAACCTGCATAAATGGGATTGTGAGATTCTATTGGGAAGGCAATTAATCCCCTGGGAGAGAGGCAGCTATTAATATGCAAATGAAGTCCGTGACACGGTCAGCATATTTTAAAGGGTTTTGTGCCACTAACAGGCATTTCCATTGGAACAAAGCAATTTTAAAGAATTTGCAGGAAAATGAAGTTCCTCCAAAGGGAGTTTTGTTAAGTAGAAGGTGCTACTTTCTGCAGTGCCCGCTTGCCGCTGCTTTTCGACTGGAAGCTGCAGCACCAGCGCTGGCAGCGCCACGGACCTGTCTGCAGGACGCCTCAACACCCAGGCATAGAATCTTAAATTCTTTCTCCGTGTGTCATTTCTTTGTGCCCCACAAAGAGGGAACTGTTACGGAAGGGCACAGATGATGCACGTTTTCCAGGGTTAGTGCGTTTCTACTTTGTTCTGGGAAGGAGTCATGGATATGTGTGTGTGGAGATGCTCAAGGTGTTTGTACTGCGTGAAGGGCAGCGCAGGCACACGGGGCAGGCAGCTGCTGAGGGTTTGGGCTGGCACTGGCATGGCCTCATCTCTGCTCTCCTCCGTCCTCTTTGTGCTTTCCTCTGCCCTGGGCTTTAGCTCCTTTTCCTCGATGATTCCTGCCGCAGCCCCTCTTTAGCTGCCTTTGCTGCCCACTCCTGGTGGTTCCTTGGCAGAGTGCCTCTCCCCTGTATTGCATGTCCTGCCCCTTATTTTGATACGTTCCTCTCCCAAAATACATGAGCCAGAACAGGGGCATCCATTGCCTTCAAAGAATGTCTGGCTCCCGGCTCCCAACAACACTGACATTCCCGAGTCAGTCAGATGTACTCTGAAATCACCGAAAGGTTTTTAATCAAGATTGTTATGATGGGACTCTGATGTACTCTGGTATCTTCATCTTCCCCTTATAAATTTTACTAAAGGCTTTGTAAACTAAGGTGGCCCCCTCTCAGCAGTGTCTGTGGTTACTCTGGAGCCCACCAGCGCTTCACTGAGACCATCTCTTGCCCCCGCTCCAT
Organism: Hafferia zeledoni; assembly: GCA_035583235.1. NCBI lineage: Eukaryota > Metazoa > Chordata > Aves > Passeriformes > Thamnophilidae > Hafferia > Hafferia zeledoni. The sequence continues at coordinate 13,793,516 of JAWWEV010000024.1, read as the reverse complement.
CACTCACTGCCCCTTGTTTAGTGAGGTAGGGCAGCTGTTCTCTCCATGGCTCCCCTAAAGGAGCAATCTCCTTTGTCCCCGAGGTGCCTCCCGTTGCTGGCAGGCTCCGCACCGTATTCGGAAGGGACTGAGCACAGCCAGCTGCTCTCACAGCAGGAACCGCCGGCTCTCGACGGGGAAATGATGCTGGTGAGCATCATGGGAGGGAGCGTTGGGTGAAGAGCCTGGAATTTAGAGGCAAATTTGGAGTGTGCAAGGGGAGTGCTGAACTGAGTATCTCTTGTCCTCTGCAGACTCTCTGAGGAAGCATTGAAAATTATTTTAAAATTCTGGATCTAGTACTACAAACCAACAGTCAGGCCAGATCTGCTGATGGATGGGCACTCACAGACACCCTAAGAATGGAAGAAAATTGAATTGTCAGTAGTAATTTAAAAGGTTTTGACCTACTTAAAGTCTGTGTGAAAGCAAACACATAGTTGTGGGATGTTATATTTTGTTTCCCTCATAAATTTATTTTATATTTGTGGGTCTATAATTCTTCCTGAAAAGCAAGGGAATAACTGGCTATATGTAGTTAAAGAGGTATGAAAGACATGACTTTGGTAGGGAAAATCCCAGAGTTTCCAGTAGGCATGGTAAAGTGGGGAGCAATAGTGTATGGAGGCTTTTATGTTGAGAGACTAAAGAAAAGAGCTGTTCTGTTGCATGATACAGAAATAGTTTTGCTCATAATGAAACACTTTTCAGTAGCGCTGGAAGAAACTCATGTATTTTCTGTTGTCCACAGAAAACATCAAGAGATTGGGACTGAACTGTTGAGATGGTTCAAATTAGCATAAGAAAATATTTGTCAATCTACTTTTATTATTATAGCAGTTACATTAATATTTTTGTGATAGACTGTAGCCTACATTGGGGACAAGAGTCTCAAGAGAGGAAAGACACCAGTACATGAAATGTCTCTTTTGTTTGTGAACAGCAGTGAAACTGACTTTTTATCATGAAAATAAGGGAGGTGCTGAGAAACTATTGGGTATCCAAAAGTACTTGGTCCAGGAAAATGGTCTATGAATTTGTGTAAAATCTATTGGGCTAATTTTTTATCAGTGACTTATGAAAGACTGGGTGTGATACAACGTACAGAATATGCTTATTTGTAGGTAAGACTTAATGTTTATTTACAAATCCTTAATAGCTGGAAAGTGTCTGTGAAGCGCTTTTCATAAAAATCAGTTTTTATGAGGAAAAAAAATCCCTACTGTAAGGATGGTGAGGCCCTAGAACAGGTTGCTCAGAGAAATGGTGGCTGCCTCATCTGTGAAGGGGTTCAAGGCCAGGCTGGATGGAGCTCTGAGCAACCTGGGATAGTGGGAAATGTCCCTGCCCATGGCAGGGGCTTGGAATAAGGTGGTCTTTAAGGTCCTTTCCAACTCAAACCATTCTATGAGTCTATGATTTTTAGAACAGTGCACAGCTAATACAAAAAGATTGATTTTTCTTTGCCTTAAAAGAATACTTGTCTTTTTAGATTTTTTTAACGTTGCTCTGTAAGTCATATTTTCATATAAAATGACAATTTTGTGGTCTAATGTGGTTTAATAATATTCACCCCTATCTAGCTGTTGAATATTATTTATTTAATATGCTCTTTGATGAACGTTGCTACTATCCCTATGCTTTATAGAAGTAGAAGTATTTTAGTTTATCAAACAATGAAAATGTAAGAAGGAAGAAAAAGTCATTTGAATTATAATGAAGTGGTATAAAATTCACAGTACATTAGTTTTCATCTGTGGGATCTTATAATGAGTATTATTCTGCCAGGCTAAAAATTAATGTTGTGAGGAGCTCCCCTCAAGTGCTTTGTGATGTTTCGTATCTTTTGACTGTGTTAACCATTATAGGGTTTGACCCTAAGTTCCCAAATGTATCTCATTAACACAGAGATTTCTGCTTTAGTTTAAATAATAAAATCATGTAGCTGATTGTCTCTGTCAGTTTGTCAGTGGGATGAAAATCTTTAAACTTCTATTTTTTTTACAAAAGTACCTTCAGAGCATCTGTATTCGCCAAAGCAACTTTGTTGACCTCTCCTGTGCTACTGTACAAGTATAAAATTTTGCGTTTGCAAGTTCTTCCAGTGCAAAGCTGACAGAACTGGGAGACAGCACTTAGAAACCAGATCACTGTCGGTTTGCACACTGAATGTTGGATTTGAGAAGCTCAAAACCACTTGGATTAGTTGTACACATTGTCTTTCAAAATGTAAGTTAAAACCACTTATCTTTGTACAGGTTAAAGAAAGTTCTTTTTGTGAAAGTCACAATGAATTGTAGAAGATGATCTCAGTGAGCAGAAGCAAAACACTAAGCATTTCTTTTTCAAACCAAAGATGCAAAGGCAAGTCTTTTTAGGGGTGTATTTTCTTAAGAGGTTTATAGGAATGCATAGGATGCAGCTTTTGCTTTTATTCACACTGTTTCAGCTGTTGGAATTAGTGTCTGGTTTTCTGAGGTTCAGTTAATGATTCAGATCTACATCTGGAGTTATAAAATGTTGCTGCATCCATAGAAATGTTTCCTTGATGCAAAACATTAGAACTGAATGGAAATAAAATAGCAATTAAATATAATAATTTTGCATAAAAAGCATCATCGCAATTGCAAAATTGCACATTTGAAACCTTAATTTGTGAGATTGAGAGACCATCCTGTGCACTGAAAGTTACTGATCTCATGAAGAAAGTCAAGCAGAGTGAGGTTTACATCATAAACTGTTTGTATAAGCAAACTAAAATGCTTTTGCAACTGTAAATCGAGCTTTTCTTAGTTTACAAGTGCTTGAGTTTGTCAGCTAAATTGTTTTTCTTAGCATAACTTACTCATTTGTTATTTCCCTGAGGGTTTTTGTTTGCTCGGTTTTTAAAGATAAAGGCTCAAACAGATCCCTGTGTTTCCAGTTGTAAACATCCTTTGTGATGGGTGGATCTGAACGGCTGCTGCGGTTTCGAGCACTTAATCTTTAGGAGTGATGGCAGCGGCCCCTGGCGTGAGAGGATGATTAGCCGGGACAAACAGATGGACAGGGAGCCACGTGGGGCGTTGGGCTACCGTGGTCTTGCGCTGCTTCTCCTGGGCCGCTGCAGCCCCGGGGCTGGCTCTGCCCTCCGCGCACCCGCCCTGCTCCTCCCCAGGTCTTTCCACCCGCGTTGTGGCAGTGCTGGCGCTGTTGGTGATGATCTTGGGAGTCACTGCCTAAGAGATCTACAATTTTCATCTTCCGGTGTTAACTTTGGTAGGATGATGGAGGAAAAATGCTTCTGATTATCCAAGAAAGTGAAAGGAGAAGCTCTTCCCATATAACTAACATGCAGAATTGCAGTGAAAACCAGCACACTATAGGCTGTTTTCTTGTCCTTGGAGGTTATCAACAGCTTTGGCAGCAAACAGTGGCAGTTCTAATGGGAAAGATCACAAGAATTTTTTATTTAGGCAAACTAAACATGGGGGTTGCTGTCTTTCCCCCTTACACAGAGTTGGCATTTGTTTCCTCTTTGTACACAGGAAATAAATTAATTCAGTAATGGAGTGGTGTCCTACAAATGCAAAACATTTAATTTCTTACATTTTCAGAATGTTTTGTAAAAGTAAAAATTCAGCCTTAGCACTGTTTCCAAACTCCACTTCTGTTTCCCAGTTGACATCTATATTTCTTTTTCAAAATGAAAGGACAAGCAGGGGATAACTCTTCTTGACCCCAGCTAAAGTAATTTATTCAGCCATTGAACTGACAGGTCCATTATTTTTATAACTTCTGTAGTCTGAATAACAATAATGGCAACCAATCTGACATAGAATGAAAACATAAACTTTTCATACTGTGTTTGACGTATTAAGAAATTTTTATGTCTTTGTCTTAAAGAATCTCAGAGTTCAATTGTGTATAGTTACATATGGGCAATGAAAAGACAATTCTAGCCCCAGAAGTCTGCAGCCTAAATAGAGCAGGAGAGAGAACAGCTGGACTCTGCAGCAGCACCGGCACTCCAGGAACGAGTGAAATAATTGTGATTACCGTAATAAGCAGTGGTCACAGCACACCAGCTGCTTCCCCAGCATGAAGCAAAGTTTCAAGTGGATTAGGTATTCATGAGTTTAGCTTCTCTGGTTTACTGTCCTGAAGCTTGCAAGTGAATTTATTATTTGTCAGATGGGTAAATTATTAGTGGCTGAAATAACATGAGAATGTATCTTGGAAACGTGGTTGAGAAGAGTGTGAAGATAAGAGGATGACAACAAACAAAACTGTTTTTGTGCCTTTAGAAGAAATGAAATTCTTTGAACTAGCTGAGATAATCTGCATTTGTGTGTGCTTCACAGCAACACACATGGTGAAAACTGGAATAGGAGAGACTTAGAGTAAATGTAATGGAACAGCTTATTTACTGTAATGCTGTGGGTATGGAAGGAGGAAAACTGCTCTGCAGGCCAAGCTTTGCTGCCACACGTGGTTTGCTGCAGCTTCCAGTGTGATACTGACAGGTGCCTTGCTTGGCCATGGCCTGTACGGTCAAAACTGGAAAAAAGTATATTTGTGTCAGATAAAGGCTAAATTTAGTCCTGAATTAGTCTAATTCTGTCCCTTCCCTGTTCTATCTGCAAACATCCACATGCAATCACAATTCAGAGCTGCGTCTTTGTGTCACAGTGAGCAATTATTAGTTTTCTCTTCCACACAGGCAATTTTTGTATAGAAGATGAATAAGACTTGTATTTCCAGAGTATAGGCCCAAGTACACTTACTAACTGTTCCTGTTAGTGTTTACCTCAAGCATATTATTTATTAACTGTTAGTTTAGTAGTTTAATGAGTAAATTGCCTTAAATAGGCATTAACATGAGTATTCACAAATATCCTAAATTACAATGTTTGCTTCTCTCAAACTGGAATTTGTAAAGACTTCAGGGGCTGTGGGGATGAGAAGCAGAGCAGTTAACTGCTACAAGCTATTTCTACTGAAGACTGTAATTTTCCTCTTGTAGCTCAAAGCAAGCAGAGCTGCAGATATCAGTGAGATCTGAATTCCAGGGCACTACAGGTTCCTTATGTATCTCTTCTTTTCCCCAAAGGAGGAAACTGGGAATGCCATGGTAAAAGACAAGCTCTTGAAGGACAGAGGTTTCTCAGGATGCAGCTGGCTTTGGAGAGTAACTTGTTTCATTTCAGTTTTCACAAGTTTCATAAAAAAGGCACTAATTTTAATATGGAATGTCAGAATATCACTGAGTATAAATTACTCAGCTTGTGGAAGAAAATGAGTGAAGATCATGAAAGTCTTTTACTGTAAACTTTTAGGCATTTTCAATTTTAGCTTCACTGGGTTTGCTACTGTGTATTTTTAATGACTTTTTAATGACTTATGATCTTAGTGAAATGTTATGATAATTGCAAATACCTACAAGTATATTTCCTTGCTTAGTAATGTTGTCTTTCAGCATTTTTATTATGTTTATTAATATGTAGTTTTAAATGATAGTGATATAATGCAGGTAGTAAATGGTGCTTTATTTTTTTGTTATGGTATTACAAGAAAACTTATCTCACTGGCATTTTAAAATTGCTTTTTTAAGAGCATGAGTTGTTGAAATAGAATGAACTAGTTCTGTGTGCTAATGGTGGCACACAGGCACCTTGGGCTTCATTAGCTATTTTACTCTGTCAGCTATTTTCAGAGGGCAAGGATTTTGACATTCCTTCACCAGCTGTGCGTAGCTTTTGCTCAAGGAAGGCTTTTAAAACTGCTAATATCGTGGTGAATAAAAAGGATAAATTATGAAGACATAAGGATGTGTATTCTGAGTGCAGAGCATGCATTTGATTTAGAGAAGACTTGTCTCTGGGAGTTTTCCTGGAGGTTCTAAGTGACCTATAATTTATGGTTATCTCACAAACACTCTTTATTGTAGTATTTTGAAAGCATACTGTCATAAAAAATTACCTGTGTTTTTCACAAAATTCTATTTTGTTTTGGGGGCTTTTATTCCTGTCTGGGCTTGTAGTAGCTTGTCCTGCTACACTAAGCCACAATCTGTTCCCTTAGCACAGCATGGATGTTTTTGTACAGAGAGCATGAAAGAAAACTACCTGTTCTCTAAAGAAGATACATTGTTTGCTATTTCTGGTGTTGCTTTTTGGGAGTAAATTTTTAAACTTAATTTTGTGAATTTTAGGCATGCTATTTAGAGAAGCTTTTCCTGACCTTTCCTTTTCTGAGGGAAACGATGTGAACAGTAACAGTACAAAGTGCTAGACGTTCATCCTTGTAGGGTTAAAATATAATGGTGCACATTAAAAGGTTGGTGTTTATCAGAAGTGGTTTGGTAGTATCTGGGTGTAGTTGTTCTTTCCTGATTAAACTTTACAAAAATTGTGACAGCAGTAGTGTCAGGTGTCTCATGCGCTAAGATTTCTAGACTTTTAAAGTATTGCCTTTGACAGATATTGCCAGCTGTTGGTCCAGGAAATGATTAAAACATCTTGGATGAGCATAGATAAACCTTCTGATGATATCATTAGGGTGGAAATGTAATCCCCTGGAGGAAGAAAACCATGGCAACGTTAGTAACATGAAATCATGTAGAGCACAACTTAGAGGGTATAAATAGAAAAGTGTTCAAATATCTAAAGAATTCAAATGTTTGATGTTACCATTGTGTTGGTATTTATGGAGATTTCTGGATGATAAGGCCCGATCCTAAACATGTGGGGGGAAAAATTAAAATTTTTCTTTCCTTCAGTGGAGTGTGAAACAGGACCTATATAGACTTCTGGAGTTTCCTCATTGCTATCAATGACAGACTAGAGGAGGGCTGTTATTTAATATAATAATTGTTCCTTGATGTTTTTTGCTAAATTTCATATCTTTTGCCCTAAGCATCCTTGCTTCACAATGTTCCATGTTAAGTCCAGTTCTAAGACCTTCAATGATTTGCAAAAGACACTCTTAAGCAATTAAAATTAAGTGGAAGTGATTTTAGTCCTTTTCACCCTGCAGCCAGAGCTCAGCCATGCTGTTTGTGTTGGTGGCTTTCCACATTTCAGCTTACCTTTTCATCAATTGAGGTTCCCAAATATTTAAGCTAACCTTATCAGCAAAATATTTGTAAAAAAGCCTTTCTGTTTGCTGCTATTTCTGAAGCTGCTGCTTTCCCTTTGAGGATACTGTAGGACTGAACTCAACCTCTCTGTTTAGCCTGAGCAAAAGTGAAATGCTTAAGGTCGACTGCTGTATGAGGTTCTGGGAAATCTATTATCAGGCAGAACATTTCACACTTCAGTAAACTCCAAATTAATTACACTGATGGTACATGAATACCAAAAGAAAGTGAGCGTAATTAACGCTATTTCAGCAAACATCAGAGGAAATATTAGTGATTTCCAATTGATGATAATGCTAATGTGTTATATAAAAGTATTTTATTAGAAATGGTATAATGCTGATTCTTGCAGTGCCTGTGTAATGTGCCAGTTTATTAATTTAAATATGTTTTTATTGGCAATTTAAGATGATATCAGCATGCAAATGTATTTTAATATAGTCTTAGCTACATGCAGTTCACTGCAGTTCACTTTCAGGACAGTTTAGGTGTGAGGACAGACAAATCTGAAGCGAAACAGGAACGTGTATGAAGGTACTGGAAGAGAAGAGATCTGCTGCCTTGCAATTTTGGAGGGCAGGCTTTGGCCTCTTTAGGAGTCTGGTTTGCATAGTCCCTTGGAAAGGCGTTTCTGAAGGGCAAAGGAGTCCAGGAAGACTGGACATTCTTCCAGAAGGAAATCTTAAAGGGACAGGGGCTGGCTGCCCCTGTGTGCTGAAAGATGAGTGGGTGGGGAAGACTGTCCTGGCAGAACAGGGGACTTTATCTGGAACGCAGAAAAAAGAAACCAAGAGAGTTTATGACCTTTGGAAGAAGTGGTAGGGAACTCAAGAGGACTATGAGGGTGTCATGAGATTCTGCAGGGAGAAAATTGAAGGGCCAAAGCTCAACTCGAACTTAACCTGGCTACTGCCATAAAAGACAGTTAAAGAATGTTTCTATAAATATGTTGGCAACAAAAAGAAGGGCTAAGGAGGATCTCCATCCTTTGTTGTACATGCTGGAAAAAAAAGTGAGGAAGTATGAGGAAATGGCTGATGTACTGAACGCTTTCTAATGCCTCAGCCTTTAATAACAAGAGCACTTGTTCTCCAGGTACCAGCCCATGAACTGCAAGAACAAAGGGGAAATGGTCAGCAACCTTCTACACCACTTGGACACAAACTCACCATGGATCCAGTTGGGATCCACTCAAGGGTACTGAGGGAGCTGGTGGAAGTGCTCACTGAGCCACTTTCCATCACTTCTCAGTAGGTGTAGTTACTGGAGATGTCTCAGTTAACTGGAAGTTAGCAGATGTGATGCCCTTCTACAGGAAGGGTTGGACGGAGGATCTCAGGAACTACAGGCCTGTCAGTCTGACCTTGGTGCCAGGGAAGGTCATGGAGCAGATAATCTTGAGTGCCACCACATGGCAAATAGAGGATGACCAGGAGATCAGGCCCAGTCAGCACCAGACAGTTTATAAAGGGCAGGTCCTTCTTGACTAACCTGATCTCCTGTGATGAGGTGACCCTTTAATGGATGACAGAAAGGCTGTGGTTGTTGCCTACCTGGACTTCAGTAAAGCCTTTGACACCATTTCCTACAGCATTCTCCAGTAGAAACTGGCTGCTCTTGGCTAGGATGGGTGTCCTCTTTGCTTAATAAAAAAACTGGCTGGATGGCTGGGCCAGAGAGTGGTGGGGAATGGAGGTACATCCATCTGGGGGTTGGTCACTAGTGATGTTCCCCAGGGCTCAGTGCTGGGGCCAGTTCTGCTTCATATCTTTACCAATGATCTGGATGAGGGGGTCAAAGGCACCCTCAGTCAGTTCACAGATGACACCAAGTTGGGTGGGATGTTGATCCACTTGAGAGTAGAAAGGCTCTGCAGAGGATCTGGACAGGCTGGATCCATGGGCTGAGGCCAATTGTGTGAGGTTCATCAAGGCCAAGTGCTGATTCCTGCACTTGGGTCACAACAGCCCCACTCAGTGCTCCAGGCTTGGGGCAGAGTGGCTGGAAAGTTGATCAGTGGAAATGGACTCAGCTGTGCTGGTCATCAGTGACTGAACATGAGCTGGTGTGTGCCCAGATGGGCAAGAAGGCCAATGGCATCCTGGCCTGTAACAGCAATAGTGGCCAGCAGGACCAAGGCAGTGACTGCCCTCCCTGCACTCAGCACTGGTGAGACCACACCTCAAATCCTGTGTCCAGTTTTAGGCCCCTCGTGACAAGAAGGGTGTTGAGGTGCTGGAGCGTGTCCAGACAACGGCAGTCTGGAGCCCAAGTCTGAGGAGGAACAACTGAGTGAGCTGGGAGGGTTCAGTGTGGAAAAAAGGAGGCTCAAGGGGCATCTTACTGCTCTGCACAACTGAAAGGAGGTTGTTGGCAGGTGGATGTTGGTCTCTTTTTCCCAGGTAATACATGACAGGATGAGAGGAAATGGTTTCAAGTTGTGCCATGGAAGGTATAGACTGAATATTAGGAAAAATTTCCTTACTGAAAGGGCTGTCAAACACTAGAACAGGCTGCCCAGGGAAGTGGTGGAATCACCATTCCTGAGGGTATTTAAAAGATGTGTAGATGTGGCATTGAGGTATATGAGTTAGTGGTGGACTGGGCAGTGCTGGGTTAATGATTGAACTCGATATCAAAGGTACTTTCCAACCTAAACTATTCTATTATTCTATATATTCCAGGATTTATAGTGCAGCATTAAGAGCGGATGCTACCTCAACACCATCTGTAATTCAGTGACATTTACACAAAAAGATGCCATTAATGGTATTATGCCTTCTATTGTTTACACTCTGAGCTGTAATGAATTCCGCCCTGCCTGTTGTAGGGTACTGTAGGAGCAGCCACTGTAAAACAAGCTGTCGGCATCCAAAATGCAGTTTCTCACCCAGAAACAATGTAATAAGAAAAATAATTAGATTCTCTGATTAACAGAACACAGTGAAATTACATAAGGTGGTTTTGAATTTTTTTGCAGATGTTAGCACTTTATGAATTTGCATTGGAATCTTATTTCAACCACTGCTACTGACTTTCAAGCAACAGTAAGCAGGGTACAGTTAACCACTGAAGCAGAAATTTAGAGTCAATGAGTAATTATTAAGAGCTTTCCAGAATATTAGCTGTTTCAGTTGCTGCAGTGATGGAATAGTCCATTAGATATTTCTGTTTCTGGCAGCTCCTGAGAATTGATTCTGATACGAAACAAGGAGCCGTTTTGATCAATACTGTAATTACTCTTATTGATGGATTGTTTTACAATGATAGTCATCATTGCAATGTGCCTGCTCAGGAGGCATCAGGACTGTCCGCTGCATGCAGGAATGTGCCCCAAATATCTGATTCAAATCAACACACTATTGAGACTGGGCTGACAAGCGTGAAATTAATTGTTCCACTTCATGTAAGACCTGCATTCTTCTTTTGAGAGAGTAATTTGTTGCTGTGTGTAGCCTGGGAACAGTACAGCTTCGGTGCCATGTTAGGTGTGGCTTTTTTGGTCTTTGTCTTTTCCCTGCAAGATCAGTTTTTTTCACCCTTTTAAGCATAAGCAAAGGAATTCGTAACTCAAGGGCTCTGACAAAATTCATATCCTTTCAGGTTTTTGAGGATGGAATTGCATATCTTGGTAAGAGAAAAATAGGCTTTATCATCCAAGCTATTGAAAGGTTTTAAAATATAGGAGTAGCACTGAGGCAAGAAAATCCAAAATCCTTGTATGTGAATATATAGCAGAGTGAAATAATGTTTGTGGGCAGGTTGGGTTTTTTTCTTCATCTGAGATGTTGCACCATTCCTAGTTTATATTTCTAGATGGATGTGTATATGGAAAATGTTATCTTCAGATTGCCTTGGTGGAATAGGGACTACCTTCAGGGAAAGGAAATATTTAGAAACATAAATACAGATATACTGTGCTACATCACTATGGTCTATTGATGGTTGGTTGGACAAATGGCTTATTAATTAATGGAAGCTAAGTAATACATTTATTGTGATAATGAAGTGACAGTTATTAGTTCAGTTCCCAAATTGTGTTCCCATTAATACTTATGTGGCTCTACTTTAAGGATGTCAAGTTTCAGCTTTAGATTTCTTTAAAGAACACTGATAATATTAAAATACCTAAAGTTTTTTAACTATATCATGTTGTGTTTCTTCATTATCTTCCCTTTTGTATAAGGTTTTCTCTCTCAAAGGAAAGGCAAGGATTGTGTCTTCCCAAGTGTCATGGTGTGTGTGCACCTGTGCATGTGTAAGTTTGCTGCTTCTGTTTAAATTTTAACAAAATAAATTAATAACTGGGTACGAGTATACTGTTTTGAGTATGGAAAACACAGAAATAGCTGTGAAAATCAGTGGGCATTTCTCAATCTATCGTTCTGTCTAATAGTGTCTGAGTTAAATGTTTATGAGGATTATGCTAATACTTCTGTTGTGAACAGCTGAAAATAAACTTCTTGCAGAAGTGAAAAGCTGAGCACTGAGTCCCAGATTTATTTTCATTAATAGAAAGGGTCTCGTCTCTTCTGCTCATTGAGGAAAAGAGTCCTATGGTAAAGCCACTATTCTCTCACTGGCACAGGAGACTGTCAGCGTTTTAAATCCTGCTTATCTAATTGAACTCAGTGGGGCTTTTCTGCTGGTAATTTCAGTGCTTTTAAGATACCTTGTTTAAAGTGGTGCTGCTGAGGGGGATGGGCTTCTGAAGTGACCCGTTCATGTTTCAGTGTTACAGCTGCTCACTTATGATGTTCACAGGGAATCTTCCAGTGATACAACACTACTAACAAGTGTACCCTGAGCAGATGCACAGGTGTTTGTTTTTCAAGAATATCACTTAACAAAGACAAACCTTTGCTTCTTGCCCCTTCCCTCCCCCCGCCAAAACTTTTCAAGGACTTGAGCTGTACCCTGACTTCTTTTATTACACTGATACCAAACCTCCTCTATGCCCTGTCTCACACTTGTGTCATGCCTTAGAGAATCACAGGTTTGGGTTGGGAGGAACCTTAAAGATCATCCCGTTTCAACCTCCTGCCACGGACAGGGACCCCTCCCTCTAGACCAGGTTGCTCCAGGCATTGTCCAACCTGGCCTGGCCTCATGCTTTACTGGTGAGCAGTACCATAGCAACATGTAGTGCTGTTCTAATGTATTAACTACAAAAATTCTTAGGTACTGATAATCTCAATAGTATCTCTCAACAAACATTACAGATCCTGTCTCGCTAATCATGTCATCGAGGTCTGGCCTCACCTTGTACCATTCAGTTCTGCTCTTTGTCTTTCACAGTAACTATTGGCATGTTCATCCACCTCTAGTGCTTTTATAGTGACAGGACAGAGTTGGTGCCTGGTGGAAATCCTTGCTTTGGGCTGGGCAGTGCTGAGCAGCAGGAGGAAAGCAGTGGAAAGCACCAGTGAGCTCCTGGGAGCACTGGGAGAGAACTGCTGAGCTGAGACTGGTGGAGTTTTCCTTATGGGTGGTTTTCAGACCTGGCCTCCAGCTTTGGACTGTGATGCCAGTGGAGGGACCCCTAATGAAAATAAAAGCCGAGAGTGTGTCCCTAAGCATAGAATGGGTGGATTTAGGGGTGTGAGCAGTGTTATGTTGCTGAACTTTGAAATTTCTAAAAGAATCCTACTGGTATATGCCTGAAAGTAGTGACAGGGAGAAAATTCAATAAGAGGAAATAATATCCAGTAGTTCTGATCTTTGTCTAAACCTACCTTCTAGTTAATATCTTGAGCCTTTTATTCTCTGATACTTAAATTACCATTTCTCAACTATTCCTGTTAAAGACATCTCAGTTAACAAAAATTCATTAAAAGAACATGATCTGGTGTAAAATAACTGGAAAGATGGGTTTTGTTTGTGACTTCAAATCTCTGTCTTTGCTGAGAAGGTATTTTCTGACTGTGTTTACAAAATATTGATTAAACAGTTGTCAAATGAAAAGGCTGGTATTTGCAGTCATTAATAGTACTCTGTGTTAGAAAGTATGAAAGAAATAAAAAGTAGACTGAGGATGCCCAGGTATCCAAACATGTGGTGGGCTCCTGATGGACTTGCATGTGTGTGGCTGCATTGCATTCCCTGCTTGGAGCTGCTGTACAATTTCAATATTTTAATTAATAAAAAGCAAAAAATTTAATGCCAAATATTTAATTTGCTACTCAGGTGTAGCTGAGTGAACGTTTCTTTGCAGAAGACTATCTGAAAAAACCTTCAGAACTTCAAAGTGGTCTGTGAACAGAGTTCATGTGCATTGTTTTCCTGCCACTGCCTTTGACTGCTTATCATTTTTAACAGATCTTCTTTAGAATGGTTTTATAATAACCAGATTATGTATGATACTGAAATATTATTTAAGTAAAGCAAATAATTAAAAATACATTTATTCGAAACTTTATCCCATATTTACTTTTAAAGCCACTAAAAACTTTTAAAAGATGTTACAAGTGTTCAGGGACTATTTATAGAATGTAATACTGCTGTACTGAACTGTCTAAGTTCTGAGGTTAGTAGTGTGTATGAGCAATTCCAGAGAATTAAGTATTATTTAGAAGTGGAAAATGCGGTTTGTTTAAATCTACTTCCTCATAAGGAAAGAAAAAAAATATTTTAAGTTGTATAAAATAACAGAAAGAATATTCAGATCTTTAATTAAATATGTGGCTGAAGATTTGTCCTATACTACTTAAGATGATCTTTCTTTTTAACTTGTTTGGTTTTTGTTTCCTTTCTACCTGAACAAGTTTAAGTTTATACTGTCACCTGAAATTTAAATTGCATGTCCAGGATTCAGGCATGAATCAAACATAGATGAAGTAAACCTGGGCCAGCAGTGGCCCAATTCTAGCAAGCACAAAAAACCTGTCAGGGAGATTTAGCTTTGTGCTCTCTGTCACAAAGCTGTGCTTTAGCAGTCAGCAGGGAACTTACTCTTTCAAATACATCTTGAGACTAAACTTTTGAAATTCAACTGATTTTCGTGTTTTGCTATAAATTTCACATTTATATAACTATCAAAGGTCATGTCTGCAAGTTAATCCACTGTGGTTGTGCTTCCATGAATTGAAAAGGAAAGGGACACCCTCCCCCAAACACCCAACTCTTTCTTTTTTGAAGTTCATTATATTTTGTTTAGCTTTGACTGGTTCCTTGGAGTCCGTTTTTGCCGTGATCTCACTGAAATCCAGCATTTGTCTTTAATTCATCCCTAATCTAAACACATAAGGAAGCTCTTTGCTGATGACAGATTATGCCACAGCCACAAAAAATGTATCAGACAGTTCTCTAGGTCAGAAACTCAAAGCACTGCTACTTGCTGACTTGCCAAAATATAACAGATATTTTATTGATCTGTCTACTTCTTAATTACCATAATCCTGTCTGCTTTATTGCTATTATGGTGTGTGATCTGTGATGACTCAAGTTTTATTTTATCTAGAGTATCAAATATAATACACCCCCAGTCACTTATAGTTTTAAGATTGTTTCTGCTTCTATTGATTTTTGAGCTTGTTTTATTAAATTGTAAGGAGAAGAAATTCAAAAGCTCGCTAGGTTGATAAATGTCTTACAACTTTAGTTTCTTGTAGGAAGAAAGTATCAGCTATACAGAGAAAAAAAGACTATCAAAGTACAGGGTTTGCCTTCGGAGCTGAAAGGAGGGAGGGGGTTGCAGAGTAGGAGCTGTGCAGGACCAAACGTGCTGCAGGGTATTGTTGTTGCCCCTAAGCTGTGGATAACAGGGATTTGGCTTCAGTCTGGACAGCTTCACCTGAGCCAAACATTCTCTAGGCACAGAACCTATTATTGCTATGCTTGAATTTCAAGTAATGCTTTATATTCCTGAATGGCAGAAGTAAGTGTTCTTGTTGAAAGTCTCTGAGGTGCTCACTTTTGGTGGGTCTTGTATTTGGACAGTGTTCATGGCTGCTTTGCTGCTTCAAGTTTCTCTGTTGGAAGGTTTGGTGCAGGTTTGTGTGTGGAGCAGTATGCACCCAGGGCTTTTTTCAGTATTCTTTTAAAAGCAAAAAATTATATTAGTTTATGCCTAAACATTGATATGTACAGTTTTAACAAAAACTGATTGTCTTCCTAAGAAATTAAAATCAGAACAAATTTAGACAAGATAAAAGCCCCAGAACTTGCTATTTTCTGAGCTGTGACAGGCAAATCTATTTACCTTCATGCTGATTTTGTAAAAAAAAAAAAAAAAAAAAGAAAGAAAAGTATTATTAATACTTCCATTTGTTTAGTACTGTTTGCTGTGTAAAAATTGTGTTATCATTTGTACTTGGTGTTAATTCAACTACTATCAGGAAAACATCTATGCAAATTTTCATGTGATAAAATTCCCAGCTTTTTGTAGGCTTAACTGGTCTTTGATTCTTATTTTTATTTACTAAGTTTTCATGTCTTTTTTATAGTGAAGGCTATGTATTTATCTGCTTAAGATATCATAAGAATGAAAATATTATGTGAAACTGAAATGGTGAGATATGTTTTATTTTTGTACTATCCAGAGCAAATTGATAATTTGAAGAAGAGAGTGAGTGTCTATCTCTGTGAGCTTTGTCATGTGTGTCTTGGCTTGCTTTTCTCTTGCATTCTAACATTGCATCTGAAATCCATTCTGTACTTTGACACACAGTGGAAATTCACCCTTCTTGTGTAAGAAACTGCCTACTTAGAGCAAGTTGCCTTTAAAAAAAATAAAGGAAGGAAGCAACTATAAAGGAGAACACACATCTGAGTGGGAAATTCTTGGGTAAGAGGGAGTTCTGTGGCTTATTGACACCCTGGCTCTGGCACAGTTATGAAACATGAGTATTATTGAAACCGAACCTAATGCTGCCTTTAAAGCCAGAAATGTCTCCATTCCCAACAGACATATTTGAAGTAGTAAGTGCTCAGTTTATAAATGCTGTGATTGGATTAGTAGATTTGAGGATTAAGTTTGTCTGTCTCAGAATTGGAAATCACTTTTTCTAAAAAACTCACATGCCTGCAGTTATATGCTAGTTTTCAGAAATTCTCATTTCTGTCCTTATTTAGACTTTAATCCTGGATAATATAAATGTAGGCACATATAATGCATTGTATGATTAAAACTTGCTAGAAAAATGGATAAAAATTTTGCTTTCATTCCCTTGAGTCAATGGTCTCTCACAGGTACTGGTTATTCATCTGACTTGGGTACAAAATGCCCACTGTCTGCTGAGGATTGTCTGTCTGCCTAAAGCCATTTCCCTTTTTTATGGAGAACACAATGATTTGGGGCATGAAATGGACAATTTACACTGGAAATTTGAGAAAATATATATAAATAAAAAGCTATATGTGGAAATTATCTAGATGTTATGTTTTGAGGAGGAGTCATCATGCCTGTGCATGAACTTGTTTCCAGCCAAAAATTTCAGTATCAGATTTATGGATCAGGAGATGGTAACCAAATTGTCATGGTAAAGTAGAGTCACTTCCTTGGGTCTGGATCAATACTCCACAGAGGAAATAGAGGTGAGGGCCTGAATACAGATGACTGAAATTTCAACTAAGAATTTTATGAATCTGTGTTTTCAGTGGTTTTTCAGAGAGATGAGTTTGGTACCCTTTCACACTTGCAGCCTTCAAAACTGCCAGTGAGAGGCTTGGAGCCTCTGCAGCTATGGGGAGTACAGCATGAGTGCCCAAAAAAGAACTTTCACTCATGATTTGTAATTGTGCAAGCTCTTAAAATAGTGATAAAACTGAATTTTATGTTTTGATGAAATAAACACATGCAAAAATAAAAAAGGTAGTGAAGGATTCTTACAGTGCTGTGTTTTTAGACTAATAGAAATTGCTGATAGTAGTTACATCAAGGCACTGTTTAGTACCCCTTCAGTCTTCGCAGAAATATTGAATTGTCCTCTGGTTATAAGATTTTATAGGACAACTGTGTTTTGAAACCACTCACCTTTTCCATAAGCTGCAGGAAGTACAAACTTCAAATGGGGTTGATTAAATTATAAATGTGTATCGAATAAAGGCAGTATCCAATATTCCTGCTAATCCTCTGTGAAGGGCCATAGATGCTGTTTGCTGCAGTGCCTCTGCAGCTCTGGGACTTGGTGCAGACCAGCCCCAGCACTTGTTTAGTTGCAGTAGTACTTTGCTCTTTGTAGGATATTTCATTTGAGTTGTATATGTTTGATTCTTGCTGCTGCTTGGATTGCACATTCTTGTATTTCATACTAATTGTATAGCATTTTGGGCCCTTTATTTCATGCTGTCTATATATGCTTTAATGTCTGAGGTCTTTCTGGCAGTTGCTGCTCCTGTGAATACTCTTTGCACAAGTGAGAGCTGTGCTGATGACGTTTTGATCAAGTAGGTGCAGGAGGGTTTGCAGGAATGTATCATATACTGGATGCAAATTTTTTTTAGTTTCAAATGATTTAGAACACTTGCATAAAATACACTAGGTAATTCCCTTCAGATTTATGGGGAAAAAAACCCCAACCTAAAAAGATTCATCCACTCCTACCTGAAGCTTTTTTTAGGCTGATTAAATCTATTTTTTTTCATATCCCTTCCCCTCTCTCCCACATTAACTTTATGAAACAGGCTAATAAAGTCACGGTTTCTTTCAGGCTGTCTTAATAACATTAGCTTTACCCTGGTACTTATTTTCACCTGTTTTTGGCCTGTGGTTAATAAATATTTTTGCACTATTAATATTGTGGCATGATTTGGTAGACTGTGAATCTTTTGTCCCCATTTGGTTTGTTTATTTTAACCTCCAAGAAACTGCGTATAGTTCAACATCGTGTGTTTTTGAATGGGCACTGTAGGAGCAGCAAATAGTTTGTGTAGAACTCTATTATTTTTGGACGAGAGAAATCTGACATACAAGAAAATTGCTTCTGCAGTTAGATTTTGTTGTTTCTCCATTGGGATGGATTACACACTTGACTTTAGAACAAAGAAATTATGATTTATGCAGTACCTAATGGTGCAGGAGTAATGTGTGTGTGCTCCTTGTGTAAATGAAATCCAGGGAACCATAATGTATGGAACAAACAGGGACACTGGGAATTAGAGACCTGTAATTCCACTGAGGAGTTCTGGGGATGACAAAAACTTCCAGTGTGAAGCTTGGGTGGTTTGTGGTGCTCCAGCAATGGAGCCCAGAAAAGAATTAATCCTTGGCACTTCATTCCAAATTCCTGTAGTTTTCTGCTGTTGTTCAACACATGAACTTCACCTTCTTTACCATTTTAAATAGTGAGTCTGCATCTTTCTCTCATGACATCTATCCTGCTCCTGCTGTATGTTCTTTTCTTGCGGGCTTATGGGTAGGAACAGTAAGAGCTTTCATTTCCAAACTACTGCAAACTGACACCTCAGCTCTAGTTGGAATGGTTTTATTATTGCATTTTTCAAATGGCCAAAGTTGCTCATCAGTCAGCTTAAATTCTTTGACATTGCACTTGATAAAAGCTTGTAGCTTGGTATGTGCATGATTTTATGGAATCTAAATAGGAAGTAAGTGTGTTGTGGTTCTAATTGCAGTTAATTTCTTGTGGAGTTGTGCTGGTTTTGATTAATTAGTGATTGGAAAATAACTTTTTATGCAGTACATTTCTGAAGAGTTCTTGGGGGAAAATAAAAATAGGGAATTTATATTGAAAACTGGTTTTATTTTTAAGTGATAAGTACTTGTCATGCTTTATCTATCAGATGCTGGAAAGTGGATAACTGTTTCTACAAACTCAGTAACAGATCATGTGCATGAACATTTCATGGTAGATAAACAGGTTTTTTATATTTGTTTGAGTCTCTGGCAGTACTTCAGAGTGACAGGCACTGTGTGCTTTTGCTGCAAAAAGAGCTTTGTTTCTTTCTGTATATTTTTCTTGCAGGTGAATTATGAAAAGTACATTTTATTACATCTGATTCAAGTTTTACTCAAAATTCCATATTCTTTTCACTTTGAAAACACACTCATAGAGTATATGTGCTGAAAATACAGTAATATATTAAACCTCCAAATATTTATTTGACTTTTTATATTAGATTTGAAGTTAGATTGTTAAGAGTTTTTTAGCAATCAGTATAATAAGCCTTTGCCTTTTATGCTGATCCAGTAAATGTGATACAAATGTTATTACTGGAATACTATTATTATTCCTAGGACTTTTGGTGTTTGGGATTCCATGATGCAAATTGATGCCAAGGCTTCAGAACAGAAACAAATTCTTAGTTCTGAAACAAATTGTTCTTGGGCTAAACTACTGGGGCTTTTCAGAGATTTTGTTTCCTTTCTGACTTGCAAGACTAAGCCAAAGAGCAAGGTGAAGCTGCCTATGGAAACATTATTATCTTTGTTAATACCTCGAGAAGAGAAGCACCAAGTAATTAAATGGCTAATTCGAGGTTGTGCAAAACTCTGTGGCAAAGCTGGGACCTGAGCCCAGTGCTTTCAAGTCCAAGGTTAATATCTCAGCCACCAGGCTATTCCTCCCCAATGAATGTAGATTTCATTATAACCCAAAATTTCACTTGTGTTAATTTTACTGCAAAACCAAAATCCCTTTGACTTAAATTTTCCATAGTTACTCTCAAGTAACAAGGGACTTAAAAACTGCTTCTGCAAAGCCTGTTTGACTATCATTAAGTTGTATTTATTGGTGAAATAATGCATGTTTGAAAACAAGTTTAAGCTTTAATAATAAGACTTTTTATGCTTTCTTTGAGTTTTTCCTCTATCACCCAATATTACAGATAATTTTATTATTTACTGTAACTGTTGCTCAAAACTAGACAGATTGTGTCTCTCTCAGCAATATTTGAACTGCAAAGCATAGTTCTGCTGTATTTCTTCTCTCTCTCAATATATATTTATATGAAAAATGAAAGCTGAATTCTGAAGGAATTATTAATAATGTGACAGTTCAGTGTTCTAAAATTTAAAGCCTCTATAGAGGGACAGTTCACATCAGGCTTGATTTATATTGTAGCTCTCCCTTTAAAGAATTAAAAGTATCGTATCCAGGACAGAAATATGAAGCATGAGTATAGACTGCCTGTCTAGATGTTTTATTATATAACAAAATTATGATTTTTTTTTTTTTTAAATTCAACTTGTGAAACTACACTTGGAATAATATGGGATTTTTTTTTTTTTTTTTTTGGAATTCAGCCCTGGAAAAGGGATGACAAGCCAGGACCAGTAACGGAAAGAACAAATAATTAGAAGTGTAAACATGCATGGTACAAATCATTGGGAAAGAAATAGGATATTAAATGAGCCTTAAATATTGTATATCTAATAGATGTGCTGTTTTAGGAAAAAAAGTGAGCCTTCTATTTATGAAAATATTTTCAAGGGAACTCAGTTTTCAGATACAGCTTCAAAGATCTGGTTTGTTAAGATACCTACTGAGGTAGAAATAAATGTAATGGCCTTTTTGGATGTTCATTCATTCCTATTTAGTTTGCTGTGCGTTATATGCTGCTACCTGGTCCTTTGCAAGTAATTGAAAAGATCTTAAGTTCAAACATCTTCAGAAGATCTTGTAAATATTTCAGTGAATGAATGAATAATGTATTTTAAATGTTTATACATTTTTTCCTATAGAAGGATATTGAAGAATATTAACACTTTCAGCTTCAAACTCTTCCTGTAACACAAATTTAATTTGTTTTATGAATGAGAAGTGAAGACACAAAGTTCAAATAACTGCCTGGGGAGAGCTCTGCAATGCAGGATGGGCAGTCACAGCGCTGGGGAGATTTGGGGTGCCTTCCCAATCGTCGTTTAGCGAGTGCTTTGTTCTGGCTCTGGGAGTACTGAGCAAAAAAGAGGGCCTATTTATCCTTTCCTGTGTCACATATCACCTTTAAACCCACCTCCAACCTCCTAAATTCGAAGGGAACTTCTCATTTTTATGGAAAATATGCAGAAATTAAGCCCCGATAGTCATGGAATTGTGCATGTTTTCTAAATTTATTGATCCTTTCATATGTTGTTAACTGATATTGTTTAGAAATTGGATTACTGAAGAGTTCCAAGGAAAGCCAGAGATGACCAGCTGATTATGACCTTTACTCATTTGTTGTTATCAAGCTTGTAAAATGTTTCTGTTTGTTAGTGACATTATTATCTGGGAACAAAGACTTTTCCCGGGCAGGATTATAGCCACTGCATGCTAATTAATGGAACAAAGGGATGAGGATTACAGAGCAATAACAGTAAAACATCCAGGCACAGTTGCACTGGGACATTCTCTTGCTGTCAGCTGGGCCGTTGTGTGCTTTGGCACTTCTCCTCCTGCCATCCCACAGCAACCAGAGGCTTTTATGAGGGCCCCACAAAAACATGCCTCATCTCAGCCATGTGGCTGCTCTTTTCCAGAAGAAATCCTACCCACTGGGTCAGCAGAACCAGATGGGGAGAAAAAAATAATCTAGGGCTGGAATTCTTGATGGGATGCTAATGGTTCACCCAAAGTGATAGAGGATGGGCAAGTTCTGTAACCACTAATTGTGAAAGCAACTGCTGTGGTGAAGTGAGTCGCTCTGCAAATGCATAGTGGCAGCTTGGGCATCCTCAGTCTGTTTTGGCAGGAGATCCTAATGCAGAGAGGAGAATGTTTTCTCAGCTATCAGAGTCATCAAAGAGTTCTAAATCCAGTAACTGGTATTTACTTTTTACTGGAAAGCAGGATGGTGTGGTGAAAGGTTAGTCTGCTGAAGAATGTTTTCACTTCTAGTACTGAGTACCAGACATCAGATATTCTTAGCATATTTCTGTTTAGATATTCTGCATTTTCTGCTCCACTGTTTTATTTAGTAATATTGTCTTGTCAGGGGCTCCTAGTGGCTTTTGGTGTAGTGTATCCTATTTCACACCTTGTGACATCTAAACCCTGATTTCTAGATTGTTATTTAGGCAATGGGTTCATTCAATTTTCTGTTTGCTGTTTTGGGAATGAGTTTCCACACCACAAATCTCTTCTAAAATGATCACTGAACACTCTTTGTTTGAACCAAATATATAAATGGGCTGGGATGCAATTGGAATATTCGCATAAATGAAAGTCAATATTTCTTGACTTTTTTCTCAAATGCAGTATTGACAGAAAAGCTGTAAAATTGACAGAAATCAAATTAACATGATTTGATGTAAGCTGTTATTGCAAAATTACCTAATTTACTGCAATAAATATCCTCTTTTGTTTTGCCCCCTATAAATATATAATTTTATTTTTCTGATGGGCAAGGAGCTACTGAGGAAGTGATTGGCAGCATTCTTGTGCTTTGGCTTTTAATCTCCAGTTGGAATAGGAAAATTTTGAAGAATGAACCAAAAGGAAATTATGACCAGTTTTATGTTGTTTTAAAGAGTGGAAAACATTCCCTTTTCTACTAAGGCCTCATTCAGTTTAACTCTGTCTAGACATGGGAGATGGCACCGTTAAAGAACAACTAATGCTCAAGAATGCACCCAGGCTCTATAGATAAGAATTAATGGAGTGCTGCAGGCAAGCTTGGCCAGTTCCTGTGCAAGGTTTGTGGCAGAGAGCTGTCCAGTGGGTCTGGAATAGCAGCAGTGTCTCCTCTCAGAAGTACTTGTGTACCTGCAGCAGTAACCTGTTAAACCAGGAGGAGGTGGGGTGGCTGAGTCTTTCTACCTTCCCTCATCAAACTGGTTTATTTGCTGTTCCACCATAGTTGGCGGTGAGAAGAGCCTCCTTCTGCTGGTGGCTTGGAACCTTGGGCATTAGTACATCTTAATTCCCTGGCTTCAGAAATTGCTCAGGAACATCTTGGAGTCAAACGGCTCCCCAGGAGGTTACTGTGTTGGTTCAGATGCTCCTGAAACAGCAGCAGGCTGTGGATCTGAGGGCAAGCCTTCCAGCTAGCCCAGACTTTAGGAGATCTTGTGGGTGCAGTTGCTCATCTGTACAGTTTGGTGCCCTATTGATGAAATAAAAATTCATAAGATATCATGATTTTGAAAGCACAGTTGTGTTACTAAAACCAGGTTGTTAAAAGGGAACTTTACTTTTAAAGGAATTACAGGCAACGTTTTTTGATGCCTTTTTTAAAGCACTGAAGAACAATTTTGTGATGTAAAGCTTTGTTGATTTGCTTGTTGATGCCCCCCAAAAATGCTTGAGTACAAAGTTGGGTTTATTATGCCGTAAGACTTTCAATTACCAGAACCTTTCCCTACTGTGATAGGAACATAAGCTTTTTCAGAGTTAGGAATTTCTATGCAAATATTGAAAGTCAATATGAAATAAATTAGTAGCTCTATGTAACTGGTTATGTGGTGCTGTATAAGAAAACTCTAGAGTGAAAAAAAAGATACAGGTAGTGCAAACCGTGATTAAAATGGTGCTTGTGAATTGATTTTAGTCTGTGTTTAAAAAAAAAAAATTGTAGGTTGTGGTGTATTGAAGTCTTAAAGATATCTTGCATCTTTTGCCAGTGGCTATTATGCATTCGGGCACCTCAGGAACAAAGAAATGACAGAGAAATGGATGGCCTGGGTTTAACTAAGTAGGTGATGGTACAGATGAGGCCTGATAAGCTTAACACTTCATCTCTGCGCTGCCACTGCGGTTTGCAAGGAGATTAGAACTGTCTGACTGTGAGGAGGGCAAGCTCCACAAATTCACTCATACATGGCAGTTCTGTAATGAGGTGATACTTCATTCCTTAAACTACTGAAGTAGAACTGCACAAACAGATGTATGCCTCTGGCAGTCCTGGGCATGCGGCACAGGCTCTGCTGTACCTCCAAATGCAAACACAACGGCCACTTGCCATGGTTATATTTTATTGATGTGCAATATTCTTTGTGTGTTTGTAATAATAAGGTATAAATAATGTCTTTGTGAAAGAAGGAAATTCAGGGTGTTTACAATACAAGGTAGAATTTGACAAGAATCTAAATAATTATTATAATTTTCAGTAGGCTATCAGGACAAAAATGTTGGAAATTGAGAGTATTCTGCCCTTGGTTATGTGCATTATGTTCTTTCACGACAACTCAGAAAGTTCACAGAATGGAGATGTGACCCTGCCTTGAGTGTTTTCACAGCCCAGCGTTAAGCTCAGACTCTGGTCAGCTTTTGTGTGCTGGGAGTGGGCAGGAGTTCAGCAGAACTGGAGAAGGATGGGAAATGGCCACTGGGACCCTAATTCACGTGTGGACAGCTTTAAGTGCTGACTTGTTCTGCCTCTGCAGCAGGACCACTTGTGATTTTAACTGCAGTGTATGTTAATTACTCTGCTGCTTAGAGGCCTCAGTGCAGCTCACCGAGGTCACAGCTTTGTCGTGCTCGTAATGGAATTTATCAATAGCAGTAACCTGTGATTCTGGTGCCTTTGTTTGATGTTCTGAGGTTTAGTGAAATTGGGTATTTTTATCAAGCAGTGAAACAGTAGCAGTCTGCTGATGGCAGTTGGCTGAACATTGTCATGAAGAATATATTTTAAAAATGGAAACTAATTTAGATGTCTTTGTGGAAATGCACTGTTAATTTTAGCAGTTTAGGGTTTACTTTGTTCCAAGACAATACTTAGCAGAATTCAAACACAGTGAATATTAAAATTCTGTTCTTCAGAAAGTAATAGCACTCTCTTTAGAACCAGAGAACCAGGAGCTTTATGTTGTTTCTTCTTCTAGAGGCTTGCTGGTCTATGACCAGTCCATCAGATTAACACAACCTCCAAACATTTTGTATTTCCTAACAAGAGGATGCCTCTGTTAAATGCTGATCACTTAAACATGGTCTTTTTTTTATTAAAACAACAAATAAAACCCAAACCCCACCATTATCTAATTAACTAGTACGGTTGACTCAAAGAAACTAAGCCACAGCATAAGCGAAGTTTTCAGTGCTGATGTCATGTCAGGCATTGGTTGTCTGTACTAAAGAACATCCCAACCAGAACAAGATCCTTTATTTAAGAAGCAAACTTTCAAATTGTAATCCTTGAAACTATCAGCCATTATGTGCATATGCTTCCAAAACACAAGCTGTTTTCTCTGAATATGTGCAAATAAAGGGATATTTTTTTAAGTGCTCTAAGCATATGACCAGAAAAGATTCAGTAAGGAGGTAGCAGTACGTGTTCTTTTTCTAATTAACAACTTCTCTGTGATTAACGTGTTCTTCTACTTGCTTCCTCTCATGTGTGAAGGGAGCAAAAGTAAATTAATTACCATTAGCCTGAAGGAGAGCACACTGTATTCTTTACGACTTCATAGTATTGATCTGGCTGTTATTCATGGCTTCCATTCTCTGCTATGCAGATTGATGCATCTTTAATTCATAGATACATTATCATTAAGAGTGGTTTATTGACCAAGCAAAACAAAGCTGTTGCTGGATCCTTTCTAGTGCCAAAGCTCTTGACTATTTCTGATAAATGTATTAGTTTATGCATTCTATTATAGACTCTGGAGTACACACTATGGCAATGATCTATTGTGATGCTTTATGTGATATTCTTTTGCTTTTTTTGAGAGAGATGAACTCTGTTGTTGTTGATTTAATGAATTCCTAAATTACAAAAAGCATCCTTGTCCTTTGAGAATCAAAAAAAAGCTGAATAAGCATCTCCATGTTTGTGTACATACAATACAGGGAACTGCACACAGAAATCTAAAAAAACAGAACAAGAATGTGCCTTGCACTTAACTTGAAATAGGTTTACTTCAGATTTAATTTGGGCAAAAGTCTTTTAATTTTTCAAAAACACTGCAAAATTGATGATTTGTTGAAATGTTTCCAATGCAATCAAATACTGATTTGTAATTACACAAAAGTAAATCTACCCTAGCCCAGTAATCAACTTGTTTTGTTGTTCAGTTTGCTGGGGTGTTTTGAGACAGAAGAAAAAGACAGGAGTGTAATACAGTCATGACAACAAATTTCTGAGCAGAGGTCTGAATCTGATGAGGTTTTGACGTAGTTTTTGGTGAGGGTGGTATCGTTAGGGAGCTGTGTACTCTGCTTAAAATGTCTTGTGCTTTCAGTTTCAGAGGGAAATAAGGACAGAGGTTGAGGCTGCTGGACTTCAGTCCTCTGCAAAATTTAAAATTGCTCAATATGTTTATTTACTCTTTGCAGTGATGTTTGGAAATACCTGTGTATGGTGTAGCACAGGCATGTGACACAAAGGCTTCTGTAGATTATTCATCCAATTTTAATTTAAAAAAATGCAACAAAACAAAAACAAACAAAGCAAAAAGCCAAACCTAAGCAAGAGCTACAAACATATCTCTGGCTGTGATTTTGATGCTTTTCCTTAACTAGATTTGGGCTTTTCCTTAACTAGATTTCAAGCTTCACTTTTTTAAAAGTGTGAAAGAGAAAAAACTATGTTAGGGGGAAAAAAATGGGATCCTGCATGCCAGTATTTCAGATGCCAATCTATGTACAACATAGTTAAATGGTCCAAAGATAAAAGGAGCTGGGCAAGTTCTGCTGTACAGGGCAGTAGTTTGGATCATATTACAGTCTTTCAAAGGTAGTTATTAAATATTGAATTAAGTGTGGTTTGGCAGTGAAACTTTAACCCTTTGTTTTTCTTTGTGTGTTTACCAGTTTGTTTTAAGAAGCTTTGAAAGAATTCACAGTGAATATACTCCTCTCCCAAAATGTACAGAAAGGCTGTTCATCCTATGCTGCTCCTTGTGAAGTTTTATGAGTGACTGGGAATCACATATGGAAATGAAAAGCATTAGCTGTGTGGCAAAAACCACAAATGTGTTTTCACACTTCCAGGCACTGCCAAATGCTATAGTTTGGTTTCCAAATCCTTTTTTTATGGTTTAGCCTGCTGAATTCTTCTCAAGACATCTGCACTCGGACCATATCCAGGTGGTCTGACTTTCAGGGATGTTGAGAATATACTGACATTCCTGGCTTTAATGTGACTGAGGGGAGTTTAGATTTTGAAAACAAAGTAATTTTTCAAGTTCAGCGATGAAATGAAGAACTGGAAGACTAGATTTAGGTGCCTGAGTCCAGATATTCAGATGTTATGTTTTTTCTCATTATTATGGGCCCCCTTTGGTACATATAATTCTGATACCTTTCTAAACCCCTTTTTCTAAATCAATATAAATACTTTTATCAGGTGCATACAGAAGAGTGCAGCAGGGATCAGTGCCATGTCCTTCATAGTGACAAACAGTGAAACAAAACCCATTTAAGAGTTACTGGTGAAGGTCCCACCTAAAGCAAAGGGTGAAGGTTTAAAGGCAGTATCCAAGCAGATGTAGGTAAGTGATAGAGAACGTTGCAAAACAGAACTTGTGTCCCGAGGAGATGAGGCAGCATTTCTTTTTCTGATGAGCAAAACCCATTAGCTATCTAAATGAGCAGTGCTTTTGAATCTCATCACAAGACATGCATATTGCTAAGCAAAGGTTTATCTTGGAATGCATTTTTTTTTTTCTGCATGAAATCCCCTTTGTCTCTAGCTCTCTTTGTTGCTCGTTTTATTTTATTGCTCATTTAATGGCAACCATGGAAGGTGAGAAGACAATTGTGTAATTTTTCTGAGATGGAAAATAAGCATAGTCTAGTAGAAGTAGATAGAAATACTGAAACCCAGAACAACATCTGGGTGTAAGGCAGGCATAGGTCTGGAGAGGTGGAACAATAAGGAGGGGGAGGGAGAGAGACACACAGTGATGAAAGGAATATAAGGAGAAAAAACCCCACATTATCAGGAACATCTGATTGAAAGAATTAGTCTGTGGATGTATCCTGGGACATTACAGCACAAAGCAAGCTGTCTCTTTCGGTTGTTCCTGTTTCCAGTAACCATAAAGCCTTTCAGAGAAGGCTAATGCAGTTTCATGTACAAAAGAAAATGCGGTTGTAAGTCACCCCCGCTGAGAATTGGTGAAGATAGTAAGTTGTCAGATTCCCTACTACTGAATCTTTAGTGGCCTAAAATAGCTACCCAGGATGAAAGGGCTGCATTCTCACATCCCTTCAGTGTTTTGTTAGAAGCAGATTAGTTGTACGTGTTCCTAATAGACTTGCTTTCTCCTGAAAATACAGTGATGGCTTTGCCTTGGGTGAACATGCCCTCTGGGTCAGATTTTAATTCTGCAGATTTATACCAATGGTTGTTTTGTAAAGCAGTTCATGTGAAATACTGTAGCAAGTTTTCAAGAGTATCAAGAGCATCTTTGTGGAAGAAGGAGTTCCAGAATGTTCTTTTTAAGTTTAAAATAGGGCTTTATGTTTTTTTTTTTTTTTTTTCTAAAATGAATTCAAAGGTATGTGTAATTACATAGATAAGTTCTATGAAATGCATTTCTAAAGCAGTTTTTAATAGCCTTTGTTAGCTGGGTCTTAAAAAATTCATACTGGTCTGTGGAGTTGTTTCAGATGTCTAAAGAATTTGCAAGACAAAAATTTTTTTTTCCAACCATTGTCAATATGGTTGAGCTCATATTCAGGGGAGCTGCTGAGCTGACCCTCCTGTAACAGGAGTCTGGAGTCCCCTTGGCCTCTGCTGGCGGCACAGCCAGGCAAAGCTCCTCAGGGTGTGCTGTCCCCTGGTTAGCACTGAGCAGTCTGCTAAAGGCAAACATGGGAATGGATCTGTGAGCTCATTTTGACTGCTTGGAATTACATTGCCTAACTAGAGTGTTATTTGGATCGCCCATTAGTGGTGATTATTTTTTTTGTTTTGTTTTTTTTTTTTGAGACTTACTAACTCTTTCAAGTAAAAATTACAATAATGCATTAATTTTAGATAGCAAGCACTTGAACCTCCTGGAGTGTGTTTCATTGTATTATTATTTATTAGAGAACATTCTAATTTGTGCATCACCAATGTGACTGGTGTTTTTAGATTTTATTTGTGATCAGAAATATTCTGTATTGTAAGGCAGCTTGGATCTTCCCACACTGGCTCAGCTGTTTTAATCAGGTTTGTATTGAAGACTCTTCCAATTAGTGCTGTTTACATGGCATATCTATACACATGTTGTGCAGGGCTTCAAGGAAATAGGTGGTGTGGAGGCATTTCACAGAAAGGGCAGAGGACTATTGCTAAATCAGGAATTGGTTTGGTTGGTTTTCATTACCATTCAGCTTAATGCTTTAATGCATTTGGTTTTGTAGCACTTGCATGTAGCAATGAGGTAAAAATAGGTCAGAAGTAAATATCTTTGTAAAGATTAAATATGCTGGGGATATAGTGCCCTTGGAGTGATTTTAATGTGCAAATTATTTTGCAAGGAAAGCAGTAACTATCCTTGTCAAGTCTGCTGATGGTAACAAATTTCCCAGGACAGCTGTAACATACCAGGTACAGCACTGAGTAGCTAATCACAGTCAAGTAGCACGCAACAAATATTTCAATATTGTGCATTTTGAAGTGTATTTTCTGAAGTAACTAAACCGGAGATTGAGGTTGCACAAGTTCCTCAGACACCAGGGTGTGGCCAGAGCCAAACGTGACAGGCTAATGTAGAGCTCCTTGGGGTCATTTGATGATGTGGGTGAAAATTTCTCTGCAGAAAATGAGTGTACCATCACACTGGTCATTGCTGATGGATTTCATCAACACAAAGGAGTTCAGTAAAGGTTAATACGAGTGTGTAATGTGGTGTAACACAAACTCCCAATTACTGACGAGTTCTCTAATGTCAAGGTGAGGAGAAATGTGCTGTTGTGACTCATCTGGCCATGCAGATCAAGCTCCAGTTAACAAAGTTGACTCTGGTTTATTGGGAGGGCATTGGGAGAATAACTGAGAGAGCATATTCTCTTTGTAGTTCCGAACTGTTGTGTGACATTGGGCACGTCACTGAATGTTTGTACAGCCCAATATCCTCATGTACATGGAGATAAGGACAGATGTGTCCTTCAAAAAGTCTTTGAAGCTCTGGGGGATGAAAAATTTTATATGAGCTCTGAACTAAAATAATTTTGTTCAACAACAAAATAAAAAAACCCCAACCCTTACGGTTGTTTATTTTGTTAAGGCCTTAAAATTGCTCCATTGAACAAATGCATTTTCAAGTCAGGAGCACCCAATAACAGCATAACAGTGGCACTGCAGTTTGATAAAACCACCCCACCATAGGGTCAGAGTGATAATGGGAAAATACAAAATCTTTTACGACTAAGAGATTCACAGATGAGTCTATCAGAGGAGTGCACCATCTGTATTTGATATCTCTGCTGTGGTAGTGCCATCTGAGTATCCTTCTGCTCACTGGAAATGCTCAGATTTCCACTCACAGGCACACAGCATTCTGGAGATGGTTTTTTATTTGGCTCCAGATGAGGTTTATTCCGGCAGTGCATGCATGGTTAGCGACCCCTGACTTCTAATGGAGCAGTTAGAGGCTGTGCTGGTTGATTTTAAATCTTCTCTTGGGCATTGTTCCACCATCTCTCGTGCAGAGGGTTGTGCTGGTGTGGCAGAGCTCTGCAGGAGCTCGTGCCTCACACGGAGTGAACCTTCACCGCTTCTGTCCCTCAATTTGAACACAGATACTGTTTTAAAGTATCATTGTCTTACAAAATGCTGTGATAGATTTTCCAGATCAAGAGCTATTCATATTCTTTGGTTTGATTCAAAAGCTCAAAGCCACATTTTGCTAAAGCCCCTGCTCTGTGTGTAGGTCCTTTAATTTGAACAGAACTGTTAATGGGATAAGGCAGCAACTAATGAGACTACATTTTCAGTTTGTTCCATGTATGTTGCAGGGTTCGGGTTTTCTAATTGAAAAAGCCCAGCAAACCAAGATCTATATATAGTGTAAAGAAGAGTAAGTGTTTTTAAAGCACCCTGAATTAATGATATTTATTTTAAATTTTGTGCAGTTGTGCTAAAAACATACATGTAAAAAATCAATACACTGTAAGAAGAGCATAAAAAGAATGAATGAGCTTTAATGTTAGGTTGTGATGAGGAACAGATTAGTGAAAGAAAAGTCTTTTTTTGGATAGAAATGTAGTGTATTATGAACCTTTTGATTACTGTGATCTAGAAGAACTCAAGCTGGAAATTCAAGGCTGCTCTGATTAGGAGTGTCAACAGGACATTCATGGGTTTAGGGGTAAAGAACTAACCAAGTCAGAACTCTGACATAACTTTTGACTCTGTAACTAAAGAAATGGCAATAAGAGCTGCAAGTTGTATTAGCTGTGAGCTTTTTGCAGCCTTGCAGAGCCTTTCATTGATTATGTTTGATTGCAGGGAATCTCAAATGCAGAATTAACATAGTTCTAATAAGCTGATTAACTCCTGTGGCCCTTCAGAGCAGCACTTGCACTCCGAAGAGAGTTGCTCTTAGGACTCCCATGGCGGTGTCTGAAGCAAGTTCAAACAGTTCCATCACTGCACAGCCTTTCTACTGGACCACAGATATTAATTGAAATCAAAAGCTGCTGATTTAATCAAAAGTGTATGCTTCTATAATCTCATTTTACATTTGCAATGTTGAGACTTGAACATCTGAAAGTGGTTTTTTGGAAATGGCATGGAGTAAACATACATTTATTTTTGCCATGGAAACAATGGATAGATGGGATATTTGATCTTCCATTTGCAGGGTGGTTCTGCTTTTTCATTTTAAAATGTATCTGTGCATATATAGATTTAACATGTATGTGACAAAACCTCTGAAACAACATTTGTGAGGTCTGTACCGCTACAGCCATGAATGCAGCTCACAGGGATATATCAGTTCCAAATATGCAGCCAGAGAGATTACTTTTAAAGTATTATTACAAGATTCCTGTTGAATTCCTTTCTTTAATCAGGATGGTAGTGGTATTTACTGGCTCTGAAAATCCCAGGGAGTGGGAAGAATTTTCATCATAAATGGGTGTAGTGTTCTGCAGATGTACAAAGCACCCAGAGCCTTGTTGAAAGACTGAGACTAAGGACTGTTTACACACTTGTAAGTAACTTGAAATACTTTATATACAGCATAAAGGCAAATAGCTTGATTTTGATAAGACCTGATAGAAGTAGATACAAATAAGAATGCACAGATAATATTTCCCTTTGGAGTTAAAATCAGGAGAAAAAATTCCAGCTGTAGCTGACAGTCTTGCTTCAAGAGGGTACTTCTTTTCCTGCCTCGGTCACTCAGACTATGGAGGTTTTGGTGTGGTTTAGCTTAGTTTTGCTTTTGTTTGTTTGGTTTCTTTGGTTTTTTTTTTTTGTTTGTTTGTTTATTTGTGCTTTTTGTTGGGGGGTGGTGTGTGTGTGTTGTTGTTTTGCTGCCAAATACTTGGATTGCATTAAATTCTCCTGACCCCAGTTATGTATAGATTGATTTCTGGTTTGTTATTTCTAGATGATCATTTACTAAGCAAGAAAAAAAATCCCACACCTAAACCCATGAAAAGCATTAAGAGTTCTGACAGTGAAATACTGTCTGTCTTTCCCTGGTGCTTATGTGAAATGATCTGGCAAAACAGATACTGAAGAAATAATGTATTTTTTTGTGTGCTTTCTCAAATGATAAATGTTCTTGTCTCTCTGGAGAATTTCTTACCAAATACTGATTTTTGCAAACAGAAAAAATCAGCATTTCAAGTACTATTCCTTTTATATAATGCAACAAATCAGAAGTTGT
Organism: Hafferia zeledoni; assembly: GCA_035583235.1. Taxonomy (NCBI): domain Eukaryota; kingdom Metazoa; phylum Chordata; class Aves; order Passeriformes; family Thamnophilidae; genus Hafferia; species Hafferia zeledoni. The sequence continues at coordinate 13,760,706 of JAWWEV010000024.1, read as the reverse complement.
ATCTGCTCTATCTTCTAGACAATTGAAAATCCACTATTGCACTTTCTTCATGCACTTTTGTTTATAAAAGTCAATTATTTATAGCAAAGTTATACTTGTTTTCTCTCCTTTTAATAACAGTACACATGTATTACTGCTTATGTTGCAAATGATGAGAACTTTTCAGTATCCTTTAATGGAATAAAATTATGGAATATTGAAAAAATTGAAAGTTTACTTTTTTAATTTTAAAAATAAACCAAATAGTTTTATAATCAGCCTCATCATTTTTGCAGCAAAGGGAAATGCCACTTTAAGGCATTGCTTGCAATAGCCCCTCCGAGTAGCAGCACTACAAGGTAGTTTGTCAGTCTGGAGGATAAAGGCCAGGCTGGCCCAGCAGGTTGGGTTTTTCACCACTCTGTTGTAGCGTTTTGCTTAATTGCAGCCATACTGGCACTGTGCTGCTTTCTCAAGATGGCCTTAAAATAAAATAAATCCATTTAAAAACTAATTCAAATTTATTTCAAAGGGACTGTGTCTTTGCTGTTTTAATTTATTTAAAGTAACCCCAAATTTAATATGCAAAACTTTGGAGGTGGGGAAGTGATGAGAGCTGGAGGTGTGACAGCCCCTGCAGTGAAAGGAAGAAAATCCATTAGCAATGGCCTTTGTTATGGTTTTATTGGGATTTTTCACGGTCTCCTGTGATTCAGGTTTCTTGCATTGAGAGCTGTTGAAAATCAACAGTTTTCTAGGTTGACTCTGAATTCCCAGCCTCGAGTAGAGACCTGATTGCACAGACACACATTGGGCTGCCACCTCCTCCCTCTGGACACAACTGCTGCAGCACCAGGGCAGCAAAAACAGCTGGGTTTTTTTTTCCAACCACATAATTTCTCCTGTTTTGGGACCTTCCACTGATGGCTGAAAAAATAGTAGAAGTACTTTTTATGGGAATGAAATATTGAATTTAAAATACATATTATGCAGACCTCTTATGATGTAAAGCTCTTGGCTGGCAGGGTCCTGCAGATCAAGTAAGCACTCCAAGTGGTTGCAAATTTTCTTGAAGGTTTCCAACAATTGTCTAGACGTGCACCGTGCAAGATGTGTGGTCTTGGCTAATAGAATCTAAATAATATCTCCTATTGCTTGCTTTATGTTGGAACATTGGCATTTAAATTAGAGAAAAATGAATTTATGTAGTATGAACAAGCATAATTATAAAATCAGAAATCATCAGTTAAATAATCATTCACATCTATTTTGAGTACAAGTTATTTTTAATTTTTGAAAGCATCAGTTAATCAAGATTGAGAAGTGTAGCTTTTTAATATGCTCTGAGAATAGCCTAATAGAGTATGTGGTAGGATTCTGTGTGCTAGAAAATGTTGTGGACTTCAACTGTACCATTCAGTTTTCTGACAAACACAGTGAATAATTGCCTGGTTTTCTTCACTTGATGGCAAAGCTTAAATCAATAAATCTGATGACCTGAAAGCTGCCTCTTCCAGTGATGCATTTTAGAATGCTTTCCAGGAACTCAAAGGTCAAGTCTGAAGGAAACCATTTTCATCAGAAGGTGATATGTTGAACAGGATCTGTGCAGCTGGAAATAAGTGATTCAAATTTGTACTTGATTTGTTCTAAATTCTCCAAAGCTTCAAATCCTGTGGGATGGACAGACTTTGACATCCTTAATTAAATGTCAATGTTTTCAATTTACTGATCACTTACTACAATTTATCACAGTATTTGTTACAATAAAATGTACCTTTTTGTTGTCTATTGTATTGTACTTGCTTCAGGTAATCATAAAAATATATTTTTCTATTGCAGAAAAGCTGCTCTTGTCTCAAATAATGGCATAAATGGACTTGCAGAGTTGAAATCAGAACTCTGCTTATGGTATCCAAGTGCAGACCAAGAAGGGCAAAGCCCCAATTCTCCCCTCTTTCCTTGAGGAAGCAGAACACAAGTGGTCTGCTTTGAGGTTTCTTAGGTTGCTTAGACTGCTATCAAAGTCTCAGAGTAGAGACTCATCACAGGAAACTGTGGAAAAGTGAAATTATTACTAAATTGGAGAACATAAAATATTTATTGCTCTAAATACTTATTGAAACGTCATATTTTTAACTTTATTTTAAAATCATCTGTAAATGATGCTTTATCAAATACTGTTTCATTATTTAAACACTCACACAAGTTTTCACAGAGAAGTATAAAATTTAAAGCAAGTCCAAATTGTTATTCTACCTTAAAAATTAGTTTTGTTGGAAGAAATGGGTACAACATGTGTAGGTATTCTCTTAAGATAGAATCCTTTCCTCTATCACCAGCCAGGACATGACTGGTTCTGATTTATTCATTGTTTTGATAATGTTAATGTTCATCCAAGCACTTTGAACCACTGTTTTTGATTGTCTTATTCTTTATTCTCTCTCTGGAGTTATTTAAGGTTTGGAGATAATTGTAATTCTGCAGGCAAATTTTAATGATAAAGCCTTTTAATAATACCACTTCATTTTATTGACTCAAATTCTGTGCTGTGGGTTGCCCTAGAGGATTGGGAAGATATTTTTGGCACACAGGGATAAAACTGGCAAAAAAGCCAGGTTTGCCTTTCTGCTTCCTTGGAGTGCCGTGGAGGGGCAGCCTGTGAAGAGGCCGAGGGTTTGGTCATGGGCAGTGATTAGTGCAACACAACCACACATGTTTTAGAAAGAGAAGCAAACAATAACGAGACTGAAATCAAGCAATAACTAAACTGAAAGCCATTGGTTCCTGGAGTACAGGCCATTCTGGAATGACATGGGGAGGAAGAATGTTTTCAGTATTAAATGCTTTTTAAAACTAATTTATTCTTGCAAGCTTCCTTATAAGCATTGATAAAGAAAAACTTTAGATATGCAGAAAATAGAGGATAAAAATTGTTTTGAATATATTTTTAGTGCTGAGGCAGTCTGAGAGAGATTCCCATCACGACAGGAGGCTATGGGGTGATGCTCATCCATATTGCATAAAGGATGCTTTTATGCTTGCATTCAGATGGGGACTCATGTTCATGTTGTTTGTTCAGGGTTTTCTTTGCATGGAAGTTTGAGAATGTCTTGACAAGCTTGTAGTGTACATATTGATAATGTAAGCATGGCATGAAGCCTGTGAAACAGAGGTGCACAGGAAGTTTCACTCAGGAGGAGGATTCTTTATTGCTAAGGTGCCAGGGACTGCCAAGCGTTTCACTGGTTTTAAATGGCTCTTGGATGGGATACAAGGATTTTTTGCTGCTTTTTTTTGGCTGTTGTTTAATTGTGGGGAGGAGTAATTTAAATGTTGTGAAGAGGAATTACCATTTTCCTACAGCGCACGAGATAAATATTTTTATTTTTAATGGAATTCTGGTTCTAATCCAGTTCTCTCCCTGTGACAGCATCTTGGCACAAGGCAGCCTGCTGTCACACAAATAAACCTCAAATAAATGAAGAATGTCAGCATAAGTGTAATATGAAATGAATAAGTAGTTGTTCAAAATTCAGCTGGTTCCTTGTGAATAACTTTCCCTGTTTTTTATTTTTTTCTTCTTTCAGAAATACAAAGAATATGAGAAGGATGTTGCAATAGAAGAAATTGATGGCCTTCAGCTTGTGAAAAAGTTAGCAAAGAATATGGAAGAAATGTTTCACAAGAAGTCTGAAGCTGTTCGGGTAAGCAGCAGATCAGCCTGCTATTTCCTTCTCTGATGTAAAACTAAGTATATAATTTAGGCTTTGCTCTCAAGGCTGTACTAGCAATTGAAGGTGCTGGAGTGGAAATGCTAAAGCATCAGAGGTATTTTAGGAACAGTGTTCAAGAGAATAGGCATAAATTATTTATACCTTCAATGGATAAATGCAAGAGAGTGTAACTAGATTTGGACTACCAATTTCTGATATGAGTTGTAAAGTATCATTTGTGTGAAGTTAAACATAACTACATATGGTTGTGTGTTAAAATGCTAGATTTCAAAATATCCAACGAAAGCAGACTTTATTTCACTGCCCACTATTACAAAAATAGTAATGCAGGGAAATGTCTGAGTTCAATAACTGTCCTTTAGTTCAAATCGAGAAAAAGATGCAAAGACTTCAAAATGCAATTAAATCTAAAATTCTTTTAATTGTGGTAAGTACTAACTCACTCTACAGGCAGCCTAATAATGTTCCTTAAGTGACTAGGAAGCTTTCTGTATATTTTTAAGCATTTGTGTGCGTGTGTGTGTGTTTTTTGTTTGGTTCTCTGTTCTGATGGGGTTTTTTTGTCTTCATTCTGATCCTCCTTTTGCAGTAGTTTTGGTGCCTATTATGTTTACCATAAAAAAAGGAAAAAGTTTGGACTTCTGTGTTTTACTATGTCAAATAGGAGTTTATTGTAACCTTCATGTCCTAAGGAGTAAATGATCTTCCTGTTGCAGTTTTCATCTTGCATTATTCTTTGCTGGAAGTTGAGGTGCCTGTCTGTAATTAGTTGCTGTTACATCACCTGCGTCAGCAAACTAAGGACATTCTGGTGCTGCTGTTTAGCACCAGCTACTCTGTTCCAGCCAGGCGTGTCTGCTCAATTGAGCTGAAGGCATTTGAGTCTCAACTGCAGAGCTGAAAGCGTCACCTGAGGACAGGGATCCCATTTGTGTAACTGTAGACAGAATTTCGTCTTCAGTCTTGTATTATTTGTTATGGTGCAAAAGGGAGGAAGGAATTTGGCTACATTTTAGAGGCTAAATTTTCTGGGCTGGCAGTGAAGTAAAACATATTTCAGCTTGTAAAACTGAGCACACTTGGCAGGGAAGCAGAGAAAGACAATAAACATGGAACCTCGCAAAGCTATTTTTACAGTCTGTTTTTCAGAGGAAAAACTCCACTTTAATATGTGTGCAACAGCTTCCAGAAGCCTGCAGAAAATTGACTCGAGGGGAGCTGTTTTCCTTGTTCCTTAGCAGAGAAAACTGCTCCCCTGAGATCACAAAAATATGAAAAAACCATTCTTGGAGCAGCGCTCACTTAGAGCAAGAAGTGCCCAGCGAGCTGCACACTGGCTGGTGAGGGAACAGAGTTCCATCAGTGAGGAGTGCTGGTGGGGACCAGCAGTTTGTGTCTCAATTAGAGCTTCCTAACAAATGCTTACAACAGGTGTGGTCTCTTCAAACAGATGGTGTGTTCATATAAGGAGGAAAAAACACAGGCTCAACACAGGCCACCATGCTTGGAGTGAAAATGGGCCCAAATTCTGTGAAGCTAGTGTGTGTATAATATTGAGTGGATTGTAGTGACCAAAATCCAGAGCCTTTTTGGAAGGTTTCCATGGAAAGGAAGCTTAAAGCTTGGTTTGGACAGGGTCACTTCTTTTCAGGAATGATCTGTTTAGAGTCCTTTCCAATGGAGCTATTAATTTTTGCATGATTCCATAAAGTGGTCCATCTTGGTTGCTAGAGATGTAGTGAGTGACCTGTTATGTTCTGGTAGTAAGTACTTTAGTATTTTACCTCCTGAGAACTACAAAATCCTTTTGTACAATGCAGGTTTTGCACAAGTTTCATCTTTGGTACATCATAACTAATTTTCCCCTCATATCTGGGGAGGGGAGGTAGGAGTTAAAAAACTCTTCTGGACCTAAGTTCTCTGTTTCAATCTGATATTGGATCGTCTTTTGTCTGACATAATACAATTTTAATATTAGCTTTTGATGGAAACTTGTGCAAGAGCTCTGAAACAAAGAATTCAGAGTAATATGTTGGATATGTTGGTGGTAATATAAAGGAAGAGGACCTTACAAACATCTTTCAGCCCTAGAAATAACGGTGTCCCCATTGTGAGAGTTTAAATCTAAGGACTCAGAAAACATGCTCCAATGTTGGCCCAAATTGTCACTCTACAGTACACATTGGATTAGCTTCAGGTAGACAACAATATCCATGAGTTAATCTAAGTATTTTGAGATAAAACATTTTAATCAATGTACTTCTTCAGGTTTTAGCACATATGTTTGATTTGTAGAAAGGGCAAAGAAGAAAGACCTTGAAATAGAGAAATACGAAGGCTTGGAAAGGCCTCAGGTGTGTTTGTTTGTTTGGGGATTTTTTTGTTGTTGTTTGGTTTGTTTTTGTTGGTTTTTTTTTTTTCATTATGCTTTCACATACATTAACTTGTTCAAAGCTACTATCACATTTGAACTCTCTTCTCCCTCCTCCCTCTTAATATTCTGGTTGAATTTTTATCTTTCTGTCTCATTGCTTTTCATAGTGATTAGTTGGTTCGGTGTGATTTTTATCATATTCATCCCCTGTTTGAATTACCCTTCAGTGTGCAATTATCCTATCACAGAATGTCCTATTTTTATGCTGTCAGATACATAAGATAAATGGAAAACTGAAAGTACTAAACCAATTATATAACCTTTTGTCATTTACTTACTGATGGAAACCCTTGCAAGCAAATTTCCCCTCCTCCTCCCCAGTGTTCACTATTTACCTTAGGTTTATGTCGGTTCAGGATATTCCTGTTAACCATTTCCTCCCTAATACTGCACTACTTGATGGAATTTCAGGCAACATCTTATTTTATTCTGAGGTATTTGACATGAACGAAGTTAAAATCACTGCAGAGTGGGTTTGGTTCAGTGCTGCTGATGTTTTGTTTTTATCTGTGACAAAGGCAGATGTATCCATTTACTTTTAAGATGATGACACTTGAGTTGGGAAAAATCTTAGTGCCCTTAGGGTGGCAGACACGGAAATGTTTCCTGTGCTGCTCAGCAGGTGCTTTAATTTTACAGCCAAGCACAAATAATCCCTTTGAGAGCCTCGTGTAACCTGCTGTCACTCGTGGCATTGCTGCAGTTACTTCTCCTGGACTCTCAGTGATTTCACTTGTAAGAAAAGTGCTCGAGCACTTTAAAGAGTACTTACTTCAAAGTCACCAGTGATTTTATATTTTAAATAATTTTTTAAAAGTTTTATGATACTTTAGTGACTCCACTCATTTGAAAGTGAACAGGAAAGGAGCACTGTGACACAATGCTCAGTAACAAACAACTACAGCAATAAACTTGATAATGAAAAAGAGGTGGAATTAAAATTGCTCATTTGGTGCTGTAACATATATAATGGAAAAAAAATCCAATAAGGCTAGATGGAAGTGAAAAAGAAAACAAAATTAAAAATAGGTAAGGTATTAAGGAATATTCAAAAAGCTATTATTAACACTTTAGCTGTGCAGTTAAGTTTCTATTTTCATTAGTCTTTCTTTGCAAATAAAGAGATCCTATAAAAATGATTGTTGATTTGCTGGTAAGATGGCAAATAGAGTGTTAAGGATGATTTTTCTTTAAGGCAACTACCATTGCTGCAGTGGAAAATGCAAATAAGAGACTTCTTTTTATTAACTTTTCCTACTGTAGCTACCTGTGTTCATTGTGAAGCTGATTCTCATTATAACTGTACTGTGAAAAGTAATTGCTATTGTACAGTAATTCAATTTCAGTGCATTCATGCATCAGTAAACCAGTGGGGTTTATCTAGAGAAACCTGGGACTCTAAAGCTTTTTATCATGAAATTCCACATGCAGACAAATGTTCCTCTAAGGAGTAGAATATCAGCATTTACATTTAACAAACATTTGCAATGAAGAGAAATGGATTTTTTTCCACTGATGATTTTTACACCAGTCTTTAAGCTGTTTCCAGATACTATAAAGATGGTACTGTTTATGCACAGTTAAAGTAATGTATGTGTTTGAAATGTTTATGCTTATTCCTATGCATGTGTAGTTTGCACATTGGAGTCTGTGGCTGCCAATCCATGAGGGCACAGACCTTTGGGCAGGTGCATTTTGGGGGTTACATGTGCAATGTCAGCAGATGTGTTTTTACTGCTTGGTTTCTGCATATTCATGTACCTATACATGTAAGCAAAGTGTTAAACTACATGTGCGGCATTCAGATGTTTCCAGGCAAATACTGGTAAATTGGTGTGCTGGTCAATAAATTTTTATTTAAAATAAAGTGATACATTGGTGAGCGCAAAATGAACTTGGCTCGATGAACACAGAGATCACAGCACGTACTTCAAAGCTGAGAAAGTTCCTAAACAGAGGAATTTTCTTTATTCAGAGCACTACAGGATACTTCCAGATTTCCAGCTATATAGTTCATGAAAGCTCAGTAAAGAATTCATACTGAATATTGTAGTCAATTAATGTAGCTTTTATTTACAAACCAGCTACTTTTCTCTTTTCTGGAGTGTATTTGGATTTTAACTAATTTTTAGTGTGTAACTTAGCGGTAAATTCTTCTCCGACTGAGGCTACAGTGAGGAATATTCCAGGTGAATTTTGAACAGATTATTTTTTTTAGTCTATTTTAAATGTACACTGACTAGAATGCCCACTGTGTATTTTATTGCACTGTATTTTTATTCTGATTTTCTATCACTTTGATGAAGGCTAGATTGGGAATGGCATTCTTGAGAAGAGAAGCAAATAATCATTCATATTTTATATTCATATAATAGAAATAGAAAGATCTTAAATGTCAGAACTTATTACTTTTCTAGGCTCACTATTTCACAATGTAGAATAAACACTTTTCCGCTATCCACTCAGTTCCTTAATAGAGTTAATTTGCATCTGCAGAATTAGAAGGAAAATGAATATCAGTGTGCAATCTTTAAAACTGCTGCGCAGTGGGGGCTATACTTACCCCTGATTGGTACTTTTTAAATAAATATAGCAAGAAAGTTGGGGGTTTTTTAATCAGCAGATGGACATGGGGGAAAAAAAAAACCCAACTGAACATTAAGTTTATAAAATTGCTGAAGGAAAAAAATTATAAATGCTTGTGGGTGGAGGGAAATTATGGTGAATCAACCCAGTATTACTATAAATAGGTTTAACTGACAGAATAAAAACATAATGAATAAAGGAGAGATGGCTAGAGTTGTGTTAATTACTGCTGACAAATTAAAGGTTTTCAGCAATATTTTGGTATTCACATCTAGTGTTTTAACTATAATTGTTGCTAGTTAATTTCGGTGTCATTTAACTTTTGCTTCTAGTTCCAGTGGTCTCCTTCATGTGTGAGTGACAAATGTCTTTGCTTGAAAGCACTAAGAGCTTTATTTTTACTTTTTTGCAAATTAGACTACACTGGAAAATGAAAAGATGGTTAGCAATCCACTGACAGTCAGTGGAGTGTTCAGTAGCATAACACAGAACCTTGATAGTCATAGTTTGGAGAACTATTTAAAGGCATGGTAAAGATTTTTCTTCTTTATTCCCATTGGACTTGATTGTTGCTTTTGCTAAATGTCAAGAATTCCAGGGAGTCATGGACACCACCTGGTCTGGGCAGTACCCAGGAACTCCTGCCCCTGGATCATCACTGCTATGGTTCACACTGCTCTGCAAATGTGGAGCTTTCATTGGCTTAGTACAGTTTGAAATGAATATCTACAAAAAGAAAGCAACTTGAACCATCTTTGACTTTTGTCTGTCTAAAATCCTGGCATGTTTGTATGTTAAAGGAAAAAAAATAGTCCATGGTTAGTCAGACTTAGGAAATTTAATGAATGCTTTTGAAAGTTCGAATTTAAAAACAAAAAGGAAAAATATTCTTAGGATAAAAAGGAGGAGAATAAAGACTTGTAGAGAAAACTTGAAAGCATTTGCTGCTAGAGACAGTTATGATGGTTTCATCTTCAGTGCTGAGAAAAAAAAGCAAAAAGTATTTAAAGATAGTGCATTCAACTGTAGAACACTTATCTGGAAATACAGACAGAGAAAATCGAGTCACTTCATGGATTAGTTCTTGTATTAGACTTCATTGCAACAGTGCATAACGCTCAGTCTTTGCCATCAACATCAAATAACTCTTCAGACAGCAGGAAGAAAACAGTAAAGTAGTTTTGGAAGAAAGAAGTAGGATAAATTAGCCTCATTTATCCTTCTTTCTTATCACTGTTTTAGGCTATTAATATATTTTATATTAACATTCATTATTTTAACAGAAGTAGCCATATTGTCCAATATGCTGTTCAATGTGTGACTGAAACTAGTCCCTTCAAATACTCATGTATTTTATTTAAAACTTAATTCCACTTGCACAACTGTCACCTGTTCAGTTTTCAATCCTAATTCTTATTTCATTTTGTATATGTGAATGGTTGAATCTATATTTTGGAACTGTAAAAATACTACTTTTTTGCCGTGAAAAATGGTAGCTGTTCAGTGTCAGCTCACTTTTCGAGGGTTTATCAATACTTATTTTTAATTCACTATAAATACTGTCTTGGGAAGATGCACTGTAGCTTCCTTGCTGTTCATGTGACATCAGCCTGTTTTCTGAAACCTTATGTTCATTCAATTTAATGCTTAGATAGAGAAAAAAGGTATCTTCTTAAAGAGAATGCTCAGCTTGGTGTAACAGAGAGGTTTTCAAGCCTCTGCCTCCTTTTTCCATTACCCAAATGCTGCCAAGCTCCTGCGTTTGGTCTGTGGAGCGTGAGGGGGCACCAGGGGCAATGATGAGGAGAGCCTGGTAATGGCTGTCTTGGAGGGCTTTAATGAATGGTCATTTATCAATATTTTGAGTAGGAGAGAGACTATCATCTCTGTGTGATTCTTCATTTTGAAGTGCTCAGATGCATTTCAATGAAAAGAGCTGTAAGAGAATTCATTAGTGTTCCTTAAGAGCATTAACTGTTCTCTCTGCTCCTCCTGCCTGCGGCTGGGTCTGTGCCAGCTCAGGAGTGCCCGCTCAACCTGCCCTGTCCCGGGAGCGCCACTGGGAGGGAACAGCCTCCTACACACAGAACTGAGGGCAAATACCCATTTATCCTCTTCACTCCCACCTTTCTCGAGTTTATTTGACTTCAGTGTAATTAGGTGGGAAGATTCCTGCTTAATCTAACCCACTTCCAGCTTATGTCCATTTGTTATGTCTCCAACAGCTCATTATGTATTCCAAACGTGCCCAGCGCTGGTCAGCACAGTTCCTTTCTCTCTCACCTTTTGGATTTTTAACACTTTACTGGTTCAAAAGTTATTTTGCCTCATCTCATTTTTTCTCTGGACACTAGTTACTTTTATCTTATTTGAATAGAATTATGCTTTTAAATTTCTACAACAAACCCACTGTGCTCCTTCTCCAGTTTCTCCAAGACTGGGAAGCTGTACAGACTGTAGCAGTGTCCTTTTTAAGTGCTGGGGCTCTCTAATCGTTCTAGGCAGCTGCTGCTGAGGTTGGGGAAAAAGAAACCCTTCCCAGCAGCATTGAATTTCAAGTGTTTACAATTGCTGTTAATCAGGATTTCAAGATTACCATGACTGGTGCTGCGTGAAACAGTTTGGGGAGGCAAAAGCAGACCAACAGTGAGAGGTGATGACTATTTTTTTTGTTGTTGTTGTTCAGAAAAGCAGAGGTTTATTTTGAGAGTGAGTTAACTGAAAATTTAGTTAATGTGTCCTTGTTTTGGACGGTACTTTAACAGCTGTGTGAAATGCAGCTGCAGTAAAACATCAGATTTGATGGTGCAACTAGAATTTCAAGTGTTTAAAACTAATCTTCCTTCTGATGAATACCAAGAAAAAGGCTCAAGTATGGTTTGTTAACATCAGACTTTGATGTGCAAGTTCTTGTGTATGGCAGCTGTAGAAAGCTCAGCTCAAATTGTAGGTGTCTCAATGTTTCAAATCAGTAACCTGAATCTCTAGAGCTTTAGATAAATATAAGCAAGACTCAGACTTCCATTTTCCAAGGGAATAAGGCACAGTGGCTCATACATGGCACATATTGATTGAGAGATCTGAGGATTTTCCTGGGCAAAAGGGCAACATCCCAGGAGCAACATAAGCCCAGTGAAGCCTGTGCCTCATAGTGCTCAAACTCTGCTGGTGCTTCAGTCTTCCACACTGGAGATCAACCAAGTTTAGGGCTTGTAGGACGGGTGGAAAGAATCTTACCCATCAACAGCAAGGCTATTTTAGTTTTACTGATTGATCAAAACGTGATTAATAATAACATTTAACAGATTTCAAATTACTTCCAAAGATGGAGTCTGAGTGTGAGGCTTCATGAAAGTGTCCAGGTGATGCTTTCCATGTACCCAACCAGAAGCATCTTGACACATTCCTGTTGCAGAATTTGGCTTTGTGGAAGGAGCAGCTGAGGCTGCCAGCTCTGTAAGGCAGGACTGCTGGGCAGTTGGGTGAGAGCAGGCACAGAGCCTGACACCTGGCCTTGAGTTTGCTCTTCTGTTTTGAGGTGACCCAAAGCTAAAAATCCCTGGGTGGTGGGAGCAGAAGTTTGAATTTTGTTTTTGTGGATTTTAAGTTTGGAAGGAAGAATATTGTGTAGCTCACATTCTCTTAAGCACTGTGTCATTTGGCTCTGTCTTTGGTGCTTGGCAACAGTAAGGACAAGGTTAGCCGTTTATTTCAGGTAGCATCTTGATTTCAGTGCCATGAAGTTATGCCACATTTACTTTGGTATATGTTTTAAAATTAGTTACTCTGAAGGGAAAACCCAATAAATCAAAGAGAATGCTTCATACCTTATTTTACCATCCACATAAATAGATACAGCCACATATTCTTGGACCAAATGTACTTCTCTGTCGTTTAAGCAGCATATCTTGGCTGATTGCTGCTGGCCATGCTGTGCAAGTACTCCAGGAGGACAAACTGCTTGAGTAAATCATAACCAAAAAGGTGTTTCATGGAAGAAATAAACAGTTCCAAACTAATACTATAAATTGAAATTTTATTGATTAATCTGTTTTTTATTATAAGGTTTAAATTACAGCAATCATTGTGGCACAAAGCACTACAGAAATACTATGTTACAGAAAAATCTTGTGCCTTATATTTTTGTGAGTCATTACAGAGCAAAGAAAAAATGCAATGGAAACAATATATGCAAGAAAAAGGGAATAAGTGCTCTGTAGCTGTGCTCTGTTTTAAAAGGAAGCAGGAATTGGGGAAGGAAACCATGCTGCAAGAAAAGGCACAAGCTGTGCTGCGGGAAGATGGAGTTAGGCAGCATTTAGAGATTTCATGTGTCTTCCAATCACCCTTGCCACATTTATTGTAATATTGACAATACACTACAGCCTCCTCTGAAGGATTACAGGAGAACGTTTTATACATCAGAACAGAATTTGGGGACATGTGAGGTTAACTGTTAAGTGTAAGGATAATACAGTGTTTAAAACCAGTGTAGCTGGTAAATCTTTGGCACAGGTAGGGAACATGTTAAAGGAGAATGCTGGTCAACATCTTTGCTTGCTAGTTTAGAGCTCACTTTTTCACCAGTGGGTGTTTTGGTTTTGTTACTCCTTGGGGCTTGCACAGCAGAGGGAGTTTGTCCTCTTTGACACACTGAGCAGAGAAGAATAACATCTGCAATTAAAAAAGATTGGCTTCTATTATAATTTTTCATTATATTAAAACCCCTGAGTTTTGTCAGTAAAATAATACTTTTATCCCTCATTCCCCATATCTTGTGGTGAGATGGTAATTTAGCACTTTGTAAATGTGCCAGTAAATTAGTAATTCTTGAGTCACTAATTTTGCATTTATCTTAATTGTGTTACACTTATGGATATTTATGGAGTTTTACTTTTCTACACTTGAAAAACTCTGAGGTTTTTTTTTTTTGAGATAGGTTTAAGAAGACTAAATTATCTTATTTTAATGCAAATATTTTTGACATATAAAAAGGGAAATTTTGCCTTGATTTGTGAATTAAGCAATTTTCATTTAAATGTCACTATGAATCATTTTTAGAAATAGGAATAGTTATTTTCCTTTTGCTTTTAGATAAATCCATGCTCATGATCTAGAAATTAAATCAGTAACTTCTTGATCTTTCAAGTTCAATAAGGGATTGAATGAATTCATAAAAGATGAGTCCATAGGTGGCTAATTAATATACTAATGGACAACCTTTAAATCAGGAAGCCCATAAAACATTGATTGCCATAAGCTAAAATGGTTTGCTAAAAAAATAACCCAAGCCAAAGGCTTTAGTCCTGTTTCTTAAGCTGTTTTCTGCAGCACACGCTGCTCCCAATGCTGGACAGAGGTTTGGGGCTGTCTTGTGTCTCTTACATGTTGACATTATATGGTCTGATAACAGACTTATTGCTGTGATCCTGTAAACAATGTGAAGAGCTGAACTTGAGAAGTTTTTAGATTATTGTTGCTTTTGAAAGATTAAGTAGTTTGACCTTATCACAGAGTTTTTTGGCTGTTGTTGTATTATTATTTAAAAAACAGTATTTTATCTGAAGAAGTGCTGCATACTTACAGCTTTTGTCTTCTCATTCATCAGCTTGTTTTCTGAGCTCAGATCTGTGTGATATGGTATCAGACACAACTGCCTGATGAATCTTCAGCTTTCACTTTGCTGCCCAGAGCTGGGATGCTTTATGTAAACCCAAAGCAATGCTCAGGACAAAACTGGGGTATTGCACAATAAAAGTGAAACAAAAGTTCCTCAGAATTAAATCAACACAACACTAAAATAGATATTTTAAAAAAACAGCACAAAAAAATCCAGCGAAATGCCTTGGGTTTAAAATTGTCTGAGATCTTCAGGGTTTTTTTTCCCTGAACTTGTCTTAGGTTGTTGAAACTCAGCTTTGTTATACATGAATGTTGATGGATGTGAGCAGATAGAAAAAAAGCATAATCTACTGTAATCCTAATAAAATATATTTCACCTCTTTCAACCACATCTACTTCCCTGTGAGAATACAAGCAGCATCCTACATGATGTTCCTGGCTGCAGGTGTCAGTTTTGAACCTTTCCCCAGCACCCCAATCTCTCTTTGAGGACACGATTAACTGGGGGAAATACATTTTATTACTCCATTTCTCTCCTGATGGCTATAATGCAATATATCAAATAAAAACTTCAGAGAATTGCAGGCCATTTTTCATGGCTAAAGAGATGGCCTGTGTGGCTGGAAAGCTGTAGCAATGGACATTAGTTAATTATTTTAGGCAATTCCTAGTGACAGTCTGCACCAAAGGGATTATCAGTGCCTTGATAGACTTCTTGAAGCTGTTGTGAAACCAGAAGCTATTGTAACTGTTGGTTTTAGAGTTTCACTAAAATGATTTAATTACCTTGGCTCTTCTTTTTCTTTTTTTCTTTAAGTACATGTCCTCATTCAAAAAATAATATAAAGTTCCTAATCAGTCTTTGTTTCTTTTGTGCTGAACTCTGAGGCAATTAATTGGCTTGTTCCATGCTATATCAATACTGACACTTTCCTTCCCAGATCCTCTGTGGTCTGGCTGCCTCCCTGCCAGTGTTTGGTATTTTTTGAAGAATTTTTTCTGCTTTTCTAATATTTTATTGGATATTTTAATTTTTTACTGCTTCTTGATTATCTTCTCCCTTTATGTTCAATCCTCTCTGAATTATTTTTCCTTAATGATGTGTAATTGTACTTTGCTTGTCCTGCTGGGTTATTCATCATGTGCTGCTTCATGTTACATTCTAATCTTTACCCACTGTCTTGCTCTGTAGATATTTTTCAACTATGATGGAGGTTTTTTCCTTTCTCCCACAGTTAAACAAATTATTTATCATTGCCATTGTAAATGTAATTAAATCAGCATTGACCTGATTTCATCTTTCATCTGCCCATTTATGACTGTAACATATCTTATTAGACTTACATGTTCATTGTGAGCAGATAAGGAAAACACAAAGTGATTATTTTGTGATTATCCTGAGGTGAAATTCCAGGAATAATTTTCATTTCTCTTGTCTGGGTGTGCTGTTTGCTAAAGAACCCATGGCCACAAGCCCTTATGGTGCTCATTGCTTTCAGGACATGACTCTGCAGACAAACTGGGATTTCACAGCTGTCAATAACAACGAAAAAGTCACAAGGCACATTTTTTGTATAAGTGAGGTATTCATTTTGAAGTTAAGGGTTTGAAAAGAAAGCTTCTACCCTTTCAGAATGCTAGAAATGCTGATTGAAATGACACCATGGATTGCTACTGGATTCCTAATGGAAGCTTCTTGGGGTTTCAGTATTTCTTATAAAAATTACTAAAGGTGAAGGTATAGTAGTTTGGTTTAGTTTGGTAGAATTAAGGGACAGACTAAACATGAAAGCTAAGAGAGCCACCATGAAATCTGCAATGGTTCCAGCCGCTCCCCATGTCTAGAACAAGGTTACTTTAATTTCTTTTTGCACTCTGATTTTATCAATACCCATTTTAGACATCAGTTACTTAACAATTGTGTCACCACAAGTCTGAAAAGTTTTGGTGCAACAAGGCACTTCCTATGGAGAAAGATTAGGAATTAATGTGTTGTAGGAACTGTAGGAAGAATAGTGGATTTTATCAGAATATCTTAAAAGATTAATTTGCTAATGACTGGATTTGAGGTTGGGTTTTGTCATGAAGGTACCAGAATATCCAGGATGAGTTTTGCAAGATTTGTCTTTCTGTAAATGTGTGGAATGTGAAAGTGGAATAAGTTAAAAACCGTAGTTGTCTCATCATGATCCCTGGTGATACACTCAGATAGTGGCACAGAAGAGAATGTGGGTTTACTGCAATACCAATAGGGAAATAGAATGTATTTTAAAAATGTTTAAAAAGTAAAGTAATACAATGGCTTTTGTATTACATGTTCTTAAAACGTGTTTATGTTACGTATTATTGTGACATACATGTTTTTATTGCTACTGTCTTAGAGTGCACGACAGGCAGAGGAGAAACATTATCTTCTTGTACTTGCAAAATCATGGAAGTCCAGCTGCGCTTGCTGAGGATTCTCTAAGTTAAAGGGATATAGGATGTAGTCAACACAAACTGTAGGTTTTCTTTATAACATAATTGAAATATTTCATCTAAAATGGTAGAGCTAAGTCAAGCTTAGAAGTCTTTCATATATTATGCATGAATGAATGAAGTCTTAAACAGCTTCATTCCAGAGCAGGGAAGACGAGGATCGAGGTATAACACAGTGCTTGGTGTCACAGAGACCGCTGAGCTCCCGTTGGTCTGATCTCATCCAGAGCAGGACTCAGGGGGATGCACAACATGTAAGGTGGAAATATAATGTTGTTCCAGAATGCAGGTAAAGACATACAATTTCTAAGCAGCCATAAACATTGTGCATTTCTTCAAGGAGAACTCAGTGCTAGGGCTGTGACAGAAGCTCCATTGGCATGTCCATGCATTTGCTTTGTCCTCATGCAAGATAGGTCCATGTTGTTCACACAAATCTCACAAAGCTGAAACCTTTGTGGGTGCCAACGTACATGGTATACTTGATTTCTGGTTAATTTTAATTTGTTGGAGTTAAATTCTTCTAAGGTAGTTAAAATAACTAGGAAAATGAATCATTCATTTCACTAGAAGAAATAAAGAAAAATCTAACTAAATGCTATTAATTTGCAACGTTGTATTTCACTTGTCTACTCCCATTTTTATATGGCTCCCAATATATTTTCAAATGTTTTCCATGTTATCACATTTGTGGTTAAAAGCTGTGAAATTGTTCCATTTTCCCTTTCCTTCATTGGGGAATTTGAGTACTCTGAGCCTAAATTAGTGTTCAGGTCATTACAAAGACACTGCTGATATTGTATTTCATACTTAATGAATCTTTATTGGCATCTGGGTCTAACCTTGACTCTGCTTAGTGAATCATAACTTGGCAGTCTCTGAGTAGGTGCTCCATTGTCCTATCAAATTCCAGCAGAGATAATTTGGCCATTCCCTGCACTTTCATAGTAAGATGCAGCTTTGTGATTCTTATAATAACAATAAAATAATAATAAATGTAAAATAAAAGTTATATTAGACTTAAACTTTGTAAACTTGATATGATCTTATTAGTAAAGGTGATGTTCTCAGCTTTTATAATGCCCTCAGCTGTTCTGCTAGAACCAGCTTCTCCACCTCTTCATCCCTAAGGATCTCAAGGCTTGGTGTAAACTTAAGAGTTTTCAATCTATGCATTTTTTTTAGGAGAAGAGAATAGAGAAATGGCATTATTTTATAAAATGTAAGGTGCAACAACTGAAAATGTTCTCTATGTGTGACAACTGAAAAGGAACTCATTTCCATGTCTTAATGTTCAGTATGTCAGTGTAGAGCTGGAGAGCTCCCCATCCCCTTTTGGGGTGTGGGAAGACCCTTCAGAGCTTCAGCAGTGTTAGACAGTGCTCTCTCCTGCAGCTGCTTCTCCTCCTTGCCCTGCAATGCTGGATGGCACTTTCAGTGTTTCTGTTCTAATTGCTTTTCATGTCAAAATGGGTAGCACAGTAGAGAAAAAAAACCATTTTACCTGAAAAATGTTGGAATTCTCAGTTGATAGAAAACAGCTTGATATGTTTTGAAAAAGTGAAAATACTGTGAAAATCTCAATCTCATTTGAGTAGAAACCCAGGGAAGACATTTAAAATCCCAGAATACAGATTATTTTTCATCAAAAAAATCTCTGTTTCTAGTAGCTGACTGTGAATGGTATTGTGCTGTAGTGAGTGGCATCCTGATGCAAGAGTGAGGGAAGAGAAGGGAAGTCCCAGAGCTGCAGAGTATCCTGGAGCATTATCATGTCTACTTACATTGTTATTTTGTGCTTCCTTGGATTTCTTTTAGCCACTACTGAGACTGAATGCTGGTGTGGATGGACTCCATGACCTGAGGGCACATCCGTGCCCTCAGGAGCAGAAAGGCAACTGTGGTCTATCTAGCTCTGGAGCAGTTACAGCCTGAAGAGGTCAGGCTCAGCAGCTTGCCAGCAAGGACAGAGATTTCTGTGCAGAAAGCCATTTAAAGTAAATCAAAGTAAGAAAAACTCAGTGCTTAACATTTTTTGTTTCAGGGAGGGTGTTTTTTAAGGTCAGCTCAAATCTAGAACCCGTAACACCCAACTGTGAGTCTATGAATACAGTCCAGTGCTTGGCTCTCATGTGTTCAGAGCTCCTGCTCACCTGCACTTGAAATGCCATTCTTCTCTTGCACACATGCACAAAAACCTGACAAGTTTTTAATCTAGTTAATTTTTGACAAAATTCAGCTTTGTGCTTTTTTGCTTCTATTTTAAATCAAGCTCTGTTTTTAAACCTGAGGGCCATTTAATTTTCTTTAGTTTTGATGTAAGTGCAGCTCTTGTACTGACAGTTTTGCGGGTTCATAAAGGACATTTATTTCCCCTCAGAAACTTGCCTTTGGCAAAAGATAGTGTTGCAAAGTGGTCCCCAAGCAATGTTTTGGATCTTTTGCTCATTTTAGCAATTAGTCTGACTTTTGCCTAGTGTTTCTGCTTTGTGGATGTTCCCTACAATTCAGAATGTGTTGTGATAGGTAGTGTGTGATGTAGGAGGAGAATGGTGAGAACAGAGACTTTGTGGGACTCAGATGAAATGTGAAATGCTGCAATCAAGAGAGAGGATTTAAATGTCTCCCTTAAACTGTCAGGCAAAGTAGATATGTAGTGAATGCATATGTTCTGAGAATATGAAATCTGCTCATGTGCGAGCTTCAAAGTGATACTTTAAAATAGGAATTGCAGCTGAAATTAATTCTGTATGGCACTTTCCCCATGTTCTGGAATTGGCATCAATTTTGCCTCAGAACAAGACAAAAACTAAGTAGAACTAGACAGAGCTTCTGGAAATGGTAAAATTCTCACAGGAATTGTGAAACAGCAAAACTAGTAATAAGATTTGGTGTATCCCTTAATTTTAATACTCCTGTCTACTCTATCTGGAAATCACTTAATTAAAAAAGAAAGAAAGGAATACCACCAAGGCATTTATTAATTTTGGGGTAAGCTGTGTGAAATCTGCCAGTCTGAGTTCACCGTATCCCTGAGATTCATTTTCTTTGGATTTGAAAATAAACCCTAAACCTCTAGGATGAAATGGCACCCTAGCTCATTTCATTACTTCCAGCAGACAATAAACCAGCCAGAATTAGTATTCCCCCATAGCTGTGCAGCCCTCCCCGGGTAGCTGCCTGCTGTGGAGAGAGGCTGTGAAGCTGTGGCTTCTCCCCTCTCTGTAGGTCTCCTCTGGCTGATCTCAGCCCTCTTATATCCAGGAAGGATCTACAGATCTCTGCATTCTTCCTGATAATTCTATGAATGCAACTACAGAAGATGTACCTGGGATATTAATCTTCCTGCATTTTAATAAGTAAGGCACTCTATTCCTAAACCTTCCCCCTGCACAGTGCCCTTTCTCTGCTGCCTGAAGGAGCAACTTGTTTGCTGTTGTTTTTCTCTCTTTGTGGTCAGGCTGTAGTCGCTGTGAGCTCTGTGATTTTTGTCTCGGACTGAAGGACAGATTTAATTGGCTTTGAAGTTTCTGAACCTGTATTTATGAAGAAATGATTTGCAATGAGTGACTGGGAAAAGGAGACTCTGTGGAAGCCAAATCACTCTGGAACCAGGGCAGCACTGGTGGGGTCATATGGCTGCTCTAAATTCCTCTGTTAGCACTTGATGTGGAATTGAAATTGGAATGATTTCTGTATCTCAGATGGAACTGGCTCCTCTCCGTGCTGTTAAAGCTTCTGTGCAGAGGATGATTTTATCCTGGTAGCTCATGGAAACTACTCTGAAATCTCTAAGTGTTTATTTGTTTATCACCTCCCTAGGGAACCCAAATGAATGAAGTAACCCCAACAGCACTGCATTCTCCAAACAGACTTGGCAGCAGTTTGTGTACTCAGACAGCCCCCGCTGCCTCCCTCGTGCCAGGAGCTGCACAGCCCTGGTAGGACAGAGCTGTTTGCTGCATGTCAGGCCAGTCCCTTCACTGTAATCCTACAGCAGTCTGGAACTCATAAAAAACAAAGATTTGCATAATTTTTGAGACAGTGATAAGCAAGAGTGGACTCTTAATCAGTAGGCAATGTGAATAAGGGGAAGGAGCTCCTTCTGTTGATCCCAGGGCTGGAGGATTCTTGGTAGTGTTTTGTCTGGTGCTTCAAAACTCCTAAATCTTGATTTGCCAAAATATGAATTTGAATTTCTTGAATGAATGTGTATTGTAGCTGATACTGACCACTTTCTCCTTGCCTTCTAAACTCTTGGGATGGAGAAAACTTGCTTCTGGCAGACACAGTTGCCAACATCCCTGACTGAATTCCACACTTGGGATCCTGGAAAAAGTAGCTTTCACATTGCTATTGGAGATTTGCAGATGGATAGAAAGCAAATATGACATTCCATTGTGAAAAGCATTATTAATGGCTTCATTTCTATGGTGTAGTGGAACATTCCACAATAAAAGCCTGTGGGAGGTGAGTTT
Source organism: Hafferia zeledoni (assembly GCA_035583235.1). Lineage (NCBI taxonomy): Eukaryota > Metazoa > Chordata > Aves > Passeriformes > Thamnophilidae > Hafferia > Hafferia zeledoni. The sequence goes on along the minus strand of JAWWEV010000024.1, from coordinate 13,739,392 downwards.
ACATTTCACAAGAGTAGAATGAAGTGTAAAAGGAAGACATGGCAGATAAACTCCCATGTTCCTTTGGGCCACTCCAAATACAAAGCACACTCCTTTGTCCTTGCTCTCTCCTCTGCATGCAATATTGATATGTAGGATAAAAAGCCTATGAATGACTGAAAAGTAATAGCTGAAAAGCAACATGAACTCAGCGCTACTAAAATTAAAAAGAACCTGCTCCTGTATCACCTCTAGGGACAAGGAGAAGGGCCTGTTTGAGACAAGTGGGAGGTTTCTGTGCTGCTGGCACTTGATGTGCTGACAATCCCGCTTGGTATCAGGAGTGGTGTAATATCCTGACTCAGGTTTGGGATGTCCAGTTCAAGCCTATTCATACTGGGAAGCCAGCTAGCTTGTTGCCTGCAAATGTCACTTGTAGGGCTGTTTATTTAAAGACAAACTGGTCAGGAGGTGTAAAATGCTGATTCTTGCAGTTGTTCAAAAATCTGTGCAGTAGTAATATTAATATATGGCTTGAAAACACAAAGTTCCTCTGCACTTGATTTTTTAGAGGGAAGCTTTTTAAAACTTGCAATACTGTGCAGAGACAAAGGAGACTGAATAAAGTATTCCTTCTGGTTGCAATATATGAAGTGATGTAAGGAGCGTGTGGTGTTTCAGAATGTAAATGTAATAATTGCTAGATGCAGGTTGGTTGGAAATTTTCTAATATTTGATTTGTGTTTAATGTGAAAAAATCTCACAATCTGTAATGTTTTAGACAATATTAATTGTAGTGAAAGAAATTTGTGTAAAACCTGTTAAATGAGCTGACAACTGAATGAGTCCAAGCTACTTGGGGGATGTAAATAGTTAGATATCTCAGCAGAGCAAAACACATTATTTTTCAAGGTTTGATCTTTATCCATTAACTGTATTTGAATATAACAATTCTCATACAGAACTCAAGAATTTAGTACTGCAATGCAAGGTGGCTAAACAGCTATTTTTTTGCAATACTACCATTATATCTGCAGCAAACAATTTGCTGTCTGGCATTGCTAAGGTCTCTTTTTTATCATTTTAACTGTTGAACTTGAGACAAAATCCTATCCATTTCAAAGAAGTGATATTTCTAAATAGTTTTAGATCTAGATGTATTAAACCCAAAAGAGAAAAAACAACAACAAAACGCCCCTAATCTGAGGTTTATTTTTTAATTTCTGAGGCTGAGTAATGTGATGCAAAAGGAGTGGCTTTGTACTGTGTGTTTCAGAGAAGGTGACTACACTACCAAGGTTGTTGGAGAATTATGCATTTCACCTTTAAAGTGTTATCTGTCACTGCCACTATGGTTTATCATTAGCATATCCTTTCATACTTCCATGGCATCAGGAAAAACATAAACATAAACCAAAGATGGGACTCATAAACGAAACAATATTGTTACAATGTTGGCTCACTTAGTGTGGAAAATTTTTCTTTAGCTTTTCTGCAGTCTTTTAAAATGGAGATAAAATTATTTTCAGAGCAGTGCAAACTCGTATCACAATGTAAATTATTTGGGAAACTAGCTGAAGCCAGCAGAGTCTGCATAAATGGAAGTGTTATCTGTGAAACTGCTTATGGGATTGAAAATGGTCAGAACTAGAATACTGGGACTTTCTATTAGGTTCTAACCCAGCTCTCTTCCTCAAAATCCTTATTTAAGATGGGTTTGTTGCATTGATTCAGAAGTAGGTTGAAGGATGAAGGCTCTGTCTGGTGGAGTACTATAGGACAGTGCCATCCCCACTCTGGAGGTCACCCTTCCTCTCTGGGACGCTGGATTAGGCAGGGTAGGGCCAGAGATGCAGTTTGCCCTGACTTTTTTTTTTTTTTTTTTGGTAGGTGTTAAAAGTTAATATATACAACACACATATCACAAGTAAAATTAAGGCATTATGCTGTTCTTCCACGTGCCTTATGTCATTGGATTGTTAAAAGTGATGGTGGTCAGTGCAAGCTTTATATCAAAATGGGATCTGAATTATTCCATCAATACCCATGTTTATGCATGGGAGTGTTGTATTATGGTACTTATTAGCACTGTACTATTTTACTGTGGTGTAAGAGCTTATCTTTTGTTGTTTTGCTGTTTCTGTTAATGAGAAACTGAAATATTTTCTTATATAAGTTTCAGTGGAAATCCCTACTGAGTGCCTGAAGAAGAAAGCAATGTCCCAACTTTCAGAAACTGAGGATTTAATTGCCGTTTACACGGTCTGTTACACATTTGTGTAATAAAATTGACCTTGCAAGTTTTATTAGTGTATGACTTAGCCATCATTCATACTTCTTAAAGATTTATGGCAAACATCTTACACATTTTTATTTGAATATCGTTTGGGAAACAGTTCAAACACTTACTGGGAAAAAAAAGGGACTTAAATAACTTGAGAATCAGCTTAAGCAGGATGTGCAAGGAAAAAAAAACCCCAAAGCAACTACAAAATGTGCCTCCTTGCCCACCCTCCAAAAAGCCTCTTCCAAAATTCGACAAAGAAATTCAGAGTTCAGCCTGCCAAGATAATGATCCTGTTCTATACCCCTAAGCCCAGCCTTTTTACCTGAGCTCTAAAATTTTTTCTTGACTTCCTCAGTCAGTGGAAAACTCTCAAGGCAAGGATATTACAGACATTAAGCTTGACCACCAGGACATGGTTTAGAAAAGACTGTAAAAGGCACATTCTTCAGCAAGTGGTGCAATTGGTGCAGTGGAAACATGGCAGGGCTCATACAGAAGCCCTGCTGACAGAATCAAAATACTTTCTGAGCAGCATGTGCTGTTCTACTGCTCCAAAGGGCTGGGAACTGTGTGCTGGGGAAGCCTGGGAGCCTGTGCCATGTCCCTCTTGCAGCTGGGCAGGAGGGCTGTGGTGCCAGGCAGGTAGTGGGCTCTGCTGTGCTCTGCTACCCTTCAGCTGCTTTCATGACTCCCACCAGTAGCAGCACAATTCTACTCCTCAAAGTCACTTACATCAATGAAATTCCATATGGCTTGAGGTGAGTCACTTGTTTTCAATATAGCCAGTCTTTAAAGGGGGTGAGCTTTTAATTGTGGAGGTATTTAGGGTCTTAATGTGGGAAGCAAAGTACTGTTCAAGTTCCTGGTTTTCACAGATTATGTATGTTAGATAAAATTAAAACGAATATCACCACCAACAAAACAACCCTCTCCCCCAATGTTTGTAGAAGGTTTATGTTTTTTACATGATGGTGAAATGTAACTGATTTTCAAAATGGCATTTTAAACTCAAGTTTCAAAATTTTGTTTTCCAATGTAAGACTAGATTTCTGTGAAATTAGTAATTGTTGTTCTTGTATTTTTAAACTGAAATACAGAATATATATCTTTTTTTTGTGTTTGAAAATTTTCCCCAAACTCAAACCAACCAAATAGCCATACCAAGACATCCTTTCCCCCGCTTGTTATTGATAATTCAGTGCCAAGATTACTCACACCTGGCACTTTTGTTATTCCTCAGTATTCTGATTGCCTCTTGCAGCTCTTCACAGTTTCATTCTTCTACAAATGCCTCAGCTGTCTGGAAAAACGCCGATTGCTTTAGTGAATTTCAGCATTAAGAAACTCTTTTGATCTTTGTATAATTGCATTTGTTTTAACAAAAATATATCTGCATTTCTGTGTTCATTCTTTGATTTCTTCATGTAGTGAAGCTGCAAATTAATCTTGCTCTGTTAGTATTATCTTATTCATCTCAGCTGTTCTGTGCAAGTTCTGGCTTTTACATTATCTGATGAAAATAAAGACTTGGATATTTAGGTTGAAAAAGACCCACTTCAGGGTTCAGTTGTTGACCCAGCACTGCCAACCCTCCCCTAACCCAGGCCCCTCAGTGCCACATCTTTTAAATAACTCCAGGGTTGGTAACTCCACCATTCCTGATGGCTTTTTCCACCAGGTACATTACGTGATAGAAAGGTCTTTCTGTTGAACCCATGACAGTTGTGCTGTGTGATGGAATCTGGTTAGTTCAGCTGCTAAAAAATCCCAAACACTCAAAGCACCACATGAAGAATTATTGTTTCCAAGGTCAAGCACTGAAAAAGTAGAATATACCAGAGTTAAGTTGCTAATAGATTAATTATATTATGATACAATTTTTAATAATTTATTAATTTGTCTTTAGGTCTTCTGACCCAATGTATAGAGCAGACCTACTTAAAGGTTAAATTAATGCTGTGTGGGAAAGAAAATTGTGTATAAGTGAGTTTTCTCATGTAATACACAACTTTGTGTGCCAGGGCTACCTGCTTGTAATGTCCTCCAGGAAAAAAGCCTGGCTCTGCTTCTGTGCTCAGAGCCCTTGGATACAGCAGTCCTGAAGGGAGGATGCTTTCTCAGGTTGGCTGCAGTCAAACCTGGTGTTTTGTTCTTCGGTTTTCTGGATAGAAGATGCTAAAATAATATAATAAAAGGTTCACTAGAGCAGTATAATTTACATAAGAAAACAGGGGGGGGGTTTGTTACAGATTGTGGCCAAAAGGTGGCAGTCTTTATCCCCAAAATTCTGTGCTGTCTAGGAACAGGTACCTATGGCAAACATTTATTCCTTGCTACACCTGATAATAAAAATTATTTTTCAAGTAGACGTAGAGGGTAAACCCCCTTATATTTGAAAGTTTAAGGGTGACATAGCTATAGTTATATTTTATTTTGAGAGTGGAATGTTAAATAACAAGCCTTGGAAGAGAGCAGTGATGAGGAAAGAGCACTTCACAGGTAGACTGCTAATGAGCAAGAACAACTTAGGTTTCAGATTTGGTTAGTGCCTTAAGTACTTCAGGTTTTGGAGATGCTGTTAGGATCTGATACATTAGATCAGTAGGTTGCTGTGTTCATCAATCAACATGATGAAATGCATAGAAATAATCCACTTCCATAAAAATTCATGGTGCGGTTGTTGATTTTTCTTTCCAGGTGTTCAGGTAGATCCCAGCAAAGCACAGATGATTTTCTTACAAAGTCAGTCTGAAAAAAGCAATTGATGCTAAGTAATAGCCTTGCTAAAGATGTGCAAAAATTTGGTTTTATATATTTTTTGTTTTAAATACTAGTTTATTGTTGTCTGTTGTTGTGGTTTTGGTTTCTTTTCATATAATGAGAGAGGATATCAAGTAAAAAGATTTTATTTATTTCAGAAAGACTTCACCCTTGCAGTCATATTGAAGCACCTTTATTTGTGTCTGTAGAGACATTTTAAAATCTGTGATGCCACAATAAATCATTGAATAGAAAGTAGCCAAATATTTACAAGGAGCTACTATTGTCTTTACGGTTCCAGGTAAAACTTGCATCCTGTTTCTGGGGGGCGCTCAGGGCTGTGCTGTCACACAGCACTGCACACACCACGTTTGTGTGGCAGTCACAGCTGGGGGCACACATTTCCATCCCCTGCTCCTCGCCCAGGCCCCATCCAGCTCTCTCCTTCCCCCAATGGCACAGTGTGTGCATCCAACCCTGCTCCTTCCAGGCCAGTCACAGCAGCCCTGCAGTGCCCCAGGGTGGCCTCGAATGCCGAAAGATGTGCCTTGAGTGACTCCTGAAAGAGCAAAACTTGGAAAAATCACTGCATTCAGGTGTGTTTTACTGGAAACACCTCACAGAGCAAAATGCTGAACACACCTGCTCAGGCTGTGTGCAGAGGATGGGTTGTGAGAGGCTCTGTCAGAACTACCCTAAAGCAAAGGCTGCTTCTAGTTAGTTCAGGACATGTCTGAGTAATCTAGAAAGCTTGGGAAAGTTTGTCACATGCCAACATTTATTATGTTATTGAGTCAAAAGTGAGGAAGACTAAGGCATTTTAGGAGAATTTGCGAGTGTAATACTTTGAATTAAAAAATGAGCTTGTAACCAGTTGAGGAATCTACAGAGCCCTGAAAAGAAGAGTGTCAATTGAGCTATAATTTCTTTTATAAATATTTGTGTTTTTTATATATATACTATATCTGTATGCTCTGTCTACAATTATCTGAATATTTCTCTTAAGATTTTTCACTTGGTTTTTATTTCAGATCTTCTGCCAATAGTTGCAGTAGACCACTGACAAATCTTCAGATGCAAGAAGTCATTGCTCTGTCTTTTAAGAATTTTTATTACTGTTTATTGGCACTTACATTATTGAGGTCTTATATAATTTATATGAATTGTGTCATGTAACAGAAATAGAAAAATCCAGTTGGTGAGAACTCATTCTGAACCATTTAAGTGTTACACAGAAGTGTTCTCCATTTCAATTTGCTCTTTATTTTTTCAAGGGCCTATGATGAAAGACTAATCACTGAGCATGTTTGACTCATATTTGTATCCTGATATAGTGAAAACAATAATTATAATAGTTTTGTCATAGCAAATATATTTTATTTAATCTTCTTTTGAGTAGAATCATAGAATGGTTTGGGTTGGAAGCGACATTAAAGATCATTGAGTTCCACCCTCCCTGCCCTGCCCTGGGCAGGAAAACTTCCACTTCAGCAGGTTGCTCCAAGCCCCTTCCAATCTGGCCCTGGACACTTCCAGGGATGGGGCAGCCACAACTTGTCCTGGTAACCTGTGCCAGGGCCCTGCCACCCTCACAGGGAAGAATTTCTTCCTAACGCTCTATCTAAACCTGCCCTGTTACAGTTTAATGCCATTATCCCTTGTCCTACCACTATGTGCCCTTGTGAAAAATCCTCCTCCAACTCTCCTATACCCTCTTTAGGTACTTTAGTATTATATATTTTTCATGACAGATATTGCAAATGACTTTATTCCATTTATTACTCTGGAATGAGTTGTAACTGCTCAAAGGTTATGAAGGACTCTGTTTAAAAGCCAGATCTAATATGTAAGTCTTTAAGAGCGATTGCCCAACAGATCTAATAACCAATAGATGATGAGTTTTACAGGGTAACATTGCACAAAGACATCAGGTCTGTCAAACCCCTTTCAGTGTCCTCGGGGGGGTTTCCCAAAGGTGAGGTCTAAGGTGGCCCTGTGTGATTGCTTCAGTCAGTCTCCTGCTGTCACCTCCAAACCCTGGGCTGGAGGAACTGTCATCCATCCTCACCCCTGGCTGTTGCCAGTGCTAAGTACAGATTTATTGCCGTGTACAAAGTCAAGGTGTTCACAGAGGCTTCAGCCTGCAAAGTGTAGGCAGCTTCAGGGAATAAGAATTTAATAAAAGAAACATCTCTCCACAAGGAACCAGAGGGCTGGCTTAGATCTTTCTGTTCTCCTTTGCATCTATTATTTTTGAGAATTTTCCTACACTAATGTGTGGGTTTTAGATTGGACAAACAGAGAAGGTAAGGAGCATCAGCAGCTACAGGACTTTAGGGCTTCATGGTTTCTTCATGGAAAAGAAATGTTTTGCACATGTTTCTCAGGATCAGAGTCGACCAAGAGCCAAAACTGCTTGTAGCAACAGCAGAGACCTTGGTGGGTTTTCTGTGTTGGGGCTTTGAAGGCTGGAGCACTGATTGTAGATAATTGGATCATTGGAGAACCTGTGGTAGAGGTTGGGGGAATTGTTCAGTCAATAGAGAAAGCTTTGCCAGAAGTGTGGGGTGGTTGACAACTCTCCGATAGTTAAAACTGAATGGAAAACTATTGTTATAATTTATTCACCTCTGCAAACATAAGGTATTAGTTTTTGTTGGCTTGGTTGCAGTCATTGGTTGTCACTTTTTGATCCTGCAGGTGTTGGTTAGCTCTGTGAAGACTCATATTGCTCCCCAGGTGCATTTCAGAAGTACTCTGAGTCAAGAGAAAAAATTAATATGAAAAATAGGAGTATTTTATGAAATGAGTTCCCTAGGTCATACCAAAATCTAGAGGTGTGTCAGACTTAGTGGAAATGATGTGCTGGGTTGCATATTTTACTTAGTTTTCTAAATAAATCTACATATAATAATTAAATTCTGAATGTTCCAGTTGATAAAAACTAATTAAGAGGTGAAAGTACAGCAATCTTTTAGTCACTAAGAGAATACAAGTTACAAGACCTCTTAATAAGGAACAAAACACCCACTGGATTTGAACTCATTACCTTCACAAAGTAAAGCAGATAAGGTTTTGACTATGCAATGAAGCCTTTCATTTGGGTTTGGGAATTCACAATTTTCCTTTAATTACAAGGACAGCTTAATATTGTTCTAAAAATAGAGTGAAAAATACTATTATTGAAAAAATATTTATTTTAAAAAATATTGAATGAATGGGTGGGATGGAGTCTGTACATATACATGGACTTCTAAGTCTGTATATAAGCATGACTTTGGCAAAGTGATGCTCCTGTACTATGAGTGACTTTGGCATTAATTCATAGGATACCAGAAAAACCTTCCAGGTACATGGAACTGATGTCTAGTTACTACATGTGGACAAATGTGTCACCGCAGAGTTTCAGTGTAGCCTTTTTTTTTTTTTTTGTGTGTGTGTGTGTGTACTAGACCTGCCATAAAAAGATGAAATGATCACTTACTCTGCAAGTTGATTTTGTAATTATTTCCAGCAACTTCAGCAGTTAAGTCTTCAGAACTCCAAAGTATGGTCCAGGAGACCAAAGGAGCTTGGCATTTCATCTTTAAGCCTCAGCTGTTTCCCAGAAAGAAACTAAGGGAATGCATTGGTTTATGCTTTTAAACATAATACTGATGTTCTTTTCATTAAGACTGGAGCACTTCTGTGCTTGGGAACCAGCTCTTGGAATTGGCAGGGCTGGGGTTTGACACAAGGTTTGCTTTGAAATTCTGTTCCAGCTGGATCGAGCTGTTAGCAGTTGGAAACTCTGCACAGAGAGGCATATGGCCATTAGAAACCTATCAGAGCACGGCTGTCTGCAAGTGAAATCTTTGACAATTCTTTTCACTGGGATTTTTCAGTGTAGGGTTGAGCAAGATTTTTCTGCAACTGCACCGTTACTTTCTCATTGCTTGAGCCAGCAGCAAGAGGGGAAACAGTGTCTTTCTCTCCTGAGGCACTGTCAGTGCATCCATGTGCTTTCAGGACCCAGGAGAGAGTTTTCTTGTCTCACCTCTCTGTGTTCATGTCAGGGCACTAGAAAGTGGAAGGGTCAGAGCCCAGGGAGTCCGTTGATGGGTTTAGGAGAGGCTGAGGAAGGTGCTGCCACAAGGCGAGCAGTTGGAAAATAATGAGATGGTTTAGAGAGACAACTGTTCTGGGATTTAGAAATATGAGTTTTGCAAGATATTCAAGATGGGCTCAATGAGATTGTAAAGGGAACAGGGAAATTGGAACTTAAACCTGGCAGAATGAGGAATGAAGAGATATTGGCAGGGACCTGGAAAAGACTGGTCGTGAACATGCCTGGGGGTGTGAACACCAAGGGTGTTATGAAGAAGGAAGAATAATTGCTAGGTGCTAGAGAAGTGTAGTATGAAAACCCCTAACATTAGAGTTTGGGACATGTCATGTGACCTTAATGTGCCCGTGGTCAGTTAGGGAAGGAACAGCAATAAGCCGTTGTTATGTTTGAAAGCTGAATTTGGTACATTGCAGGATTGAATTGGCCCAAAGAATTCATGCCTGTAACTAAGAGATGTAACTGGATTTCTAAATCTCAGGTAAATGCTTGCAAAATTCACTACTGATGCATATAGAAATGGATACCAACTTCACATCTTCACAATAATACTCCATTCATTGCAATATCTAGCTTTGCAAATCCTACCTGCAATACTCAGTTTAGAAGGTTTCAGTAAAACCTCAGTTTCCTTTTCCTTTCAATTTTTAAAAATTTTCCTCTTCAGTTAATCTATTGGCAACTGAAATCCTGATCCAAGGGAAGTGAAAAACAATGGTCCAGTGGACTTTGCATGGGAGGGATGTGTCTCTATGTGAAAGCAAAGAACAAGGCTCAGTGTGTGGTGATTGAGTGCTGGGCTGGGTGATGGAATTCAGTCCCTGCAAACTCTAGAACTGACCTTTGCTTTGAGTAATAAATTTTGAGGGTTTTTTTGCTGCTGTTTTGTGACAGTAATCTGTTTGGAAACTGGAAGGAGGACAGTATGTCATAACTGGTTTAGTTGAACTAGATTGCCAATTGCAAGCTGGATTTGAATTAACTCGGGACAACGAGCCTTAGTGTGCAGGTGAGGAAGAAGCTGAGTGAGGGAACAAAGACAATTGGTTTCACTTGGTGCTTCTAAATGTAGACAGAACAGCAACACCTTGAGTCGTCCCAGAACTGCTGTCAGGACAAAGGGTGGCTTCAAGTCTCTTTTTCCCTATTGAATGAGGATGGGAATACTTCCACTTCTCCTTAGCTCGTTTATGCTGCACATATGGTGTGGGATTCATCTCCCTTAACTTCATTCATATAAAGTTCAACATCCTGTGAAGGAAAAGCTGCAAAGATCTTCCTGTATCTTATGACCTGTTTTAGAAGGGGACGTGCAGCACCTTTGGAGTTTTCTGTTTTTACATATGAAGGATGTTGAGGTAACTTCAGTGGAAAGGTGAGATAAATCCTACTAATGGAGAATTTTGCATTAAATGAATTTGCATGAAAGTTATCCCAAATCTTTCTCAAGCAATATCTGTTGAGCACCCAGCAATGATGTTGAGAGCTGTCAGAGCTGAGGGAAAGCTCAGACATGTAAGACCCCACTGTCCTCAAATGCAGAAAAGACAATCTGGTGTTATCCAAACAGGAGAGCAATTGTGGCAGTCAGGTAAAGAGTATGAGCTGTGGCACTTTAAATGTGTGAAGAAAGTTACAAAATCAGATTATTAAATCTAACAATTTCAGCACAAGAGAGAGGAAAAAGGATAATAATGATGCTTACAGGTTAATGTTGACTAAATATATTTTAATGTGTACATACAGAGATGGATATTTAGATACATACACAGGCCTGCTTCACTTGATTTTGAAAGGTTTTCTGCAAAGGAACATTTAGATTATATTTTCAAATTTACGTGGAAGGGAACAATGTACCAGTTGTGAATTATTCATGGAAAGCAAAACTTTACAAACTATGTTCCCATGTTGCAAGTGAGATTAAAAAGATGCATGAAGGTATTTCCAGAGAATTACACAACCTTGGGTGAATACCTGCTTGGTGCAAAATGATGAAGACCTGTTGTCTTGGCCCCAAGGCAGGAGAGGTGGCTGAAGGGGCTGGTTGTACCCCAGCCAGGCAAATCACATTTTAAATATCCCTGGAACAGCTCTAAGTTGTGTCTGTGGCCGAACTGATTCCTTGATGTCTGGAACATATGGAACTAAAAGTATGGAATAAAACCTTATTTAGCACGTCATTCTGCTCTGTGCTAGACATAATAACGTGGTAGGAGCAGGTTTGATGATGTGCATGTTATGTATCTGATATATTGGCTTTATGCACCCTTTCGAGCACTGAAGAACTTGGTACAAGACAAATGTGTTACCTTCTTCATCTGGAGTCTTCCTTCCATGCCATGGCAATCTCCAGATGCCATAATTAAATATAGTGTTGGCCTAGTTAAGTCAGAAATGCATCTAATTACTCAGGATTTCTTAGCCACGGTTATGCAACGTGTGAGTTTCATGTACTTTAATCCATTTACAGTTTCATTTCTGTTTGTCCAGCTCTTCGTCAAGCTGAACTCTTTCTCTTGCTTCAAAAAGCCAGCTAGCACTCTAACAACAATCAACCTGAAAATCTGCCAGTTTTGAATGAACATAAGTGGATAATTGAAGTTATTTGCGATAATTGCATATCCTAAGCTTTTAATTTATTTTTATCCTTTATTTATAATTTCTGCTTTGATTGTGCTTTGCAGCTCTTACTGTGGCTGAACATTGTCTAGCTGGGTTGCAGTGGAATTTGATAGCAGTCTTAGAGCAGTCATTTTTTGTATGGCATTAGTTGCAAGATTGATATCAATCTTAAGCTACAAGCACTAGGAACTCTATTAGCAAGATAATAGGCGCTAAATAATTTTCAGTGTGTCTTAGTCACAGCAATAGCGATTTTAGTGCTAAAATTTCCTAGAGATTACCTCATGGCTGAGGAGAACAAAGTGGGGAATAAAATATGCTGATAGGCTTTCTAAAAAAAAAAAAAAAAAAAGAAAAAACTGCCTCTGTGTTTGTGTGTCCCCATCCTGAAGGATTAAACTGCCAGTCTGTTGTCGTTGCCCTGTCTGAAACCACCCGTGTTTCTGAGAAGAGCAAATATTCCTCCAAGGTCAGCATCAGTCTCACCTACCATTGGTTACAGCAAACTTTTGCAAAGCTATTTGCAATAAAACTTGAGACTGAGAGGCCTGTTTGCACATTGGTGTGTTCATTGCTGGTTTATATGACACTGTCTTTGAGCAGAGGAAATAATATTGATACTGATGAACAACGTCAGGTATTCCCTGTTGGCTTCTTCTGCTTGTCCACTAGATGAGCTGTGAAAGCAGCAACCCCCAGAGCTCAATGGCAGCAAGGAGGACCCACAGCAGAATTTGCACCCATGCCAGGATATTACCTAAGCTCACTTAATGCTAATAAATCTTCCTCTTTCCCCCAACAAACTTTTCAGTTTTCAAAGCACCTGCAGCCTTACAGATTTCCTGGAAAGGAAAAGCCTTTTTCACTTCTGAAATGAACCCCAGAATGGGGAAGCCATGAGAAGGTACCTGGATAATGTTTTCAAAGCTTGGGAATCTGTTGCTGAGCATTCCCACAGGCACAGTGTGGGCTCCTCACGGAGCAGCCAGTGCAGAAAATTGCTCTGATGATTGAAACACAAGTTCTTGTTCCTCTCCCAGGAATTCACTCAACTGCTGAGCTATGTTTAAACAGTTATCTGGCTGCACTTTAGGAAATATTTTTGGCATATTTGTACTGTAATTACTATAAATTTTGATTTGAAATTACATATTCAAATCAATAGTAAGGTTATTAAAATGGCACTGAATATTTAATTTGAAGAAGGTAAACTATTGGTAGTTGTATTTTCTGCATACAGAAAGTGGCTGTTTTTTACTTGGTAATGTACCAGAAATCTTGCTACAAAATATGAGAGAAATAAGATTTTAAAAACAGAAAAGTTTTCCTTTTTTTTTTTTTTCTTCTTTTTTACCTGCTGCTTTTCTTTACAAAGCTCATTATTTTTGATTAAACTGGAAATCCTGGTGACAATTCCATATGTAGGAGTCTGGGGCACTGGCTTTTTAAACTTACACAAAGTATTATTTTTTTCTACATATTTTTGTGTTTTGCTATTTTGAGGTTTTTTTCCAGTGCAGTATATTCATACACTTTTCTCAGGTTTAGACTTTTCACTGGATTTTAATAAGCATGACTTTGAAATATTTTTTACTTCGCATCCAATTCAAACCTGAAGTTATACACAATATTTTTTATAGGAATCTCAAACAAATCTGGTGCTAGGGGAAATTAATGAGCAAGTTCTTTAGGGTTCAGAGCTATTTTTTGCTGTTGGTTGAATACATTTGATGTTACAATATAAGAACCTCCTACAGGTTTATCTACACTCTTTGTAACAAATGTGATATCCCAGTGCTTTGCTATTTTGAGATGACATTTAATCACATTGATATTATGGAATATAAGCTATTCATCTTATGGACTGAGATGACACCTGTACTTAGCTGATATTAGTTATAATTAAGGTAGAGCAGTTTTCTATCCTTTTTTGAAATTTGTTGCAGTTTGGTTTGGAAAAGAACAATTTCTAGCGGCATTTCGGATTTTATGTGTAGCAGTTGGTTTATCTTAGAAAAATAGTAAGGAAACAATGAAATACAAATGTTATTCTTCAAGATTTGACAGCTAAACAGAGAGAAGGACATAACTTCAGTCAGCGTTTGTGGATAAAGGTTAGTAACCCAGTGCAGTTCAGAAACCATTTCAAACTTTGTTATGCTGATCATTTTGTTTAATCTAACTTCAAAATGGGATTCTAATGAAGAGGAATCATTCAAAAGTAGTCTGAAACCCTTAAAAAGTACATGAAAAGAGAAAATATATCAGAAGCTAAAAAGGGTACTTTATATTCTGGGTGTTTATGTGATGTTTTTCCCTGAAATTGTTATTTTTGTCTTTTATTCTCTCCTTTCTGCCCCTGCCTGTTCCTTTCCTCCCTTACTTCCTGTTGGATTCTCTTTTCCCTCTCATCCATTCTCTTTCACTTTTCCTTCACTATCTCTATAACAAGCTAACTTGAAAGAGACTTTATCTGGGAACATCAGTTCACTGAAATTATAATATCATTTGTCAAGAAAATTATCCTATTCAGAGATAGCTCAGTGATTTTTTTTTTTTTTAATATTACTGTAAGGTAACAAAATTTCTTTTTCTTCCTCTATTATTTGTGATTCCAGTACCACTGAAAATCCCAAACACTGATAGTATGTTTTGGTGGCCACTTTGGGTGGGGGGTATGATACGGTGTTTGTGTTCTGGCTCATGTTTTGCTTTGTGCTGCATTGGGACCTGCTGGATGAGCCAGCTCATCTTTCTCAGATTTATTTGCATTGGGAACATTCAAAGGATTAATTCCTTAACTGGGGGAATCTCAATTGAGCTGTTCCATACAACATTAAAATTTTTAATTATCTAATTTTTCATTCCCTAGAATTTTTCTTTCTCTGGATGTGCTGCCCTTGAGCTCCCTGTGCCTGCACACAAACACCTCTCCGCACTTCCAAACCCACTTTCAGTGGGGTATCTCTGACAATGCTCACTCAGTGTCCATAATTCATTCCATGGAAGTGCATGGGGATAACTCACAGCTCCCTTCATGATAACCACAGCTTGGGAAGCATTTACTTGCTACAGCAAGGCTTTTAGAGTATGGTTACTCAAATGAAAATATATTGGCATTTGTATTAGGAGTGTCATTATAAACTATTAAGTTAAAATCATAATCATGCTAATGTTGGGAATCATTGCTAGATAACTGCTCAGTCATTAAAAATGTTTCAAAAGGGATTTTTGGCCTCCATATAAAAATGTTGCAGCATTACATGTGTTTTTCATATTTTTGCCTTTAGAAAATTAAGGAATTTTTTTCCATAATACTTAATCCCTCTGGGGACTTCTTTAAAAAAAAGAAAAATCTAACCAAAACCCCTCCCAAAAAACAACAAAAACCCACCCTGAAACATTTGCATTCAATTTCTTCATTCTGATATAATTTGTGTATATCCACTAATATGTCATTTTATGGATTTGGGGTTATTATTGGCTTACGTTTTCTGTAGCTCTCTCAGATTTCTAATGGTTTCCTTCCTAATAGTGTTGAGATACTTAAAGCAAACTGTGGTCAAGGACTGATACTTAGAAAATGCAGCATATACTTGTCTTGTCTACATTTGGTATATCAAAATTTTAATTTCCTTGTTAGTTTTGTGAGGGCAAATCACAGAGTGTGAACATGTATTGGCTTCTGCCTCTTCAAGGAAAAATGTCACTCAGTAAACAGTTCACTCTTCTTGTCTTTCAGTTTCCTGTAGAGAATGTTGCTCAAATACACTTAAAAAAAAATAAAAATAACAACTGAAATCTTAGAGAATAAATCAATAAAGTACCAATCAGCACTTTTCATTTCTGAGCTGCCCTCCTTACCAGATGTTTCTACTGTTACCCATCTTATGCTTCTCTAGTTATTTCTTACATGTGGGGATAAATCTTAGTTTAAATTTATTTCTCTGAGGCAAAAATGTAATTGAAACACATTGGGATCAATACAAACTATATAAGAAGCTATGAATTATTTTTCTAGCCCGCTAGGTACTAATATCTAATATCACTGGTATCTCATGAAATGCTGTAATAATTTCTTCCATGAGTAAGTAAATATTTCAGCACAGAAAGAAAAACACGTTTCTCTTTTCCTTGTATTCTTTTCTGTATGATGAATTTTCTTGATCCTTCTTTCACTTTGTCCCTCTCAAACTCATCAGTCCTGATCTTTTGAATCAGATAAGCACAAAGTAGTAATGCAACTATGGTTTTAATATAAAGGAGGACACACCTGCAGAAATGCATTCAATTAGGGTAGTTATTTTACATGAAATGCTTTTTCATGCTTGAAAAATGAGGGCTAGATTTCTGAAACCCTTCCAGCAGGTCATGAGTGTGCTAAAGATGCTCTTCTGAGAGCATTCCAATGGGTGTGAATCTGTCTTAGTTGCTGTAAGGCTTCCCCCTCAGGATAGTTAATTTGTGTTACTTCCCATTTTATCTTCTAAACATAAAAAATTTGTGTGTCAAATGAATGTTAGTTAACCTTTCACCCTGCAAGGTCTGCTTTTACTGCCATTCCAATGGTACAGGAGTAGTGGGAACGATTACACAGAACTTCAGTGTTTCATTTGGAATGATTTTCCATGGGTTTCCTCCTGTAGGTGCAGAAAAATCAAAGGTGAGCAATTCAGATCTATATAAGACCCTGTGAGACTGAAAGCAGCTAAGAATAAACAAAGTTGCTGCTGCTGCTGTCTGGTGGAGGAGAAATCACTCCCCAGGAGTTCTTAGCAATTCGCTGGAAGTTTCTCATGAGAACTCCTCAGGTCTCCCACAAGACTCTGGAGGTGCCCTTGAAAACATGTCGGATGAGTTCATATAAACATTGGACTTGTGAGATATGGATTTTAACCAATTAAAAGTTGTGGCCTGATGGTGTGAAGTTCAATTTAGCCAACAGAATGTAGCTTTAACCCTATATAAATGGCGTGCTGTGTGTAACAAAATGTCTTCATCGTAAACCTCACAGGCTTGTTGGGTGAAATCCTTTCCTTGGCCTTATTTATTACCCTTCTGCAGCCTGTTGTGAAGCTTCTCTGTTGTTGGGCTCTTTTACCCCCGTGGGTGGGAAGGTGAGCTGGTACATTTGTCAGTTCAGTTCTGCTTTGATTTCCTCAGCACTGGAACCATTTCAGCTCAATCCCAGTTTAGGTCAGGAGGGTTTGCTGTGACCAGCTAGATTTTCACAGGGCAGGATGTTTAAAGGTGGATCCAGCCCATGTCAGGGATGTCCCTCCAGCACAGGGCTCTGGCAGGTGGCCTTCCCCTGCTCTCTCCTACTCTCCCATATCAGCATTGGCACCAGGTGTGGTTTGAGTTTTTAATCTTATGTTTGAGGTGTGTAATTCTGCCTTAAAGGAAAAGGCGTGGGAAGGCTCTGCACTGGGGTGAGTTGGGAGATGTAGAATCCCAGCTGGAGGGTGGTGCTGTCCCGTGGGTGGGTGGGAGAGGAGGCAGAGCTGTGGGCCGGGCTGGGCTGCTCCTCAGCCCAGTGAGCACAAACCTGGAACCACGTGGCTCTGCTGCAGTCAGTCACGTTTTGGTTGAACCATTTATTCTGCATTGGCAACCAGAAATATTTTCCTTAGTTCAGGTTCTGTTATAGCTCAAGCTGTAGAGCAATCAATATGAACTCTGATTTAATTTTGATTTATATCCAAAGACTTGATAAATGTGAATACCGTTCTGAAAAATGAAAAAAGATGTGTGCACACTGCCCACTCTGGGTGTCATTAATGAGAGTCAGGACCTCACTTGCTTCGTGATAAAAGTATTTGAAAATATACATGTGTACCAGTGTCCCATAGAGCAAAGAAACTGTAAGTAATATATAGATTATTCTGTGAGAATCATTCCTTGTTTGATTTTGGGTTGTGGATCTGAATATTCGGATAGATTAAAGAAAAACTAGAAGGTGTTGCTTCCATTGTTAAAATGCTCTGAACTCTAAAGAACTCTGAGTTAAACCTTAGGAAGGATATAATGTCATTTCACAAGAGAATATCTGCAGCAAACCACCATAGAAATTCAATTTTTCAGGTAACTGTGTTTTGGTGTGATCGTGGTTTTTTCCCATCAGATGGTAGTGCTAAGGAACAATAACTACTACAGGGAGTTTTGGATATTATTGAGAACAAAAATACTACTGAATTGCTGTTATTCGGTAAATATTACTTCTGTAATTGCAGAAAAATCTTCTTGTGATTTTGCACTACACGAGGTAGTATGTGAAAACACTTCAAATCTGCTTCATAAACACACCTAGTCTCTATTTTTCTGATCTCTTATATTTGATGTGTAATTTAGAAATTCCCTTTTATTTCAGATTATTGAAATAAAGTACATTTTTAGGAAATACTTCCTATTTTAATGCTAAGTGAGTTTTGAAAAGGGCTGCTATGTGCAAATTTGGTCCAGTGTGAAAGCAGCTTCGTGTTCTTTCAAAAATCAGTTTGGGAATACAAGCTGCAGGATGTGGAGCACTATTGGAAAAAGTTACCTTTTTATTTCAGTATTTACTAGTTGAACTGTTTGGAGAGTTTTATACCACCAGCAGTGGGGACTGAGGGTTTAAAAAGCGTGGTCTTTTTTTTCTAAATCTGGATCATTTATTTGTATTTAATGAAGTATCACAGCAGATAAATTACACAATGCTCAAACAACCTCTGTTTTTATAAGGAACACTTGGTTATAAAGATGTTATCCATTATTTCAAAAATACACTTTTTTCCCCCCTTTCTTTCAGCGTCTTGTTGAAGCTGCAGAAGATGCTTACCTGAAACATGAATTTGATGCTGACTTACAGGTAATTAATAATTACTTTCCTGATAGTTTATCATCAGAGTACACTCTGATATATGAGTTTATACAATAGCTTGCTTGAAGAGCTGCTGTAGAAAGCCAAGCATGTGAGTAATAGAAGGACGCTGATTACAGAAAATGGAATTAATGAAGGCTGGCTCAGTGTTTTGACAGGTTATGTATTTAGTATTTGTGTGTTGGGACACCAGGCAGGTGGATTTTACTCTTTCAGAGATTTCATTTAAATTCCCTTGCATATCTGTGTAGGTCAAGATTTTTAAACCCAGTAATCAGCAGCATGTTCTGTCGCTGCAGTGAACTGGCAAGGAATTGCTCTGTGGGGACCTGCATTTGCAGATGGGGTGGGGCCCACAGGGACTGGATTAGTACGACCTTGATTTGTGCACATGGTTTGTATTTGGATCTCTGTCTAGAGCAGACGCTGCTTTTCCTCTTCCCTACAAGCTCTCAGAGCTGCCCCTTGGTGTGCGTTGCCTTCAGAAATAACACGGGAGGGAGCAGCACTGGGGCAGCTCACATGAGCTTATAAAAGAAAAACCTTGGATTAAATAAGACACAAGTAAAAAACCCCACAAAAGTGAATTTAAATGCCAAGTAATTTAACCTAAAATTGAAAGTTTGACAGAAAGCCTTACTCAATGCTTAGATGAGTAAATACCTCCTTACCTTTAATGAATTCCTATATCCTTGGTTTCTTGAATGCTGTGTTAGGTGGAGTTTTGTTTTCTTTGTCTGTATCTAGATTAATTTTAAAACCTTCCATGAATATTTGCCATAAGTCTATTTAAATTTTGGGCTTAGGCACTGAGGGAAACAGAGACATTTTCCACAGACTTCTTCCCATAAACATAAGAAATTAACAGATCTGTAAGTTCTGTTTTCAGATTTTACCATGGCTGCTTCTGGTGATCACAAATATTTTTATTTTAATGAAAATATGACACAAAATACTGATTTCTTTACAGAAAGAAAAAAAAAATAGGGTGAACTTATCAGAGCCTACGATAAAAAAATGAGTTTAGAGGGCTGTGATACTGAGGTCTATCAGCCCATGTTGGAAGAAGGATAAAGTGAACACACCAGAAGTGATAATTTGCATTATTGTTATATAATTGATGAGTGTCAGCTTCTGTTATCAAGTGTTTTAGAGTTTTATTACATTCCAGCCTTGCAGAGGTGCACTGCATTTTTTTTTTTTTTTTGAGCCTTGGAGAAAAGGGAACAATTGTCTGAATAAATCAGAAACAGACTTTATAGAGGATCTTTCAGAGGACTACAGTAAGTGCTTCTTCACTGCAGGGTAGTTCTCACTGTCGAAGTCCTTGGTTTGCTGAGGCTCTGGTGGTTTAACACTGAGGAAGGCAGTTAAAAGCCATTTGTGTCAGCGGCATTAACGGGACAATCAAATCTTTGTGTGGAGCTCTGTTGTTTGTTACTGTCACGGTCCATTAAAGCTAATCAATTGTTAATCTTGGTTTCAGCGACCCCTTTGCAACCCTTGCTGGGTGATTGTTGTTCTTTATCAAAATCTCATAATACCATCTGCTCAATATAAAGTAACGGCCAGGATGATTTGCTAGTGTACATTCAAGTGGAGGGGACAGAAGGCTTGTATAATCTACAGTGTATACAATTCTGCTCTTAAAGAGGGATTTTTTGGCATTTGTATTGCTTTGGCCGACGTGTGGAAGACAGGATTAAGTGCCTTGAATTAGTGATATGTGATACAACACCAGCCTGAGCTCTTTGTGCTCAGATATTCTGGAAATTCAGAAAACACATAAAGAAAGTACTTTTGTGTTTTTTATTTGTCCAACGTCACCTTCTATGTCTTGAAGACAGTACAGATAATATTGTGTTAGTACATAAAAATGATCTAAGGGAGAAATAAAATTATATTAATATTTTTATTGACTGTAGAAAAGCACCAACTTAAAATAATAACTGGAATAGTTCACCTTTTAGACTGCTGGTATTCTCTTCAGTGATGCTGAAACTTTATCATTTGGTTGGGCTAGACCTGATCCCTTCTGGGCATTTTTCTTAGTAACATTATTAGTTTTGTCCTTAGTTATTCCATAGGTATTCTAATCAATATACTGTAATGCTGTGTTATGGTCCAAGCACTCAACTATCAATCCCTGGACTGAATCCATTGACATCACCAACAAACACCTTGTAGCTATAAACATAAATAAAATTCCTAGACAATTGAAAGAAATAAAACAAAATGGGTGATGTGATTTTAACTCATCAGCATTCTATATTGAATGTTTGAGTAATGGCCCAACTACGAATCAGTGAGAGCAGACTTTAAAGATTTACCCCATAATATTTGGGCTTTGGGAGATTGTTTTGGTTTTTTTTCTGTTAGGGATGTGAACAAAGAGCTGCAGTTGTAGCAAGTTATGAGGAAATAACCTTCTAAATATTACTTAGGTTTGAGCTGCTAACCCAGTCCAGGGTTTTCTTACCTGATGGATGTGGTTGCAAGTTATTCTGTGTTATTAAATACTAGTTTCAAGTTTGTAAGTGGAATTGTTTTCTTTAGTCATGTTTAATAATGTATTTGAGAATGTGAAATAAATTACTATTTGTATTGCTACAGCTAGTTGCCCTGTCCCAAAATATTCACAGGCACAAAGAATTCCTCCTGATTTTGTGGCTTTAACACGATGGGAAAAAACCCAACATAGAGGTCAACTGCCAAGCACACACCCATCAAGAATATCAGATTTTGCAGGTTTGGAAGTGATTCTACAACCATCATTTACTTTTCCTGACTTAATTGTTTGCCAGCGAAAAATTTTTGGAGAAAGATAATAAAGAGGGTAATATCTCCTGTTAGGAGATAATCTATTAAAAAGAATTTTCAAATAACTTATAGCCCTTTGCTAAGTGAAATTTGACCTCCTGATCTTTTACTGCCTTTGTGCTTGTGTGTGTGTTTCCCGTGAACTGCCTTGTTATGGTTCACAGAAACACTGTGGTGGAGTTCATGTTCAGACCCCTGGAAGAGGCTCTGAAGTGGAAAACTCTTCCCTGGAGCTGTCATGAACCTAAGAATTCGTTGTACCTACAGTTAATTTAATCACATGTGTTTAGATGCTCTCTGCTCCCAACACATTTCCTCAAAACACGGAACTGGACACATTTAGTAGGGTAAAAATACAGCAAGGTGTCCCCAAGTGCTGCTCGGGCGCAGTTGGTGGTGAGGAGGCAAAACTCCCTCAGTGCAGCCCCGGGGCTGGGCTGGCCCCAGTGAGCCATTGCAGGGGCTGGGGCTGAGCCCTTGGGTCAGAAACGTGCAGAGTTGTTCCCATCCTAACTCAGCAAGCCTGGGATCCCCATCACAGAGCTGGGTTATCTCTGGGGTTCCAGAGGCGCAGGATGTGGATGCTCAGGGGTGGGACTAATGCTGGAGTTCTCAATGGAGCAGTAACAATAACTTGTGCTTTGTTTCTTAAAACTTACAAAAAAAAAAAAAAAATAGAATGAAGATTTATACTATTTGGTTCCTACACAGTTTTCATACTTCTGACCTCAATGACAGGGGGAAGTCACACAAAAATTCATTATGACTACTTGTTCATTTGGTGACTGGTTCCATTATAAATACACATCTGCAGGGTAGTTCTTTTATTTTCTCTGTGTTAATTAAGTTCATTAGTTCCCCTGACTTACATTCCTGCTGAGCTTTCCCTGCATGTGTGTGATCTGATGATAAAAAAGCAAGGTTACTCTAACAGAATCAAAGCTGGTGCTTAGTTGATGCAATGGAATTACTAGATTTTTTTTCTTTCTGGTTGTTGTAGTTTGACTTTCTGTATAAGACAGGAGAGATTCAAGTGCCAGTGCCTTAAGATGGTTGACCTTATTTCAGTTTTATGTCCCAAGACTAGAAGAGGATTAATAAAATAGTTTTTAGGAAAAGATTACTTTCTTTTAAGGATACTCTTAAAGTTAATTTAGTGGGATAAAAAAGGAATGATGGTCTAAGGCTGCATTTCATTATTCATTTCCTTTAGATCTATAACATATGTCTGAGCCTTAAGGAAAAGGTTTGCAAAACTATACCAGAGTTAGGTACCTGTTTGCCAGATTTTGCTGTCTGTTAACTCCAAATTGTGTTTTGTGTCCTTGGAAAAATCACATCCTTGCTCCCAGACTATATATGTTTGCTATATAAAAAACCTTGTGAAATCAGCAGGTGGAGAGTTAAGGGGTTTCCAGAGGTTTACACATGTGAACCATGTACTTTTTTATACACATTTAATGATTTTTGAAAATTTACCAAAGGTAAGACTTCAAATGCTTAGGAGAATTGCAAATAGCTAAAGAAAGCTGAGGAACAGATTTAGTCCAGTTTATGTGCTCCACAGCTTCTGGGTCTAACCCTCAGCTGTTAATATTGCTCAATAATTTCTTGTTGACCTTCAAAAGGAGCTACTGAGTTTTACTAATTTTGAAATTCAGCTGTTAGATATTGAGCTTAAATAGGGATATAAAAACATGACTTAAATTGCTGCTATTTAAAAAAAAAATCTGACCTAAATGTTTTTTTGGTATAATGATGCCAGGCAGAAATTTATGATGGATTATTAAATGCTTAGGGATTTAATCAATATTTAAACAAATAGATGGTAATTACACTGACATCAGGTACTGGAAAATACAAGGACAAAAGATAATTGAGAATAGCTATTCCACATAATCTTATTAAATTCCTATTATAACACAGGCATTACTTTCATGTTAGTACTTTAGAAAAGTCTATTTGTGTGTTTATTATCTCACTGATATTGCATGAGGCACATGATAACTACATTTACAGTATATTAATATTTTTCTGGTTGTTAGAATAATGTCCATAAGTCTGAAGTCAGCTCTTTAAGGGTCCTGAACATGCACAATGGAAAGAGAAATCTGTTGGACTTCAAGCACTCAGAACCAACGGTTGAAATGAGTTTTTTAAAAGTGCATTTGAAATAGCAGTGCAGCATCTGAAGTTTGATGCGCTTCACGGAGTATTTATCCAAGCAGCTTATTTTCTAAATCAGAAATCAAGCTTTCTATGCTCCAAGCCTGGAAACAGCCTAAATTTGCAGACCAAAGTGCTCTCAGTGTGTGCCTGTAGCTTGTAATAAAACAGGAGGAAGAGGTCCTGAGCTGGCACCGATTTGAACTGTGAACTTTTCATGGCCCTGTGCAACTCCAGCAGAAGTAGCTGCAAAGCCTGGAAAAGTTATAGTGCATTCAGTTGTAAAATCTGCCTCTGGAGCTCTTTCCTGGGAGTTCTTCATACTCTCACACCTGTGATACTGCAATGAGTTCTTCTCTGTGGTCCTGTTCATGCAGCTGAAGGCATAGTTTGGATACACTAGTGATGGAGAAATGCTGCCACAACCTACAGAAGTCTTGTTCTTACCAAATTTTCTGAATAGCTTGAGGTGTTCAGGTCAAAAGATAAGGGAGATCAAGGAAAGACAGCACAGAATTCAGAATGTCATTAAAAACCAACTGCAACCAGAGCCCTAAAGTCTTTAAGAGTTACAGTGCAGTCTGGGGGCTAAGAGAATGGGAAAAGGGCATAGAAACATGAGCAAGTAGTGGGCTAGTGAACCACAAGGCACAGCAGGCCACACTTAAATTATGAAAGCATCTGAGTTTTTATTTGGTGTTAGTTTTTCATTTGTTAATTTTTTTTTCTTTCATAAAATACTTCAATTTTTTTTTTTTTCCTGAGGGAGAAAAAAGGTTCACCTTTGCCATTCCTAGTTTTGTGTTATTGATTTTTGTGAGCTCAAATTAAGGACTTCTCAACTGCTGTAATATTGCAACAAATTGATTTTCAGATTTTTAGCCCTCTCAGTGGAGAGCACTTTAGCTTGTCTACTTTTTCCTATTTTTTTTTTTTGTTGAGAGTGGTAAAGGGAAGACTGAAATGACTGTGGAACTATCAAGCCATCAGTGGATTCAGATGTTACTGGTTAAAAAATTCAGTACAACTCCTGCACAAGTAAGGTAACCTTCAGAGGAAGACTTTCACTTCCCTTTTGCTCCACATGCATGGCAGGGATTAAGTATCAGAAAGAGTACAGAGAAAGAGGTGCCATGCACCTGTTGGGCTATTTTAATTTCAAAGTTTTCTTTCTCGGTGGCAAGCAAACAGAAAAAGAGAAACTAGATTCTGTGAAATAGGCTAGCAATATTTTAGTTGATCTTCTAATGATTAATGACTTCATTATTTTTTGCACTTTTTTGGTTTTGACCTTTGAGGGAAAATTGTTGATGTTTGAAGACAGTTATGATCTGTGGATAATTTCCATTACTCCCCCACCTTCCACTCATTTCTCTTTTAAAGAACTAAGTTCTCTAACTACAAGCAAATCAGATGTAAATAGCTGGAGTGATTTTATTTTTACATATGTTCATAACTTCTGTCAACAAGGAGTGAGTTTGACAGCCAAGCACAGAAAGACAGAATTTAAGTCACCATTTCAGAAACAGACATGCAGGAGATGATTTTTCAGCAATTCCGCAATTTTGGTGCCATTCTGCCCTTCATAAGGGAGCCATCCAAAAAGAACAGTAATTCGCTGCCTGTCTAGTTCAATAGCTGTCCTGTCCACACAGGGCTTGACAGCAGAGGAACCAGCAGCTGTGGTCTGAATTCGCTGCTGCAAATAACGTGCTCTGCCCCTGAGGGAGTTTGGCACCGAGTTACGGAGGTTCATTCTTCTGACTGCAGTTGCAGGACTCGTCCTTTTGGTACCCTTAAGCCAAAAGTAGTTTCCAGACATTTCTGGATTTATTTTTGCCAGCCTCTCCTGTAATAGCAGTTGCTATTTGAGGTGTGTGAGGTGTGTGCTGAAGGACACACTATAAATTTAGTCCTACCCATCAAATACAGACACAGTGCTTTATGCCTGGTGGTACCTGCTGTAAATAATTACAGAAATCTGAAACTTGGAATTGTCAAAGAACTGTATGACTGGGCTGATAAAGTTGGTTTTTGGAGACTTTACCTTTTATTTTTTTGGCTCTTTATTATGTTTGCTTGCTACCAGAGAAGGAAATAGCTTTCTCATCCCATGAATATTTTCAGACTTTCAAGTTCTCTGATTAAACATTGAGATACCCCAAAGGTTTTCCTGAGCAAAGAGAAACCTCTGCTTTAGAACAACTTGTAATCAAATAGGTGGGGCTCTCAGTTAGGGTCTGAGAAACCTGTTCAAGTCTCTTCTCTAGTGAATATTAGATTATTTGTATTACATGAAACAACTGCAGCAGAAGAGTCTGTGAGACACTCGGCTCAGAACAGCCTGATGGACGGGGCAGTCGTGTTGGATCTCAGAGGCCCTCGGCTGAGTTTCTGTTCTAATTGATTGAGAGGGTAGGTTTGAGCTGCAGTATAAGTCTTTTCCTCTCTGGCAGAATTCCACCAAAAAAAAAAAAAAAGTGTTTTCCAAAACTAAGAAGATTCACAGGTCACTTCTAACAGCAACAACAAGATGGAACAGAAAATATTTACATATATATAATGCATACATACAGTTTTTCCTTTCCCATGCTCAAATCACAAAGTATTTCCAGGCTGCTTTTTTTATGCTCTTTGTAAGCATCTGATAAGGCTTAGAGATGTGTTTAAAAGAACTAAAAGCTGAGATTCTTAAATATTCACACAAATTCATGGGTTAAGGTTATAAGTAAAACAGAAGTTCTGTTTAGAATAGTGCTAAAACTACTGGTTGTTTGCAATATGGAATTCTTTCTCATATTGTTTTTGCAAGGCAATTCTTCAGTTTATTCTGATAGAACAGATAGAGGAATAAACTAGTATTTTTCAGATAAAAGGATAATGATGTTCCAGAAGAAACCAGTAATGTGAAAACAGATACATTCACTTTCAAGCAGGTAAAGGAAAGAAAAAAAAAGGAGAGACAATATAAAAAGAACTTCTAGCAGAAGATCAATAACAATACTAATGCTGCAGTCTTAAAATTAGATTGAAATTCATCTTATCAAGCTGGAAGGGAGTGTAAGCTTGCAAGAACTACACCTGAGACTCCAAAATAATTTACTCTTTCAAAATGTCCAGCATTCCTTCCAAGAATGCCCAAACCAGAACAGTTTCTGCCAGTGTAATTGCCTTTTCAGCCTGCCAAAACAGTTTATGAATGTGCACATCTCAGTCTCTAACTGAGCCACTGGCAGCTTTCCCTGCTGCTGTCTGGGGACTGGGCTCCTCCTGCGCCCCAGGGCCCGGGCAGGGGCATCCCATAGGCAGAAGGGGAAGGGGAAACTGCCATTTGTGAAGGAAGAAGGTGGAGGATACAGAAGAAGGCAGAAACAGTGCAGGAAAATGTTGGGTGTCAGAAGACTGTAAAGTACAGGAAAGAAGACTGGAGAAGGAGAAATACCTAAACAATGTGTAAGGGAAAAGCTGTTAAGTGTTAATAACTTAGTGTTTCGAGAGTACTGACAGTAATCTTTTTGCAAGTCTCTCTAAAGCCATTACCTTTGCTTACAGGGAAGCTGAAATGGAGAAACTCTTTTCAGCTACTTGAAAATGAACCAAACCAACTTTCAGAGAGTATAAGAGTAGGTAAAATTCAAATACCATTAAAAAAAATGTTTTGGAGAAGTCAGGCAAAACAAGTATGCGCAGGGAGCGAGGGAGGAAAGTTGTGCAGGAGATGGGGAAACAGATGCCAGTGTTGTTGAAAAACCTGCACTCCTTGAGATTGCTGAAAACCTCAGAGAACTCGACTTTGTCAGGGCAGACAGAGATAATGTGCTTAATAACGTGTCACTAGTAGATGTTTACAGGCCTATCAATTTCCAGTTCTAATTTACAAAGGTTGCTTCTAAAGAGCCAGAGAAATGACCACACAAGATGAAGTTAGAGTTGCCAATGCTTAATGATAGGTTTATTGGTGACAGCAAACAGGAATTGGGCATTGAAATTCATTTTATAATCGGCAGTTGTTCAACTTTTTTTTGTTCAGACCTGTGACCTAGAAATTAGTGGTCATTCCTCTTCAGAAAAAAAAAAAAAAAGACAGAGAGCTTGTCACCTCCTGAAAACGCTTTCTAATTAGCTTTTAGATTTCTGCTGCAGACAAGGTCAGCCACTCTGGCAGAACTCTGAGCCCTGTGCCTTTGCCCTGCCCTCAGCACTGAGCAGGTTCACACTGGAAGTCAGATTTACTTGTACATTCCTAGTCCTGTCAAGATCTCAGTCAATGTTTTAACAAAACTACTCCCCTTGATTTAAGTGATGCCAAAGGCAAGTGACAGATCTGAAGATTTTGATCCTATCAAGATTAATTTTGAAAAGTGCTGCTGTGGCTTAGCTTTCCTTTATCCATGGATATTCACTGAGTATCAGACAGCACAAGCAGAAGGTGATGTACAGGGATTGTTGTTTTTTGATTTGGTAAGACTTCTACACCAAACGTATATCCAGTCTATCAGCAAAGCTGTGTGTCTGAGATGTGCATTCTGCCAGGATCATGTGCTTCCTAAACACTCTAGAAAGAACAGGATTTTTTAAAAAAAATCTGTTTGAAACCTCTATTTAATTCTGCATGTATTTGGACTTATTTTGTACCTACATTTATTTTCTGATATGTTGAAAGTGCAAGATGCTGAGATGCTTGGGGGAACAGGCAGTGCTGGAGTTAATGTTTTTATTTATAAGGCTCATTGGTCAATGATACTGAGCTCTCCTCCAGGAAAAAAAGATCCTTAATTCACTCTTACAAAATTCAATGCCCTATTGTTCTCACTTTTCTGAAGTCACTGTTTATAACATTGCTCTCCTCTCCCCTCTGAGGAATAATATAATTTATTGGAGCAGTTCATTCATAGCCTATGTGATATCTATCTTTTGGGACAGAGATACCTTTTGCATGATGTACACACTGTTAGATTCAAACTCTTCCTGTTTGCTTTATGTGCAAGGCTTTGTAATCAGGAATATTTATGCATCCTGGTACCCAGTTGTGCTGTGCTTGCTGTTTTCTGTTCTTCATAGAAAATTAAACTTTTTTTCTTTTTGGCTCACACCTACCTGAAAAGCAAAAGATTTGAGAATATTACTCAATGGATTTATGATTACTAGGCAGATAGCCAGTAATAAGCAGTGATATCTGATACTACAGCCCAGACATTCTTTGCTTTTTTTCCACCTTTTTCCTATTATCTCTAGGTTTAATAAACTATAAATGGGAGACATAAATGGCAGACCATCTTTTTTTTTTTTTTTTTTTTTTAGGTGGTTGGTGATGAGATTAACTTAAGGGTCATATATTCTTCCAACATAGTGTTTAGGAATAGGCAAATTATTGAAAAGGGTGGAAGTGATCTAGGTTTATTCATTTTTGCAGGAGAGCAGCTTTTTTGCTACACAACAACCATTTTAAATGGAAATAACAGTATTATAGATAAAGATGTAATGAATATATATGAGAAAGGCAAGATAGGAGTCACTAAGCGGTTCATGGCTTTAGATGAGGTCATATTTCTGACTTGCCTAGTATGAAAGTGAGTAAATCTTAAATGATCACAGGCAAAATATTTCCAGGGTATTGTACATACTGCTCATTGTAGGAAAGAAAAAAAAAATCATATTTTTGGCTTATAAGAAAGATATTGAGTGAAAACCAGCTGCATTTGTACCTTAATGTTTCCATTGCATGTATTATTTGTTTCTGAATCTCACATAGTTGCTGACTACAAAATTAAAATGCCAAGCTCATTATTTCAATCCTGAGATATAACTTGCTTTAGACTTATGCTTTTGTCTCTAATTGTAGTGTCTATGTGTTGAGCTTCATTAACTTGAAACAGAAGGAGCCCCCACTTTTCTGTTAAAGTTAATTAAAGCTGGTAATGGTTATTGTCTAAAAATTTTCTGGGTTCAAGTAGGTTATTTTGCCTCTGTCTCTATTTTCACGCGTCATTTCATCAGTTGTGGTTGGTCGATTCATAATATATAGGATTTGTCTGAATTCAGTGAGCTATGGGGCTTCTTAATAAAAATACACTTGCACATTTATCTAATGGTGAGTTGAAAGCTTCTGCTTGTGAAATAGTCACTGGTGACATTTAAGATTTTTTAAAATTATTTGAAAAAACAAAAGCAATTAGTTTTCCATGAATAATAGGTAACAGCACAAAAAACAATAGATAGATCAATGTCAAGGGCCACAGTTAATGATTTCCAGGTCTTTTTAATATAAAAATTGAAAATTTCAAATGAGGAGAATTCTATGATGATGTGTAAAAGCTTCAGACTGAGAACCACGGTCTCCTAAGTTGTACTCTACATATACTTTAGACCATGTCTCATAGTATGAAATAATCGTGTATATTTAAATGCATGTATAGTTTAGTATTCATGTTTTAATGATTCTGTTCACAGTTCTGCACTTCAGCCTTATGTGTATTGCCTGATGTGCACATCTTTATCACTGGTCATGTTGTGGGAGATGTCCTGCTTAAAAAATGCTCCAAAAAATCCCTCAAAATAAAACTTCCCAGTGAAAGCCCATGTCTAAGATAAGGCCAGGGGTTTTGCAGCAAAGTACAATGGTTCAGTATATAAACAGATCAAATAAAAAATAGAAGATGTACTTGCCTGTGGGTAAAGCTTGGAAAAAACTGATGGTATGTTCCTTGAAAAAATCATACAGGTCAAGTTTAAATAAGTGTTTTGTTTGTGGCTCATTTAAAAAAGAGAAACTACCAGCTCTATAGCTAAAGCTTTTGGAGTATTCATTTGAGATGTAAAAAAAAAAAAAAAAAAAAGGTTTTGAAATCTTATTTGGCATCCAGTGAGCCTTTGAAAATGAGGAGCATGTGTTCAGAGAAGTATTGCTGTGGGTCCAGGAGGTGCCTATCAGAGGCATCAGTGAAACATTTAATGGATATTCTGTGCCTGTATCCTGCTGACAAAGTCAGCTCAAGAGCTTTCAGCATCATATGCAAAACAGAATTTTGCAGCAGAGAAGAGCTGAGCTGAGGGGGATGTGCTGTGTTGGAAGGACCGTGGAGGGTTTGGGTGTCAGGCTGGCAAAGATCAGCTGGTTGGCAGCAAGGTGAGGAAATCTGGCAAAACTTGTAGGGCTTATGGGAGCTTCTGCTGGTTTGGGAATTTTTGAAAGGGGATATGGAGTTGTAATGAGGTAAAATGATCTGGACAGAGATCATTTGAGGTTGTGAAAAGCTGTGGGAGGTCTTGGAGGCTCCATGGTCTTTCCACACCTTTCTGTCCAGCTCAGAGGCCTTGCTGCCCAAGCACAGTTCCAAACTGCTCTGCATATTCTTCTCTCCTTTGTCACACTCCCCTTCTCACCAGGATGCCTGACTCAATTACCCCCTCTCCTGCTTCAAATTCAGGCCCCATGGCAGCAGCAGCATCAGGATGGGGAGGCAGCCTTGGCAGCTTTTTCTCCATCCTTGGGTGATCTTTCTTTCCTCCTACCCTTAATATTTCAAATGTTATTTCTCCCATTCAAACTGTCCCAACAGAGTTATTCACCTCCTCTTCCTGTTTTCCTCTGTG
Source organism: Hafferia zeledoni (assembly GCA_035583235.1). Lineage (NCBI taxonomy): Eukaryota > Metazoa > Chordata > Aves > Passeriformes > Thamnophilidae > Hafferia > Hafferia zeledoni. The sequence goes on along the minus strand of JAWWEV010000024.1, from coordinate 13,708,198 downwards.
TGTGAGAAGACAAAACTGGAAAGTAGGATTATTGGCAAATTCAAAGCATTTGAGCCGATTGGGTTTAGTCTTACACAGGTGACTCACCGGTGGTACTTGTGTAAACCACCAGCGCTCTTGGTGTGTCAGGGCAAATCTGGAGAGAGACACAAGGACGTACAAAGGATACAAAGCTGTCTCATTTGTTGTCTTGGCCTTTCTCTTCAGACTGCAGTTGAGCTCTCCTTTTGACTGCTGAAGCATTTCTGCAGTGACAAATCCTTCGCTGCACAGCCGAGGGTGTGCCAGATGGTTTCAGTGGCCTTTGCCATGGTTGCCTGACTTGCTGAGAGCACCGGAGTGCTCACCCTGCGTGCAGGCACCTCTGCTCCTGGGTCCACATAAGCCCTGACATTAACTGGGGGATTTGGTGAGCGTTGCCTCAGCCTGTGTGTAAGTGAACTCCAGAAGGACAGAGTAAGGGCTGCATTTTTTGAATAGGACTTCATAGTGCCATAAACAGTGACATCATTGTATATATGCACAAATATATAATGATGAATACAGCAAAAGCAATCCTGCAAGTTGGCTGGAAAATACATGCTCCAGGCCAAGATTTAATAGGAACTTTCATATTCTATTCTTGAAATATAAAGCCAGCATTTTTGTCTATTTAGACTTTTGCATTAATAAAATGAGGTCAGAATCTGTCAAAGTTTATCTTTAGTAATGTTTTCAATCCAGTCACCTTGTTTTAAAAATCATTTCCGTTTGTTATCTGCCCTTTTGAGTAGATTGTGTTTCCTCGTGATTGAGTCTCCGAAGGAAAGCACTAACAGATCCCTGTAATTGATTATACTTTAATGATACATAATGGTTAGTTCTGTTTTCCATTATTGTTACCCTACACGTTGAACTGTAACTGCTGTGATACCAGAATGTATATTGATATACAATTGATTTAGTAACATTTTGCCAGTTGAACTGCCTTGCATTAACTAAAACCATGTCTCCCCTTCAGCAAAAGTGGCGACTCACATCTGGGGCAGGTGTTGGGCACGTCCTGCAGATGGTCAGTCCCTGCAGTGTGTGGGAGCTGGCAAAGGGCAGCGCTCTTGGGGAGTGCTGCAATCGCTGCCTCTGGGTTCCATGGGTGATTACAGATGGGACTAGGCTGTTCTTACATTTCCAGTGTTTCACTAATTATATTTTTTTCTTTTTGATTATCCTTTTCCTACTAGTGATCCTTTGCTTCTCCCTCCCACAAGTCTTGGATGACGAATAAGGCGGTCTATGATCTGAAAGTGTTACTTATCTCCACGATCACTATTACCTAATTATTTATGGCTGTCCCCTGCTTATCTGTGTAAATCTCTTCTCTTGTGTTTAGGTGGGAAACTCTAGAGCAGGGGTTACTTGGCACATATGCACGTGGTGGTGTGTGCATTTGTACCAGCAGTCAGCACACCTGAGCCTGTCCTGTGACTCTAACTCTGTGTGATCTTCACCCACACAAACAGATCGTGCAATTCAGTTGCCACTCAGATGTGCTATAACTCCTGCACAGATGGCCTGTCCTGACCAAAGGCTTACAGGGAAGGCTTGGCATGGGCAGCTGGCCTATGTGGGGAAAGCCAGGTTTGAAAAGCTAATTTAAACGTTGCATTTTGCGGGTGTTTCACAAAGCCATAGATCTGTTGTCTTCTCAATAAGAGCTCATAGAGCTGTGTCTTCTCAGGACAGACACAAGAAACATAAGAGCTGGCATATTATAATCATGTAAAACTGGTGACCGATGTTCAAAATACTGGGTGCAAGTTCACAGTGTAATCAGGCAACATGTACTGATTGAGGCTTTGTGTTTGCCTTAATTCTAAACTTTCTTTGCTTAACAATTCTGGCAAGCTATGGCAACAAATTTCATTTGTGGTATTGTAAGTCAGCAGTCATATTATCAAAATCCTGTATTTTTCAGGAATTTAAATCTAAGCTTCAACATAGCATTCACCTTATTAAGCCAGTATTACCTTTCTTATCTAAAAGTTTAGGACAAAATAATAGCCAAAATCCAGCTGTTTTGACTTGATGAATGCCAATATTTGGTAGAGTCAAATTACTTTCTAAAAATCTGCTATAATTTTGTATTTCAGTTTTAAAAAATGAAATTTTAGCATTAAATTTCAGTTTAAATTCTGGAAACAAAAAAAAAAACAAACACCC
>JAWWEV010000024.1:13681471-13705899 GCA_035583235.1 Hafferia zeledoni | reverse complement strand
CACTTCTGAAGTAAATGAGTAAATGGACACTTTGGTAACATTGAACACAATGACTTGCCACTACACACAGAGTTTGCATTTTATTCCATTTTACAGAAAATTTTTCATGTCTTAGACATATACAATGATGTAATTTGTGTTAATATTCAGCACTTGAATTCTGTTAAATATAGGTTAAATATTAGTTTAATTGCTTTGTGTCTGACACTGATTACAATTCAAATCCTCCTTGTGTGCTGTTCTGAACTGCTGGTGGTAATAACAGTATTTGTAATGTTCACTGTCATTGCCATCCTAGTCATAAACAGTAATATCAATTAATATGTACTTATGCTTCTGTGGTTACTGTGTGCAGGGAATAATGGAGAAATTATTTTTATTATCAGAGAACAGTTTCAAAGAGATAAGAACTGCAAATGCAAAGCTGATTAGGTTATTTAAATGGCCTTTTCAGTGATGATATTTGAATGTTTGTAGTATCTCACAGCAATTTTGGAATATGACACACAATTTAATTTCCTGTATTTTTGTGTTCTGGGGGAACAATCCTTGGACTGTGAAGTAAAATTTATGTTCTAGTTCTATATATTCTTAGCTCAACCCCACATTGCAAAAGAAACCTCAACACATTTCTTTAATTTAAAAAACATGAGTTCCTAATTAGTTACACACAGACAATGGCAGATTTTTCCAACTGCAAAATGATTAATAATATGTAATTAAAATGGAACCTGGATCAAGAACTCATCAAGTCTCCCTAATACCATAATACTGTACCCTTTTCCTAGGCAAGGGATTGTCCCCCAGGGAATCTGGATGACTCTCAAGAAATCTGTTCCTGCAAATACACTGCCCCTCTCATAAGGAATTTTCAAAATTTGCAGTTGGGGAACCTCTTTTCAACAATTTCACGTTAAAAGTATGCAACTCATAAGAATACTAAGTAAATTTTGGAACATCACCAAACATGTATATGATGTATGAAAGTGCCATGTTACTGTGCTGTATAGCTGGAAGTCAGAGGTAACCAACATTAACACAGGAAAAACAGACCATTATTAGTCCTATAGCTTTAGAAAATATTTTCCAGAAGAGTGTGCAATCTATTCTTGTAGATTAAAAAGAAAAAATCCCATTACTTGCCTCTAAGCTAAGTCACCCACAAAGTACAGATGAAGAGAGGATAATATCTCTCTACTTTATTCCATTACATGGGAACCTCCTCACAGCCCTGTGCCCCAGTTTTGCTCTCAGGGACTCCCCAGACACTCAATTACAGCCCAGACAATTGGACCGAATGCCGTAGAACAGCAGGTCTGGACCACATGGACCATATCCCAGCTGTTCAATGGGAATAAATACTGCAACGCTGGGAGCCACTAGATGCCACTCTTGTCTCATCCCACTACAAGTCTGAGAGTATTTATGATTGTTTAAAAAACCCAACTGAGCCCTCCCATCCCCAAAGACCCTTTAGAAAATGTTTCTTTGGTATTTCAGATATTTTGTCTTTTTAATTTTTAATTAAAGTTAAAATATGACCCTACTGTTTATAGTATTCCTTCCCTCCACTGTAATGTTATATTTGTTTATAAATATTTAAAAGTTATCTGTAGACAAATTTTTTTGCCACTGGCCTCTTGCATAGCTCTATTGTGCTATGTCTCCTTTATCCCTTTGGGTGGAATTCACAAACTTCTGGCATGTGTATTTTTCTGTATTTCTGGTAGCATTCACAACCACTTATGGTGCAAGAAGTTCTAAACCTATTTTTTTTCTAAAGTTCTACAAAGAACTTCATCTTTCCATTTTTTTATATTCCAGAAAGAGTAGGAAACTCTTGAAATTCTTGTATATTCAGATTTTGCCATTGATGACCTCTCTACTACCTTTGTCATGACCTTTCCACACGAGTTGCCTGACTGTAGATGTCTATTGCCCAATTTACATCTTTCAGGATGTTCTTAAGCAGGTAGTTGATGAAAAATAAGTGTAAAAATGTTCAGGTTATTTGAGACAATGCAGGAAAAGTAAAAAAAACCAGAAAAAAATAATCCCTACAACCTTCAACATTGCGAAACTGTAATGTTCCATCTGGGCCGCAATATAGTACATTAAAATGTCTTTGTTTTATCACATAAAAGGAAGTGTTGCACCCCAAACAGATACACAGTTAACATATTTATGCTTTTCCTCCAAATTCATCTACATCTTCAAAAGAAAAGACAGTGAAGTTCTGAATACTTGTATGAGAATCCTTCCTTTCTGCATCTTCAAAATTATGTAGAATATGGTAGTCACTTGTTTCCATAGAAATGTTTCTTTATTCTGGAATTTCTTTGGAAACAATCACCTAAAGTTCAGTCAGAAAATGTCTCACAAACTTGCCTGTCTCAGGAGAGAAGGAAAACCAAAATAAATTTGTTATGATGTCAGTAACATTGTACAAATATTCCCTCAGACACTGAAAACATCAATGGTAGAGAGAAATATGCCTTCTTTTGTTGGTAAAGCTGAATCTGTTCTCTTTTGTTTGTGTGAATTTGATACAGACTTTGTGACTTAGCACTGTTTTCCAGACAGCATCAAATATGGCTTTTTTCATGTACATGTGAGCCTTAAATGTACATGTGAGGTGTGAGGTAGCTTCTATGGACTGTAAACTGCTGTAGTGTGGCACCCAGAGTCAATGGAAGCCACTGGCTTGAAAAATAGACAGTATATATTTTGTAAGTAACCTGCAACAGCTTGTGAATAATATGACTGAGTAATGATGAAAAATTATAGGCATATAAAGGCCTCCTGCCCATTCAATTAAGTTAGATTTAGATTTATCTGAGTATTTTCTGGCACATGTGGAATGCTGTGAATTGATAGAAAATTGCAGAGGGATCCATTCATTGAGAAAGCCCTTCGTACTATGGTTAGATTCTTAGAGGTGAGGATTGTTGATGGGGCTCCATGGAGAGAAATGGGATTGGAATGTCAAAGTGTGAAAATACAGAAAGAAATATGTTACTGCCTAAAAATATGTCAGTAAAAAGGAGACTGAATTATTTAAGTAGAGCTGCCTTTCTTAAGGGTTTTTAGACTGTATACAAATAGAGAGTATTCTCTTCTTTTTAGGAAAAATAAAACCCTATTAGTGGTCGTGGAATTAACAACCACACTACATGCAGACCAAAGTCCAGAGCAGAGGATGCATGTGGAACCTTCACTTTATTGCTTCCATATCTCTGAATAATAGCTGTGTAACTTGAAAGTTCCCTTTTTGTCATTTGCAATGGAATGATTTAATTTATTTAAGTTTGTGATGAACACTTAATGCCTTACACATGTAGGGACGGGTATAGTCCGTGACTCAGCGCCCGAGTCTGTAACTCCAGTCTGTCTGCACTGCTGCAGCAAGGAAGCTTTTTGTGGTCATTAGCAAAGCCTGACTTCTCTGTTTGTGTACAATGTCTTGACCATGCAGTTGTTGAGGGGCAAGTTCAGGGGATGTGGTTAAATTAGGCTGCAGTTTTATTAACTCACTTGGGACCATAGCAGTTATTTACTTAAGGTCACTCTGTAGTTCCGTTCTTCCCTACTATCAGATCTTTCCTTTGTAATCTCTTCTCAATAAGGTCCTCATTACTTCCCTTTTCTATGAATATTTAAATAGTGGTGGTGGTGAAAAGAGAGTCTTTGTACCACTTCTCCAAAGCATGTCTTCACATGCTGTACCTGGAGAATATAAATCTCTTACAAAGCTCTATTGGCTCACGGACATGAGAGGAAGCATCGAGTTTGCTTTCCCCCAAGGGGCAGTGGCTGGCAGTTCTCTTTGTCAAGAGTAATTCTGTGCCCTCGGCTGGAGACCTGCATGTCAAGGGTTTGCAGGTGCCAGTTTTGCTCAAGAGCCACCATCTGCAGGAGCAGCATCTCCCTGCAGCATGCACAGCCCTCCCTTGTCCCACACCAGCACCCTCACCCCATATCCATGTCAGCCCTTGTGCTTCCCCAGAAGTGTCTATCCCCCAGTTGAGCTCTGCTCCCCCAGTATCCATCCTCCTCTCCCAGCAGCCGGAGCACAAGGGCAGCACACCTGGAGTGGGATAGTGCTGCTGTGCTGAGGAGGGGAAACAGCTCCAGCTGTGCCTGTGGATAGAGTGGCTGCGAGGGCAAAGCCTTGGCTCCTCATCCAGGTCAGAGTGAGTGCTGCTCTGCTTGCAGCAACACCTCACTGCTCCCAAATGGTTTTTGTTCTACAGTTTGAAAACTTTGTATGTCTGATGTTGCCACTAAAAGAAAAAAAAAGAGAGTATCCAGTACAGTTTCCTCTGTTTCCCTCTGTTTCCTCTGTTGCATGTTACATCACGAAACTTCTAGTCTGTGATCTCACTAATGAAGTAACTGAAAAGGAGAGAGGACATACTATGGTAAAGGATTTCCCCAAACCTATAATTGCATGTGAACTGCTGCAATATTCCTTGCAGTCTGGAGAAGTGCAGACATGGTCTGTGGCTGGCAGGCAGGATGATGCAGAGGGGCTGCAGGGAGCAGGGCCAGCTCAGTGGGGTTGCAGCTGAACCTGCAGCAGGAGCCAGGCCAGCCCTGGGCTGGGTGCTCCTTGTAGGAAATTTTGGGCAGAGCACCGGGCTGGGAGAGGACTGTGCTGTACAAGGATGGAAGTATGGCTGCTGTCAAAGTGGGGGCTGTGTGCATATCCTCCCCCCTACTTAACTGGGTTTTTTCCCTCCCCTCAAATATTAAACCAGGATGTTTTCCTCAGATGTAGAAGGGCAGACATTTTGAGGGAAATTAGTTTTAATCTAATAAAGTCTGTTCCAAGACAGAATTTGCAGTAAGCATAACCTTTTATAAATAAAGCTGAATATTGTACAACACACAGAGAGTACATGGCCAAATGTTCTTTTGAGTAAATAGTGGGATGAGGAGGTTTATTCTCCTATTAGTTCAGGTATATAAATTGGAGGCAAATAAGTGCCAGATAAGTATGGACTAAAAATATAAACAAGTATGGTTAAGAGTCAGATTATATTTTCAGAGTTTTACACCACTTCATATGTAAAATCTCATGAAAAATAGTTACTGCACAATTACAACAATATAATAATTGATGAGCTTATGGATATAATCAATGATCTATATTATTTCTAGCTGACACAAGCAACAATCTAGATAGAAAAGAATTAGGGAATACTTATATTAAAGTCAACACGGTTGTACTTATTATCAGAGTAGTAAGTTGTGATTAGAGTTAGGAACATGGTAGAATAGAAATATTGGCATTATGGCATTTATAATAGATTTTGTGTGTGTGTGTGTTTTCACCTGAATCCATTTTTTCTGTGACATCCTTTATGAAGTTGCAGCACAAGGTGCTGGTCTGTGGTCAATGCAGGGCCATGAGGAGGCTGAGTTCGGGTCGTGATAGCAGGAGGTCAGTGTAGTACAAGGCTGCCTCTGATGTCATAGGCCCTTCTCTTAATAATGCTAATTAATAGGGGCACAGTACAGTGTAGGCAAGGTAATGCAGTTTCCAGCTCACCTTGTTTAGTCTCCGAATTAGAAGAGTTTCTACCGTGGGCTGTGATGTACAGCATAGTTATCCTTAGTCACTGCAGAGGTCATACCAAATTTAAAGCCAAATACAAGATTTGAGAATGAAACAAAAATATTTAAGTCACTACTCGGGCCTTTTTTTTTTTTTTTTTAATTCCCTTATCTTTTCAGGAGCCATGTGGAATTTTGGGCAAAGTAGGACCAAAGTCATAATTTTTTTTTCCCCCATGCCTTATTCCCTATATAATTTTTTCTCTGTTGTCTTGCTTTTACTTAATTTTAGCATGGTGAAATACCCACCAAATGCAGAAACTGAGCATACATTAGGAATGTATTACCCTTACTTGTTGCAGGTAAACAAACACCAGTGGGGGCATGTGCTTGCCCATGCTTTGCAAACCTTATGTTAAAACTTGTGGAATTGTGCCAGGTATTGATGCACTCAGTTATCATTAACAGCTAAATTTCCATGAGATTTGCCTAAGGTTCACAGAACTCTTCAAGCAAATTTGAGCCCCTTTGCAGTAATCTGAGGACTGATTTATTGTTCTGCCTCAAATTCTAAAGTGGTTTGGCTTTCATGTTTTTAGCATTGCAACAAGTAAACTTGGAAGAGTTTTAGATCTGATCCTGATGCAGAGCTCAGTGCACAACCCAGAGCGAGCCAGAGTAGGAATCAAAACTGATTCTTCTCAAACCATGCAGCTGAAACCTGCAGTTTTGTTTTTTTAGCACTCTGTATTATGTGCCTTTCAAAGGACTGATAATAATTTGTTCTTATTTTACAAATATAGGAAAATAAGGGTTGGCAAACAGCCTTGTGAGAAAGAAATGAGAAAGGGAATGAAGGAAAATAGGTACAAAGAAGCCGTGAGCCAACCACCCCCAGAACCATACTGTGAAATGATATGACTAAAATATGTGCATGGTAAATAGTGTGACATTGAAAAATGAAACATTCAATATTACAGCCAGAGGAGAAAAAAACCAGCTTCCCAAAATTGAGTTCTGGCAGTATGTTCAGAGAGTTGAATAGGCATAGGCTTGATTGCAGTTTGGGTGGAGAGAAAAGAGATTCACAGAGCTCTATTTCAGTTCTTTCTGTATTTTCCCACAGTATGAATTAATCACATCTAATACTAATTATATACTTGCAACATTCTGAATTCCTGCATAAACTGTGGAAAAATGTGAAGATGTTTCCACGACTGAAGCAACTCTAACAATGAGTCTGTCTATGTCCTTTTGCAATTGTTTGCTGTGCGTCATATTCAAACTCAGTTGTGTTCTGCAGATTTACTTTTCTGGACTTTGATGGTGATTTACACTCCAAGGGAAGCAGTTCGGTGAATCCATGTCTCAAAAATGTGGAAGCCTCATATAAATAAATTGAACACAGGCGCTTGATTTCAGTGAATCACAGCCTTTTGACGTGTATAATTTCAACACATGATTGTCAGCAGCTACTCAACCTCCGTGACTCATGGTGATGCTTCAGCTATTGGCTTGGTAGAAAATGTAAAATGTGGGTTTTTTAGCTATTCTAAGATGTTGTCTGGCCTCCATCCATACAAACGGGGCAGATTCATATATACTAAGAACATATTAGGAAACAGTCTTATTACTTATCATTCTGAATTAAGGATGTCCTGATTACCTTGCCTGCAATCCCCGGGTCAAATGAGTTTCCTCCAGGCTTTGGGATACAGGCAGGTTGTTATTTAGTTGCTACTAAAGGTGATACAGAAACATGATGTCTACAGTGGTGGAATTATTTCAGGAGGTAAATCTGAAATGGAATTCTTTGTGTTGTTAGTGTTGCTCTTGCCTGGAATTAGACAGTGTTATGCCAGCTCTTGTGGGAAGATTCCATCCAAAGGGAACCTGGTAGGGAGCTGAATTTGTGTGATCGTGAGGTGCAGGTGCTGCATTCAGAATTGGCAAAGTCGAGGAGGATGTTCCAGTATGGCCTGTTAGGAGCTCAGACAGGGACTCTGCAGTACTGCTTGTATTGTTCTGGTGATTTATTAGATAGAGGACCTGTGGATACAGAAGTACCAGTGATGCTTTGAGGGCTGGTAATGCTGGGGGTATTATTTAGCAGGCAGTTTCAGTCCTGCAAGTATGACAAATATGATAATTCCCATCTTATAGCCTGGAAATCAAGATTGATCTCTGCCCCGAGATACACGAAATGGTGATTTTGTTGGTTTGGGGTTTTTCATGTGTTTTTGAAAAAGTGATTAAAGAACAGGATTAATTAAAAAATCAAATAAGTTTCAGCAAAATTCTATTGTGGAAATATGTAGGCATGCTTGAGTTGTCTGATTTGAACTAGATGAAATTTCTATTTTGAAGTGGGATGAAAAATTTTGAGTTCCAGCAACAACATTAAAATTTCCTGACTTCGTTAGCATATTAATTTGCAGTTAATTGCACAGCTTCAATCAGTAAGATGCCAGTGTAATGTAAGAAGTTTCTCATGTTGTCTTATTTTCTCAGTTTTTTATTTCTAGCAGCCTAGTGATAGATACATTTGCTGCTTCAGTTTCATGTGCAATACTTATAAAGTAGATTTAGGAAGAGTAGAAAAAAAACAAAGAATGAATAGAATATGAAAGAAGCAAAGGGTGAGGCTCTTGCCCTGTCATCTTACAGCACCTCAGAAGGTGTGCACAAGCACAGGGCAGCAGTGTGATGGGATGTACATGCACTGCTGTTGGAAATACTCTGAGGGTCAGAGAAACAGCAATATTGGAGCTAATCAGGACAAAAACGTTGGTGAGCTAATCTTGCTGCTTTCAGTGGAGAACTGTAGAGGGCTGGCTGTATTTTGAGGGCTGTCTTCTTTTTTCCTGTTTGTTAGTATTTTGCCTGACAGAGCCCTGCCCTTCAGTAATTACTGTGAGGCTCAGGAAGGAGAAATCCCAACATGAACTTTGTCTGGAAGATGCCAGTGCTGTGCATTAATAATTGGAGCTGGGAGCACAGGAAGGCATATTCAATGTGTGGATCTTGAACTGGCAGCACTGACCTAAATGTCCCTAGTGCAGAGCAGGCAGGGGGTTTGCTCTTTGGCCACTGCTGACATGAGTCCCTGGGAGCTGAACTCTGGCAGAGCTGCTGCTGCAGAGAAGCACTAAATGTCAGAGTTATTTCACCTTCTCAGGCACAGTCAGAGGATTTGGGGAGTGGATATTAAAATGTGTGGTTGCAAACCCTCTTAATTCTTCTGTACATAAAAGTGGTATTGTATCAGATTAACTTCTTAGTCTTGTATAAGTTCCTAGATAAAGGGACAACTATTGTTTTCAGCTGCAGCACCCACCACTCACATCAAAGTCTCTATATAGCTGTAACAGAAATGAGAAGCTTTTTTAAATTGAATATGTCTCATTTCCTTGAAGTATTTAGGGCTTGTCACTGTCTAACTGAAGCCAAGATGCTGAAAAATATGTGAGTCATTTGTAAAGCAGTTAAAGTACAGGATATATATAAGCAGAGACGTTCTTCTGATTAGAAAATAATCTTATATTAATAAGTCTTCCTGTTGTAGAATTCTTTCTAAATACAGTAATATTCCAAATGGAAATTAGAGATATTTCAGGGATGATATTTCATTATTCCCAATCAGCTTTACTATAAACAAACTGCAAATTTTCAGTGTCAGCATATAGCTCAGGTGAAACTAAGCTCATATTTGTCCTCTGAGTACCTGAAAGTTTGCTGAGAAGTTATCCATGACATATTTCTGCTTTAAGATGATGTGTGTTGCATCAGGCATTTTGAATGGTATCCATTAGCATAAGCCCTTCTGTCTCTGAAAATACTTTTGTCACTAAAGTTTGTAAGTCTGTTTTAGGTCTCTGTGTTTGTTTAAACTATAGATCAGTAAATGGCTGAGATCTGCATTACATTCCAGGATTTCTTCATGATATATTGTATTTATTGCTGTTTAGGTCCCTGTGTGGTCTAATCACGCTATATATTATTTCAACAAAGGAGCTAATGACAAGCTGGTTGTTTAATGAAGTGATTTCATAGCACCTTATTTAGGAGGGAGGATCTTTTTCTGGCAGTTGAAGGCTAATGTAACAATATCTGGTGTAATTTCTCCCCTGGAATCTACATATAGTAAGTCATTTGTGTAGTAAACTTATGTCCAGGAAACCTGAATTAATAACCTCTGGGTCAGCCTCACAGATTTTTCATTGTTTCAAATACCTTTTCCTGTTGGTTAAGCCTTTTGTTCAAGACAACACTGAATTGCAGTGGTTATGTGGCTTTTGACCTGTATTTTCAGGAAAGGCTATTGACACTATGGGTAATTTTTGTCACAGACTTAAAATGAAGGAAGCATGGAAGTAAGAGACATTAAATACAGTTATTTTCCATGAAAATGACCATTAAAACAGTAAATATAATTGTATTTTTATGAATATATTTTTAGCTGTGGCAATAAGCTCAGAGCCAACACATTCAAATTGATAAATCTTTTCTATAAGGGAGTATATTGTATTTGCACTAATCTTTATTTCCACAATAAATGTTTAAAGTCAATGTAGGATTTTCCTGCCAATCACAATTAACAAATTTATATAATCTTTTAGATTCAGCTTTCTTCTTCAACATAGACACATGCAGGAATATTTATATACCTGTATATTATGCTTTCCATTAAGGAGACAGTAATAATTAAGGAAAAATGCTATGTGTATGTGTGTGTCCTTAAAAATGTCTTTCTTCATAAGGAATGGTAATGAAAGGTAAGGAAATATGCAGGATCTTAGATAAACCTCTCTCGGGAGTGAAGGGTTCTTCATATTTATTACTAGATGAGCATTTCAGACTCATTTGTGACAGGATGATACTGTATTCTCTGTTGTTATTTTCAATTTATTCTTTACCAGAGACAGAAGAGAACAGTGGAATAGGAAACTAGGATGTTTAGAAAGAGTAACTAAAGAGAGCTGCAAAAAGGTTTTTAATTTGTTTAGATGGCTGAGAGGCCCCTTGGTGAGTGGGGTTTGCTGCTGAGCTGAGGGATGTGCAGAGACTCTGTGTCCCCAGCCTGGCTGCCACTCTCCTCTGGGGGCTTCCTCAGACCTCAGCAAGGCCCATCCCAGGAATGCTTCTTGGATTCTTCAGAGTCTTTTGGAGACATTATCTCTCCTACTTCTTTATCCTAAACTTCCAAAGCTTGTAAATAAGACAGAGAAGGTGGATTCTGGGTAGATGATTCATAAAACTACCAGTTATTCCATCCCCTAGATAGATGGGTTTCAAACTGGAATTTTATAGTTTTGGGTGCCTTGATTGACCTGATTTTCTAAAAGTGTTTGTTTTAATTTGGAATAGATAAAACTGCTACACAAGCTAGAGCTGGAACATGGAAATGGTAGGAGTGTTTCTGAAAATCTAAATAGTTTTCTTCAGCTGCATTCACAGAGTCTCCCACTCTGCTCTGGTTTGACCATAACTCCAAAGTAGGACTCCAACAGCAACACAGGGTACAGCTCAGTGAGTGCACTGGGAAATTCTTCTGTGGGTATGAGAGGTTAATATAGTGAAGAAATGATTGTCCAGACTCCAGATGGTTTCATGATGTTGCTCTCACAAGGTCAGTTTATATAATATGTTCTTTTCTTGCTGCTGTTGTATTTATCATTGATAGCCTGTCCTTGCTTGATGTGAAAAATGGTTAAAAGTTGAAAGCATAAGAAAGCATTTTCATATTTCATAAACTTAACTCTTGGACTCTGCCACTCACTGATTCGCACAAGTTCCAGGTGGGAACAGTGTGCAGGTGTTTGTTTTAACCATGTAGATATTTTGCAATATCCAAGTTCTTCACCTGCCCCTCTCTAACCCACTCCCAGCTTGCTCCCAGGGCAAATACAAACTAGTACTTGATGCAAATCTGCCTCAGCTGGTTTATGTGTGTTCTGAGTTTCTATGTCTAGGACTCATGCCTGCTGAATGAAGTCAAGAAAAGACTTAGTGTGTGACAGGAAAAAGTGTTTTTTTTTCTTTCCTAAACTTTATTCATACAATCAGGGCAGAGCAAAATTGTAAAGAATCAGAGAAATGATATTTTCATACTCCATTTGTGAGGTGTTTTTAAACACTTCGGATTTATTTTATGAATAAAATAGATGCCATTGTCCTTTCTCCCACTCCCCCTCACTCTAGAGACATGTGTTTCTTTTATTAAATTAAGTCATCATCATGGTTTTGTTATTTCAACTGTGGGCTTAGCTGACCAAATTTCTATATTGCTTGAGAGAGTCATTAATCATTTGAAGAGGATTTGTATATGTTCAGTTGCTCAACATCTCATCTCTCACTTTACTCCCAAATAAATTCAATAATGTTGCACGTGTTCTTTTGCTTTCCTTTGTGCAGTCAATAATATTAATGTAACCTCCTGTGTGCTGGTGGGTGGCTGGGAGTAGCAAAACAAACATGGAATGGCAGTGAGCACCATGACATTTTGTTCTGTTCTAGTTCTTCACTATTTAATTATTTTGATTATCCCCTGTCGATTTGAAAAAAATAAATCTGGTCAAGTACATGTTTAATTCATCATTCAGAGCCAGGGTTAGTGTTCAAATGCTGTTGACTGTTGGAGAGGAACTTCTTGTTACTTTCTGTAGTTTTGGGAAGTTATGAATCCCCAACCCAGCACAATGCTATATATGTATAGGCTGTGTCTTGTCCCTGGGCAGATCTCATTGAAGAGTCAGTACAGCTCTTGCTGAGTCCAGAGCAGCATTATATGCCTGCTTTAGACTGGAGAGTCTCGGTTAAAGTTGCTTCTCATGGGAGACAGAGAAGATACAGAGCTTGAGAAATACTTTTTCTTCCTGCTTGGAAGTAGGAATGAGGCACTTAGGGCATACGGTTGTAAAAGGCACAGAGAAGTCAGATAGGTCTCCAGTGATAATTAGAAGCAGCCTTGAGGTTGTCATCAACCTGAATGTGTCAGAGGAGCTGAACATGCATGAACAACACTGATTTCACTTTAGAAGTTTTCATCTTATCTATTTGTGAAACAGTTTGCTTTTCTCTTTCTACAGCAGAGTTTAAACTGTATGGATGGTTTTGGGTTTCTTTAATGTTCTATATTGAACATCATTTGCTGGTTTCTTTGTAGTGATAAGATGAAAAACTTCAGAAAATATTAGTGCGTTTATTCTGAAGCAAGTCTGTCATTTTACCATTTTCTTTTACAGAATGTTCTTTTATAGAATTACTTTGTAGAAGTTGTTGGTCCTGCTTGTTCACTGACTTGGTATTAGCTGTAGGATTGTAAAGAGAAATGAAGGAAGCCTGTGGTTCTAGGTAGCAATTAAAATGGTATTAAAATCTTGCTGATTTTTTTCATCTATAATGATACATAAATGGTATAATTTTTTTAAAAAGATCAGCCCCATAAAACTGGTTTGGGAAATATTTGAGTGAGTGGAATTTAGAAGAAAGACATCCTGAGAACCTGTAGGCATATTTTGCTGTAAGTATTCTGCAGCTGTGATTTAAACACATTGGGATACTGCTTCTAACCTAAAAGTAAAATGAGGCATAGTGAGGGTTTTTAATGCTTTGAAAATACTATTAATCTGATTGTGGCTTACTGTATAATGTTTTAGCTCAGTTTTTCTAGCCTGAAAAAGAAGGACCATCCCTGTTTCAGGATGGAAGTAATGTCAAGCTTGATCCAAGTGTGTTCAAAAGTGTTTTAACATCCTCAATTGTTTAGAAGTACTTATTAGTCTTCCCTTGTTTTCTTTGATCTTGCACAGAGCTTGTCCTTTTGGACTGAAAAGTTTTAGGCTAATTGCTGCTACTTCCAAAGTGTTCTTTAAATAAAGCCCAAAGAACCTCTCATGTTTATTAACAAGAAAAATGAGCCTCTTCAATCAGTATATTTCTGAATTGACAGCCCTAAGTGTGGGGTTCTCTCCCCTGTCCCTCAGGAGTGAGTGGGGAAGGAGCATCCTCAGCAGGGGTGCAGAGCCAGGGCAGCTCTGGCAGTGCCAGTTGGGGTGCAGAGGGAGCATTTGGGATGGATTGAGGAAGGGCTGCCCCAGCCCCGGGAATGCTCCTGTCACACTCACTCAGCAATACGTGCAAGAGATGATAAGCCTTATCAAAGAACCACACTGGTGGTTTTTCCAGGTTGGGGATTTTTGCCCTCTCATTGTTTCCCTGTGTTTGAGTGTAAGCTCAGGGACTGGGCCACTGCTCTTCTGGTATTGCTGGGAATTGTGTGGGTTTGAAAGGCTTAGCCCTCACAAATGCACACACTCTGCCACTGCTGTGTTCTGGTTACAGGATGATTAATTCAAGTCATGAAAGTCTTGATTAAAGTTGCTGTAGAAATTTCCAGTGAATTGCCTCCTTGGTTTACTCCAGCTTTGTAGGACAGTGATTCCTGGCTCTGAACTCATCCATGCCACTGGTGTCCTCTTAAACACCCACTGGGAGAAGGGAAAAATTACAGTGTTACTGGAGCAGGGATTTGTTTTGTTCTGTAGCAGAAAGTATTCCTTGGAGGTTTTTATATATATGAAAATGAACATACTGAGCACTTGCATTTCTAGTTAAAGGGAAAATTTCAGATGTCCAGTAAGGCTTGTCAAGGTGTCCAAAATGTCAAACTAAAAGACTGTTATGGAAGCCTTTTCTCCTTCCTTGTTCTGTTTACTAAATTTGAGAGTGACTAAAGAGTTTTTGTTCCATCCTGTAACAAAGAACAGACTCTTGAGAGCTTTTGCATATAAAATTAAATATTTTTGAAGCTATTTATCTGTAAAGGAAAAGGAGGCTTCATCTGAAACTTATAACCTAAAGTGATGTTTTTTAACTTTAGTGGGTGATTAAAAATAGTCATCATAATTACCTATCACTTGCCACATTTAGTGAATCAGTTAATCCTTACAAGACCTCTGAGACCTTTATGTGTTATCAATTTACATTCTGCTATAATGGATTTTATACTATAATAATGGCTTTTTAAATTTATCCTCTTTTAAGAGATTTTTAATAGGGTAATCAAATTGGGAAGGAATGTATAGCCTGGGGAAAGGTCATCTCAGTTTGATTGTGCATGAGACAGAACAGTTGTTTTTTCAAGGATGCAAGTAATGTTTCTGTACAACTTCTATAATTAAAGAGGGTCTGATGGAAACACTTCAAATCCCATGGGTTTTTTGAGCCTTTCTGTTAAATAAAGACATGAAAAAAGGGAAGAAAAAAACCTTGGATGTTCTTACAGAGGAGCAAGGAGGAACCTTCAGAGAATAATTGGAAATTATAAAGATTGTATCTTGCAATGAGAGATGCTGTTTTCTCAAATTTAAAGCTTTTTGAAATTCAGAAGTTTCCGTTGAATGAGACAGTTTGATTTTATGACCTTTTATACTTGCTCACTAAACAGAATAAGTTCTTGAATACAAGAGCTTTAGTCATGTGCTTCAAAACATGAATTCTCCTTACTGGACAACTCTAAGAAGTGACTGGTTTTGAGCCTTAGAAATTGATATGCGTTCAGACCTCTGGCTGTTCTTTAACACATGAGTAGCAGAGTGGAGACTGTTGTCAATGTGTTCTGTAGTAGGAAAGCTTCCCTCAGAGTGGATAACATTTCTCATTTTTCTTTTTCATATCATGAACATTTCTGCCCCATTCAGAGCTGTGTCCTACTTCTCAGAGTCTTGAGAAAATCAACCCTTTTTTTTTTTTTTTTTTTTTTGGTAGCTTACTGATGGTAATAACTATTTTGCTGAAACTATCATAGATATTTCAATTATTGTTCATTTCTAGCTGTCTACCCTCTTTAATGCTGGGTTTTGCTTTCCCCTTAATTTTCCATGTTATTTGCTGCTACTTCGTTTCTCTCTGATGCTCCAGCATTTTGAGGTTCAATGCAAATACCATAAACTTTCCTTAATTTTGTATCTTTCAAATGCATTCAACTTTCACTTTAGATGAGCTGTAAGGTTGCAGAAGCACTGTGAAAATGGTTCTTGAACAGATAGAATTATCAATGTAACCCCAATACTGCTCCAGTGCTGACCTGTTAGTGCAAATCATTCCTAGTTGCTTTCTTACACCTTTCCAGCCCTCACAGCTCTGTGAATGAGACATTTTTTAATGCTGTCTTGGTAAAAATAATTTTTATACTACAAAAAAAATATATATCAGACTAAAATTGTGGCTTGCATTCTTTCATGCTGATAAAGCCCAAAATACTTCATTTTAAAAATGCAGTGAGATGGACTGATACATGTTTACTCTTACGTGCCAAGTGTTCTCTAAGTTGCAAAGGCAATTTGCATTAGAATGTATCCCGTAAATTGAACAGTAAATATTTATATTTAAATAAATATGCTGTTTACAGTGTTAACAAATATTTGATAAATAATTTAAGCATCATGAGATACCTGTTGACAAAAAGATAAATATAAATGGCAGTATAGGTTGTCACTCATCTACCACAGTTTGTACAATGCTGCAGATATGCAATACCTTTCAATAGTACATCTGAAGTACTGAAGTCTTATTTCGGCAAAGTATCCATTGTAATCAAGGTTCTCATTTAGTTGAGACATTATGCCTAAATATATGGCTAAGCTGCAATAGAAACTTTCCTTCCAACCTTGCAGAAGACAATTTCTCCCCTGTAACCCACCCCTGTGGTTCTCATTGCAGGTCCCAGACCTTGCACTTCCCCAATGTTTCTATGATAGATTTCAGATGAATTATTTTTATTGCCATTAACACATATCTGTGGCAGCCATCCTAAGAGATCCTACAGCACATCCTTTTTTACTGTGGCTGAAGCCATCTTTTGTTTCTAAATGAACTTGCCTTTGCCTGTCAGTGTGAGTGATCCTGTAACGCAATTCTGTGATCGATTCCCAACAGCCCCATGAGGCTGTGCCTGCTCTGATTACAGCAGATGGCAGAGCAGCTCAGGGTTCTACAGACCATCAGCACTGGCATTTTTGGGGATGTCTCAAAAAGGGTCAGCTCCTTGCTGAGGCAGAACAGTCCAGTTTCTGTTCTGCTGAGCACTGATCCATTATACTGGCTTGCATTGGGAAGGCTTTCTTTACAAAAAGCTAAAAATGAAAACTGAGATTGTTATTTGTCCCCAGTTTTTATGGCCTTACTTTGTCTTCTTTGTTATGATACAATGTGGGCTTTCAAAATGGTAGATCAAACATACAGAGTAATGTAGATGCTATTAAGGAATGTACAAGCAAAAAACCCCAATCTGTTCATCCGAGCAAATTTCAATGCACGAAAGTATTAAAAAAGTATATATAAAGTAAAACAGTTGATGCTTAGATCTAAAGATTCAGATAAGATGAGTGAGATTTCCTTGCTCGCCTGCAAGTCTGTATGTCAGGTTAGTGTAAACTGACCTGTTGGACAAGTCACAGTAGAGCCTGGCTGTGCTGCCAGCCTGGATAATTATCTTGTTATTTATTACATTATTAATTTTTTGGCATGTTATATCGCGTGCACTCAGAGCTCACCTAGCTAAGGTTACATCAAAGACTGACCTTCATTGACAAGATTAAATTGAAGTCATTTTCTCTAAGAGCTTAGGTAGAGTATTTTTGTTGTCAGCATCAGGACTTTATCCTCTCTCCCCTGGGCATTATCTCAAATGCAGTGTCAGAATACCAGATGGATTTGCTTTAATATTTTTTCTCCAATTTTTAATATTCCTTCTATCACCTTTCAGCTGTCACACTCAATAATTTCCTTGGAAAGGAAGTGCCCAAAAGAAGCCACTGTATAACAGCTCTCCTTTTAATGCTGATCTTTTCCAATAGTATTTTTGAGCTGTGTGTATTACTTGATGTTTAACCCTTAGAACTTGCAAGACTATCTTAAATATGTTTCTGTGGTTTTTTTTTTTTTACGTTTCTCACTTGCACAAAACCCCTCAACAAACCAAAGCCAACCCCCACCCCACAAATAAACCAGACCCCTCTCCTCCCCAGCCTGGAAAATATTAATGATCTGCAATACTATAAGGATTATTTTATGCTACAATTTGCTTTAAAAAACTCATAAATCATATTATTGTGTATGCACTTGTGGAATTGAAAAGTAAAAACACAGACTGAGACCAATAAATCAATTAATACTGAATCAACTGAAGAAACAATCAGTCCTAAATGGTCCTAATTGTAAAAGTGTGGTTTATTTTTTTTTGAATGTAGAGCAGATTTTAGTACTTGGCAGCTGTGCTACTTACAGAATTTGAGGAAGGAGGATGTCTACTAATCAACTTCTTTGGAAGAGGAAATAACCCAGTGAATGAAATGAAAAATAATGCTCTCTTACAGGTGATTTCATGTATAGTCTGACATCCTTATTTGAAATTTGTTAATTTTTACTTCAATCTTCAAGTACGTGGGCAAGTAAAATTTTCATTCTTGAAATCACTAAGTTTGTATGTGAGTTACTGTAGAAACAATTCCATGATACAGAGCTTAAGTTCAGTTGAAGGACAACAGTAAATTGCTACTTATTTTAGTACAGAATCTTTTATTAAACCTAATCATCTTTCACCTAAAGTGTAATATTTGAATACAATTTTTGTCTTAAAATTTGGTAGATGTTGTGAAAGCTTTAAGTGGTGGTCTTTAAGAAAAGAAAAAACAACAGACCCCTTTTCATTTCTCTGTGACAATCTTGACAAGATTTATAAAATCGAGAAGCAACATGAAAACAACCCAATGGCTTATCTGTGGCTCCAGCAGTTGTGGAGGTGGTGTCATGTTCAACAGAGTAAAGGGGAAACAAACCCTTGTCCTTAAGGACAAGAAAACAAGCAGTTTGGAAAGATGAAACAATCATCCTCACCTTAATGGAACTTATCTCTCCAGGGGTTGTGAAGAGAGAGGTGGATGGCAAGAAGGAAGCATGAAATATATAATTTTATTTGTCACTGTACTCCCAGGGGATGGAATGTCAGCCTTTCTTTCAGACTTTGTATCTGATATATCATGGAAAGCTACACAATTTACTTCTTCCCTACTTGGAATTGGAGTAGATTTTCATTTTACAACAGTCATCAGTGCATTGCTTAATGTTGGAAGGAATATTCTATTACTCACTAAGAAGGGAAATAAGAGTTGGACTTGTAAGTCTCCTGCCATGCCTCTCTGGCTTTTGCATAACTGAAAAAGCTGCAGTCCCATGTGTGTGACAGGCATGCAGTGCAGCTCATGATCCATGACAAACCTGGATAATAAGTGGAGATGGAGAGGGTTTCCCCTAAATAGGGTGAGAGCTGGTGTTTCTTGTGAATGATCATGTATCTTCATCCTTTTGGTTCTGGAATGGCAGGAATCAAATCTATAACAGTGACAATCTGTTAAAGGTTAGAGAGAAGTGAAGCATCTAGGGGGTGTTGGATAATTCTTATAATTTAGGATTAATTAGTTAATGGCAGTACAACTCTGTGTGGGCTTTTCTCTAGAACTTTAGGATTGAATGGCTATGTGAATTCATGAGATGTATGCAGCAGGCTACTTGGCTTATCTCAGTATAAACCAGTTGAATAGCTTTAAAGACAAATGTTTAATCATGACAGATTAATTTCTGTTAAAGTGACTTTCCAATGCTGATGTGCCTCAGTCTTTGTTATAAGTGATTAATGGGGAGTGGAACGCTGAGTTTGTCTGAATATTTCTGCCATACACAGAAGGTCCTGAAAACTTGACATACACTGAGCTCCCTTGTACTCTACCTTCATTTAAAATCCAAGTGATGGGCTGCCCATTTTAAAAAACCAAAAGCTAAACGAGCAGGATAAGGAAAGCTGCTCTCCAAGCATCCATTTAAGATACTGTTTAAATGATTAAGCCTTTTATTGGAAGTGTATACGCTTGCAAGATTTTAACTGGTTCTTGTTTAGTAGAATGAATTGTGTATCACACTTAAAGTGCTGTGGAAAACCTTTCAAGTTTTTGCATTTGTTGGTCTGTTTTAGCTTTGCAGAAAGTGTATTTATCCTTGTAAAGATTGTATAAATACATATAATCTAAGATTGCATAGCTCTATGTTTAAATAATATATACATTTACTCTCAAATGGATAGCTAGGAAACAAACTCATATTTAAATTAATGTGATTCTCCAAAGATGCTAAACTTTGGTCTCTTTAAGAAAACCATCATAAACTGTTGCAAAGGGTTAAGGTTATTAAAGAGGTTAAAATTAGTCTGCACTGTTTGTTGCCTTGAAAGCTTGATAGAATTTCTATTTAAACTAGGTCATAAAGAAATCAATAATTTTATCTAAATTGCTGTTGCTTATCTGGTTATAGTTCTGCACAAAATAGGCCAAATACTCTTCAGGAATCCTTAACAGGCAGACAAGGATTACTTGTTCAAAATAAGCCACTACTAAGTTTGTATGTCCACATTAAATTATGCGTAATTATACAAATCCTACTATGATATGCACTTCCCAAATTCAGCATAAAGCAAATAATTTTAGGAAATGTCAGTGAGAATACATTGGCTGAGCAACTCCAGCCAGAATTTATGTTCCTGTGAAGTAAAAACACTTTCAGTTCATCAGGGCCCAAGTTCAGCACTGATAGCAGTTCTTGAACAGGTGGAAATAAGCTCAACAGAGAGATCATCACTAAATGATGATCCAGAAAAATATTTAAATCTAGAAAACATTGTATTGAAAATAGTCCACATATTGTTTATGATCAGAGGTTTTGTTGGACTGCCCTTAATATTTCCAGGGCAGCCAGAACTGAGGTAATACAGGGTTTGCTTGAAAGGCATCGATTAAATCTGTGTTCAGAAATGTATCTGTACCAGGACTATAGAGGCAATCTGAGGGATGGTCAAAATTTCTTTTTTTTGTTATTCTGGGTGGAGATACAAGTAAAGGTTAATCAGTGGACTGATGGATATGTTAAGCTATTGAAGCCTCGTATTTTTAGGCTGAATGTGTATTCTGATTACAGCCTGTGGGTTTCTGTTGCAGTACGAATACTTCAATGCCGTGCTCATAAATGAACGAGATGAAGAAGGAAACTATCTGGAGCTGGGGAAGGAGTTCATTCTAGTGCCAAATGACCACTTCAATAACTTGCCTGTGAACATCAGTCTGAGTGATGTCCAAGTACCAACCAACATGTACAATAAGGGTAAGGAAAAAGCTGTTTTATTTCACCATTCCACTGGCTGAACTTAGGAACATCCTTGATTTAAAAATGAAGCAGTTGATTAACTGTGTATTATCTATATTTTCCAGTTGGCAGTAAAACTGAAAGTTCAGTGCAAGAATGTTTAAAGTGTCACAGTTCTGTAATGTCTTTTGTTCTGTAGCAATTTAGCAATTTATTGCGTTCAGTGATTTGCATATTAGACTTGCATGAATTCTGCCATAGAGTATGGCAGAATGTATTTATTCTCATTAATTATTTTCCAGAAGCTACAAAACATTTGAACAGGGCTTACATTGTCACCAGTTGCATTCTATCTTTGCTGAGATCTACAAGTGTCTGTGAAAGATATAGGTTAGGTGGGAAGGGAATATTTTATTAGATTTATGCGTTCAAGCTTCTGGGAATGTATCTAGCTGTATATGTTTTATTCTGGCTGTATACACAGCTGCTGTGAGTTTTCAGACAATATTTAGAGGGAATAAACTGCATTAAAATTTCTCCTGCCCTGACCATTTGCCACAGGGGCTGGATAGCACATAACACTAACAAATAGATATTGGAAGTGATGGACTTAGGTCTAAAAATTGGGAATGCAACCTGAACTCAGATACACACTTACTTGTTTGCCTTTTGCTATTTTTCTTTCAGCACACAGCAGAAATTTGTACTTTTACAGCACTTATGCAGCATTTATCTACTTACTTTTCTCAAGCCAGTAATAAAAATTAAGAAGGAAAGTGCCAAAGTTTCCAGACAATGTCCACATTTGTCCTTGGTCTGTAGAAAGCTGCTTAATCTCTTAATCTGATTTCTCTTCCCTGTTCTAACTATACTGAAAGACAGCTAAAATATATATTAAATGCTTTCCTATTAATACATTTCAGGCTACAAATTGTGGTAATTCATACAAGGATATTGTGTAATCACAAATGGAAGGAGAATTTATTCAGGTAGGCTGGGCTGCTGAGAGAAGCAGTTGATGTGACAGCTTCTCTTCAAAGTTAGGATTCTGACCTGAGAATCTTGAGATGCCAAAAAGCAAACAGTAATGTCTTAAAGTAGGGACTGAAAAATAGCAAAGCTTCATAGAGATTATTTGAAATGCAGGATATCTTGAAAAGATTTGGAGAAAAAAAAAGAAAAAGAAGAAGGAAAAACTATGGTTGCAAAAGGATATAGAGGCCAGGCAACCATGTTTTCCTGGAGAAGCAAACTAACCTGAGCAGAGGGGGAGAGCAGTAGAACTAAAGGACCTTCAGTTATGTGATACATTGTACTGCTGTGTATAGAATAGGTTTTATATGCTGATTATTTATAGTTAAAGGCCAAAGTCAAAGGCCTTGCTGCATCTTGTCTTGGTCTCTAATACAGGGATTGTCTGTAAAAATGGGGAAGATGAAGCTCTGTGGTGAATCCTGTTTCCACTTTGTCTAATTCAATCCAGCCAAAATCATCACTTTATGCAGCTGCAGAAAAAAAGCACTTTTTTATCACTTAAATGTATTCCAACTGCAGGCATCTGGTTTGTTTCTGACTTTTTCCTGCACATGGACATGATAGTCTTGGTTTGGAGCCTGTCAATGTATGGAAATTTTACTCTTGCCAAGAAGAGGACTGGTACTTCAATTTTTAGTTGCCCAGTTGTGTAATGCAGGGGGTGATAACAAGTTAATCAAATCCTAGCCCAAGGATACAGGCAGTAGATATTGATAGGTTTACAACCAAATGTCTGCACAACACCATTTCACGATTTCTCTAGAAAAGGCCTGTTGCTCATTTCCAGGTTATGTTTGAGTTTATTGAATTACTAGGCAGAACCACAGCTGAAGTAGTGGAAAACAGACAAGTGTGATCACTAATTAGTTAAATACTGGACTCTTAAGTCAGCATAGAAAAAACCACAGCATTCTACTTTTAAGCTAATTTTAAACTTTTTCCTTAATTCTGGGGGTTTTTTAGTTGTACAGATATTGATAATTTGCAGAGAAGGGTGACAGAACTCGTCAAAGAGTTAACAAATGTGCCTTAGACTTCAAGACTTCAAGAGCTCAGTTCATTTAACTTATTCAAGAGATGACTAAAGTTGATCTGTAGTTAATTACTAATACCAGGCTCTATAATCTGGTTGCCAAAGATTTTAAGAGGTCCAATGGCTGAAATTGAGTTTCATTATTTTCCAAATTGCACAACTCTGAGCTTACTTAAATTTTAGAAGACCTTTGGCCTGGTCACCTACATGACCACAGTGATCCCTCCCAGCTGTGGAATCACTAAAAGAGATGGTCCCAGTCCCTAACTAGACTAAATGGGATTGGCTGAACAACCATGGAACATAAATTCGTTGCTATTCTTTAGATATGTTCTGACTCTTTCAGCCTCTTCACAGAAAAGTTTAAAAATGTTGATGATAACAACAGCAGTACATAATTCCCATTCCAAGGAAAAGTTCAAGCTTAGGATCTGAAAATAAGCAAAAGCAAATTTCATTACTTTTATGATGAAATCAAGAAAACTAAAATACTGTAAATATCAAATCTATGACATCAAAGTTTAATGTGGAATATTTTGAAAAGAAGAATGAGAGGCCATTAGCAGGTCTGCCAACCTAATGTGCAAGCATACATGTAACACTAGTGCCATCTCTGAGTACAAAGTGTTTACTATAAGTGTAGAAGGGAAGGTAAAGTAGTGAATTTAGTAAAGAATCACAGCTTTGCATTTACGATACTCTTGATCATCATTGTAAAATATAAAGATCTGATCTGGTCATTGATGTGCTTTTATATATTTTTTATATATTATTCTCTTCTGCACACCCTCGTTCCCTGCTTTCTGCATATCTCACAGTTCACATCAATTAATGTCAAAAATAGGAAAGTTACTGATCTTTGGAATACAAAGCCTGTGCATCTCAGAAGACAGTATTTCAACATTGCTGCAATGCTCTTGTACTGAGGGAATTCAGAGTAAAGAAAAGTGGGATGATTGCGCTCCACAGTGAAGTGTAGTTACCTGTCTGTCTGTAGGAGACCCCTCACCTTTAGGCCACTTTGCAGCAAAGTTGTTGGTCCATTTAAACTGCAGAACATTCTCATGGAATTGGCCTCCTTCAATTTTCCTGGAAATGACTGCTTTTTATAAAGTTTGGCTTTTAAAATGTTTAAGCACGCATTGGGAATCTAAATCTGTCGCTGAATTCTGTTTCTTCTCTTGGAGCACAAAGTGTATTTATTACCTACAGCCTTACAGGCTTTGCAAGGCAGTACCTTTTTGGACAATGAATAAATAAGATTTAAGTAACAAGTTCTGGATAACTGTCTTAGCAAGCAACAACTCTTCCATCCAAAAATTTGGCAATTATCAACTGTGTACAGATTTCTGACAGAAAGGAGGGAAAAGTTTCTTAGTGAATTAATGAATGAAAAAGAAAGAAAAGAAGTAAGGTACTTTTTTCATTAGAGGGAGAGTTCAATTTTTGAAGGTACAGAATCAATCTGAACCCAGTTTGGACAATGCAGTATCAAGGTGTGAGAAATCACAGAGTCACAGACTATTCTGAGTTGGAAGGATCATTGAGTCCAGCTCTTAAGTCAATGGCCCACACAGGGGATTGAACCCATGACCTTGGCATTATTACAACC
>JAWWEV010000024.1:13627408-13681371 GCA_035583235.1 Hafferia zeledoni | reverse complement strand
AAGTCAATGGCCCACACAGGGGATTGAACCCATGACCTTGGCATTATTACAACCAAGTTTTAACCAACTGAGCTAAAAACTGTGAAGCAAAGAGCTTTTCTCAGCTCGGCCTTTGGGAGGTTCTGGGCACAGCGGGAGAGCAGTGCAGACCCTTCCCATGGCCCCCTGTTTGAATGGCACTGCCAACTCCCCCGCACTGAGCTCTGCCCCTTCTGCCCTTAAAAGGTCACGCTGCCGCCTTCTTGAATCTGATTGGTGGTTCCGGGGCTGGCCCAACGCTCACCTTAAAAGGCAACCTCTGCTCCCTGGCAGTTTCCATTGGTTGTCCTACATGCCCCATTAATTCCCTATCTCGGCACGTGGTCTCTCAGCACTGAGCCCACGTTGGTCTCTCTGCCAGACCTTTCCACTCCACCCTAACACACACAATAAGTAGCCTGGAAGTCTAATAAGCAACCAGCTGGAAGCAACTGGAGGTGACTATAAGTAACTAGAAGTCACTGTAAGTCACTATAAGTAACTATAAGCAACTCTCAAGCTCCCTGATCATGAGATGACCCCTTAGTAGCTCAACACACAATGGCTCCCAGGTGACTCAACACAAAATGGCTGTGTAAAACTGCTGCTTGTAATAAAAGCGCCCCGTTTATTCTTCTCCAAGGCAAATGGCCAGGAGTGAGAGTAGGTGAATGTGAGCCACTGTCTCATTCAGCTGCTGGGGGTTTTTTTGTCAAGTTTATTTACATGGGTTATACAGAACCACAAAATGAGTTCTCATAGCCTTTATTTTTTATCTGTCCCCTATTATAGAATGTCAGTGATGCAGGATATGCCACTGCCTCAGATATAATTGCATATATACTTCCACAGGTATACATTCCTGAGATATGACTTTCTACATATCAATCAGTGTATTTTAAACAGGTATTGTGGAAGAGATTATAACTAATGAAAAATGATTATGATTTAAAGTTTGCATGATTTCAACATTTGATTTATTACTTTCTGCGATGCCAGTAGTATATTTAAAAGAACCAAGGAATGTGACATATAATTAAAAAGTAGCAGTTGGAATGTGGGCTAGGCTTTCTGGCAACCATCTATGGGGAACACAGCAGTAGGATTACCAATGGGAAGAGTAGTATTCTGTAATGGATTTATGTACACAAGGAGATGATAAAAGACGACTCAAAACTGGTCAGAAGAGTTACAGACACTGACAGCATATAAAAGTAGAATAGAGTAGCATTTGACCTTTTGTTAGTCTGAGATTATAGGTAGCCAAGACCATACATTCTTTGTCCAGAGGATGTGCCGCCTCTGAGGTGAAGAACCTACCCCAGTTTTTGTTCTATGTCACCTCATATTTACCAGTAGTTGTGGATATCAATAACATGTTTTGTGCTAATGAGTTTGCACTCAGTTTTTTCAAATTCATGGAAAAGGCTTATGAATACTTGGATGAATGCCATTTTAAGTGGAATGTAGATGAAAACCAAAGCCGAGGTGAGGGTGAACGTGTCTTGCTGACACACTCTCAGACACAGCACCTGTGAAAAAGCAAGGCATAGCATAGTACAGAACCAGGAGTGCCACACAGTGGATCTGCTTACGTTAGCACTGCATGAAATCTGGAGAACACAAGAGGGAAATCTCAGTATCAACAGAAAACAACTGGTTTTGAGCTTTTGCAGTTGGTCTTTGTTTATGTGATAAGGTAAACTTTACATTTGTAGTTTGCAGAAAGGGGAAAAACCCAGGTTCTCTTCTTTTCAGTGTTTTATTTGCTAGACACAAGGACTTCTCCTTGCCCTATAACCTCTCTTTCCCTTTTATCTTTCTGATTTTACCCTTAGGTCCTCAGAATTGTGGGCATTTGTATTTAGCAAAATTTACTCTCTCATTCTCCAAGTGTTCTTCGTAATTAAAAAGAGTCAGCCTAATTTATTAACTAACATTATTGACTAACTAATTTAACTGGCACTTAATTCTCCTTTATAAAGTACTGGTGCCAAGGAGAGGGTTGGACTCCTTGAAGTAATTACGTTACTGTTGCAAGATCAGTATTAGGTTGCAGTTGCCTTTTCCATCCCTGGGACTGCAAACAGGCAGCTACTTAAATACATCACAGCAGGCACCTGCACATCTAGGGGACTTTTAATCCTTTTCCATTTGTGAGGAATTACTCCAGTGTTTCTTGAATGTTTCTGGGACTTGAAGTTGCAGAATAATTTCAGAGTAACTGTGAAGTGTACGAATTCATAGAGATTTATAAGGATTTGTAAGTTGGTGTACTGTATGTTTTCTCAAAAAGTGTCAAGTCTTTTTGCTACCTGTTGTTGTTACCAAAAGTACAATAATTAGAATTTTGCATTTTAAGAAATGTGGTGGTTGAGAATCAAGGGTATCTAGTAACATTTTTTTGGTGCACAACTTTATAATTTGATTGCTTTAAATAATTTGGGTTTTTACATGTGTAAAGAATATCTCACTCAGCCCTCTAGATACAAATGAATGCATTGGAAAGTGAAATGGTGCAGGCCTTTTACAGTAGGAGCAGAATAACAAAACTAAATGGGTTCTCATCACAGCTGGATAAAATGAAACACTGTCTTTACTGGATCTGTTTAGATAAAATGTGCTCAGTGCAATAATTTCTTCACTTAAAGAAATTTAGAACTAAGGAGAGACTTCTGTGCCTGAGAGGTTTTTCATGTATAAAAATACTATTTATTTCTAAACCTCTTATGTCTTATAAAATCTTTACTGTAACTCTGCCTCTAGATTTGGTCCGAACTAAAATATTACACACCCAAAGACAATCTTTCTAAATATTTCTAAAAAATAAAAGTGCCTTTTAGAATGAGGTTTTATTTTCACCATCGGGTATCTGCTGCCTCTGTTTCTGTTCTTTATGTTCCCAAGAATGCACAAAAATGAAAGTGGTTATCCAGTTTTGTGCTGGTTCTTCGGTGAACTTGCATAGTTTTATCCTCACACTGACTATTCCATTTGTTCCCCTTTAGGTCTGTACAACACTTTGACAACTGCACATTATGTTAATTCCCTCATCACAGGTTTTTTCCTCTGCTTAGTGCATAACATTTTCTCTCATTTTAAATCCGGAACTTAGATCTCTATTTACTGTATGAACTATTCTTGCTTGATCTCCTTTGTGCTTATGATTATGGCATGTGCTTTTTTGTGAGATGAATTGCACATCAAGAAGTTGTGCAGTCTCAAGGCAATTGGATATATGATGTCAGCTGCAGGTTTTTGGGAGATGACAAAATACTGCTCTCTGCCATTGTACTTGTTGGGTATTACTACCCCATTCAAACCAGCTGTCATAAGCTCTTCTGTAAGCTCTTCCCAAAGCTGGCTTGGTAAAAAGAGTTAGATAAGCATTTTTTCTTAGCGAAGGGTTTGAAAATAGAATAATTTTGACAGAAATAGGGTGGGAGTGACCATATGAGAATCTCTACCAGCCCTGGACAGTGGTCTCTGATGTAGTGGAGGAGGTAGACATGTGTCAATGTGCTTCTTGTTTGGATCAGATCAGATGCAGCTTGAGAAAATATGTTCGGGTTTGCCTTCAAAAAAAGAAAAAATAAAGGAGAGAACTAAGTAAAATAATTTATCTTGGCAATAGAAGGGAAGTAGGCTTATATAAGTTGATTTAAACTAATGGGAGATTTTTCCTTTGTTGTTATTTCTGGTTTGCTATATATATAATCTGGTTTTACTTGCTAAGTTTTATAATGGACAAATATTTTCTATAGGATAAACCTTCATCCCATTAACAGAGCTGACAGTGCAATTAAGTTCATTCTACAACTTTGCAAGACTTAGTTATCCCTTGAATTTTTTGTACTTATTAGAAGTCATTGAGCAAAAAGTCCAAACTTACTAGATAAAACCCCAGATTTTCAAATTCTAAATAGTCTTATTTTTTTTCAAGTGTATTTTTGTTTTTATCACTAGTGAATGTGAGGAAAAGACTTATATGTATATATATAGACATATCTCAAAGATATACATATATATATATCCAGCATGATGGAGAGTGGTGCAATCTGTTTTCACACCAAATGATGTTGACATATAGATGTGATTTGCTGAAGTATTGCAGGCAATATTATGGATATAAGGTAGTTTTGTGACCATGGTTCTGCAACTAACTTGTCAAATCTTGCATCAGAAGAATTTTAATTTAAAATGTAGTACAAGGTTAATGTCTCTGTTTTCCCTCCCATCCAGAGTCAGATAGACTGCAGCTCTGCACTGCCTTTCATTTGTACAGCACAAGGCACACACCTTGTGAGAGCTGAGATGACATTGCACACCAGTATTTTAGTGCTTTTCACAGTTTGTTTCCAGTGAGATTCCATTGGATAGCCTGAGGCACAGTTTCTCAATTTAAACTCTGTGACTGTTGCAGAGTTTTAGTCCTAGCTCAGCAGTCTCGTGCTCTTCAGCACAGCACCAGGCACACCCCCCTCCCCACAAAGCGTTATGTTCCATTGGTTTTCATGGCCCTAAAAATTCAGCGCTTACTGAACTGCTGTGCTCTACATGGGGAGGTTGAAGCCAATGCCTCAGTGTTCCGTGGAACTCACACTTACCGGTTTTAACTTGGGCTTTTTGCACTTTACTCCTGGTAAAGCCCTGGACAGCATATCCCATAAACAAATGCCAGTCATTGGAGATGCACAACCACATCAGCACCACGCTGCAACAAATCAATAGGCTTGTTCTGAACAGGCTCACTTTTGGAAATTTTTCTTCCCGGAATGATTTACAGTGGTGTCTGTTCAAATTAGTTTGAACAGGGAAGTTGACTTGGAAGAGTTCTTAGACTCTGTGAAAAGAATTGATCACTGCCTTTGAAGTGCCCAAGGTGAAGTGTTGATTGGTATGAGGAAGAGCAGGATGTGGTGGGTAACTCACAAAAGGCCCATATTAACTTGTCTGCCTATAGTGAAGTCTACAATAATAACTATCTTCCATAAAGACCTTTCTGATTCACCAAGACACATGACGTACCTTCCTGCTTTCCTATTTTTGCTCAAGCTGAATTAAAATACCAGTGTCTGAGCACGTGCAAAGAGTTATTCATGTTTTCTTACTTTTAGTAACTTGATATCAGTAACTGCCTCACCTAAAAGGCGATGGACTCTGCTTCAGGGAGGATGTGTGCCCATTGCAGGGAGAGGAAAATATGTTAGAATCAATTACTGATTTTGATAACAATATGTAAAAAAAAAAAAAAATTAATCGTAAAATTTCCTCAAAAGTGTTGAGTATTGAAAGTTATTCTCCAGCTTTCATTTGTATGGAGAATTGGGCTTATACTAATGAAACAGGTTTCGACTTTTTCATTATATGAACACATTTTAAACTCAGGAAGTTACATGGACTTCTAGCACAGTGCTTATACTGATTTATTTTGAATGCTGACGTGATTTATGCTGAATACATTTCTCAGCATTTACCTACAACTTTTTATGACATTTCATAATGTCTAGCCATAAAAAAGATAGGATTTTCATGTCCTTTGATACATCAAACAATCTATATTTCATAGTTCTGCTATGTGATTTGGTAATGTATTTTGAGTTTACAGTCATGTTCTTGTGAATTTTGTAATTAAGTCTTAATTCTCTAATATAATGTATTTGAGAGAGGAATATGGTTTAAATTGAATAATCATAATTGACTTCTAAAATTTCTCCTTAATAGCAGTTCCCTCTTTGCCACTTCTGACATTAGACTGCACTACGTGCTTCTGCTGGCTGATGTTTTGGCACTAGGAAGGACTTTTCTTATTATCAGATTGGCTGGTCTTTGGCAAATGCCTGTGAGCAGCCCAGAGCTTGGCTGGCTTATAAAATCTCTGCTATCATAAACTGCCAGGTGCTTTAGAAAATCACTTTTACATTATTAAATCATCATGCCTGACTCTCTGTTAAGAAATACAGGCATGTTACAGGGAAGATCTTTTTCTGAGGCAGCTGGAGAACAGTTAGTGCGTGGTCAGGTGAAAAATTAATTTTTTCCACATCCTTTTCAGTTGAGGTTAAAAAAAAAGAAAAAGATTCCACTGGATGGCAGATTGTCAGGGATCTATGCAGGTATATTTAGATAAAGTAGTAACCTTAGTGCAAGATGTTGCTGTGTCTTTACTGACAGAGCAGAAGAATCAAGTTAGAAAATAATATCTGATGATGATTTATACTGTCTAAAGTTAATCTGTTGCTTTGCAAAACAAAAGCAATAACATAAATTTTGACTTAGAGAAGTCTGTCTGACTGTCTTCCGTCTGTTCTTCCCATCCTGACGCTGTGATAGAGCTGCTCTTCTGGTGTTTTTGAAGTACAGGAAGCAATTTTATCAGTGCTTTCCATAACTGCAGAGTTTTTCTCTGATGGATGCTGAAGTCCATGAATATTTTCAAGCATTTCTGTCAACAGGAGATATGGTTTATGTCAACTCAAAGAACAAACATAAGGCACACAATATGTTGCTGAGAGTCTCAAGCTGTGTAAATCACGTATCAAGCTGTAAAAATCAGCATTTTAAAAAACTGGTTCATGAAAGTGAAATACAATTTAAAGTTCAATAATAAGTAAAAAGATAAAGAAGTCTTCATTAATAATAATCTAAATTCATTTTTCCTTAAATTAATACCACACTGACACTAATTCTATGTCATTGGATTTGAAATGTATTCAAATGTTAGCTACCGTTTTGACTCTGTAACAGTGATCCCTCTGAGTAAATATGGATTTATAAAAGAAGTGATTAAAAAGTATCTTACAGGTCTTGAAGTGTATTTGGACTTCACTCATTTCAGAGACAAGATGACTATAAATATTTTCCCATGGATTTAAATTCAAATTTTTTTATTGCTCTCATTTTCAATATTCAATTCCTTTTCATTTTTTTTTATTTTTACAAGGTTACAATACTGTTTTGCAGAAATTGCCATTATCTCTGTCTTACAGCTTTGCTTGTGACACAGCTCTTTGTAGCACCTCTGTACTCTCTTTTGTGTCTCTCTTGTCATCCATCATTTTATTGGCTATTGAAAATATAGATTTTATCACGTGACTCCAACCTTCGTTTAAAGGCTTTGTGTTATGGTTATTGTTATTACTACTATGGAAAGCTGGCAACCAATTGTGTGCTCTCATATTGTTTTGTGGACTGTAGATTGCAGAACAGTTTGGATGGAGGAGACCTTTAAAGGTCACCTGCTGTAATTCCCCTGGGACAAGCAGGGACATCTGCAACCAGGTCATGTTTCTGGCATCTCTGTTTTGCCAGACCTGGAATGCTTCTAGGAAAGGAGCATCAGCCACCTCTCTGGGCAACCTGTTCAGTGCCTCACCAACCTCACTGTAAAAAATTTCTTCCTTATATCTAGCTTGAATCTACCCTTTTTAAATTAAAAACCTTTACCCCTTGTTCTGTTGCAAGATGTTTTCTTTATTTTCTTGCAATTGTTTCCATTCTTTCTACCTTTGTAGTCACCAATATTTTAAGAAATCCAACTTTGAATAACTCTGAACTCACAGTCTTTAGTAACTAAAACATCAGGCCTAGCCTGTGCTTTTCTGCTTACCGTATTTACTTCTTAAACACTGAAAGTATTGCAAAAGGAGATCTTGGACTGAGACTTCAAAAATTTTCTTTAAGTTTTGCTTGAACAGTTTAGAGACTGGTAAAGAATATTACCTGTGTAAAATGGCATTTCCACTACTTGATGTTCACTGCATGTTAAAAGATGAGTTTACGCACTACAAGTCAATAAATGCAGACTCTAATCACAAGTTTTGCTTGCATGGGAAAAAAAATCTGGTGCATGTAATAGAGCCTTCTCTAAAAGATATTGAAATGTGATGAACCACAACCATTTTTTGATTAAGTGAGGTTTCTTCAATTTGATACTTAAAAAGAGCTATGAATATCCTTCAGTCATACTTTCCTATCAATGCCTTCCAACTGGCTGCCAAAAGTGAGATTACCTATTTTCTAGAATATTAAAACCAAAAAAAAAAAAAAAAAATCATTTCTCAAGGGATGCAGAAAGATTATAATCTGCAGCTAGCACATATGCAAAACCCTTTTCCTTTAAGGTGTGAAATTAAGAAATAAAATCTTGCCTGTCACTGTCATATTTGGTTTATGGACTTTGCTTCTGAAAAGTCAACATCCTGGACTTGTTATTTAAATAGTCATGGCCACATACTGCCCTGGGCCGCTATATTTATGTTTTGAAATTCTTCCCTTGAATTGTTTTTCTTCACATTTTAAGATCTCTAGGACAGCATTTGCACTGTCTTCCTAACTTTGGACATTGTTTAATGTAAAAGGTACTTTTTTAGTCTAACTTATTTAGTCAAGGTTGCAGAGAGTATCCTATCTTCCTGTGTTTCTTTGTTTTAACTCATGTTTTCCATTGGATAAAGATGTACAGGCTTCTCTGCTTATTCCATCTGGTTTTGCTCAAATTCTTCCTCAAATCTGATTCCCAGAGTTTACTCAGGCTGCTGCTTTGTTCTTGCTAAGGGCTTTAACTTCACAGATTTTTATTTTTACTTTTCCCCCCAATTCTCTGTTTTTAACAGCAAACCTTTTGGAAATGTTGGCATCACCACACGAGGTGTGTGCTGTGCTTTATCTTTCTTGTGTTCTACTCTGGCCCTGGCTGTGCATCTAATCTGGATGTTTCTAATACATCCCCATCACCATGGTAACTAGATGTCAGATACTGGCTACATGGAAACATCAAGTATTTCCTCTAAAAAGCCCTGCTCTCTACACTCCTTATTCAGCAGCTGTTGCTTAGTTACTCAGCGTTGGACTTTGCCTTTTGACAAATGTGAGCCACTGAAGGTTTGTTAATAAAGTCTGTCTCAGGCACAATATTAAGAGGCTTTTTGACCTGACACACCTCTGTCAATCACGATAATTCCCCTACTTCCTTGTTGCTTCCAGGGGCAAGAAAGTGACAATAATCCTGGGTTTCTGAAAACCTTTAGGATTGAATATGCAAAAACATTTATTAAATGATTGTATGGTAAAGTAAAAACTAATTTTTGCTTAGTACAGAGCAGTGAAGATTGACATTTGACAAAGACTCGTAGATGTTTATCTAAAGATACATTTTATTCATTCTGTCTACTGTTTTAGAATATGATAATAATTTATCTGTCCTTTTACATAACACAGACCCTTTGACTTTTCTTGGATCTGCGTTGTGTGAAGAGGAGAAAAAGCAGTTTGCTCTGCTGGTTAGGTATTAGTGTGCTTGGCTAGAATATAAACTGTTTCAAAATGTTGTTTGGCTAAAAACTTGCAAGGACATTTTTACACTGTACTTTGTTTATTTAGGTGTCTTGCAGCTTTTATTTGGCACATTCCTGAAGGAGCAAGTAGTGTTTAAGAATCCATAACTGGTTTTGTAATGTATTCATCCCAAGATGCATTCGTGCATCTGCTCAGTGTTTCTAGTATGTTCTCATAGTATCTTCAGAGGTTTCAGAACCAGCTGAACATTTTCATATCCTGTATGAGTAAAATTTCCATCTTAGTCCAATTGTGCAGACAGTCTTTTCTGCAAGGAAGAAGTGCTAGACAAGGATTATGAAAGTGCTACAGTAGTAAGGGCCTGATGATTTGAGAAAATAAGGGATGATGACCTGTCATGGTAATAGATAAGTGTGCTGTCATGCTGTGTTGATGCTCCCAGGAATGTAGCAGTGGAGGTTTAGTTTATTGTAGCCCAGCATGACTGTAATGTATTTTACACGCTAAAATATTTCTCTCTAAAGGTTCTCCTGACTCCATTTGTTGTATGCAAGAGGCTTGATGTGTTGATAAACACAGGATGCCTTTAACAATTCCTGTTCAAAGCATTATTTGTTGGTCCTTACTGCGCTGGGCCATGTAGCTAAGTTGGTCTGTTTCTGTAACTCCATGTCTCTGAGTATCCATGCAATAGGAATTAGATATTTATTGTGAAATCCTTGTTTACAGATTTGCATGGTCTTGTATTTGAAATGGCTTTTGTAAAGATTTGTGAACAGGTCTGTCCTTGAGAAATTTCCATAGTGATGACTTATTTCCAAAGTTCTGCCTTGCCTTTGTCAGATATCACTTTGACAACAGCTCTGATAAAATTGTTCCTTTTGCTGTGTTGTGCATTACATACTTTGCAAAACAGTTGGCTTGATTTGGCAAAAATCATGTTTGCTTTCTTTCCCCCAATTTGTAGTGTATCCTACTGGCTTCCTGTATTGTTTGTCATGACACTTTTCCTGCCCTGCCACTTAGAGGTTTAAATTTCCTGGCTGCTGAAAGTCACTGTTCCAGCAGCCTGTGCAGAAATTTATTCTTTCCACGTGTCAGAACTGGATCCTTTTTTGCAGTATTCATAGCTAATTTTGCTTCTGTGATGAA
The DNA here is from genome assembly GCA_035583235.1 of Hafferia zeledoni. NCBI lineage: Eukaryota > Metazoa > Chordata > Aves > Passeriformes > Thamnophilidae > Hafferia > Hafferia zeledoni. The sequence goes on along the minus strand of JAWWEV010000024.1, from coordinate 13,670,904 downwards.
AATGCAGTAGATATAAGATGTCTGTTCAGTTTGCTCAATTCCTGTGTTCTGTTTTCTCTTTTCCATTTGGAGAACTGTTTCCAGCAGTGGTTTTTTATGTTGTTTCCCTTGTCTCTCAGTCAGGCCCCAGCAGCCCAGAGCTCAGTGGTGTGGTATTTTCTTACCAACATTTCAGGTTTCACAGTATTCAACTTGTATCTTGAAAAGGTGTGGAAATGAGTATGTTTTACTGAAAACACAGAAATATCCTGGTATCTGCAGTCACACTAAATTATGAAGCATTATCTGTCAGGATTACTGGCTTTTGACTTTAGCTCTCCTCAGCTCAAGGCAGTTGCTGGATAGGCAATGCCATTTCTTTAGACTGTGTCAGAGATAGGTCTGACTGCCTCATAAGCCTGGCTCCTTGGACAACAGCTCTGTTAAAGCAACAACTTTCTGGGTCTTCCTGGAATTCCTTTGACTTTTGCTCTAAGTTCCTCCTTCAATTAAAAAAAAAAAAAGGGTAATGTTCTATGTTCATAGCTGGTACCTAAATGCTGTTTTCAGAGCTCTGCTCTAACTTACAGCTCAGTCCACACACTGTTTGCTTTTAGCTGTTACATCTAGTAAGTTGAGAGGTCCAGCCAGGTCAGTGGCTGACTGGGTAACCTCAAAGGTCCCTGATTTGCTGTGGGACATCTTTTCTAACTCATTAGATAGCAAGCTGTTAGCAGAGACAGAAATGTATTTCTGTCCCAGAATGGTGTTAGTGAAGAGTTTGCAGCTGTAATTCTGGATTTCAAAGTTGAATCTCAGGCCATTTGGTTATCCAAAAGAATAAATTTTTAATTCCCCCTACCCCCCCACCTCTCCCTCCCAAACCAAAACCCCAAACACACCATAAACCAACCTAAAGTAACACCCAAAGGCACTCATGAAACTCAGCAAAAAAATAAATGCATCTGTCTGTACTTCAACTCTTCTGCTGCCACTTCAGAGGAGAAGGGGAAAGTTCTAAGGGCAATATTGGAACATGAGGGCACTAAGTGCCTTACTACTGTGCCTTTTACAGTCATGTGCTTGAAGCCTTTATCATCCCATATCTTATAAGGAGGGAATATGGTTCTGACACTGGTGAATGGTTCCCAGCACATGAAGCAGAATGGACAAACACCTTATTTTTTTGTCTACAGATGGCCAGATGCTTTGATCTGTGAGATGATGCATCCACGTAACCCAGTGGAGTCAGAGGGAGGAGAAGAGAGAGAAAAAAGTGAAGGCAGTTGCCAAAACTGGCATTTAGCCCCAGCTCTTGAATGTGCTGGACCACCCTGAAAACCATTCATATTAGTGTTGAGTAGTGTAATTATTAGATTGTTGGTTTATGTCTCAGCAAAATATGTGATTTTGTTATTCTTTAAAATATGACCAGACTAAATATGTTGTCAGTGTCATAAAAACTAAGCTAATATTGTTGCTATCCCTGAGCCAGAAGAGTGCTGGATTTTGCATTCCCTTTCCAGGGCCTGGCCCCTTAGGCTGTGCTTGCACTGCTTTATTGTGTGACAGAACTGCTGTGCAACGTTAAGGGCTGCCCTCGAGGCTGTCAGATATTACAAGAAGGAACACCATTCTTAATACCAGCATCTTTGACAGCTTTCCAGGAGAAAATAATGATTATATCACAGAAGGAAAATAACAGGGGGAAAAAAAACTAAGGAACATTAGTAACCTCTTTTCTTGGTATTAAAGCAAGAAAGAGAAGTATTCTGCACTTTCTTCATAGTCACTGAATTCTTCAGTGGTCTTCCTTATTTTCTGTAAAACTTGCTGGAATAATTAGAATGCAAAATGAGTTGTGTATATATTAGTTTCGTTCCACAGACTTTTTATAGTCTAGATATTTTTATGGATTTTCTGACTGAAAAAAAAAATCATTATCCTTGGCATGCTGTTGCACATCTTTCAGACTGTGCAGCACAGTTGCCTTTGTTGAAACTTCAGACCTCTTTCCTCAGGTCATCAGGATTTATGACAGCAACTTAATTGCTACATGTATTTGTGCTGTTCTTGGGCAATTGTGTTTCAGTTCCATGTCACTGTACCTGTTTGCCTGGGGGGTGGTTTTACTTTAAATATCAGTAAAAACAAGTAACATCTATACAAACAATGGTAGAGCAAAATCCCATATAATTGCAAGCCAGCTCATCTAAAAGGTAAGGGGAAGGGAATATTTTAATCATATTTTAGCTGCCAGGAAGCAAAAGCAGAAATTACATTTCAAGAACTGTGGTGAAAGCTATTTACATTTATTGTCTTTGAGCCCCACAACATCACATTAATGATTTTGCATTTGTATTAAGCTTTACCTTTTATTCTTTTTCTCCCTTCCAAATTTCTGAATATTCGCAAGCATTAAGGTACCACTATTGGCATATAACTATCTTGGGGTTGCAGATGATGTTCACCAGTAATTAAAAAACTTATGAATACTGTTTCTAAATGAAGTACTGGGGGCAATTTAAACAATTTAATGTAATTACTAAAACTGGAAATTGCCCAGAACTACAAGTTTAACATGCAGGTTATTAGATAATGTGACTATGAAATTTTAATGAGGACATATGGTCAGAAACTCAGGGTGATGCTTGTGGACAGAGATGCATTCACACAACAGCACTATCTAATGTTGCACAAGAAGCTTCAGTTTGAAATCCTTCTGCCTGGAGGTTCAGTAGCCAGTAGAGACCCTCAGTTTCCATGCAGGCTTGCTGTTTTGTACTGGAGGTACATTTTTTTCCCCACTTCTCTTTTCTTGATATTCTAAGGATTAAACTGATTATGGCCCCGTTTGGTTTTTTATAAAAATGGTTGCTTACTGAAGGGCATGTGAGGAGCTTATAGCCCTCTGGAGGCTTGAAAAATGGTTCCTTCTTTTTTCCTCTAAACAGTCTTTTCTAGCAATACTGGAAAAACAGCACAAACAAAACCCCCAACCCTCTGATCTTGCTTTTTTTCAAAGATGAATTAAACTTATCACCTGGTCTCAGTATTGTAATGCTGAGTCACTAATGGCACTGCAATTTTAGTGATTTAGATGCTTCACTAGAACTCGTGTATAGGAGCAGATTCAAAATATCAATGTTTGGAGCAGTACTGGGATGTTCAAGTGGACCAAGGAGTGGATTCTCATTTTAGTGCTTCACCTCTCAGGTAATGTCTAAATGCTGAACAATGGATTGATATTTTAAAGTGCTGAAATAGGAGCATATTTTTACAAACTGATGACACATCCCAGTCTTAACAGTTAATTTGTGATATCTTGGTCATAGTTTGTTCCTGGAGTAGCTGCACGATGGGAAACAACTGGGCCATGGATTTTGCCAGGAAGGCTAAACTGAAGTAGCACGCTTGGGCCAGGGACATGGGTTTGTTTGATATGTGTCTGGCTGGATAGATTTTAAGTGTATATTTCATGCTCTAGAGCAACAAGTAACTATACTTGACATGTTTTAAAAACAACATCTGTTTTGTCGGCCTTGCTTTTTCACATTCCATCTATATAGACCTAAATATTTAGGTGAAAGCAACATGCAAAGTTGTGTAGCTGAGACATTTCCCTTTTTCTGCTGCTTTCCTTGATGAATGTAAGGGAAGATAACAATTCACTTTTTTTCCACTCCACAAAACCCACATTCCAAGCAGTCTTCTGAAATCAGTACAGCGACATTATTTTGCAAGCTAATGGATGCTTTATTTCAAATGCTTGAACAAATGTTACTGTGTATTCATGTGTGCACGCTTTGGCAATTAAATAATGCATCTGTGATTTCAGTTCATTTTTTCCTTTCTATTCTGATGACTTCACACACAGATTGAATTGGGACCGTAGTGTATCTAAATTGTTTCTCATCGTTCAAAATTCACAGTTTGAAATTCAGTAAGTTTTTAAGACATGTTCATTGATTTCTCATTTCCCACTATTGAACCAAATCTGCAGCTTAAAAGCACACTTGGGCAGGCTGAGTTTTTATGGAGTGATAGATGGGGACGTGTTAAATAGAACAGTTTCAGCATCAAGGATTTGCTTGGTAGTTTTCTTTCTATGGGAATAAAAACTAATTGGGTAAATGTTGTGAAATGTGGGTTCAGTGTTTTCCAAATAACAATTACTGTTATTTGTCATGAAATTTTGTGTTTGTATGCATATCATAATCCAAGTGGGAAAAAAAGGTGTTTCACTTTCTTTTCCAACGAGGAAACTTTCAGATTTTCTGAGACCAATCTTGCCAAATTAAAGGTCAAGAAAAGAAAGTGTTGCCATGAGACATTCTGTGCATTTAGGGAAGGTAAATTGAGTAAATAATCTATTGTTAGATTGACTTGTTTATGTTCTTCAGAACGAGTGATACAGTAGTTCAAGATAGATGGTGGAATGAGCAATTATAACATATCTAAAAAATGATCCTGGTGTCTCTGCTCTATATTAACCATAGTTCCTATATTTAAACATGTATTTGTAACTTATTTGACCAAGGAAACTAAAAATGTTCTGCAGTAGTTTGCCATCAGTAGATTTTTGGGTATTGAATAAGCTACAGGGATTCTACTTAGGTAAAATAATTTTTCTTTGTGTGTGTGTTGTTTGTTTTCCCAGATCCAGCCATTGTAAATGGAGTTTATTGGTCAGAATCTTTAAATAAGGTGTTTGTGGATAATTTTGATCGTGACCCTTCTCTCATCTGGCAGTACTTTGGAAGTGCAAAAGGATTTTTCAGGCAATATCCAGGTAAGAAGAACAGAAGTTCTTATTTAAAATACTATAAAGAGTGCTGTGGCTGAAAATTTCTGTTGAGTATTGTCACAAATCCTGACTTCAGGATACTTGCAGATTTAGTTTTACTTTATCTAGTTTTCAGAGAGAGAGGTTTCTAATCAACATTTTCAACATTCTGAGCTTTTTCTACTGATTTGCATTTGGAGGTGAAGCCCTAATCATAACTTATGTACTCATTCCTATTCATGTAGACACGTACACTCACACGAAAAATATCTTCTCAGCAGACTGTGAAGGAGAGCAAAACGGTTAGACCCTTTATATAGTACTGAATTTAAATAATGTGCTCTATCAATGCATAGAGATAGACTTCATTATAACTTGTTCAGCTTGTAGGCTTCCACTTAACCTGACATATTTGCATTTAAGGACTTAAAGTTGTTTTAAAGTTTATTTTCACACGAGTTGTAATAAAATTACATCATTTGTAAAATTACATCACTTCTATAAAAACAGATTAAAACATGTGTTGTTGCATATTAGGTTTTCTGTTTAATCTCATACCAAATTTACCACATTATAATAAACTAAAAAGTTAAATAAACTGGTTCTCAGCTTCTGTAACTTTGGATCAGGCCCATAGTGGGAATGGTTTCTTTGACTGACATGGTTCAGCAACCCAAGTTTTTTTAAATCTTGAATTTAAGCAATTTTACTCTAAGCCTGTGTGTCTGAAAGTGACTGAGAGTTATGGCTGCTACATCTTTGTTAGTTCCAGACTACATTTCAGTTCCCAAGTTACATGATATTTCAAGGGTAGAAGAAATATTAGTCCTTGTTTTAGAAACTGCTTCTTGTTTCGTGCTGGAAAATGAACATAAAAAGCAGGAAGAATTGCCCTATCATATTTTTTTTCTTGGAAATGTTTTTGTCATATTTCTTTTGACCCACATCCAGGAGATATTTCCCCTTCACCATGATGGGAGCAAAAAATCAGGAATAAGACCTGTGAGAGGAGCTGTTGAGATCAGCCATGGGTAGGAAGTGCTCAAGGTTTGGGAGGGACTTGGCAAGCACGTGATAAATCTTGGCAGCACCAAAGGCTAAGTATGAAAATACTTTAGTGAAAATAGTGCAGTGAACAGAGTAGGCCTTAAGAGGTTTTCACCTTACAGAGGGCTTAAAAGGAGTAAGGAGAAAAATATTATTCTGCTGGTCTTATTTTATTAGTTTTATTTTTTTTCCCTGTATTTCCTATGTCTGCCTGTTAAAGTATGAAACTCCATTAACCCCTACTTGGCCCCAATACCACAGATACATTTTGAACAGTACTGTGAAAATGTAATTTAATCTTTTATTCTCTCTTTTTTAAACAGGAATTAAATGGGAGCCTGATGAGAATGGAGTCATTGCATTTGACTGCAGAAACAGAAAATGGTGGGCAAGAGATGACTACGAGTGTTTAAGAAATTTGAAAGGATAAGAAGTTCATATTTAAAAGGATTTGTTTTGTCTTGTGTCTCAGGTACATCCAGGCAGCAACTTCTCCAAAAGATGTGGTGATTTTAGTGGATGTCAGTGGCAGCATGAAAGGCCTTCGCTTGACTATTGCAAAACAAACAGTGTCATCTATTTTGGATACCCTTGGAGATGATGACTTCTTCAATATAATTGCTGTGAGTGTCTCAGGATTTCTTTATATATTTTTTCTTCCATCATTTCTTGCTGTTGTGTTTTACATCCCATGAGCCACTTCACCAATGCTGCAGACAGGTGATGGATAACATGACATCTGAACCCACTGGACAGACATGGTGTTTTTCCAGTGCAAGATTGTTTCAGACTATCCATTACTTGCAATCTGAAACTCCTTAAACAAGTTGTTTTGATTTTGAGGGTTGTAATATTTTTGTTTTGTTTTGTTTTAGTTCGGTGATCTTTCTGTATTACCTCAGTTTTTAAGTTCAGGATGTGTCCTTGTTCCCCCATGCATCCCACCCTTCCCTCAGCTACTGCAATACAGAGCAAATTGCAAAATGGTAAATATGTAAGAATTAATAGATTCACATCCAGCTTTGCTGATGCTTGTGTGGCATGACAAAATGCCAACACAGCTCCTCAGTGTTCATGTTTTCCTCAGTGGGAATCTGAAATGTAGGCATGTGTGGGTTGTACAGAGGAGCTGCTCATGCTCACCAACAGTGAGAAACCAGATAAGTAGTTCCTGTTATTTGTTTATGGTAGTTAATTTTCCATGGTACAGGTACATGTTTTAAATCTATAACAAGAGGGTAGTTTTACTACATTTAAGAGTAATGGGATTAATCATGTGGGTCCAAGTCCAGAATTGACAGCAGAGCTAAGACTTGCAGGGGAGGAGGAATTGGTGGTTTTATAAATTTTCTTTTGGTGATATTATTTTGTCAATATTTTATAGATAAATGGTTTTATCAAATGCGTAAATCCTAAAAATGTCTTTGACTTCTTGAATGAAAGGAGGATTTTGGCCTTTTTTTTTTTAGCTAAAAGGGAAGTGCCCTTTGTGTACTAAAATAAATTACTCCAGTGACACCAGTGTGAATCGAGACCACAGGGGGAATAAACTATATATGCATGAAGCACATGGGCATATACTGTATTTTTAACAGATAGCAAGCAGCTCAGAATATCTTTCATATTAATCTCCTTGCATGATGATTGCATAATTAGCAGAAACTCATGTAGTATAAAGACATAATTACATGCTGTAGCAAAAAAGGTTTACTGTCCTTCAAAAAAATTGTGATTAACTGTAATCTAAATAACTTCTGGAAGTTGAAAGAATGTTTCAACTAAGTAATTATTGAGATGCCTGACCAGCCATTTTTTGGTGTATAATCTCTGTGTTTATCAGTAGCTGTGAGAGTTACTGTAAAGACTGTAGGAATTAAAAAAAAAAAAAAAAAAAAAAAAAGGTAAAAATATATGTAGCTTGATTCCAAACTAATGATTTTGCCTAAGCAGTACAGCAGAAATATAAAAAAATCTAATTGCCATTTTTTCCAATTTAAATTTTAACTGAAAATGAACTGAGCTGTGTGTAAAACAGCATGGAGTCACAGAATTTTAACAGAAGTTATTGCCAGCTACACAAACTTCTGATCACTGCTTTAGGTGCTGAGAAAAGAAAGGAAACACCTAACTGAGCCTTTCCTCCCCGTTTCCCAGGCCGAGCTCCTGTCACACCTCATGCTGTGCCCTGGTGCAAGCAGTTTTGCTGCCCTTTCACTCCCTCCCCTCCCTGGCTGAGGTGCAGGAACACTTCAGCGGCTGCTCCCTGTGTTGGTTTCCATCAGCAGTTCTGGACTAAGCAGTATCTTGCTGTTCCTCCTCACTGCTCACCAGTCTCTGCTCTTTGCTTTTCTCTTCAGCCTAAGTCACCATGGCTGTGGTCCCTCCAGGGTGCCCCCACCCTGGTGTGGGTTGTCTGCAGTGTCCACCAGCAGACCCCTGTCACCAGGACATTTTTCCAGCTGTGTTTCCACATGTTTCCAGCCTCTAATGATTCTTTCTACGAGCTGCCTGTGCAAAGGCACCACAGACCCCCATCCTGCTGCTGCTGCTGCTGCCGCTTGGGCACCTCACAGGTTGCTCCAGCCGGAGTTGGTGCTGACTGGAGCTGGCTGTGACAGTTCATGGCCCTCTCCCACAAAGGCTTTGTCTCCAGCCCTCTCCTGCAGAGCTTGGCTAGTATGAGAAATTCTGAATATTTAGAGAAAAATGTGATTACTGTGGTAGTTACAGCATTTGTTTAAGGTAATTTTTTCTTCTGTAGTTTCTCTCCTCTCTATAACCTCTTTTAGGATGGATGTGTGTTTGTTTGTTCAAATAAGTGGAAGTAGCAGCTGAAAATTGTTTCCAGCTCAGCTGTTTAATTTCATTAGGTCATTGATGGTTTAGTGATTGTGCAAATATGAACCTGAAATTATTCGCTGCATTGAAAGACATACCACATAAATGCAGTGAGAACAAGTAAGACAGGGGTGGCAGTGAGGGGGTAAAGTGCTGTCCTGTCACCTTGGAGTTCTCTCGCAGGGGGAGTCTTTAGAGACCTGTTTTGGACAAAGTAGATAAATCATAGAATATGCTGAGTTGGAAGAGATCCATCAGGCTCTTCGAGTCCAACTCCTGGCCCTGCACAGGACACCCCAAGAATCACCCTGTGCCTGACAGTGTTGTCCAAATGCTCCTTGAAATCAGATAGGCTTGGAGCTGTGACCACTTCCCTGGGGACCCCCTTCCAGTGTGCAACCACTCTCTGGGTGAAAAACTTTTTCTTGATATCTAACCTAAACCTCCCCCTGACTCATGCTTGGCAACCTTCATGCTTTACTGTCTCACAAGGCAAAAAAGTTAACAGTGCAAAGAAACTGCAATATTAATTTTCTTGAAAATGTAACTAACTAGCAACAGAGACCTGTGCTGTGGAGAGGTGAGTGGACCTTTCAATGCGGAATGGCACACATAGGCTGGGACTGAATCATAAACTCTTTCAAATGTGTGTTAAAGACATAGTGAGGCTACACAGTGCAGCCAGAGTCACTGTGATGTACATTATCAGCAAAAATTGCTTCTGAAGCATTGCTTTGACCAAGTGCCAGAAGGGCAAATGAACTTTGTCAAGATTGAAGATGTTTCAGTGATCAAAACGTGAGACAACAAAGCCCACACAAGAGGCTTCTTGGTGTGAAAGCACTGAAAATTCCATACAGCTTTTATCTGTAGACAAATGTTTGAGTGAGATTAGATCTTAGTCTGTAATTTCGGCGTAGCCTGGTGATGTGACAGAAGTTTCATTTGAAAGGAAGATACACATATGTCCATGTAAGAAATCCCCTCTGTAAAGCAGATCTGTGCTCATACAGCAAGGCTCTGTGTCTAGAACTGGCCAGCTGTGTAGTGTGTGCAAAAATAGATCCTCTGTGCCCAGATGGTGAAGACTTTCCCTTCACACACACAGCTCAGTCTGATTGCTTGGAAAGGCCTGTCCAGATTGTTGCTCTGTGGGGACTGCTGGACATCTGGAAGTCTCAGACAAATGGCCAAGTGCCACCTCCTCTTCCCAGACCAAAATCTGAGGTGGAATAAGAGTGTTAGTAGTGTGGAAAATCTGGACAAACAATGTACTTATTAGATGAAGCAGAAGTTTTGAGCCTGAGTGACTGTGACTGTCGGAATGGCTTTATTATGAACAGTGACTAATGGAAGAAATACTTGTATGTATCTGTATATAAATATATATACATATATAAATGCATGTATAGCAAAAAGCAGAATGCAGTGCAGGTCTTTCCAGAGAATAAACATAAAAGGATGATGTTAGAATAATTTTAGCTTTTCTGGGTAAGTTGTTGCAAAATCCTTCTGAAATTGATGGACTAAATGATTGAATTGCAAAAAAATTATTGAAACATATTAATGATTTTGTGCTGCCTTAGTTAAAATTTAAGGTCAGCTCTCTGGTGCATGAATAGAGATGCCTGCAACAAGAGAAAAGGCATATTTTTTCAGTTCACATTGCAGTATAATGCCAAGTCAAGCATTCAACTAACTCTATTTTCGTAAAACAAGTACTAATTTTGCCAAATGCTGAGATTTTTAAAAATGCTTTTATAAAAATGCAAACTCCCCATTAAATTAACAAAATATTAACTGAGCCAAGACTGTTAAATTAATTTTACTGCTTCAGGCACACCATTTTAGCAAGACTGATTAGAATAGTAGTATTTGTTAATTCAAAGCACAGTAATATAGTTCCCTGGTTTAATATGTAGAATTTGCCATTTTAAATGGTTTCAGTGTAGTCTCTGTTTTGGAGTCCTGCAGAATAGACTATGGGTAAACTTACTTTTTAGCCTGCCTGAATAATCAGATTCTGTGCAGGTAATGTGTGAACAGGCTGGCAAAGGGAGTGGCAGCCAAAGGGAACCCCTGGGCTGTGCCTGTGTGCCACTTGGTAACACTGGTGGAAATACTAATTCCTTTGGTTCCTTTGCTGGATTGGCTTCACCACTGGATCTTAGCTTGGGCTGTATTGGATATCTGAGTATGGTTAATATAGTGGGAAATCTCTTGCATCTGTATTTTTGCACAACAAAATGTGAATTTAATTTATTTCTGTGGACCTTGTTACAGACAGCTTAATATGACAAAGGATGCATATGAAAAAGGCTATACTACTTTTAAAGGTGTGCTAGAACCATATATATCTATATCTATATAAAAGTTTCAGAATAAGAATAATATCTTATCATAGAATGTATGGCAGCAGCTAACTAGCTATATTGTTTCTCTTAGTTCAGATTTTTACTCACTCTTTATGCCTGTTGTGCAAAGAAATAAGTAGAATGATGAAGTAATGAGAACTAATAAAACAGATAAATATAACTAAGTAAATAAAATAATAAATATCAATGTAATCACAAGTTTGAATTGCAAGAGAGATTAAAGTAGACCAAAGTTTTAGAAGAGCTCAGAGAGGAAGGTAATGAATTTTTCCCTCCCTCCCTTAGCAAAACACAGGCTATTCCCATGTCTTGTGCAGGTATGAGCTCTCTCAGCTTTTGCTGTTGCAACTCTCACATACAAAGGTGTCACGTCAGAATATGGGGAGTGGGACTGTGCAACACCAGGAAATATAAGCAGTGTAATGCCAAGACTCTTGCAAACCCCAGTGCAGGCTTTCACTGAGGGAAGTTAACAGCACATCTCTCCTGGGAACTGCTGGTGGAGTCAGCAGCTGCTAATCAGCCTTCTGCTTCAAGATCAGGAAGCTGTTTCTCTAAATACAAAATTTTAAATATCATATTAAAACTGCAGAACTAAGTCCAAATTGCTGATGAGGTAGTGAGGGAGGGGAGGGGGGAGTGGGGAGAAATCTCTTCCCTATTTTGCACCTTATAGTTTTGGCACAGTTAAAAGGCATCACCAATATCACTGTAAAACACCGTATGACAACGGCAAAGAAATCCAATATATGCTATGAAGCACAAGTTTGGAACCTGATAGTTGTACTACAGATTTTTTCAAGTGGATATGCTAGTTTAAGAAGAAAATACTGTTTGAATGCTTTCATATGACGTATAATAATTCTACAGTTTTCACGGGGTTAGATATTTGCTCTTTTGGGAGTTTCTTTAGTAACTGAAATTATATTGTCCAATAATTTTTTCCCTCTCTTTATATTTGAGATTTAAAAAATTATTAGAAAGTGTATCCAATTAGCAAAGAGATAAAAATTAAACTAGACCATTAAAATGCACCCTTTTAGGAATTCAAACCACCAACAGCTTCTATACATTTAAATATAAATGTTTTTCTTACTCTGCTTTCATTTATATCTGTACAGTAAATATACAGCAAAGAGTACACTTTCAACTTATGCTTGTAATTCATAGAACACTGTTACATAAAATACTCCTTTGCACATGTTGGCACATGCAGTTTCTTTTGCCATACGTAACACCCTGCTTAAAATATTTTTGATAGGGATAATCTCAAGGTGAATCAAATGCCACAAATGGAAATAGTGTCACAATTTATCTGGGTTTCAGAAGGACAGCAAAAGACTTGTGAGTAGATCCTGGGTACCAGTCTGTTACAGATTTTCAGTATTTTTTTGTTTAAATAGAATGGAATATAGTCTTGACTTTGGACTTTAATAAGAGATGCTGTGGAGATTTGGCATTATTATTTTGCAGTGACTCTCAGGAGATAGATTGGAAAGCAGTCTGAAGGGAGAAACTATTGAGCAAAGTACCTCGTTTATCAGATCAATAAACTGTTATAAACTGAGATGCACATGGGTCACTCAATGACTCCAAAGTGTTCTAGAAGCCTTTGCCTTGTCTATTGCTCCAAAAGTAATACAAAATACATGTCCACATGCTTTCATATATTGAAATAACATTAATAGGAGTAAAATAATTAGGAAAGCATGCAAATTTGCTGCAGAAATTGTGTCAATATCTTTCAAGCATTTTTCCTTGTTTCTATATGGCCAGTTAGTATGTTGATGCTGTTGTAACTCATCTGTACATCCAGCAATAGTAATTTACCCTGGGTTTGTGTTTCCTTGTAGCTGAGGATTGAGTCTGGCATGGTGCCTCCACAATAACTTCATGCAGTTCAAATTAAACACTCTTGCCTGTGCGAGAGTAATGGTGTAATGATGAGTGTGGTGAGTAGTGAACAGTTACAAGGAATGGTGGTGACAGGTGTGCAGGGGGGTCAGGTTGCAAGGGTTTATGGTGTAGAGAAAGGAGTGGTGTTAAACTGAAGAGAGTAGAACAAACTCAGAGCTACAGGCAGAGACAATGAGAGCTTGCAGTGACACAGCCCTGACTAAGCAGTGTCTGTGACAAGTCATTCATTGCATGGTGTTTTTTTCTCCTCCCACTGAGGTGGTAGAAGAAGGGAGTAAATACATTTATTAATCTAAGGAAATAGATTCTAGTGAAATATAATCTAATGAATTATTTGCCTGATTATTTTTGACTTGACCTAATGCATTGGGTTTTTTTGTTTACTATGGATGTTCTGATTCAGTGCCTTATGAAAAGGTGAAATTTCTTGAAGCCTGGATTCAAAGCCTTACAGTTCGATTGGTGACAATTTATAAAGTAGATTAAATTAATGGGAGGAGGAATTAAGCTAAGGCCCTATCTAGGCAAGTCTGTGTAGACTCCTGAAGGTACTGCTTTATTAATTTGACCTGTGTTGAAAGGATTAAAAGATTTAAACAATCAAGTCCAAATTTCAGTCAGGCATCCATGAGTCTGCAAGATCTACTGACTGCAGATGAGACTTCACTTTACTAATGCTTAAGCTGCTTCAGAAAGTAGGACTGAACTACTTAATTTACTTAGACCTTGCAAGGTAAGCACATTGTTCCTTCAAGATCTGCCACATCTTCATGACTTAGTATATAATAAACCATTCTGCTTGACTGAAATTCTGACAATTGTCAAATGTTTCCAGGATTGATTCAAGTTTACAGATTTTCTTTGGTGTAGTTGTTCCAGTACTACATTTCCAAAGGGATAGTCAGTGCTACAAATATTTTTTCAGGCCTTTTGTTATATGTAGCAAAAAAATTGGAGTTTTGATTGTACTGTATCAAACATGACCTCTTAATACTATCCATATTTCAACCCAAAGGATGTTTTTTCCAGCTAGTACTCTTAACTCCACCTGAGTGTTGGTATCCATTCAACTAAATGTTTCTTTGAAGTATAAAGCTCTGAAAAATTAAGGATCATGTAAATACCACATCCAGTTTTTAGAAATGAACAAAATTCTTTTGTTCCTGCTTTCTGTGCATGTTTCACTGTAGTTCTAAATCATTGAATTGAGTTGTATCTTCCAAGCTTTTAATTAAATTTTTCATCCCACTTTGTGTTTCTCTCTATAGTATAATGAAGAACTGCACTATGTAGAGCCATGTCTGAATGGAACATTAGTTCAAGCAGACAGAGCCAACAAAGAGGTAAGGAATGAAAGTAACACAGTGGAGAGATAGGATGTGGGGTGTAACAATGTGCAATAATGATCTTTTCCCAGTACACTGCATCCATTATTAGAATTCATTAATTATTCTCCTCGTACCATTTCATAGTAGTGTTATGTGACTCAGTAGGAAGAAAAAGAAATAAGCTCCTAGTCAATTTGGTTGAATAAACTTAATGGAAAATTACAGAAATCAGTGAAAATATACTGTTAATAAAGTTTGGTAATTATTTTAAGTGAAATATTTCAGCTTCTTTAAATTGAACTACCATTCTGTTACCAAAAATTACTGCGGAAGAAATTGCATCCTTAAATCAAACTAACACTAAAGTTGAAACGCAATCTCAAAACAAGTGAAAACAAATGTAATTGTATACAAATAAGAGAATTTAGTATTCCAAGAAGGTCTGCCAATGTAACAATGCACTCAGTCCAGAACTTTCAGGGAAAATGTTCCAATCAGTTACATCCTGATGGAATTTTTCAGGAAAAAAAAATTACAAAAATTTCAGTAAAAATTTTATTTGAAGAGAGATCAGAGTATGAATCAGCAGCTTGTTTATTGCTTCCCATCCAAGTGCAATTGCTCTGTGCAGGCATTACTCTCAGACACTTCTTAAGAGGGTGAGATTGTTTATATCATGTAAAATTATGAAATAAGATAGTTGAAAAGTTCTGTGATTCTTGTAGAGGGTGAGGCTTGTTAAAATAAGTGACCTGTGTGTAGAAATTCTTCTTTGCTAAGGCTTCCTCTCTTTCTTAAAGGCATTTGTCTACTTACACTGGGTCTTGCTTATGGCTGGAGAGGGCAGCAGTCATGCTTCTTTCTTTAAATAGTTGTCTATTTTTATTAAAGGCAAACCAGAAGAGTTTCAGCTAAGCACTAAATTGTGCTTAACATCCAGTGTGGTTGCTCTTTTTTGCTGAAGTCATCAATGAGATGTTACAGAAAGCAGAAACAGCTCTGAAAACACACTGAGCTGTGTCAATGCTGGCTCTTCTGTATACCAAGGCAAAATGGTTCTAATCTTCTTATGTTGCTCTTTGGTCCATTGTATTATTCACAAGAGTTCTTTGCATTTTACCTGCATATGCACCTACATTCCACAGAAATTATTCTTCATGGGTTACTTTCTTGATATACTTGATGTTTTCCTTTGTAGTTATCTAAATATCATTTGGTTACTATGTGGAGTGACAAAAATTATTTATAATAATTTGGTTTTGAAGTCTTTTGTGAACTGTGATGAAGTTTTCTAAATGAGCACTTTACTGTGGGTGCATCTAATGAGCCATATGAATTCTGTGCAAGTTCTAGACACAAACCTAAAGATTCAAACATATTGTCCAGATGTCCTGTCTGGAATTAATCCCACTGTTAACCTTTCCATCACTCTGCAACTGATCAAAAATGCAGATTGCCACACACTCATATGTTACTTAATGTCAGATTCATTTTAATTTAATTGATCAAAAAGTTTTTATGTCACCCCGAAGATGCTCAGATTTTATGAGCAGGGCTCAATTGTTCAAAAGAACTAAATACAATTTCATATTTTCCTATTCAGAATAAGCTTTGATATGTCTTGTTAGCTAAATTATTTTATTTACTGAACAGCTTTGTGCTTTATTTTGCCTTTAAATTGAATAATATATCCAAGATTTTAGGCAATAATTAAATATGATTTTTTTCCCCCTAGTTATTCATATCAGTGAGGTAATTAATGTACTTTCCCTGAAAGTCCAGAACTAGAGAATAAACTTGAGATAGGTAGTGTGTTATAGCTCTGTGTATTTGTATATACCATGACTTCGTCAATCTTCATTTCTTTCTTAACTTATGTGAGCTTATATGTTCTTATATTTTTCTAGTTAATGTAATGAAGTTAAAAATTTACTTTCCTAAACACTAGAAGGTACAAAAGTGCCATTGTTTTGAGTACAGCTCACAGTATAAAGTAAAGATTGTACAAGGAGATGGACAACCACTTAATCCTAAATGAGTAATTCAGTTATGCTACTGAATTCAGGTACAAACAACTCTGTGAAACATCTGATACTGCTGTAAGATGTGATACTGAGTGATTTGCATATACTGACACAGCAAATTTACCTGGGGGCCTCATCAAAAACTCACTAAATTAACTGGAAAAGTTTCTCTGGAATTCATCATTTTCTGGTCAGGCACACAGAAAAAAGATGTCTTAAAATGTTCATATGCACATTCCAAAGCTGCTCAAGAGCTATCAGAGTATTTACCTGTGTTTTGGAACTCACTGTAAGTATTCAGTCATTTGAGTTGCTACTTTCATTTCTGTGAGTCTGACAGTATACCAGACTTCTCCTGTATTTTTTTTTCTGTGTCATTACCA
The DNA here is from genome assembly GCA_035583235.1 of Hafferia zeledoni. Lineage (NCBI taxonomy): Eukaryota > Metazoa > Chordata > Aves > Passeriformes > Thamnophilidae > Hafferia > Hafferia zeledoni. Next base: position 13,654,227 of record JAWWEV010000024.1, on the reverse strand, counting down.
CATGACCCTTGTAATATCTGAAAAAAGTAGATGAAATTACTCTTTCTCTACTAGTCTTACAAGGTAAATACTCCTTTGCATGTTCCCTGGTAATAACTCTTTCTTTTGTTTGCTAAGTGGTAAAACAAACATTAAAAATATAATGGCATACACTGTCTTATGTAGTTTTTCCAAACAGTCCTTATGAAAATGTAATCATGTTTCTGTATTGGAAAACTAGAGCAGGTGATTTAGAGGTGATGTTTTGATACAGTCTATTGTTTCAGTTTACATATTGTCTACACATGCCTGATTTTTTTTGTAATTCCAACTTAGATCTGAAGATGTAACCATATATTCATCCCAGAACTTTCTGTCCTTTATGTTTATGTCAAATAGTCCCCTCAATTGAATGAATACAAGGGTGACATGTCTGTTACTACCAATATAATCTCTTAACACCAAAACAAATACAACCATTTTAAAAAAGAACATTTTTTCTTTAGCTGGCAAAAATATGATGCTCTCAGGCACCTGATGTGACTCTTGGGGATGGTCCTGTGCAGGGCTAAGCTGTGGGCTCAGTGAGCCTTGTGGGTCCCTTCCAACTCAGCATAATTCTGTGGTTCTGTGAAATATCTATTCCCATATGATGATGACTTCAAATAGAAAAAACTAAAAATTGCAGTAATGGTATTTCATACTGCAATAGTTTTTCTTTGTGTGTAAAGAGGAGATGTGTCCCACTGATGATGATTGCAGGGATTGAATTTTTAACAGTTCACTCTACCACTCTTTTGTGTAGCTGTACATACTTCTGAGCTTACTTAGACAGGTATTACTTAATGCAGCATTGTTGCTGGAAACATGCATAGAACCAGTTTTACCAAACTATTAGTTTATGCTGAGTAACCTTTTTTTTTTCTTTTCTTTAAACCATAATACGAGTGCCAATATAAAAAGTTCCCATTATATGACCCTTGACAAAACAATCCCCCCCAACATGCACAGATGCATACCCCAGTTCTTGCTAACTGCATCTTGCTAAGTTCATCTGACATCACTTGTAGCAAATAGAGACAGTTTTTAGAAGCAGAGATAAGAAATTGCTTTGAGATGTTTGACTGGAGCTTTTATTCTCATGAGGAAAGCAGCTGTTTCAATAACTCCAAATAGAAATTGCTTTCACAGGATCAGTACCCTGGTCTACATTTGTCTTGAAAGTATTTATTGAAGAACTACTTCGCTGTCTTTCTGCAGGGCTCAGATATTTTCAAGTGAAATCATTCTACTCTGAGGATGTCACTGTAACTTGCTGAATGTCTTTGTTTGAATCAAGTTTAGTATCTAAACTTTTACAAAACAAACAGATCTAGAAGATTAGCTGTCCTTATCACTTGCACCTGGTTTGTAGCGAGCGAAAGGGCAAACCTGCTTCTCAGCAGAATAAATGGGGTTGATTTGCACTACGGTGGGACCGAGCATGGGGACAGCCCAGCGCTCTGTTTTGGGGAGAGCCGCGTGCGGTGTTCGCTGTGCCGAGAGCGCCCCGAGCCTCGCGCAGCCCCAGCCCGGCCCGAGCTCAGGCGGAGCGACCCCCGTGTGTGCCTCGGGCAGCGCGGTATGGCCAGAGCTGCTCTGTTCAGGCACAGCCTGTCTAGGTAAGACGAAACCTGGGAGCATCTTCAGGGAATGGAGCATGAGGATTTTTTGGTAGGCTACAGGAAGCAGCTTCAGTCTCGGGGCTTACAGCAGTGCCGGAGATGAGCGTTTCTCGGTGCTGTTGGTGCTGAATATTCAGTGGGATTACGGGGAGCAAATGAACATGTTCTTTCACATCCAGGGATGGGTTGCAGAAATTCTTATCCATAATGTGCAGGGAATGTGTCAGGCTTCCAAAGAGCTAGACTTCCAGAAAATCCAATTAGTCTTAAAAAAAAAAAGCAATTGGGTTTCTGGTTTACACATTTTCTCAGTGAAACACTGTCACTCTTGCTCCCCTCCTTTTGGAATGGAAACAGTATTGTAATCACAGTGTTAATTGCATTAATAAATATCTATCATGTTTATTACAGTAGATGTTTAAGGGACATCATATAAATTTAATATAGTGAAGCGTTTTAACATATTCATGTAATTTTGTTATGGAGAGAGAATGACAGTTGGAGAAAACAGGTTTTCAACCCGGAATCTTCAGCACTGTTGATCAAAGAACATGGTTTTCTTCAAGAAAGTGTGAGGCTACATTGAAATAAGTGAGAGTTCTAAGCATCTAAATCTGCTCCCTACCACCTTAAGGAAGAGCAAACTAATGCAGTCTTGAGTTGTAAACCTTCATTTAACTCTGTATTTTTTACTTCTAACAACAACCTACAAGGAAAACAAGCTAGTACAATTAGTGTAATATTTAGAAGTTTGGTTCTGTAAGTTCTCATTGCCTGTGGTTTTCGGACCAGTGAGGATCTAATTGCACATGGAATTTCTGTCAGATACAACCTCAGAAAGCATCCTCTTTTTCAGAAACCTTATTGAGTGAAGTTTGCTTTATGTATTTATAAAAGATAAACTTCAACTCGCAACTTCAAGTGTGAAAGTGATGTGAGTGATGGTAATACACGTGCTGCCAGTTTTACTAAGATACAAAGTAGGCATTCCAGTACTAGGTTTCTTCCAAGATAAAATGTTTCTACTTTCATTTTACAATAGGAGAATATAGTCATTTGTTTTAAGAATAATTACAATGTCAGGTGATATAGCAGGTGTCACAGTTTCTCCACTTATTTCCAAAATTCTTTACAGCTCACCAGTTGTCATAAGTTACTGTGTTGGCACGTACCTGCCATGAAGGTTCAGTTTAGATATGTGGATACTCTAAGCTGTCCCTAATTTGCAGAACTTGCTTAAAGTTTCATTTATCACAAAAATTAAATCTGTAATTACATTGGGTAGCATAACTGAGGTTGAAATGGATCTGTGGTGATATAAAATATGTAAGGTATATTCATATTTTACCAGACTATTTTATAATTTGGCATCAGCGTTAAACAGCTGCTGCCTTGAAGTATATCAATTTGCTATACACAAATTTAAAAAAGAGTGGGAAATAGTTCAGACACAATTCTGTCACCGTCTGCACTTTCTCCACAAATTACAAACATGTGGAACTGCCTATTTTAATACTAGTTTTCTTGGGCCAAGAGGTTTTCATCTTTGAGAAACTCCATGTTACAATTTACCTACCCCAAAGGAATCGGATGACAATCTGATTTAATGTAACTCCAGATTTAAAGTAACAATATTACAATATACATTTCTCTTTTATATGTTTTTTTAATGTTCTATATATGAGTTGAGGACATTTCTCTGTAAACGTTTCCAGATGAAATATATCATCTTCTAGATGCACAGATAGGCACGGTAACTCCAAACTAAATCAAGAACTTACCCCAGCGTAAATGTGAATGACAAAAATAGACAGATATAGCGTAGAACTTCCAAAAAGCTTTTATTTTTTTATGCACTTACCAGAAATTAAATAACCAGAAGACTGATTCAGCAATGAAGCTGAGTGAAATTGCCAGTAAGAGGTTGGTAAATACAAATTTTGCATATTGAATTTTATTGAAGCAAATTACTTTTGCATATTTATCTGTGTCTGTCAGATTTCAAGAAAAGGTTGTCAACAGCATTGCTTAGCTGTTAAAAAACCCAAAACAGTAAAGTCTCACTGATCTACACTTTTTTTAAAACTGTCTAGCCATTGTAGACCTCCCAAACTTTGTTAGCCCCAAACCACTGAAATTAGGTCTGAAGGTTTTTGTTGCAGCAACTAATTGAGAAGAATTTGGTTTTAGTCTGAGTAAATTGAATCTTGAATTTTTTGCTTAGCATCATTTTTATGGTTGCTTTTCTGAAAAAAAAAAAAAAATCCTCTTTTCCAAAACACCCACATGCTAGGAAACAGACGTGGTTGGATGATGGTCATCAGGAAGCCAACCTGGAATTGCCCTGACAATGGATTTTAAATAGGATGATACTTAAATGCATTTTACAGATATGATGCTTATCTGTGGGTAAACTTGCCTATGCCACACAGGTGGATTTGTATCTTCCTTCTCTTCAGCTCATGTTTTTCAGCCATTTCTAGATTGTCATCTATGCTTCCACAGCTGAACGTGGCTGTGCTTCCTCTCTGCAATGAGACACAACTTCTGCTGAGCTCTGACCCTATAATTTTGTAATCAGACACCAGTGTCTGATTGTCATAATTGTGTGCCTAATTTGCATTCAGAATCACCAAGATTATGCATGTGAATTAGTTATATGAGTCCACAATTAGATATTGCACATTCTGGTATTTGCACATGGAAATTCAGCATACAGTTGCCCGGGAATGTTTGTGCACAGCTGGACAGATACCCGAGTCAGACCCTTGAGAAGTTCAGCTACGAGTCTATAAGGGCTCCAATAGGATAAAGAGAAACTGAGATGAACCAACATTGTTTCTTGTTCAGTTTGGCAATAAAAAGAACTCTTCAAGATGTAAAGTTTAAAATACACTTTTTAACTCCTTAAGAGCAGGATTATTTTAATACTTCTACACTAGTAATTAGTTGGTTTTGATGTTGTTGTCTATGATAATGCCTTAAGATCTGGATCAATAAATAAAAATATTTCTCTTACTAACCTATTGTAACTTTTTTAATCCAGTTGGGAATACTTAAATAGCACTTCCCAAGAGCATTGCCTCTCCCGCTATTTCCCACCACATCCTCATTTTCTTCTTACAAATTAATAATTATATCTTAAAATGCATTTTAAGTAGTAATTGCTGGTACTATGAAGACACTGACTAGTATTTGCTTAAATTAGCTGTGTTTAATTTGGGGAAAAGAGAGCCCTTTTGCATTGTCTCCGTATGGGTGTTCACGCTGTTCTTTCTTATTTAGATGAATAAGGCTTTGCCTTTTGGCTGTTCAAAGTGTTGAGCTGCCATGAACCACATTATTGGGTCACTGGGAAGTAACTTTTTTTTAAAAAAACAGTCTTTTTTTGTGGCTTCTGAATTGCCTAGAGGCTAGGATGTTAATTTTCCTGTTCCAGTTTACTGAAATTCAATAATGATATATGGAGTTCTCTGCCTTCCAATATACTGCTCTCATATCTTTTATTTTAATAAATAAGAAAAGAAATGTTTCCACCACAGAAAATCAGGGGAGTGAAGCACTTGTTTATTGATGTTGCATAGTGTTCCTTTATGATCACAGGGTGCATGGGACTGCTTTTAGTGATATATTGCTTTTAGTGACTTTGCTCCTTCTTATAAATCTAAGAGAATTTGTTTCTCTTTTGAACATTTTATTTTCAGAAAGTGGTGCTAACCTTGTTTGAAAAAATGTACATATTATCCAGTGGTCCTGTATTCTTGAGCGCAAAACTTGTGAAATTTGTCCAACTTCTTATCTATCCAGAGAAATTACATGTTTGAAAAAAGAAATATGAGATGACCTATTAGCTTCTTAGAACTGCTTGTTATAAACTGTTACCCATGCTCATGGCCAGCAGGGATGGCAGTGCTTCACTGATGAGCTATTTAAACTGAAAAAATTGAGGTTAAGTGTGGCTACACAATGTAATACTGAAGAGTCACAATTAGCTAACAAGTGGTTAGTGCTGTGTTCTTGTGTGCAGTAGTTTTTTATCAATCCAAGGATTATGTTGAGACTGTTAAACTGCATTTAAACTGCAATGACCTAATGAGTTAGCTCTATCAGCTTCTATGGAGAGATCATAGAAAAATAGACTCTCAAAGCTAAATCTCAGAAAAGATTATTTTTATTAAGCAGCAGATTCCAAAAACCTAGAGGGGTAATAGTTTGAACTAACATGAAAATAACTATATGGAGTGAAAAGAAGATATGGATATCACTAAATAGAAACAGAAACAGACAACAGAAACAAAAACAACCGACAGAAAAATTATCGGATTGAATAAAATGTACCTTGTAAAATGTAGCTTTGCATTTTTATTGTTCCAACACATCCTTAGTTTAGTGTTGCTTTGAGTCCAAAATGATTAACAGGGAATTACTTTGGTTTATGAATTAATGTGTTCAGTCATTTAAGCCTGAAAAGTAGGTCCAAAATATTTAGAAATAATCATCGATATCAACATGCATGTTGTGACAACATAGTGACAAATAAAACGTTTTTTGTTCATGTTTCAGCATTTCAGGGAACACCTGGACAAACTTTTTGCAAAAGGAATTGGAATGCTGGACATTGCTTTAAATGAAGCTTTCAATATGCTCAATGAAGTAAGTTTGTGCTTTTCAGATTTCCACTGGGAACACCTTCCTTGCTGTTTAGCAATTTCTCTCAGTTTTAAAATAATAAATTAGAGCTCAAAAATGTGGTGATAGGAAGATATTGTCTGTAAAACAGGAGTTCTTTATAATCTGTCCGTGGTGGAATATATAAACAAATTTATATTTTTATATGTGTTTTATATTGATGTATTTTCTGTCTATATATAGACCTATACATACATGTGTACATTAAATAAAGTTTATTTCAGCAGCTGTTCTATATGTTAAAAAACACCAGGGGAACCTGCAAATTTCACAGTTTGTTCTTTTTTGGTTTGGAAGATCTAGTGTTTCAGGAATGACATGAATTTGTATATTCATAAACACTTTGTGAATACACTGTTACTAGACGTGTGAAATTATTGTTTATGGGTTTGTCTTCTGGTGTGACAATGATTTCTTATTGCTTATATAAAAGAAGTTACTTGAACACATTTATACTTCCAAATGGTGTAAGATAGAGGGAGAAATAGAAAGCCTTGTCTAAGCAGCTGAGATATTATTTTAACTATTTGTCTGCCAAAAACATGAGGCTAATTTTCAGATAACCTCCTGTGAATAATGTCTGTAAACAGGAATACAGTCTCCAGAAGATGAACATCATGATCATGGAGATAATCTAGTGCAGGGCCTTCTTTTCCTCAGAAGTTGCATATCAGTCTTAGTGGTTATTGTGATTTAATGTAGTGTATTTCAGAGATTCTTTTTTTGCCATTTCTGGCCATTTTTGCCAGTCTATATTTTTCAGTAAAGAGCAATTTTATTAATATTTTAACTCAGCTGGTTATATAGTTTCTTGGGAATGTACATTGGGAAAAACCGAGGAAAGAAAGGAGGAAAGTGAATAGTGGGAATAAGGAATTCTGTGTTCAAAAAATCAGGTACCTTTAGAATGAATATGTGTCCTAGCTAACCTCAGTTGCATTTTAAGAATTCAGAAAAACTTGTCAGAACTCATGAATTAATAGATTATAGAATAAAGATTGAGCTATGCAAAAAAATATTTTTACGAACTTTATTATTCTCATTTATTTATCTATTTTGCTCTGGAAAGAAAAAATTCAATTGCAAATACAGGGAACAAATTCCATTTTTCCTTTTTTCTTTCTTTCCTTCCTGCCATTTCTCCCTTAAGTATAATCAGTTATTTTGGGGGAAAAAAATTAAAATCTGTTAGCCTGCTGGAAGATGAAAAATCTCATCTAAACTAAGTAGCAAACTGTCTTTTGATTGAAGGATATACCTCACAAAGGAGACCTCAAACCAAAATATTCTCCAAAAGGTTTGTGTTGACAAGTGTGCCTGCCTTTATACTGAACATTTATAGAATAATTAATGGTGCTAATGCATTTGTATTCATCTTGAAGGAAAATATTGATCAATTCCTTTCCAGGCATAAAATCCTAAAATGAGAAAAGGAGGATTTTCTTTCACCCACTTCTCATGTGTTCAGCTAGACAGTGTGGAACTAATGCCTTCCTGTGGTGCATGCCAAAAATGACAATGGGAAAAAGTGCATGGAGTAAAGAACACTCTAGGTTGTTTTAGAGGGTTTATTACGGATTAAGAATTTTGGGCACCAAATATAGTCTTAGGAATCAGAAACACAGCAGTAAATGGCAGTCATCCTCAATGCAACAGGTATGCTGTGCTAGTGTTCCAAATCTCTGTAAACCGTAAAAAACCCACATTAACGACAGTGATCAAGAGTACCTGAAGTGAGATTTGTTTTGTTTTAAAGTTTGTGAGACAGCTGAATGTGGTATAAAATCTCGTTAGATAACCTGCTAGTTTTGAGACTAAGGGCACCTGACATTGCATGTCCTGAATTGTACCCATGATGAGTGAGAGATCTGTAAGGTCATGGTGGATCATGTACCTGTATGTTCAGATCTATGCAAGGTGCTGTGTTGATTGTTATACTGGAAAAGAAAGTATAATTGGTTAAGTCCTTCTTGCATATAAACTTCCAAAAATCTGTTGCATTATGTACAGGCGTATCAGCAAAGTCTCTGGGAGTTTCTGTTAAGCTGCCTAGGCCAGAAAAAAAGCTACTAAATTTCTCCTTAAAAGAGTACAGCAAATAATTTTCTTCTTTTTTCTACATGATGTGACCTTTATGTGTCAGAAATCTGTTCTTATAAACTGCAGGTTAGCTAAGGGTGTCTTGTCTGCATTAAAGAAGAATTTGGAAAGGGGGACAGGAAGGAAAGGAAAAGAAAGAGAAAGCTTTGTGTTACACAAATGAGATTCTGGTTGGATTTTAGAGTGGTTCAGGGGTTACACTAATTGAACTCAATTAATTTTGCCCTGCAATTACCTTTCAGTATTTGCTGTGGTTGTTAGGATTTGAAGATGGTTGATATTGATGTCTTTGAAAATCATATTTAAAAATCCACTCCCAAATTCTTTCCAACCACCAGTCCATGCCATGTACATTGCACAGGCTGAGAACACAGCAGTGCTTGAGACTGTAGTGAGGCACCTACTGAGTCATGTGACAACTGCAATTATCTCTTTTGGTGACAAATGCACTCTTTGCAGTGATTACCTTTAAAAAAATCATAGCCAATTAAATAAAATTCTGTGACATTTCAAAGACTGTTAATCACAACCAAATGCTGTAAATGTCAGGAGGCACTGAAATTTTTTCTGCTAACTGATGAATCACTGAGTTAATTGTAGTTCATCATAAGGCCCTTGTCATTGTTATTATTATGGAAAACACTTTCATCACTCTTTCTATTCAATAAAATTAAAGTTTTAGACAAATATGAGAAGATATTACTCATCAAAGTATTTGAATTTAATCTCATTCTTCAAATATTCAGATAACTATGTGGAATAATGCAGATGCACACAGAGAGATGTTTTAAAATAAATGTAGGAAGGCATTCCCTCGTCATTAATTTTTCTTTTGATACTTTGTCACTTCCAAAATACATTGTCCATATGAAGAATATATCCCTTGACAAAGTAACTTCATCTTTATGAGAAAATATTGAATCTAAGATCATGAAGGAATCCTACTTTAATAATTCTAGTTCTAGTTAAGACTGGGAAAACTGTCATGACTGAAGAATTTTGTGGATAATCTGCCTTGCAAGTATCACAGATAAGAGCTTTCACCCAGCCGCTGACCAGAATATTCCTAACTCTGTAAACACACATTAGTTGCCCTTCAAACAACATATTTCTGTTATTCTTTGCTGAGGTTCCTGTTTGGTCCAAAAGAAACTGCTCTGGGGGAGAGATGCCGGTGACAGAGATGATTGTTGCATGTGGGTGTGATTGCTCAGAGACACAAATGCGAAGGCAGAAGAGGAGAGGACAGAGCACTGCTGGAACCCACCACCCACCCTTTTCTACTGCAGCCATTTCTACAAAGATGACATTTTTAGAAGTTCAGAACTTTTGTTTAGAAGAAGTGGGTTTTAGAGTTTTGGAAGAACAGTGAATATGTGTATGGGTGGGGGTAGACTGAAGAAACTTGGACAGAGCAGTTGCTATACCAAATCAGACCACAATAATATGAGTAAGTTTTGATGAATGCAGTAGCAGTCAGAGACCTGCAAGGTAATTCACCTTATAATGTGGGTCCTGCTTCTTAAATGAGACCATACTTTTTTGAGCACAATTATGCTGATAGGTGGGACAACGTAATTGTTGCTTGGCTTTCTCAGCATCAAGAGAAAGGTGATAGGATGAGGCCTTGCCTGACCTAGAATTTGATAGTTTACATGAAAACTACGTGGGACAAGAACATGTATTCAACTTTTAGCCCAGTCTATAGAGTTGTTTGTAGTATCCCAGTTTGTTGATCTTTTCACAAACATTTTTTAATATAAATTAAAAATCAAATAATTTTTCAACCTTGGGTTTTGTTTTTTAGCTAAAAGCCAGATGTAATCTGCAACCAAAACAAACAGAGACAGTGGATTTGAAATCAGAGCATCAACTCCAGAATCAAGAGATCAAAGCTCATGTTATGACTCAGTCCAACGAACTTGCTCTTTGACAGGAGAACATCCCATTTGTATAATGACAAAACTTCCTTTGCATATGCCAAAGTATTTGTTGATTGCTGTCTAAGTACCTGTACTCAAGTGTTGCTGTTCAGCAGCTTGAATTGTTTATATATATTCATTTTGAGTAATAGGAGAATCTCAAAATATATAAATATGAGCTTGGTTCTCCCAGATAAATATTTTATGAAAAATAACATATGGGATGTAGTCCTGAGTGAATATAAATGCCATATGAATAGTCATATGTCTCTCTATGAGTTGTGTATCTTCTGTGCTTTGCAGAAATATCACCAGTCCTTCATTACTTCCTTTTTAACATGTCCTTTGAAAATGACACTTAAATCAAAGCAAACCCTCTACAGATGCATCAGTACTTACTGTCTACCTAAAACAGGGGAATATAATTTTAATTTGGGGAAGTGCTGTATTTGTGTATGCTTCTTATTTTTCAATTTAGTAAGAACATGATGTCTATGATAGAATGTTTTCAGCCTGAATATTTTGCTTTGCTAATAAGGATGCCAGAGATTTGGCAAAACATGTTTCTCCAGTGTGATCCTATCTATCCTCATTTAACAGGAATGTGCTGCACCTAACGATTGTTTCCTTCTGCAGTTCAATCACACAGGACAAGGAAGCATTTGCAGCCAAGCCATAATGTTGATTACTGATGGAGCTGTGGACACCTATGACACAATATTTGCAAAATATAATTGGCCAGACAGAAAAGTAAGTATGTTCTTATCACCTTTACTGGATGGAAAACCCAAGGCTTCATATCCCAGAAGAAATGTATAACTATTGAAAAGTCAATAACGGTCTTTCTAATGATCTAAAAAGGATTTTGGATAACTGGATGTTTCACTAATGACAAATTTATGTTTATATGATACTGCTTGAGGATAGAGATGGCCTTTCACTGTAGTAATGAACTTAGGTTAATGAGATATTAAGGCACTATTTCCCTCCAGGGTACATTTTTGAACATTATATAGTCCTTCCCCATGAGACATCATTAAACATGAAAATAGCATAAAATTCTACTTTCTCCCAAAATACACATTAATAATTCATTTCTTTTGCAAGCTGAAGATATACTGTGGACATGGAACAGCTTCCTGTGACTAGAGAAAGACCAGATGTAGTACTCAGTATTTTTAATTCTTGATTTGACAGAGTGAGGGATAGAGTTAGCAATTGGGAAGATTTTATAAAATATTTATTTGATTCAATTGATCTGTATAAAGAAATTTGCCCCAAATTAAATGACCTTGTTATATAACATGTGGAAGTTTCGCTGTGGTAGAATTTTCTTGATGGGGAAGCTCCAATAGGCCTTGTATCTGTATGTGGAATAATTTCCCTCTGCACTTTATCTTCTGCTAAAGCAAGTTATTGGAACTGTTTTGGGAAGTTTTTGTAGTTTGAGTTCTCTGCCCTGTTGCATACCTGTGAAAGCAACAACCACTCCTTCAAAATGCCATTTGAGCAAGTCAGTGATGAATCTGAGTGTGCTGCATGGGAGCTCTGTATTCTGTGGGAAAAAATAGCAGTTTTAATTTGTAGCTTTTAGTCACGCTGCTCTGTTCTCTGTTCTCTTATTTACCCAAATTAAACCTCATCTCGCAGCAACTAATGAGCAAGAGAAAATGGGAAATTGGTGACTTGTTTTTTTTTACTGGTCTTCTGAAAATGTTATGCTAATTACTGTCATTTTGTGTAGTAAAAGTTATGTGCAGCTATTCTACTTATTGTTGGTTAAGAGGTCATTATCCAGAGAATGTGGAGAATGTAATCTGAAGATCTACTTTCTGTTCTGGTACCTTGCTAGTTCCTACTCTTATGTAGCTTCATTCTCAAAAAGAAGAAAATTCATATGGTTTGTGATTTCAATACTTACTTAAGGCATTAAGGCACAGATTTAGATATGAAAGAAGTTTTATCAGATGTCACCACCTGTTCATTTTCATATATTTTGGAATTTCCTTGTGTGACATCTCAATTTTCAATGGCATTGTTGCTGAAATATAATAAAATTATCTGTTTCTATTTTGTGACATGCAAGAAGTACCTCCTGGAAATGCAGTGCCCACCTATTTGCAAGTAGGAGTAGAGTGTGTGACCTTTGATCTTTGTCTTCTTGCTTTTCTTCTGCCTTTTCCCTGATATTGCTAATTGTTGCTATTTAAATGAAAATATCTCCTGCTTTTTTTTTTAATTCTGTATTTATTGTTGAAGACGGGTGATTCCTCAGGAGTAAAGCTTTTTTGATTTTTCTGATAATTAATTAAGCATCTGCCTGTTGAAATTACTGAATTATTCTGGAAACAATAACACCCTTGAATTGTAGCTTATTTTTCAGATATTTAAATATTCTAGATGTAATAATTTGTTATCAGACAGATTGTTGCATTTTTCTTCCTAAGTAAAAGAGTGTAACTCTTTAATATCATATGGCTTAAGTCTTCTATCAGCTGGCTGTGCTCATAGAAATTCCTGGCAGTTTTAAAGTCTCCATATATTTCTTAAACCCTTGTTTGTATTCACACTTATTTCTGGGAGAAACAAAATAGCTTGAACATGATTGAGAAATGATTTTAGTAGCTGCATCTTCATATCAGAAATGTTTATAAACAGCTGACAAGATTTTTTCCTTTTTCTTTTTTTGAGTAATTTCCTGATGTTTGCACATACTTTTGTCCCTATAGAAATGATCTGAGAAGTGTTAATTTCAGCCAGAGGCTTCAGTATTTACTCTTGAAACTAATCAGTCAAATCATGTAATAGTTCAGGATTTCCATGATCAAATGATGCATGAATTTCCATTAACCAATATATAAGTTTAAGCAACTTAAATTTAAACAGATTAAATAGAGCATATGAGGAATATTACTGAATCTACGTTATCTTTGGAATTTCAGTCAGTATTTTCTGGCACCTTTTTTGATCCTACCAATTTTATCTCTTTCCCAGTTTTTCATATGATTTTGTTAGCTCTGTTTTATGAAAATGTCATATTGTTCCACTGGAAAGAACACTTAAAAGTTAAAAGTCTTGTGTCCAGTCCTTCCTCTCTTATTCAGTGGGATAATATCCAATTGAAGTTGTTAAGTCCTCAAATGTTCCGTGAGAACATTTTGCTTTATCTATCAAACATTGCTGTCTCAGGAGATTCACAGAATCTCTCAGAAGTGTGTGCTGAATTTTCTTCCATGAAAAGTTAGTTCCTCTTTTATGAAGGAGAAGAGACCATGGTGAAATTCTATCAGAAGAAATCTGTAAGGAAAGAGTTCTCTGCGACGGAGTCAGCTGAGTGTTCTCAGAAACCCAGGTGTTGTGTGTCCTTCAGGTGCAAATTCACAGCTCTGTGAGAACAGCACTCGGCACAGCTGCTGCAAGAGCAGCAGGACAGGGCTCCCTTTGGGAATGTTTCTGCAGAGACCTGGCAGGAAGGACCCTACCTTGTTCAGCAGTATGTGCAATAATATACACGACTCTTATAAAAATATTTCATGTATCAATACAGTCTTCTAAAGTATATATTAGAAGATATGTAGGGGAAAAAAAATCAAATCATTTTGTCTTTTCAGCCTGAAACGTTTCAGTATGAAAAATGTAAAAGATTTCCATATGTATGCTTTAATGCATTAGGGCTTTCAATGTCTGTGTTGGATTTGTTGGTGTAGAAAGAAAGCCTTATGGAAAATGCAGTATCCTACAGATTTGCAATGTCAGTGTGCCTAAAAATTATGCATCCTGTGCACTTCACATTCGCTGCTTTTGTGTTACCCATCTTTATTCTCCCCAAAGCTGTTTTTTATAAATCACACCTTTGAACTGCTTAACCTTTTTTTACTCACATTGTTCTCTATTCATACATTGCCTTGCCATCTTCCTTATAATTTATATTTTTCCTGCATTTTGATACTGGGTGGTCATTGATGGAAAAGGTAATAGCTCTAATTGAAGTAAGTTCTTAAGTTTCTGTTTACCTCAATTACTCTGTCAGCAAAGTACCAATTCCAGATATAAATTATCTAATGTTAGATAATATTAAATGTTATTAGTTGCAACAGAAGCATCTTGTTCTGTTATAGAAAAGAAGAAATTCTTCATATAACTGTGAAAGCTTTGCCAGTTTATTGGAGACCATCTCTAAAAATGGAGAGGGAATATAAACTGTCAGGATGTAAATAGCAATATTTTCTCCCTTTTCCTAAACCATTTATATCTTTACAAAAGATAGTCTTTAAAAAAAAAAAAAAAACCCAAACATGTAAACAAGGATAAGAGCACTCCATTGCATATTATTGTAGTTGTATTCTGCCTGAGAAATGATTAAATATTATCTTTGTTCTGATAATGCATAAATTAGAATTGCGTTGCAATTATTTTTAAATGGAATAAAATGGCTTCTGCTAAATCCCCAAAGTACCTTAAATTAAGCAATTGAGGGGGTTTTTTTAGGGAAATCAGCTTGACTTTGTGTATGAGCTAGAGAATTATGACCATCAAAAGACTATTTAAAATTATCTTCTGGACTGTTTCCTTGAAAGAAGGAATGCTTTCATTTTACTGATTTTTTTATGAGTCTCTATCTCCCTCAGCAGAAAAAAACATTTCCCCATGTTTTCCTAATATCTTCTGCTACTTAAAATGTAAATCTAGTAGATGCTATTTTTATAACATACTATATTTTATTTATATGACTAAGTCTCTAAGTTTCTAATGTCTATTTATTTTTTTAATTTATAAGTTCTTACATGCAATCTTGCACCTTAAGGAGCTGATTCTCACACATTATAAATGAGTTTGTGTTATATGCATAGTTTTTCTCAATCATTAAACTTAGGTTCAGTAAGTTTCTGTAATTCATTCATGACAAGTCTATCACATGAAGTACCAAAAAGGGAACAATTAATCTGCAAAAGTAAATACATCTACACTGTCATATAAAAGCCCAGATTTTCAGCACATAGCAGAAATGATTATTTAAAAATAATGTTACCAAGCAAGTATTTGTTTACAATTGCAGCTGTGGTACAGTTGCAGTGATTTTTTTGTTTCAGATGTCCTATTTCAGGAGAAAACCTTTAAGTCTCATTTTTTTTATGTCACTTGAAAGACTCATGCTTTTGCTTTACATTATTGCTCCTATTATTATATCCAAATGCACTATTAGAAACCAAGCAAAATACTGCACTTCGATATTTTGCTAAGTACCTTATTCTAATTTAAAAAGGTGAGAAGATAAGAAGGGAGAGGCAGGCAGACAGATAGACGTGACCACAGCAAAAGGTAACCTTTCAGGTTTCCTCCCAGAAAGGAGTACCACTAATTCCTTTTCTTAAATAGCACACTCTACTTCCTCCCTATTGGAAAATTCCAGCAAGTAACTAATGGAAAATTCCAGGAAGGTTAATCTTGCAAATGTTGCTGAAATGCTATAGCACACCAGAAAATGAAATTACAATGAGATCAGAGATATTCCAAAGCATCAAGCTCTGTCATGTTCTCAGGTGAAAGTTTAAATACAGCGAGGCTGTTCTCAGTATGTTGTGATATTACAAAGGAAAATAATACAGTAAATCCTTTTGTATAAATGTATGAGGAAACACTTTAAAACCCTCTTAACTCTCCAGCAGCTTCATGAAGTCTAGTGATCCTTTTCCTTCGCTGGCTAAGATGACCCAATGCCTGCACATATTGCAGGGCTTTTTCTCTCCTCCGTTTCCCCATTGTTTTTATGTGGCTATCAAGTTCTATACTGCTGTAAAGCCTGTCTACTCATTGCTTTGGAGAAGCCCAAAAGCATTTCTTCCATAGCCAAGCTGCAGAGCAGAGTCTAAAATCACATTGAGATCAAGAGGAAATAAGTACATATTTCAGATTGGACAGTCTGCTGACATTCCTTTTTCACATGGGTTGATGCAGCACTCAGGGGGGCAAGGAAGATGTCCACTTTGGGACCTTTCAGGACTTCCAACATCCAGAAATAGATGTTCTGCTCCCTGAGCCTGAGAGCTCTTTACTTCAGGTATTGTATCACATGCAAAATCTGGAAAAGAAAGTAAAAGAATCAGAAACAGTTGAACCATATCCTTCCCTTTTGGTTTGCCTTTGAAACTGAGAAGCATTTGCTTTCGTAACTATCTGGAATAGCTATAGATAGTATATGGTAGATAGATGCAGAACCAGAAGCACTAATCCCTCACTACTTAGTTGAGTTAAATGGAAACCAAAACCCCACTGAAAATTTCCTCATTTTCTAGAAACAAATCCAGGTAGAGAATCTGGGATAAAAATGCTTCTGTATTCAGTTTCCTTGTTGGTTATTCTGCAGCCTTTCACTTTCTGGGCCAGCAACAGGGAATAGAACTTCATCTGTCCTTGTCCTATTATTCTGAGGTCTCTGAGTAGAATTAATTTTGCATGGCACAGAAATATTTTTGTTATGCTTTACAAGGCAGAGATTTAAGATGGTTTCTATCATTTCCAAGACTTCAAGTAGGCTGAATCTCAAGTATAACTGCAATAACATCTTTATTCCAACTGCTAAATGATTGTGATACAGAATGACCTAACAGCTAATGCTGCCTGTGTCTGAATGGAACTTTGGAAATTACAATATAAATAGTTCCATGACTTTTAAGTGTTTGTACCTGCTCTTACATATGCTTCATAGGAAAAAAATCACAGTCTGGCAGGTCTCTGGATCTATATACAATACTAAAAATTATAATTGAATCCAGAAGGCAGCACCTCAAAATTCGTTGCTGGTGAGAACTGGTCACTTGGTGACTTGGTTACTAGATATCTTAATTTCAACCTGCTCATTTACATTAGAGAGTTACAAAATAAATATTTATCTTTAATAGTTCTCCACTCTTTTTTTTTTTTTTTTTCAGCTAGAAATCTATGTAGTCAGTTTATTTTGTGATCAACTATCTATTGGCTTCAACTGCTGTATATGAAATGAAAGTCTGAGCTTCAAATATACGTAAAATTCCTCAAGCATTTAGGTTCTGCTATAGGACAGGAAAGAATGCTTTTCTTACCCTCCTTTAACAAAAAAAAGGTGAAAACATGGTGTGTTTTCATTTCCTTTGTTTGAAAACTCTCCTAAAGTAATCAAGGAATACAGTGAAAACAGGCTACAAGAGAATGGGTGGCTGTGCTGTGGCATTGCATTGGTGGCAAACCATCTTCTCTTCTCATTGCTGACCACAAGGTCACAAACCTTTCTGCAAATTTTTAACCAAGTCTGTGCCTTAGGAACCTGCTCATGTTGGCAACAAGGACCATTAGTGCAGCAAATTGAGTGTCTCATGTGCAACGTTGTCTGGATGTTATTAGATTGATTTTTTTTATTCTGAAAGGACTGACATAGTTCAGAAGTAAGTGTTATTACTGCTGCACAAACCATATGCTTTATTACTGGTTATCTCAAGAACAAAAGAAGGTCCAGACACTTCATAGGCCTCTCAAGCTATAACATAACTTACATTAATTACCTATCTTTTTAAGCACCCCTGTAGTATGATGAAAGATGGGGTATGAGATCAAACAGAAGGTTTTGATTTTGGAATAAAGAGAAACAACTTCTCACAAAAAAATACTGTAGTCTTACTTTCTGCCTCATCTGCATTTTCTTTTTGGAAAAAAAGTTTAAAAAAGATTTTATTATGCATCATTACTTCTCCCTTTTAAAGGGAAAATTAGGCTGGTAGGTTCCTCTTTCAGTGATTTTTTTGTTTGTTTGTTTTTTTGATCTACCATAATGGTGTCTACAAATTTGTCACTAGTATTTTTGCTTGTCTTCTTTAATATGACACACTAAGTAGTTAAGTCCTCTTTTGTAGTCTAATTTCAGTTTAATTTGCCATGAGGAAACTCTTTCTGTAGTGTTTAAAACCCAAAGATGGGGAGATGTGTTTTGTGAAGATAAGTGTAATTCAATATTATCCTCAGGGTGTATGTCCATTGCCAGAGGAAGGATTACTGCCTCTTGGTACAGAGTCCTGTGGCCGGCCAGAATCAGAGCAGGTAATGCTTCCTGAATGTTTGAAGAATTTTAGATGGAATGATAATTTATACACAATGTAAGTGCATATACAAAGTGACATTACCACTCTAATGTTTGTCATATAATCAGAAAGAGATGCAACAGTAAATTAATGATGAGTCCTACAGAATACCTTATAAGCAACAGTCAGTGAAAATGGAGAATAACTAAAATCTGAATAGATTGTCCAAAATACTCTTTGGGAACTCATTAGTGTCAGTAACACAAAAATAATTTTTTTCCTTATTAAAAAAAAGCTAATTTTTATGTAGTATGTAGACAGAGTTCCAAAATATATGATAAAATATGTGTCCATAAAATGTCCCTAGATGACTACAAGGAATCACTCTTTGCATCTGGCATGAAACTCCTTATCACTGAAATATGTGGCTGACAGCCATTATGAACAAGAGAGGCCAAAATATAATCAGTAAATATCATAATAAGGAGCTGCTATATTATGTATTCTTTTTACTAATTCAAAAAATTAATATATAAAAACACCCCCTCTCCTGATATTTTACATACTTTAAGGTCTTAATTTTTATATTTGTGAAGTTCCTATGCCAGAAGCAAGACAATTAAAGTAGGCATAGTAATTATACAAGTATGCCTATTTTGTTTTGTGGACTATGTTTATTCCTGAGACAGAGTTTTTTGCGAAGAATTATGTCATCTGCTTAAGGAAATGATGAGATCATTTATTTCTTGAAGCTCTTCAACAGCATGATAAAAACTGTATTTCAGGTTGTGTGGTTTTAACAGCAATGCTGCAATTACACTAAAAGCCAAGATTCTGTTCATAGACTGCTTGTTTTTAATTACTTCTCTTTATAGTGTATCTTAGACACAACAGACAGAAAAGAGATGTTGAAGGCTGTCAGAGCTGTTCTATTTTAGACAACTGTGCAGTCTGTAAAATATCAGGAATGGATATTGTTAATCGTTAGTGATCCACCAGCAAAAAAATTACCATAGCTGCATATATGAAACCTATTTTGTTGCATTTGAAAGTAAAGAGATAATATAGTCTTCCAATCAATTGTTCTGGATTAATAGTCATAAAAAATCATAGATAGTAAAACATTTATATTAAAGGTTATGTCAGAGGAGAGCTGTGGTAAAAAAATAAGATGGTGCAAGAGACAAAAGTAGGGTTATGCTCACTCATTTCTTCTTCCTTCACTGAGAACCTGAACTAAGCAGATCCACCACCTTGGGTGTTCAATAGGTACTTTCACTTCTGTACAGCCCAAGATACCAAGTGATAACTTTTCACTGACTTTGCAGATAGGGAAGAAGGAAAAATGTGTATGTATTTTGGAGTAAATTTTAAAAGATTTTAGGCCTGTTATAGCTTTTAGCATATCCTGCAATAAAATCTCGATTTTGTAATTATTGTTTTAATGTAAAGTTAAGCTTGAATCAAACATAGTATTGTTTAGTGAACAAGCATTAATAGCATTTAAGATTTTTTTATGACTAACAAGAAGAGCCACAGTTCCATGCAGAAAGCACAAGTAGAGGAGACAGTGCAATTGTGAGGCTTAAAGAGGGAAATGGGTTACTGTGTTTTTGCCTAACCAGTACCTCAGACTCACTGCTGGTTCTGGTGAGGTCTGGCAATTCCACAGCCTGTGAGCAACTGGCAAATACCCTGGAAAACTACAGCCCAGCACAAAACCCAACTGTTTTCAGACATTTTTGTGTGAGTTTTGAACTGTATTTTTACCTAGTTTGTATGATCCATTCTTAGCTCATTCCTGTATCAGTTTTCCTTTAATGAAATCTTCAGATAATTCTATTTCATATAACTCTCACTGAATTAAAATAAGCCATAGTGTGTTGTTTCATTGCACACAGAGACTTTAACTTGTGTTGGATATTTACATTAAGTTGAGAAGGTTGGTAAATTGCATGTTTAAATATCAAATCTCAAGAGATGTTTGGAAAGGGAATGTTACAAAGGGAGGAAGTTAAATGTTTGGTATAGTATTCTCTTGCTGGCATCCCATTACATATAGTGAATGGTATTTCTTGCTCATTTTAGTCTGAGAGGCCAAATTCTACTGGTTTGGAAGCATAACAGACGTTGTTTATGTGAAATTATTATTCATATACCCTTTTCCCAGAGTACCTCTGTTATCCTTCGTGGTGTCTGGCTGGAGAACAATTCCACCATGAATGCACATATATCAAGACAGTATGAAAGATTCATTCCATACAGGGGCTCATAGATGTCTAGTTTAGTATTCACTTCAGTGAAGCTCTTACATATGTGAATTATTACATCTCTGTAACCAAAGCAATGGATTCAGGCATACATTAGAGCTCTTTACTGAATTAAGAACTGAACAAGTTATCCAAACAATCCCATCTTTAGAACTCTGTTGTGGGTCTGCTGATTCTTTCTGAGTGGTTGAATCTTTAACTTTGTTAGTGGTTCTGCATTTTATGGAATACCCATTTAGAGCACATTGTTTGTTTATCTCACTGTATTTATACCTACTTTTTCTAAACTGGCATAACAGCATTAACTGTATTCTGAGACTTCTGCAAAATATGACAGTCTCTGTAGACTTTAACTTTTGTGTTCTGTTCCCATGTGCAGACATCTGCTGCAGAACTGATAAAAACCTATTCTTTTCGATGAGGTTCTAAATGCCATCATCCCATAATCCCCTCTACTACCCCTGCCATAAATGTCTCTGTGCAGAACTGACTGAATGAGATGGGCACATCTGAATAAATGTTCCCTTTCTGTGGGATAACATTGTGCACTGACTTCAGTTAAGATTTCAGTGCAGTCACAGAGGTTTCCCCTTACAAGTTCTTGAAAGCTTTGTGCTGGATTTTAAGACTGAGGCTGAGTTTAATCCATTGTTAGAAGGCAAAAGTCTTTATTCTGCCATCTTATGTCATTAGACATTCATATCTTGAAAACATGTAGGATTTTGAATCATCTGGGACTTGTTATTAAAGAAGGCTTTAAAAGCCATTGTAGTAGTAAAGTGTATATGCCAATGGCTGCTGTTCAGCATGTTATTATGAAAATAGGAGCAGCTACAAATGCTTGTAAAACATTTTGAAATATATGTTATATTGAGGTTTATAAAATAAAACACAGAGCCTGGACAATTCAAGACAGAAGCCATTCAGGGGTTGTTTTTGTGGAAACTTTTTTCTCTAATTGTACAGTCCAGTTTGTTGTCTCTTATCCTTCAACAGGTTCTGTAAATAATAAGCAACTTCAGGTAACATTTTTATGTTCACATCACCTATTTTAAAAATAAATAGAAACAAGTTATCCCTGTTTGAGGGAAAAACATTGCCACAAACACCCTTAGAAAGAAGACACTGTTGTCAAGAGGTGCAAAGGAAAATTTGGAAGTTGCCACGAATGAAGACAACAGATATATCTGCTAGGCAAGATCCTGGGCATTCCTTTTGCCAAGAATAAACTGGAATTGTAGAACATAGTAGTTACTACAAGAATTTTCTATCAAGTGGTTCAGTATTTCAGTCTCTGATGAACTCTGAATGATTGGATTCTTAAAAACGTCTGAGGTAGTATCGGGTAAGGTCTGTTTCTGGGATTTTTAATTGTTTTAATAATATGAGATATTAATGCAACCATGAAGAATGTTTCCTAATTATAAAAAGGAAAAGATAGAATAATACTGATCTTCCAATAAATCATTTGTATTTCACTCTAAATCTTTAGTACCAAACAAATCTGCACTGTCAATCAATAAACTGAAATATACATTCAATATAGCAGTTAGAAAGCAGTGAGCTTATTTTCAACTCCTCTCCTCATAGACTTTTTCTTCCCCAAATAACAAATTAATTCAAAAAAGGAGTAGGTGCAGCATACTGTAAACTATGAAAGACCATCTGAAAGATAACTCCTGTTATTTTCTAGATCCATCTGCCAACTAGACTTTCCAAGAGTAAAAAATCAGGCCCAAAATTACAAGGAAAAGATGTAATGTAAGGAATAGAAGAGGGTAAGGAAGTAAGGTGAAGTAAGTGAAATAGGAATAAAAAGGGGATTTCTCAGACTGTCTTACACAGATTTCTTTCCTTCTGGGATAAAATTTTCCATGGTATTGCATGGAAGGCTACCTACAGAGAGCAGTGAATTACCAAGCTTGGTAAAAGAGCGTTGCCAAACCATGGACTGGTGTTGTCACTGAACCTGGTTTGCAACAAACTGAGTGTAAAATTTGGGTGTGCAGCTGCCCTTCCCTTCCAGTGCCTTGTGCTTCCACAGACATGAAGTCATGCTCATCATACAGTGCTGGGTTATAGGTTAGTTGCAGGTTCACTTCTTCAAGATTCCAATTTGCCTCCTCTGAGATGCTGCGTTCCCCAGATTTTGCAGTACCTACATACAGTACCAGCCTGAGAATGACTGCTTCATTTGCTTTGCAGTAGGTGTGCAGTTGTTTTCAATTATTTTTGAAAATTAAGAGAAAAATTCCTTGGCAGTTTGTCTACTCTATTAACTTAATGTCCAAGAGTGAAATTAACTGGGTATACATTTATTGGGTTTGCTCTTACGGTGAAACAGAAATGGCTGAATTTTCCATGAAATGAGAGTTTTGTCTAAATACTGAAACATCTGTGGTAGGGGTGGGTGAAAACTCTAAACATTTGCTTTGGCTAAGTTTGCATCTCATTTAGGGAGTGAGTTTTCATAAAATATTCACACTATCAAGTTTTATAGGCATAAAAACTCATGGAAGATGAATTTCATCCTCTCTGCAGAAATGGCTCTGGTTAAATTATCTTTCTGTCCATCCATTTCTTGTCACTTGCAATTGAAAAGAAGTCCCTCATCAGTCACTAGTTTGTGGGAGCACCATCAGTGTAATGTTTTTGCTGTTGTACTTCTGCAATTTTGAGTAGGGGCCACAGAATGAGACTAGGAACTGTGGATAGTCTGAGATTCCCCTTTGTTTTCCAGCATAGAATTTGAGTCTGTTCCTATGTTTCTATTGTATTTGAAAGGCAAAAACACCCCACCATTCAGAAATTAATCTGAATTTTCACTGAGACCAAGTTCTTTCCCCCTCATTCTGCCACTGCCTCAGTTCCTGTGCTGTGGTGTCAGTGCTCCTTGCCTTTGTTCTGTGCCATGGTGGGAGCACAGCCAGAGCAGTATCGTGCCGCTGTGTGGCAGGGATTCAGGATGGGCTAAAAACCTCTCTTCAGAGGTTCCACTCATCAGAGGATTACAGGGTGATTTTACTACAGTGTTTCTGCCTCCCCTGGGTCTGTGTTTGGGACATTCAGTGTCCTTGCTGGGTGTACCTTGCTCTGCCAGAGAATCTGTGCTCTCTGCTGTGCTGTCCCTGGAATTCTGGCACGTGGGCAGCACACACTGCCTGAGTTTTGATCAATATAACAATACTCTGTGTTCAGCTCTCCTAGAAGAATTTCTTCAGAAATATCTCTACTTAGAAAGATCAATAGGAGTTTTCTTCTCTGTTTGTCTCCTACACAGGGGGGAATATTTGCCAAGACAAAAGATGCTGTTAGTGGCCTTGTGAAATAAGTTTTCCTTTTCTTTGCTGGAGGTAGTTTATAGCACTGTCTTGTGTGTTATTCAGTACAGTCCTGTCAAAAAGGACATAATCCTAGGGCTTTCTGCCTGACTTATCGCAGATTTCATGATGAGTAGTGTCCACAGTATTTATATAGCAAATGAAACTGTTTAGAACTTTTGAAAAAAGGATGACAGAACTTAGTCCATAATGGAAACTTAGCAGTATTGCTGACTAATTATTTTAACAAACAATGATATAATTCTAATAACTATCAATTTTTTAAAATATTTTGATTAATTTTAGCAACTAAAACCAAATTTGTGCAAAATATTCAAATGTATATACAAACAGCATGAGAAAGCTGTGAGTACAGAGGGTTTAGCACCATATCTGATCATACTGAATCTTTGGCTAAAAATTATACTGTCTGACTAAGAACATTTTGACATATGGCACCCCATTTTGAAACAAACAGTTTCATTTAGGCTGACCTAAATTCTCCCTGAAAGGCCATGTATGGAAACTAGTGATGAGCCAGACATCTGAGGATGCCTTTGTGGTACATCATGTTTGTGCAATTTCAGACAGAAAAATGCACTTGGCTCTCAATTTCTGTGCAGCAAGAGTGACAATTAATAAGCCATTACATCAATGTAATCGGTAGTTTTTTTCCCCTAACAGTGTTATAACCAATATTCAGTTGTATTCAAAGGTGAAGCTCTAAATGAATTCTTTGACTCTGCTCTGCTTGCATTTTTTTTCAGAATTTTCCAAATAAGTGTTGGTTTCGTAATAAAATCCTTACGTACCCTCCCCATGGACGTAGACATGGCTAGACTGAGGTCAGGCCATTTTTGGTCACACAGCAGCACAGATGAGAATGTGTTCTTACCTCCTGGCACTTCACAGCCCTCACAAAAGTTGCTCATGGTCTCTCTTCTCCCAGCAAAGAGATGACAGTCATTAATCACTGGCAACCAGTTAGAACATACTTCTCAGTTGACAAATACTAAACCTTTAAGGGAATTAGCATATTCTTCCCTCAATCCCTCTGTCAGACTCCTCGATTCATCTAGGGAACACTCTGATCTGTGCCATAGGAACTTTTAGATATGCTCTTCTGTGTCAGAGGCTCACTTTCCTAACTCTGAAGTTATATATTTTATATATATATATAAAATAATATTATAACTTTTAAGGCTAACTGCTTATCAGAGATGGGCAAGGCTTGTACGTGATGTAAACCACTAAGGACTATCAGGAAAAGCAGAAGAATACAGCAGAAAAATGTCCATGTTGTGTAAGAAATGACAGCTGCTTTTGCTGAGGAAGGGGGGGGAAAAAGTTGAATTGATGGTAATGCTGCCATCTCCCATGGGTTTCTAAAGTTTTTTTGGGTTTTTTTTTGTTTTGTTTTGTTTTTTTTTTGTTTTATTTCTGAGCGAGTTCTCCTGGTAGATGTCAGTGGTGGAAGGTGTCAGTGTGGTCTTGCTTGAAGTGTCTTTTTGTGGAGACAGGAGGAGGAAAATGGCAGGTGGGCTTCAGATCCTAGTGAGGTTAAGATTGCCATTCATACATGCTGTGCTCATGAATGACTAATATTGTTGGCCCTTTCTGTATAAATTCTGTGCAAGGTCTATACAGTAACTCCTCCATCTCTAGCTATACAGGTGCACAGTACTCCAGAATATCATGGGGAAGGAGAGTAGTTGACTATAATTATGGAGGAGTTTCATGGCAATTGTTTCTTCTCTGCTGCAAGGGGCACTGAAAAGCTTTAGTTCTGGAGCTAAATGTTCGCTAGTGTTCCCTCTGGGAAGCCATGACCTGAAATAGGGCTGAACTTCAGTGTAAAACTGAGTTGAAAACTAAAAAAATATTATTAGTATTTTTTCTTTCCCCTGTGAAGACAAGGATTAAGAATATTTTTTAAATTTTAGAACAAAACTATCTATTTTCATTTATAAGGTGATTTGCACTGAACTGTTGATGCTCTGTCCAAGAAATATGTATGATGCAGTGTAGCAGTGAAAAAGCATTTTGAAAAGGCTTATTTTCTATTAAATTACTACAAATAAACATAGAATTGAGTCAGAAGGAATTTTAATAACTATTTCGGAATTCAATTTTAATATGTTCTGTATTTTTATATTAACATCACTTTTTCTAGGGCATAGCTTTAAACAGATAGTAAACTGTGAAATAACATAAAGATTTGCAGAAAACAACCTAGATAATTTTCCATAATTTAGTGAGAATAGACTAATGAATGCCTGGTTTAGTTATAGTTTAGTTTGCTGCTTTTTAAGTGTTGGAACATTTAATACCCGTAAGGGACTAGTAATGTGAAGCATCCATATAGGTATGTTACAAACACTACTAATGAACTTTATTTTTTCTACTGATGTACAGATTTAGCCTTTCCAAAAGAAACTGGCTCAACAAAACATTTGTCTTTTCCTCCATTCTCCAAAGTGACTTATTAATGGCTTGTTGAGAGGCAAAAGAACCTGGTGTTCATTCCCACATTAATATTTAATCAAGTGCTAACAGCCCTGCAGTGTCTACACGATCCAGAGCTACTCACAGGAGCTGTGTCAGTACAAAGTGTACTTGCCCTCTGAGAGAGACTGGATTATGAAATTAGAAGTATAGACAAGATTACCACACCATCATAAGCAGATATCTTGTACTTTTATTTTGCTCAATTAATTTTGCTGATATTTTAATAGTAAAATGTGCTCTGTGGGTTTAATCGCCTGTGTAGCTCTGCTCAGATTGTGATATATTTCCCTCTAGGGAAGCTTTTTCCATGACATGGTTT
>JAWWEV010000024.1:13609127-13619624 GCA_035583235.1 Hafferia zeledoni | reverse complement strand
ATGATCTCGGAGGTCTTTTCCAACCCAGTGATTCTGTGATTTCACTGAGAGGGTCACAGGAGAGCCAGTCAGCAGAAGGTGAAAGGTACCCCCAGGTTGTTGGACTGACAGTCCCAGTGAGAAAACAAACTGAACTAATGGATTCAGGAATTCCTAGAGTAGATGTTGCTGAAACAGAGTTGGAAAAAAGGTGGAGTGAGGGGTTTTTTTTGTCAGTAGCAAAAACCACTGTACATTTTGGCAGAACTGCTGCCATATGTCCTACCTGTAACAGTAACAGTCTTCCTGGTTAAAAGCCACAGTGTTTATGGGAAAACTTTTGTTGGTATATAGGTAAGCC
The DNA here is from genome assembly GCA_035583235.1 of Hafferia zeledoni. Lineage (NCBI taxonomy): Eukaryota > Metazoa > Chordata > Aves > Passeriformes > Thamnophilidae > Hafferia > Hafferia zeledoni. Next base: position 13,619,284 of record JAWWEV010000024.1, on the reverse strand, counting down.
TCTTTCTAATGCAGAGATAAATACGTGTATTCCACTCAGTATTGTAACAAAGTGTTCAGGGGAAATTTTCTGAGAATCTTTGCTGTAATAGACTTCCTCCTTTAAGTATTATTTTAATTAGAAAAAAAATGGCAGCAAAAGAAAAAGAGGAGGGTGGGGCAGCATGTTTTATGTTGTGTAATAATATAACAAAATGCTTTCAGTAAAAATAACTTGATTATTACCACGTATTTTTCATGTTTGCTACTTTCTGTGTTGTTACATGTAATATTTTTTAGTGTTATGAATGAAGTACATCTGTGAAGAAACATACAGCTTGGCAACAGTGAAACAAAAAAATAAAGCCATGACATTGTATGGTGAAGATTCTTGTAGTGGAAGTGATGCTGCCTCTAACTTGATCTTGCTTGATCTCACAGTTCTTAGAGTCAAATTTGAGACCTAACTTTACCCATTCATAAACCTGGATTAATTAGGACACTTTCATTTTGAGGAGGAGTACATTTTAAAAATTAAATATGATATAAAAGTTTGAAGAAGTATAATAGCTGAAGAGCATCTTGGTCTCTTGTACAAATAATGTATAATAATTTGGGAGTCTTTTAAAGGTATAATAGATGCCCTTTAGCTTGAGTATGTTGTTACCAATGCCAGTCTGTGGTTTTGAAAAGAAAAATTGTCTGTTGGTAAGGCTGATAATATTCCTATTGACTTAAGAAAATGTTATGTGTGGCTGTTGCAGCATTAAGATGGTTTATGCTGTAAGACCTGAAAGTAAAAATAGAATTCTTATTTTTTTTGGTACCAAGAGACACATTTTCAGCTATGTTAAAAGAACTATTTGGGAATTGCGTAATGAAGTAATTAAGAGATGGTAAAGAAAAATTAGTCAAAGCTGAAAGTGTTTGTGGGAACACATGAAAGTGATGTGGGGGAGAGGCACTCACTTCATTTACTGTTGGGACTGGTTTCTGTCTTGGATGTTTTAAACTGAAAATCTGTTTCCAAATGAGGGATAATGTGGTTTAGACATCACAAAAGGATCATGTTTGCTCAGTCTTTCCTGCTAGAGCTGTTTTGGTTTTACTAAATTAATAATAAAAATGTTAATTTAATAAATTAAGAATAATTAACTGCTAGTTAATAAATTAATAATTTACTAGCTTACATTAAAAGAAAAAGAGAAGACTCATGAGGAAATGTGCACCTGGATATACTACGATGAAATGAATTATGCCTGGGAAGGGTAAGACCAGGATATATGCTCTCCAAGAAATATTTACATCATTTCTAGTAAGTGAGGAAACAGTACCAACAGGGGTGATTAGGGCACCCTCCTCAGGTTCCAGTTGTCTATCAATTAGTGCACTTTGCAAGTGAATAGCTGCCTTTCTCTGCTGTTAGTCAAGTGGAGGAGAAACATGAAATGCCAAAGAGCATTGAAGCTTTATTTGCCTCTCATCTGTGTTCTGTTCATAGGTGTTTAACTGTGCATTGTGTACTTCCATTTTGTATATCTTGATTAACTCCTGTTTACCCATATCCTTTAAAAACTAATTTAATTTTGATAAGATCCTTCGAAGCAGTACAGATCTTGCAGTAAAAAAAAAAAAAAAAAAAATTAAAATTTAGAATTAAAGCATGATCCTTTAATACTTACCCCGTAGAGTTGCACAGCTCTGTTTCTACCCTCTGAGTGGTCTTTGTCTAAGGCTGGTCTTCCAGGTGACTTCCTCAATTGCTTTTCATTCCTAATTTCCATCTTATTAACAACAAATGTCATTGATCCTGATTATATTGCACTTGTGTTCCAGAGCTGATCCTCCCTTCCTAGGCTGACATGCAGAACCTTCTGGTTTAGGGAGTGAACTCGGCCTGGCTTGAAGGTGCCCAGCTTGTCAGAAAGGTTAGATACTGTATTAGGCCCAGATACAGTGACTTTACAAAATTCCTATTGGCAGACAAGCAAGATTTTGCACAGCTAAGAGTCATCTTTTTACTTTAGAGATGCATGAGATATATCCCCAAGCACAACCAGGTACATTCCAAAACAACTGTCAGGGTGCAGGTGTGGTTCTCTCAGATGCTGGGTTAATGAGACACTCAAACCTGATTTTTCTGGGCTGTATCTGTTTCATAACTTGCCTCAAACCCTGCTGAGCATTAGTAGTAAATGCTATAGTTGATTTACATACTAACTGTAGTGTATATTGGTTTCACAAGCCAAATTGTTTTTCAGTTCAAATACACTATTTCCGTTTAAATTAGTAGGATTTATACGATATGACCTTCTGAAAGAGGTTTATACCATACTAATCCCTGTTATGAAATGTTAGTCCTAATATTTTAGTTGTTTTAAATATGCATTGATTTAAGTGGGTCTTTATTAGCTGTATTTATTCCAAGTTAGGAAGTGGATGTCTAACAAAACTCTCACTGTAAGAATGTTTGGGAATCTATGCAAAGGTTTTGACAACAGCAGTGTGTTTTTGTATATCCTATTTGAAGTGCCTGCTGGCAGAAAAACCACTCTGCTCCTTTTCAGGAGATCAGGATGTCAGTATTGCCTTAACAACAAACACCCCATCAAAAAATGGAACTAAAACTTGCATTGGTATAACACGAGTTCTAAATATGGTTTGAGGGCTTTGGGTTAATGATACCAGATCATGGAGACATTGCTGTGTTCAGAGCTGTGTGTTGGCAAGAGCTCTTTTTAACATATACTTGCAATGTTCTTTACATTATGATGTACTTAAGACAGCCAAAGAAACAGTAGCTTGCATGTTTTACTTTCCAGTAGGAAGAAAAATTAGTAATAGGTAACGTATAATTGTAATTAAGCTAAGATCAAATGACTAGTATTTGCTTACAAAACCCCTAAACTTGGTTGCATCTACTTGTGCTGGGAGAGAACAAATATGAAGTTTCTTTCACTATCTCTTAATACGTGCTCTCTGATGAGAGCATTCCAAATCCTTGAGGTATGTGTAAATTTGGTAGCCCTGTAATGCAGAAATGTTGCATTTGTAAATTGAATTTTGGACTTTGGAATACTGTCCAAATCATTAGTATTAGTATATGGTGCTACTACCATAATTTCTCTGAAGTGGTATTTAGATTGTTTAGGAATTTTTTTTGCCTCTCTTTTTACTGCATGATTTTCTGAATTTATTTTATTTACTTTGTCAAGTCAAAGAGATGTCTTATGACTTTTAAAAAATCCTTTTATCCCAAGACATATCTTAAAAAAATGCTGAAAACATGTCCAAGTTCAGGGACCATTATAGTGTTATAAATATGTTATAGTATATTAGCATTATAATTTATCAGCAACTGAGTAGGATACTATGGGTAGGAGGCTTTTGCTTCCTTTATGCCAGGCTGGAGACAGAAAAGACTTCAAAATGAGGCAAAAACCAGAATGTGTTTTGCAGTGAAATGTTGTGCCCCTATTGCAAATACAATGTGTGTCCCTTCTCCTCCATTATTTGATGTGCTAATGATGGAGTTGTGCAGATAGAGCAGAATTCAACTGAATTGTGTAGTGTGTTTTGATTTAAAAAACAGGACTGTGACCACCAGCCAAAACTGTGAAGATGCCAGTGGGAGTGGGCAGCAGATGGAAGCTGAGTTCTAGCTCGGGAAAGGCACAGGAGAAGCTCCTGTTCGAAGGGCTTCTTGGTGCTGAAAGGTGTTTTCAAATGGTGCCCTCACCTATGATCAAGACAACTCCACCTGCTACATGTAGGTGTTTTAGGGGTTACACTTGCTAGTTAGAGCAGGCCTGTTCTTTTAGGTTTTTATCCTACTGCCCTATTTTAACATATTTTTGAAAGCATCCAAGTCCTTTATTTCCTGTTTCTGACTGGTCACGTGTTCTCTTGAGCTGTCCTTTGAATACGACCTCAGGCAGGCGAAGGCTTTCTTGTATGAGTTGCCTGATCTGTAGGGCAATTCAACAGATACTTGGAATAAAAAGGAAGAGGATTCATGTCTTGTACTGTGGTATTCACGTAGAAAAGTTTCCTTAGCAATTACTATTAGATAAAAATAGGAATCTAGAATCTTCCTGAAAGCAAGCTTTCAGCAGAACTGCTGCTCATAAGCTCTGGTTCAAAGCATATATTCAAATAACATTAATGGAAGTTAACACAGTATGGCAAATACGTTGCTTGCATATCACAGGGTTTACTGCTGCATCCAATTAGAACAGCTTTTTAAAATTTTAATCTATTAATAAATTACTTTGCAAGCACATTAAGATGTTAATGTTCATAGTTGATTTGATTTTCTGTTGGGTAACACTCATAAAGCTTTTTTTTTCAGATAGGTTAAAGGAGATGATTATGTCTGCATCTCATCATTATTTAATTAAAACTTTAGTTTAATCAGTAGAAGTACAATTGCTCTTGTTACCTATACAGGCATACTTTCAGTGTGTTTTTTTGCATCTGTTCTCTTGCATGCTCTTTTAAACTCAGGGTTTTTTTTCCAGAATATTTTTTGCAGATGAATTTTGTTTGATTTTCATTTAGAGACATTCATGATTGTTGTGAGTGATGCGTGCTAAAGTGAAAAGTTAAATTGAGCAATAAATAAGGGCATGTACATAAAAAGGATCATGCCAGAGTAAAAACTTCATTAGCCTTTCTTTTATGTGACTTTTAAATGGGTAATGTTTCCCTTGGGACTGAAGTGAAAATACTCAGAGATGCAGCCAAGGCAGGTCCTCTCAAGAATGTAAAAGTATCTGCAATAGCAGATGTGCAAATTCTGTCATTTCTCCTCCCACGTCAGAATATGTTGGAAGCATTATTGGATTAATTCACACTAAATGAAAGTAGAGACTTGCCATCTCCTTTTCATGTTAGCCCAGGTGAGCACTTCTAAAGTCATTGCACTTTGCAGAGAGCAAAACTCTTAAAGCATTCTGTTGATACTTCTCTTTTTAAGTGGTACTCTCTCATCACATGTAAGTTTTGGGAAAATTTTATGCACAAAAAGTCTTGCACTTCAGTCAGTTTTTGTTATAAGTCAGTAATTTGGCTCCAATTTCTTTTGGATCTCATCTTTTGTGAGAAACAGACATTTAATTCAACACTTGGTCTAACTGTAGTCATAAAACAAAATAGAGGAGGAACCAGTGCCAGGGGCTTCAAACATAGTACACTGGCTGTGAAATAGCACACTTGACTACAGTCTCCCTGTTATAGCTGATCTCTTCAAATAAAAGCATAATCTTTTACCTTCCATCTCTAAGGCTTAGGAAGAAATGCCTAAATTGGGAAGTCTTCAAACTCTTTCCATTTTCCTCAAGTTTTGGAACTGAGGCTGCACACAGAGGTGGTAGCACTCATAGATGTCAGCCTGCTGAAGTGACACTGCAGTGTCAGAATCTCAAACACGGCTGGTGAGCACTGCAATGCAGTATGGAGCTGGAAATTATGTGACAGGGTTCTGTGTATTCTCATCTTACACCTTGAACTGGGCTGGGCTGGCTTTTGAATTTAGAGCACAGACTTAACCATAAAGTGTATTTCCAATGTGCAAGGAAGTCTTGAAAGAAAGTGAATAATAGAATTTTTGTGCATTATTTGTTGAGTATGCAAAGCTTCACTCCAAGCTGTAGAAGAATTCTGGATGATATCAGCATAATAAAAGCGAGATGTCAGCAGCTGCATCTTGCTGCTTTAAGTTTTGATCAGCTTTTTAACATGGTTTAGACATCTCAGTCCATCTTTAGGAATTGGAAGCCCAAAGTACACTGATAAGGCTGTGACACAGTGTTGACTCGCTCCTGTTCCTTTTTCCAGATTGAGCCCATTTCCCTCTGCTGCCTCAGGGAGGAGTTGCAGGGGAGGAGAGTTCCTCACTGCCCTGCTGGAACCTTGGCCTGCTGTGCTTGGGCTGGTTCCCCACGCACAGTCTTTCCCAGCAGAACTGTGCAGAGCAGTTTTCCTGGGCTTTAACAATTATGGATGTTTAACACATTCACAGTTAGGTGCATTTAGTGGCATTATCAGAAGCTCTCAGGAGTTTTACACAGTGGTTGCTGTTTTTGAGAGTCCCAATGTCACCTGTGCGGACCTTTACGTACCTTTAAAAAGAAGTTGTTAATTGAGAGTAGGAAATCTTACTTCTGCATCTTTCTCTTGTAAGTCAAATGAAAAAAAATCCTTTTCATAGCATAGAATTATGATACTGATGTGTTTTTAACTATAAATGCTTAGAGTTTCTGCAACTTGAGAATTTCTGCATACTTTAGAATTTTTTAGAACATAATGTATTCCTTGACAGTAGTGTGTTTCCATTCCTCTAGCAAAAGCATCAAACTATAGAGAAAAATCCTGTACCCTCATCACATGCTGTTTTCATAATATAGATGTCTTTGAAAATTCTAAGTTTCTTTGACCTCTGCTCTGGTTTGAGCTCTATCAATCTACTGAGTAGGAAGCTAGGTATTAAAAGTAATAGTAAATATATGCATGCCATTAGATGTGCTAGAAATTGATTGTAGTGCAACAAAAGTTGAAAGAGAAGTGTTGAAATGTGAAAAGAGGAGAGCAGAATCCAAAAAAGGGAATAGAAGAGTCATCATGACTACAAGGGAAGGATTGAACATATAGTCATCACTTTGTTGACTGATGAGAGGTCCAGGAAGGAATTCCACTCAAGCTGTCACATCTGTACAGTGTTAACAAGAGAAAAGGCAAGAAACATGGAGGAAGATGCATTAAAAAAGGGAGTTTATTTTTGCTTGGATGTGTGTGATTCTTGGGAAATCAGTTCACTGTATGTCCTCTGTGTCCTGCCACTGCACTGACACCACGAGTGCAAAAGTGATGCTTGAAAATAACTTTTTTGTCGCTTCCCTGTGAAACAAAGTATGAGTGAAAAAAATTGGGAGAACATGAAAAGTTTTGACAGTTTCTTGAGAGGGATGTGACAGAGTACAGCTCCTTTTCATGTGTTTCTTAATAACCAGGAGGTTTGTAGCAATAATATTATCAGTGCCAACAGCTTAAAATAGCTCCCTTCTGTCTATTCTCCATTTTACTATGGCCAGACTTCGTATCACCCTGGTGGAAAGCAAGCCATCAGTGTCTATTTTTTCATTTCTAAACTAGAGAATTATTTAAAGAAAATTACATTAGCTGGCCATTGCTAAGTTACTACATGTAGGAATTTGTTTAAAAGTGCAGGCTAGTAATTGTTAGTATTTTTTATTAATTTGCTGCTGTTTTTAAAGAGCTTTGCACAGGTAAAAGGTTGATAACATGTAAAGGACCTATTCTATGGAGCAGCACAAATTTGTAGTTCTTGAAGGAAACCTACTTGACCTATGTCTCAGAGTTAGCTGGAGTGTTGAAAGAGGTTTTCTTACCACTCTGTGCCCCCTTTTGGCAATAGAGATTGCTAGATTCACATTTTTATATTTGTAGATTCATCTGTTTTCATTGTCTCTCCAACTGATTTACCATCTTCTTTTTTCTCTGTGTTGCCTCACAGTCCAGTCTTAGTTGATGTCAGTGAACAGTGTAAACTCTATCCAGCAAGACCTGAGAGGAAACTGTCACGCTTTTGATGATCAATGAAGGAATACCTTTTAATGCTCTCTAGTCAGCACACTGTGTTCCCTCAGCAGCCTCGAGCATGCCACCTGTCAGGATGTTGATTGGGTAGTTTCCATTAGCTACTGAAAGTGCTATGATATTGCACCATGTAATTTCCAGCTTCTGTTTTTCTGTCATCATTTAGAGAACTGCACATAGTCCAGATTGGGATTTTATGGTCTGCTGCCCCATTGCACAGTTTATTTCTATTTTGGTGGAGAAAACCTTTCAAAATGTCTGTAATCTACAAAGTATATATATGGTGCATGGGTGATGCTATCACAGTAAGTGAGAAATCCACCGGGGTCATTGCTTCCTTGGTAACAAATGAAAATAATGCAAACTTGCACAGGGCACAGGAACAGCAAATAGCCCAAGCTGCATATAAAGGATCAAAATTTTTCACTGGTATAGTAATGTAGACCTCAAGCTTTACATTGCATGCTTGACATTTTGAAGGAGTGAGAAGGCAGAAGGAAGTGCCTCATTTAGTACTTATCAGTTGCAAATGGAAGCTTTGTCCTGCAAGAACTTTGCTCATAAAGGGTGGAGGGAGAACTTAATTTTTTTAGTGGCTCCCTGAAATACAGGAACTGGAGCCTGTTTAAGAGGTTCAATTACAGAAGATTTATGTGATAATAAAAAAAAGTATTTAGTAGGAGATTCTCCACAAGCAATGTTCTTGTGATTGGATACAAAGCAGTTATAGCTAATTCTTTAATCTGTAAATTGGTCATCGGGTAAATACTGAACAAATAGTATTTTGTCACATTGTGAACATGGGATGAAGACATGAAGGACATTTTCACAGTAGTGAGAAGAGTTCATATTAGTTACAGGTTTTACTTAAGTAGTTATTAAATATTTACATGTGTTTTGCTTTAAAAGCATTGTTTAGAAATTAAAAACACTCTATAGTAGATGTTATTTAAAAAATCATGGCTCCCTAGTCTAAAATGAGGTGAAGATCTGTCTTGAAAGATATTTCTGCATTGCTGCAGTCAGTGGAATATTACCTAACGTTCATGTATTGATGTCCGCAGTAAATTCAATTAATTAGCAAGTAATTTAGAGAGAAATGCAATTACCATTCATTAATTACTCAGGATTATTAACACTCATTATGAAGCATATATTACATAGAAAACCAAGTACAATTGCTGCAGCTTTAACTTTCTTTTTATTTATCTTTTGACATTGTTTCTGTTTTATGTCAAGATGCAGCTGTGATCCTGAAAAGGCTTAAGTATGTACTTAGCTTTATGCACTGGGAATATTCTGAGAGAGTCTTCTGTGAAAAGCATTTTAATTTGTGACCTTGTCTGGATACTTATATTAGAGTTTGCCACTTCTGTGAGAAGGTTTCCCTAAGTCTTGACACCTTTTAACCTCACTGCCCTCATGAACTGCCTGTTTTATCTGAGCTCAGGATGTCTAGAAATCAAATCAGGCATCACGTCCTCATGACTGAAGGACAGTGATAGAGGAAACCATTTGCATCTCCCACATTAAATAATTTTTGAAATAATACTGTGACATGAATGAACATTTTGGACAAAGCTGTGTGTCAGGAGACTATGAATTTCTCATTAAGCCATGTATCACTAGCATTTTGACCTCATGATGGGATGAAGGCACTGGAAACTGTATCCTCTCAGGGTGGGGATTACATCAGAAGCTGATACAGGGTCTGGGTTCTTTTTCTGCTTCCCCAGCTGCCAGGCATATGGAGTATCTGAGGCCAGCTTAAACCTTTTCTTTGTTTGCTCTTCACCAGGACTCATCAAATCAGAAAGAACATGTGATATTTCTGTCTTACTTTTATAGAGAGAATGAAAACCAAGGTACATAGCAAGCATTTATAGTAGGGAGTAATCTGAGGTTTTGAAATATGGCAGTGGTGGTACCTACAAATTGTGATGTCATTTGACATTGTGATTTCATTATATCCTTATCAGACTCCATGAGGCACCTCATACCATTGTCTGCTTAATGATACCTGCACAACAATTGTCAAACCAGGCAGTGAGTGCTTCAAAAACCCTCTTATTGTTAAAAGTTTTAATATAATATGGAAATTCATAAAAAGCTGGCTGTAAAGTTTACATTAGTGGCCCACTTGATTCTGAGATCTCTACAGCTACTAGAGACAAAAATCACCATTAAAAATAATAAAAATAAACCTGACACTGAATGGATAAACCTGAACAAAATCTCTTTGATTGGAGCCTTTGGGATAACTGCCAGGCTTAACTTTGAGATGTTTATAATAAGTTATGTGTTGATTGAGGAGAAGAGCATGAAAGGTACAGTTTTGGCACCCCTAATCTATGCCAAAGTATGCAAGAAAGTGGGGACTGCTGTTTGGACAGGGGACAGATCAGTTAAATCTTTTAGGACAGGATGCTTTAACATGCATGTTTGTAAGTTAAGACATAACCTAAACATCTTAATCACAAGGGACTCCACATGGTGAGTTCTTGGTGGGGAATCAACATTAAAACAGACTTTCCCGGGTCTTCAGCGATTCATTGCTTTTCA
>JAWWEV010000024.1:13582072-13609027 GCA_035583235.1 Hafferia zeledoni | reverse complement strand
TTTTAGGACAGGATGCTTTAACATGCATGTTTGTAAGTTAAGACATAACCTAAACATCTTAATCACAAGGGACTCCAAAGTTTTATCCACATGGTGAGTTCTTGGTGGGGAATCAACATTAAAACAGACTTTCCCGGGTCTTCAGCGATTCATTGCTTTTCAACTATGTAGCTTTTAAATTGTCTGAGCATTTAAAATTCATTCTTCTCCCCTGCTAATTAGAGACTGTAAGGAGATGTGGTGATGTAGCTTTTCTTTCAGTTTCAGATCAGACACAGTTTAATTTATTCAAACACATTTTGAATCCTTTTAATATCATAAATAAGTCTTGACAAAATGCCATGGTTGAACTGTAATCTTTACTAGAAATACTATATTGCTGTTCAGATTCCTGACCTCCTAAACAAAATTAAAGGTTAAAAAGGGCTTATTATTTAAAGAAAGAGACAGATGCTGACAAAGGAAAAAAAAAAAGTAGATACATTATTTTCGCCTGGCCTTACAGATAAAAATTCCCTTAGGATATTTGACCAGTTTTCTAGTGTCAGACATGTTGTACTGTTGTGATTTTCCTATTTAGAAATTTGATTTTTTGTCAAGTATTTTGTTGTGCCAGCCAGGTCAGCACAGCAAGCACTTAAGCAGATAAGTAGTTTTAGTGGGGACTCATTGGCAGAAATTTAGTGAATGCCAACAGAGAAGAACTACCTTAGTGGAAAAAAAAGGCTTTAGCAAGATGAAACAATAGAGCTAATGCAAAAACAAAAGTGAAGAAAACATCTGTCCTGACAAACATAAATCAGAGTACAGCAATTGGAAAGACCTTCTTTGTTGGTAAAATTAGAGGTAATAGTTTAAGTAGAATAGACTGGACAGAAGCAAAGTTGTAAAGTGATTATCAGGATGAGATGAAGAGTCTGATTTGAGATTCTGGAAATAAACAAAAGGATCAAGAATGTAGGAAAAGTAAAGTTAATTAAGCATTTTCTTTTTAAGAGGTTAGAATAAAAATGCCAAAGTTTAATACAGTCAGATGATAAGCTCAATTCTGCTTTATTAGATAAAGTTTAAATAGACTTATTAAATTCAATGGAAATAAAATTTACCAGATAAATTATTACTGCTGAAAGTAACATGAAGCCATGACTGTTTGCTTAAAATAGCTGGCTAAACAATGGAACAGAGAATAATGTGAATTTTTTATAGCAAATTCACATAGAGGTTTACTGGCCAGTACTGAGTTCAGTGCAGTGTCTACACATAAGTTGTCAGACCAAATTTGCAACTCTGAAGTGCTTTTCTCCTTGGCTATTCTCACTTGCTTAAACCCTTTTCAGTGGAACTGTGTTCTTTAATTGTTCTGTGAAGTATGTTAACATATTAATTTTAAAATAATGGTTATTTTAAAAACTTTTAAGTTATTATTTTGGTTTTATTTAGCAAGCATGAAAATAGAACAGTGATAGCATGGAGTAAGCCAGAAATAACACGAACTACTTCTTGCCATACATCTCTCTCTTGAAATGTCAAGCTGGTATATGTTCATAATAACACACTGCTCTCATGGTCATTAATGTTCCCGGTAGACACAAATAAATTCTGGGGTTTTTTTCATATAATTCTTTTTTTGTCTGATGTTTAGTAAATGTGTGTATGCCTATGAAAAGAGTCCTGAATGTGAAAATTTGCTCTTCATTGACTGCAGTCACACTGTGAATAGGATACTAGGCAGGCATGTGCAGGCACTTTCTGAGTGTTACTGGCAGAGAAAGGGACAGATTTCAGGTCTTTGAATCCCAGATCCCTGCACTATTCTTTATTGTCTGGGTGTCAGTTTTCTGAGTGATGTAAAATTCAACCAGTATCTCCTGAGGCAAAATGTCAATGAACTCACCTATGCAATTATTTGGGCTCCTATAAATTTGTTATTACATTTTTATTATAGAGGTAATAGTAAAATGCCTTGGGCATCCTTGCATAAAATAGCTAAACTAATATTAAGTTGCCAGCAGAACAGCAAACTCTTTTCCAGTCTGTGTGTGTTTGAGGGAATCACTTTGCTCAAATTCTCCAGAATATGATGGCTCTTCTATTATGTTTTTATGAAGGTCATTGATTCTGGACAATTTGGGGGCAGATGGTGGAACAGGAGTTTCTAATGGAAAATGCTCTGTTACAACCGTCCTTTAAATTAAGGTCAAGACAGCTTCAACACTTTCAAAAGTAGAGTAATCCAGATGAGACACTCAAATAGACATTGTTGAAATTACTTGGGATTGAAAGATTCAACCTTCATTTTGAAGTTAATGTAGAAATTATATACTGTATTGTCTTGTACTTTTGAATTGAGTCCAGACACTTTCCAGTGTGGAATATATTGCCATAACCTGATTTAGAGAAAACGAATGAGAGTAGAAAGGGTGACATCTGAAATAAATGATTGCAATTGCCTGGCTAGTTGCCCATGTAGAAAGCTTTCTTAGGCTCAGCTGCTGGTTCCAGGGCAGCTGGGGATCTGGTGCAGCTCCCATGTTAGTAATGTGCATAACAAATGGTAGGAATACATGCTGCATAAAAAGGGAAGATATTCTTTTCAATATACAAGCTGACTTCTTCCTTCAAGTATATTGGCATCATTTGAGTTTTCTCCTGATTCAACACGGGCCAAAGAACTATCAGCCTTATTGTAATCTCCCTCTGACAGTGGCCTAGATAATCAATAGCACTGGCTGGATGAGGAGAGTGGCACGACTGGCTGAGTCTAATACAAGCACAATGAGAACAAATGAAAGAAAGAGTACTTGAGAAGTCCATGTGCAGCTCCCCTGCAGTATTAACATTTTCTGGATGTTCAGAGACCTCCTGTACATCTCTTGCCAAGCAATACATTGAATTGTGTTTTACACTTATATATACTACCTACTTGTAGTGATGCTTTCAGGAAAAGGTTACTTGAGGAAGTATGTTATTAAAGGAAATTACAGAATTTTAAGAACATACCTCTTCTTGAAAAGAAAATTTCTGACAGTGCATGAAAGGTACACCTTATCATTGAAAGATGGAGTTACGAGTTAGGAACAGGAATCTGCAGCAGAAGGCATTAGGGAGCAAAAGCTCACAAATCACTTTCCAGGAAAAAATAAATGGTTTTTTGGAATGAGCTTGCAGGTTAATGAGTAGATTGTATTTGCCGTAGGTGTTACCTGAATAGGGCAGGTGCTTCATGTTCACTCTGAACTGCATCTATAGGGCCACTGTGTTGATCTGAAAACAAAAAGTGGTGTGTCAAAGTTGGCAGCTATAAACAGAGGTGACAGTGTCTGTGTGCTATTTGTTTCAAATGAATGCACTGTTATTTGAAAGTTGTTTCTGTGACATTTCTGTGCCTGAGCTATCTTTATACGTGTTCTGGTTCAGAGAAACACCATATCTGTATGTCATTTAGTGGATTTCAGCATGGTGGAACTCTTGTATGTAGTTTAAAGAAATATAGAACTATAAAGTTTTGTTAAAGCAGATAATCTAGTAAAACTTTTTTTTATGTTGAGTAAACAAAAATAATTTTCTAGAAAAATAAATTCTAATTTCATTGACTGTAATAGTAACATTATTGTGAACTTCAACAATATGGCTGATGTCAGAATAAATGTTACAAAGGGAAAGACTAAATAATAGAGGTCCTTTTCTGTCCAGAGCCTCATTTTCCTTCCTCTTCCAGTAACATAAGGGGAATTATACAAGTATATCTCATATCTTTGTAGCACAGGGAGCACCAGAGCCTGTGTGACAATATTGAGAAGTGGCTATTAATAAGAATTTGAATGAGTATTTCTGAATTCCACATGCAGGTATCCTTATTCTCATATCTTCCAAATAGATTAAACAGATAAGAACATCAGCATGTCTACTCTGAATTAATTTTCCACGTATGGATTTATTCAAGGATAGTTGTTGTGTTTCAGTCCAGATACCTTTATTCAGATCAGTTTAAATCTAGCAGTCCTTAAATGCTGTATGTGATGGTGAGAGGAAATAGTACAGACACCAAATGCTTTTCCTCTGGAGGGGAAGGCAGTAGCAAACCTGAAGGAATTGTGGAGTTGGACACAAGAGTAGGAAGGGGATGATGGACAGAGAGGCAAGCAATTTCAGTGGAGTTGCATTTGTTTTCTTGCTCTGGCATCAGCCAGGATTCCTGGAGTTTCATTGCCCCCAGCTGGCCATTCCTTTGCCTCTGGTTCCCACCTGCATTTCTTGTCTGCCTCAGCGAGGGTGAGGGATCCATCCAGGGGCTGCACCCTCCCTCTGTGACAGCTGTCCCTCCTGCAGGACCCCTGGGACTGCTGGAGCCTCAGGTTCAGCTGGCCAGGGGTTTGATTCCATGTTCCAACGTTGTCTGGCTTAATTAACTTACTTCCATCTTGGATTGAATAACTCCCTTTTCTTTTTTGGCTGTCTCATTAAAAGGTCAAATAAAATCTCTGTCTTAATATGTTACACATTAGTTTTCCCTTTCCTGAGGCATACTTTTTATAGAGAGAGTTTGTGTGCCCACATGTTCTCCCTTCTGTGTTTTTTGTTTGCTTGTTGCTCTCATTTTATGTGCATTCATGTATATATATTCATGATGTTATATATTCACTTTACCTCATCTCCTATATATGTATGTGTAAAATAGATCATGAGTTATGGTGTTAGGCTCATATCTTGACTTCCTAATATTTATTATTATTACATTCCCTTTGTGTCTCAGGCACTTTCTCCCTGTGTTGCCTGACATTGCCTTAAGGATGTTTATCCTATTGCATGACACTAAGAGCTCCCAATGTCTAGTTTTCAGTGTAGTTTGCAGTTTTTGCAACTCTGCCATTTATAGTTCTGAAAAGTACTGTCTTCCCTCTGTTGTAAGCTATTTTCTCCTTTAATCCTGTCTGTCTTGTCTTCCAAATTGCATTCTTGCTTCTCTTGTCTTGACAGGGTGGGCAGTTACTTTGTTCTTTTGTCTTTACTTCCCTACTCCAATAGTCTCTTTTCTGTTCAATTTATGTTTTTTCACCTTTTTAGTTTGAAAGTATGCTTTTTTTATGATTGCAGGGATAATAAAGGCCAAGCACTTATTTTATCCTTAATTCAAGATAATTGATCCTAGGGACAAATTTATGATCTACAAACAGCTGTCTCTCCAAAAAGGCACTCATGGATTTCACTGGAAACAACAGGGTTGTAGGTGGTTTGTTCAGGCTCATCTATAATGATCAGCTGAAATTCACTTAATTAAGTAACTCATGCCAGATGTGATATGCCTGTGTTCTCATGTCACATGGTGAAAGCCAGGCTGCAATTCAGTAGTATTCCCTCCCTCCTTGGCCAATGCTGTCCTGCAGTGTGAAAGGGTATCAGCAAAGGTGGCAATTCGCTGTGGCCTGGCAACTGTGACATTTCCCTTCCTTTCTGCCCTCTGGGGAAGAGGATCCATTTCCTGCAATGTGTTGCCCTGTAGGGAAGTTACAGCCAGGCAGCACCGTCTCCTCTGCATCTCATCTCTCTTTGAAACACAGACCTGAATTTGGGCTTCCTTCTGGTCCAGATGGGTTATCAAATCACCCCTCCCAGACAGATCTATTGTTATTCATGTGTTGTGGATATTGTTATGTGCTGAAGAGACAGTCACTTTCTGAAAATATTTTCTCTGTGCAGGCCATTATCGTTCTACCTTTGAGTAAAAGGTTTTTTATTTGTATTTGGGCAAGAAATGCAGCAACAAGCCACTGTATTAAAAAGTTACAGAATGCTTAGGAAGTTTTTAGATAGTTAAAATTACTCCATGTGTTAACAATGTCCTAGAGTTTGGAACTGCTGATCTGATTAGAGATCTTGTAATAGGCATAGGGATGGAGGCAGCAAAAAGCCAGAAAAAAGGGGGTTTGAATAGATGCAGTTATTCTCTGAAAAAAATTGCCATAAGGAAAAATGAATACAGTGATGCAGCATGTCAGGAAGTTTTTTAAGAAATCAGTTGCTCAGTGTCAAAAATCCTTCAGCAACACAAATCATTTTTATCCCTTAGCTTTGGAGTTTCCCCCTTTTTCACCACTAACTTAACTTTCCTGTGTTTCTTAATGTGAAATGCTTAATGCCCAATGTCCTCATTTTGTTTCTCAGTTCTCATCCTTCCCGTGTTTCTCCAAAAGAAGGAGGAAGAAGCCCTTTGTTTAGGCTACATGTTCTAAGAGCAAAGAGTGTTTATAGAGTATTCATCTGTTTTTCTTGTCCATGATGCATGTAGTGACATCACTGCATATTTTTGTATGGTTTGGACAATGCAAAACCAGCAATGAAAATGAAAAGAGCAAACAGCTTGTTTTTATAATCAACTATAGAACTTAGAGCACAGCTCATGAGTCATGTTAAAGAGAAAAGCTTATTGTAGTTCTGAACTCAAAAGATGGACCTCCCTAAGCTGTTTTTCATATTTAGTGTCCAAAGAAGTTCTGCTCCTCATTCTTTTTTCTTTCTTGTACCAGGCTTAAAATAACCAAAATATTTCTTTCCAAACACCTCAACTGCTGTTGTTGTTAAGAAATATTGGAACATGAATTAATTGAAATGGGTAGGTAAAAACCCTCAATGTTTTGCCAACATTGTGAAAGGTTTAACCACAGTATTGGGGTCATCCACAGGTAAAATCCTTGAATGAATTGTTCAGGAAGCAATCAGAGAAAAATTAACAATTATTATGAAGCAAACCCGATTTTGGTATTTAACCAGGGTGATCACCGTGTTGCAATGAATGGAGGGTTATCTGAAATGTGTTTTACTACTGAATGATGATCTCAGTTACAGAGCTTTTAAAATTAGCTAGGATAGCTAAAGGTAAGTAATAAAAAAAAAAGTAATTTATGTGAACATGAAGAGTTCCTTCTGTATTACAGAGCTTTCTAAGAGTCTCAGGTCCTGCAGTGCACATGAAGTTTAGCTAAAGCTTATTTGCATTTTTCCTTTTAACAGGTAGAGCTGAATAACCACTTCCTTTATGCATTCTCATCAGATATGTGTTGCTATTTCTTTCAGCCACCTGCAGCATATGATACTTGCTTTTATTTCAGTAGTTTGTCACTGTTGACCAACAACAAATTTGTGGTTCTTTCTGAAATCCAGATATTTTTCTGTTTCTCTTCTTTTTCCTCATCTTTTGTCAATGCACTGGAAATTTCCCTTCTAATGATGTACTTATTTAAACTGAATTTAATGCTGTTCACTTCAGAATGTTTCTCTTACTCCAAAATGCTATTTTGAACCCTAATTCTATATTCCAAAGTGCTTGGAATGACTTTCAACTTCATGTCATCTGACAATTTTTTTAGTGTCCTCCCCAGTCAGTCACCTAAATCCTGAATCAAATTATTAAATTGCACTCGATACAGGGCAGATCATTCCCCTCTGTACCAAATTCTCTTCCTAATATGACAATAATAAATAGGCTTGGAGAGCACAGCTGTGTGAAAAGTGCATTCAGCTTATGTTCATTTCATTAGGCCTGGAGTCCTTGGAGGTAGACAACATCACTGAGCAGACAGCATGCTGTGGCTTGTTTTTTCCTGGTATTGAAAATATTTAAAATTATGTTTCCCCTTTCTTGTTCTTGGCATTTTATTTGCTATGCACCGATCTTAAAAAATATTCACTAATGCTTGAAAAATTAATTTGATTAGTTTCTTGAACACTTCATGAGAATCTTTTCCAAGCTTTATTGATTTAAACATATTTATCTGCTATTCTTTTCTAAATATGACCTCAGTTCCTAATCCCGTGCCCTTTCTGACATGTGAACTCTACTATTTGATGTAATTCCTCTGAATGTACCAGTTTTGCAAAAGAAAATCAGAATTTTTCCAAGATTAGACAAATTGGAAGAAATAAATCATGAGGTGAAAAGAGCATGCATTTACCTCTAGCCTGTAAATGATATGGCAAATTTTTGTGACCTGGTTTAATGCAGTGGTTAAACAAAGTGTTACACACTGTTTGCTGTCTTTAGGCATTTGTTCTGTATCCATGGACTTATTTTAACGTAAATAGTCACCTCAACAGCTGTGTCCCCTTAAGCACATTTTATTTAGCAGCTGGGTTATACACGTCACTTGGCAGCCCTGGATTTTCAATTTTGCCCTGTGCCAAGGGGGCAGCTGGAATAATTTGAGTGCTCATTAATTTGGGAGAAATATGAGCTGCAAGTCAGACAACATGAGTCTTCTGTATGGTGTTGTACAAGGATAAGCGGATCAGGGTAGAAGCAATTTGCCCTGTCCCAAGGGGGTCTTCGTTTTTTAATAAGCTGGTTATGAAAATTCTATTTCTTTGCAGTTTAAAGAGTCTAATTAGAGCCTGTAATTTCTCTCCTATAACTGGAGTGGATGAAGGTTAGCATTAGGCCTCCAGAGTCTTTTCACATTCATTTACAGACTTAAATCAGGTAATAGTTTGTAGCTAATTAGAATGGTGTATTAAATATTTAGTTTGACTTCACTGTGAGAACACATGGATGCTGTAGGGCTACAAAACCTATAAAGTAGAGGTAAATGTAATTTTTAATCAAAGATAAACTTAAAGGGATAGTAATTTTAAAACTGATTGGTATACTATGACAGTCTGAGCAGCAATTGCCTTCAGTTGGTTGAAATGTCAAGATAAAGGAATTTGATGTCCATTTCATGTTCTTGTTATAGCACTTTGGTAGTTCAAACAGTTCATGGTGTAACTACAAAGTGTCTGAAGGGTTAAATGGTTTTCAGCATGGCAGACAATTTTTATGCAAAATCTCATTTATTTTTCTATCCACTAACTCAGCATTTTCAGAAAGATTTTCTTAAAGAAGTTGTAGTGTTTCTACTCACAGGAAGTGCAACAATAAACACACATTCCTACCAGAGTTTGCTGAACAGTGGGTCTGCTTTTCGGTCTGAGCAGTATTTGCATTTTCAGCTTTTGCTTTGGCTGATTCTGCACTTCAATGAACTAGTAAAGTAATCTTAAAATTCTGTAAGCAAATTTTTTTCCTTGTTCATGTAAGTAAAGTCTTCAGTTTTATTTTCAGGCACATGGTGTGATTTTTGGGGCTGTCCTGTGCATGGCCAGGTTCTGGACTTTGATAATCCCCATGGATCCCTTCCAAGTCATATTCTATGAGTCTATGATTCTTCTAAAACTGCAATTTGCAAAATTCTTTGCATTTTCTGACTAGACCTCGTTACAATTTTCTGTGCTGCATTACAAGAATCTTGATGTTGGTGGTTGGATTTCTAAAACTTGAACTTCTTACCACTGAACTTTGTATAAAAACTATCATAAAATTCAGTTGTACAGAATCTAACATAGGCTTACAAATCTGAGCTCAGCACCACATTGACTTCTGCCTGAAATGGTTTGTTGGAAGCATAGGCTAGGAGGATTTACATCATCTTACAGTGAAAGAAAATTTGGTCTTTTCAAGTCTGCAGGAAGAAAGACAGATGTCCTGAGTCATGAAATACAGAAGCTCACTTCAACACAATTCTGAAAGCTCCCATGACACAGATCATATTTTATTCAACTGGACATTTTTAGTAATGCCTCTTGGTTAGAGCAGGAGTGGTTATGCTTCAAAGTTTTCTGGCTTTATTTTAATGATTTTTGCTTTCATTGTGTGAAATTTATTCTATGAAGAAATTTTACTGATTAAATGTAAAGCATCCAACTATTGCCACTGTCCTACACAATACAAAATGACATTGCCCAGATGTAGCTGTGATGTACCAGAGCACCCAGAAGGATCTTACATATTTTTAAATTATCCTTCTACAGTTTGATGTCTACCAAATCATTTTGAATTTAATACTCAGACAATTACAATTACATTCTGTTAAATTTTAGCTGGTGAAATTTTTGATGCCTTCTTACAACTTTGTAGAACCAATACTTATTTCCAGTGAGAACAGTGTGTGCTAATTCCTCTGAGCATGGGTACCCTGGTACTATTGTCTGTTTGCTTGTGTGTTAATGCCATTGGAGTTTAGGCTGAAGTCTCAACTGCTCATCTTCCTAACCATTCCAACAGTTTGTGTGAGCTGAATTCTTATCCCATAAACTGAGTGCAACTCCCCTTTGTCTTGCCTGAAGTCTCTCTTATATCCTCAACAATTAACCTTGTTCATTTGTGAACAAGGCTGTGGATCTAAAACTGGAGTATCAAAAGTGGTGAAATAATTCCATGTGAAAAGGAAAGGAAAGAATACAACTAAAAGGAAGAGGTGAGCAAATAAATGGGATAAAGTATAAACATGCTATTTGACAGAGAAAAATACAAAAAAAAGCCTCTGTTACCTCAAAATAGTCAAACTTTTCTGACTGTAAGCTTGCTCAGGCCTCAGATTCTTGGCTTGTGATCTGTAGCTTTAATCTCAAGTTTCCTCTCCAGCACTTTTTGGATGCTAGAAACTCTATTACAGATTGGTAGAAAATCAGTGATAAAACTTCTAAATATCACCTGATTTTGTTACACTGCTTTCCCAGTTGCCAATTTTTATAAAATGGTTTATGACTGCAATAATCCCCTCAAAATCAGCTGTTATGGGAGATAATAGCCAGTTGTCAGAGCATTTACCACCCTTGCCTTCACTTTGGGCCATAATGTAACAAAAGAATGAACTGGTGGTAAGGTTGCCAGGTGTATTAAATTATATGATGAATTATAGAGATTATGTAGTGGGGATTAGTGTCCAAAAGAGACTAGTGGAGGTTGCCAAACCCATTATCTGATAGGACTGCAGGCTGAACAAAATCCCGAGGGTGAAAGGCCAGTGCTTTATCCATGATGTCATCCCCTACTCTGTGTCTGCACCGTGCCCAGGGAAGTAAACTGCAAATGGGTTACTATTGTTCTGTGTTACATGCTGGGACTGTGGAACAGCAGCACTGGAGACATTGGCAGTGTTTGGTTACTTAGAATGTAGCCTGATTTTCATCTTTTCTCATGGATTCCTGCAAAAAAATTAGTTGATATACAAGAAAGTTGAGTGGTAGCAGAAATTGTATGAGCCTGCTTTTTCCACAGGAGCTTCAGTTAGATCTGAGGAAATTGGTTATGTCATGGCTTTTGCTCTAATCCCTTCCCCTCCTCTCCATTCAGACAAATTCATTTGTTTAGGCAGCTATTTTGCATTTAAGGAAGAAAATGTATGTTCTACATTTCAGCAAATCCTCCAGAATTTTGAAGGATGGCAATATTAGGTATAGTTGAATTATGCTTAGGTAGTTGATCTCGGCTTGGCTTGTTAATAGTTTGTAATGGCTGATCTGGAATCTTGCGTATCAGGAATGGAATCGAAAATTTCCTCAGCTTCTCAGATGAGAGCACAGAATTTGCTCTGAGCTCCAATAAATCTATTTTATTTTACTTTGAAATAGTAATGTTGTTATGATAGAAATATTGTTATGACAGAAAAGTATGTCAGGTAATTTTTGAAAGTTAAAAAAGCATGAGTTAAAATTTTCCTCTCACTCTATACCCCATGCAATTGAAGTCATTGTACTATGGTTGCATTTACCAGTGGAATGATATAAAAAGTAGAATAAATAAAATTTTCTAGAACTCAAAAAAATATTTCTAAAATAGTTCTTGAGTAATAGTGTGTAGTGTTTACACAACATTTGGAGGTGCTGTATAAAGATTTTATTCACACTATAAATATATCTGAAATATTTATAGCACAACTCATTGGTCTCAAAGTAACTTGTAGCTTGTGCTGCAAGTAACAGTTACAGTGAAGGTAATGAGTTGGTTTGGGGTAATCTCAGAGGGGTCTTTTGAAAAGGAGTCTCTGGGATGTCACTTTCTAGACATTGTCTCAGTCAAAAAGTTTAGTATGAGTTGCATTATAGTTTTTTTGTAAATCAACAAAGTATGTTAGCACGTTTTCCTCACTTGATGTCTCATGTGAAACATGTAGCTTGTTTGAATTTTTCACAAGTGACCCTCAGCAGCCCTAGACCCAGAGAGCAGCTCTAGAAATGCTGCTCACAGGCAAGTGTGACATGGCACTGCTGTCCCCTGACCACAAGGAATTAACTGCACCATCCAGCTCCTCTTCTGCGTGTATTTTCCAAGGTAGTTCTATACAAAGAGCTGTTGGGGATGTGGATGTTTGGGAAAGCAGGGCTCAGCTGCTGGATGATTAAGTGTTTTTCTTTATTACTGTTTTTGCTTAAAGTATCTTGTTTGTCAGTGAAATAGACCAGTTAATTATTTGGGGGTTTGTTTGTGCTACCTGTCCCATCAGACTTTAGGGTGCAATGCAGTGTTTTGGGTTTCACAGTGTGCAACTGCAGGAAGGAGAAGACATGAGGAAATGTATAAATGCAAACTTTCCCAAAAGAGGTATTTTAGATACTACGGGAGAAAAATTAGCAATGAAGAACCTTTTACTGAGTAACTTGATGTGTAAGGATTCAATTTCATGAGGTAATGTCTTCGATTTCATGGCTTCCTTGCACTGAGTGCAGTGTAAGTTGAGTCTTTCAGCACCTTCCAGGGTAAAGGTCTCTAATAGGACAGAAGATAGCGAGGTAGTGCTATCTTGTGTCATCTCAAAGGCCTTTGCAGCCCTCATCAGTAGAATTTTGTGTGCTCATTTGAAGTATTGTCTTCATGGAATTTCCTGCTAACTTATCAATGGAAATAGATCCTCAAGTCTTTTTTTTTTTTTTAACTTTTTCACCCCTTCATGTAAAAAATGAGCTAAAATAGAAAAAGCCATGAAGACATTTAGAGATAAAATGAAGTTTCAAGAGTGACCTTCTATTTCTATTTCTCTTTTTCCATGCCAGTTCAATGTCCTGTATGTTATGCCCTTTGAAACAACCAGGTGCACTGCAGTACACTTGGAACCCTTGCACTATTTTTAATTGCTTTATGTGTTTATAGGTTGAAGTTAAAACCTATAACACATCTCAAATTGATATCTTTTACGTACTCATCATTTTGCCCTTTTCAAATTTGGATAGGGTTTTTTCTGCAAGGTGAGAGCTCTTGTAACAGTTAAATCAATTCTTTTTGGTGAGGCTTCTTGGGAGTTCAGGCAATCACTCCATCTCACATTGATCCATTGTTCCAAAGCAGTCCATTTGCTCACCTGTGCACAGACTAGCTGAGGCCTTCCTGGACCACCAGAGCTTATAACTATGGGAACTTGAATTTCATCCCTATATCCCACTTGAAACTTAAATTCCATAGCTCTTGCCACAGGACTATTTTTATTTCTTGCTGAGCCAGAAAGGAAAGACTGTTTTGCTGAAGGTGTCCATGAAATAGTTTGCAGCTGCAAACAGAGGTCTGCACTGTCAGTCCCACTTCCCCTCCCACATGGTATTTTAAGCTGGAAATACTATTTTACCAGCTGTTTGGCATGAAGATCCGACTTCCCAGTTGTAGTGTGCAGGATCTTGCAGATTGACTCGTCTTGTTGAATGTACTTGGAAGAAGGTCCCTATTCTCTTCGCTGTGCTGAGAGTTTAATGAAGTATCAGAGGTGAGGACAGTTCAGGGACTGCAGATCGGCCCACGCATAATGGATGAAGCTGCTAAGTGGATATTTCACATGAAGTGGTTAGCACTGAAATAGCTGTCATTTAAGTCATCATTCTTAGGTTTCCTCACTAACGGTTGAGTGTATACATCTCTGAGATTTTATATAAATGATCTGCCCAGAGTTTAAAGGTTCAAACTTCAGAATATTCCCTGGCTGTAAAAGCAAGAAACTTTTTAACAGTGCTCTCTTATTTTTCAATATTTGAGGGGATGAAACAAAGAGTAAAGGGCAACCACCTGTGTAGTCCAAACCGTGATCTGTGCCAAGGTAAGGCAACGAGAATGTGAAACAGCAGAGACTGGAAAACCAGGGAGGCAAGCAGGTTAAAAATAGTGATAATATTTGAAGTTAAATATCTGCTTTTGATTTAGGTATTTTACTCAGTGTAAGATTTGTGTTCAGTTTCTTCTGACCTACTGAGCTTGATGATTCAATGCCTTGATATTAATTAATTCTGCTGTGTACATGGGAATAGTTGCCAACACAACCTGTGACAACTGTTGGCATGTTGTGCTTCTTCTCAGCAGTTTGGACCAGAATCCACAGCCTTGCACAGAGAGGTTGACCATCATAAAATGCACTGTTGAAATTAGTTGGTTGTTTAATATAAATTTGATTCCACAGATCAGAATCATTTGGGCTTCTGCAGCAATCTTTTAGTAAGAAAGGTAACTGAATGGAGTGCTCTTTCCCAGAGGTGACTCTTCTAGGTCAGAAATGAAACATAATAAGAAGGGAATAAATATATGGGAGGTTTCCACAGCTGCTGTTTTAAAGATAATTAAAATACATCAATCTCAAATGGTATTCTTTGCTATTTGATACTTGCATTAGAAAAATGTAGAAAAATATGAAGTGAGAAAGTCACAAACTGTATTAAAGTTACTGGTTCCATTGTCCTTTCAGTTTCATTAATATTACTCTGGAGCTCTTACTCCATTTTCTATGAACATTGGCTTGAAAAATAGAAGTCTATGGCACATCTGTAGGAGATACCTATTATGCAGAAACAGCAAGTATAGTTGCAAAGATTAAGGTTTTTGCTCTTATAGTAAGTTTTTCATTCTGTTCAGTGCACCTGACATCTACAATTGTCGGTTTTGTAGATAGGATATAAAAATTCAAGTCTAGTGCTTCTACCTGAGAATATTTTCTTTCTCCACAGCTAACAGGTCATGATAAGCCTTTATATAGTTGATATAATATTTTGCAGGTCAGATATGGAAAATATTTTGATTCACATATCTCCAGTATCTTACCAAGCTTTCAAAATTATCCAGAACTGAAGGGCTCTCTTTTTGTCATATGTTTTTTGCCAGAGAGGTACTTACACCCTCTGTTGCAGATTCTTTTTCTGATGAAAATGGTCTCTTGGTTCAGCGCTTGGATATTCAAAGGTGTTTTTCTCATTTGGCTTATACTCAGTTAGCCAGAGCACATGTAGACTATGTAAATGTTGTTACTGGATCTGCTGGGACTGGCCCATAATAACTTTGAATTTTTGCAGTCTGCCTTGACTAAAACATTCTCTCCATATGGATTCAAGAGAATTCTTAGTGTCCTAACATTATGTTGTACCATAAGACATCAATATAGGTGTATCAGGTGGGTATGTAGGTAGTGCATATACCTATTAAAGCTCATAGTTTCTATTGTATTATTTTCTTTAAGGTCAAATACCAACATTGGAATGAGACACATCTAATACTTCCTCTTCTATTGCTAATTATAGAGATTTCTATCATCTACCTCAGTACTACATATTTATCTTCAGACTATACAATATTAGTACTAAATCTGGATTGTTCAAGTAAAATAAGTATTTCATGTAACCATTTTGCAGGGAAGAACTGATTTACTGCATTTCCCATTCAGTTACTTCATATACACAAAGAAAATTTTGTGGTCACTATTAATAGTTTCACCTGCCAACATATACCTTCCATGGTATCTGGGAATATGGATGGATATTAAATCTGGTACTTAATGTCTAGTTAATATACAATGGCAATTTCAGTGGCAACTATGATGCAGATGCCAAGTAAACTAGATGTAGGAAATAGAGGAAAATCATTAAAATCCTTGCAACAGTGTTGCAGAGACAGCCCATACCTCATGATGACCCATGTTACTGGTTTGTTGAAATTTTATTTTCTCTGGGTTCCAGGGAGTTAGTGTGCTGCTTATGCCTGTCATCATGCTTACTGCTCATCCATTTAGATAAGGCTGGTCTCCTTTTATTAGGAACACAGTCTAGGGTGATTCTTTATAGATTAAAGGAGATCATTAAATATAAATCTCTCAGATGTATTCAGTCTCCTCATGGGCTATATTCAAGCATCATTTTCAGGAAGATAAACTGTGACAGTGATTTATGCTGTATTTTGAGAGTATAAATCTCACTGTACACTTTCACGAGTCTTTGTAGAATAAAGATTTTCTTTGTTAATGCTTTTCATAGGTATCAACACAGTATAAATGTACCATTATTTTGTTTAATGCTGTGTTCTTTAGATCTTAGAGTGGGGTTATACATACCATTGGATTCAAACTTGCAACACTACAGAGTCCGTTTTTGTAAACTATACAAATCTACAGAGTAGATTTTGTAAACTATAAATTGAGTTCTGTGTACTTTTGATATTTGAGAGACTGGGAAAATTTTTGTGATTTAAATTTGGTCTCCAGGCCTGATAATAAGGCAAAGAACCATGAAAACCTAGAAACAGGATGTGACCATTAAGACAATGGACAAAAGGGCCATGAGAGAAGAGAGAAACTTTCAAAGTATTTCAAAAGTACTTCTGTGGAAATAAAAACCCTATAAGAACTTAGTATAAAGTTGATTTATTCTAAAAATATCTGTTGTGAATGAGGAAAAAAATATTAATGAGAAAATAATAAGAAATTATAATTATTTTATTATATTTTATTTGCAAAATAATTGAATTGCATTAAAGTGCTACTTGTGGGTACCTGTCTCTAAGTTGACAATGATGTTGTGTCATAGGAATCTTGAAATCTGAGGGGAATTTGCTTGCCTGGTGTTTCAGATCCTTTATCTACAGCAGTATTTGCTGATTAAGTGCCTGTTCCCCACTTCATAGCAATTTTCTGAGTTAATAAGTGCAGAAGAGATTTGTCTGAAATCTGCAGTTATGCTTTGTATCCCAAAAGTTTTAGTTAACTGTCAATTACATATTAAGCACAACTTCAGTTAAATATCAGCTACTAAACACATTCAAAAAGATCAGCCATTCTGTTACATAGAACAAAAGCCACATTTTTTGTAATGAAGGCATTACTGACAGGGATTATTTTTTATGTACTGTGCTGCCTAACCAGTAATAATTTCTCAGAAAGGATCTGTTCCGATGAGTGACACACGTATATCTGAAATTCTGCAGGACATGCTTTAAATACAGTATTCATTGACTTACCTTTTGCCCTGTATTCTTAGGTTCGTATTTTTACCTATCTGATTGGAAGAGAAGCAGCATTTGCTGATAACCTGAAGTGGATGGCCTGTGCTAACAAAGGTTAGTTCTCCTTCCTCTGTGAAAGCCTTGTTTTCAAACCCCTGTTCCTGAGCCTTCCTGCATATCTGACCCTCTACAGACATGATGTCATTGATAACTAGTCAGAGAGGATGGGTTGGATTTTCAACAAAAAATGAAAATACTTAATTATCTTGTAACACACAAATTAAAGAGAAAAGGTTTGGATTTTTTTCTTTAAATATGCATGAAGATTTTAAACTATGTGGTCTTAAATTTTTGTTCAGAGAATGGACTAATTTCAAAGCATTTGTTCCATTAAAGCTGTTATTACTAAGAATTAGTTTGGTTTCTAAGAACATTGGGTATAAGTCCCATTGTGTTAGGTATGTAAAACACCAGACATGTGTCCCTTGAGGAACTGACAGTGTAATTGAAGAAAACTGGTTTACATCCTTTAAGGAAAGAGCATTAAAACATTTAAGATGCTGAGATGCTCCAGTAAAACTTTTGACTAACATAAGTAAAACTGAATCAGGAAAAAAAAAGAAAAGAAAAGAAAAAAACACCACCTAATTAATCTTCAGGTTTTCCCCTTTCTTTCCTCTTGGGGGGAAAAAAAAATCTTTTTTTCCATTGTGCCACATTACATTGTGATGAATTGCATCAGGTGCTATCCATTTAGTCATTATTTCTTTAACTACTGTTATGTCCAGCTGATGGAAATTACTCAGTTTGAAGTCTTGTCTTAATCAGCTAATATTACACCATAATTTAGTTTAAATAATAGTATAAGAATCCTTTGAAGCATCTTTTTTGAAGACAATTTAATCAACAAAATCTTTTAACTTTTTAGCTCAGCTCCACAAATTCATAAAGATCTAAGTACAGCAACCCAGAAATTAGGACCAGGCAATGGAGAGTGGCTTAGCAGCTCATCTGGTCTGCGTCTTCCTTGTTCCCAGAGGGGGAAAAGTGGTCACCTTTGTCATTCTTCAGGACTACTTTGTTCTTTTCATAGCCATGTTGCTTTGAGTCAGTCTTACTCATATGAATCAACTAAACAGCTTAATGACTGTTACTTCTATAAATTTATTTCCCTCTCAGTTTAATAGTTACAATACCTGCTCTCTGATAGCTTATAATGCAAAAATCGTCTGCCTCTAATTGGTGATTATTTTTTTAGCTTTGAAAATCACAGTTGGAAACAGCACAAGTCACTATGTCAGACAGTACGAATTTAGATCTTTTTCTTACAGTTTTCAGCTACAGCTTGTCCATTTCAGTTTAGTGAAATGAAGGGTTAAAGCACAACAGATGAGGACTGTAGTAAAGCTGGTCTAAAGATTTGCTGAATGTCTGGACTGCAGTTTACTCCTTGCATGGGTGGGCCAAAGTATGTTGTTGTCACTGAAGGTCAATGGCCCTAAAATCAATTTTCCTTGCAGTGATTTTCCCCTTGGAAGCACAACATAGATGAAGGCTGTTTGCAGGGTTTCCAGCTGACTGGACTGTGGACAGCAGTCCTTTCCTTCAAAATGGGTCACAGGGGAAATTAATACCACCTTGCAAAACTTCTTTAGCTTCTGGGTCCTGATGGCAAAACCTTAAAAAACCCTGAGCATGTTTTTCTGTTAGATTTTTCTGTATAAGTAGGGCATATCTAGAGGGAGTTTGCTTAATGAAGCAAAACACCAAACCATTTTAAATACATTAAAACATTGAAGATCCCCAAAATCCCTCCAGAGCATTTTGTGAAATTTGCAGTGGTTTACTCCACTGTATCATAAGCAAGTGCACATAAAGGAAACCAATAAAGATTTACTAAGATTCCGAAGTGAACAAAGGTGAAAATTTCCTAGTGCTTAGTGTGCATGTGCCAGATGTTAGCAGTAACATCTAGAACTTAGAAGTAAGCAGGCACTACCTTTCCCTCAGCAGTCACTTCCAGCAGAAAGCTGTAAAGATAAAGATGGGAGTTAATGCATTGCTTGCTAATAAAACAGCTGGGATTACATTTTTTTTTTTCCAGTAAAATTCACTATTGCATTAATAATTTGACAGGCCTTGGTTAACTTATTTGTTCTTTTTTAAAATATGTTGTTATGGATCACCACAGTTGGCATGTTATATAATGGACAAAGGATGGGATTCATCAGTACAAAGGAGCAGAGGCTGAGAAAGCCAAGCAGAGAAAAATGATTTGCATCTCGCAGGGGCTGAGAGGGGCTGCAGCTCCAGCAGAGGACAGATCAGCCCCGAGGCAGGTTGTGCCCCAGCTGGAGCAGTTTACAGACTATTGTCTTAGCAGAGGAGAGTTAGGTACAGGAAGCCCCAGTCACATCCATCCCCATTATTAGCATGACCCCACCACCTCCCGCACTGTGGGCTCTGGTGGGGGTGGCAGGCAGCCAGGCACCGGGGCTGTCCACCTGCTCCAGGGGCCTCCTGGCTGGGGGAGAGGGGGAAATCTCCATGGGAGTCTTACAGCTGCAGTGAAACTATGAATTCCCTCCTTAGTCCCTGCACAAAGAGGATTTTTTAATTCTGATAGTTTGCATCTATTTTGCACAGTGCCCAGAAAATGAAAAGTTCTGCAGTCCACGTAAAAATCAAATGGAGGCATTTTTAAAAGTTAGGAGTCTAATGGTGGGCATTTTAAAGAAAAGCAAGGCATCCTAAAAACACTGCAAGGACGGTGCAATGTGGAAAGGCAGCCCACATGCAGAGCATAAGTGTGTCTTTTACCACATTATTATACCTATCTCATGCTTGTCATTACCAAATCTTACCCATTTCCTTCATGAGTATTTTCCTGCTGGGGAGGAAAAAAAACATAGTGCTGCCTGTATGGGGCTCTGAGATGGCATAATTCACACACCAGGGAGCTGAGAAACAGGTGTTAGAATGCAAAAATTTAAGCAAGGATTTGCTGGTGTTGCTTACGTGGCCTCAGCAGTTGTGCTGGAAACTTCAGAGCAAGTCTTTAACTGATGATGAAACCTGGATATAGGAACAGTAAGGTTTTCAATTCCATGCAGTACCTCTGATTTCTAGATAATAGGGATAAGTTTAGCAGTGTAGGAAGCTAATTCTTGTGAGGTTGACATCTTCTACAAATAGCTACAAACACACAATTGTCAAAAGGTCTGAATATAAAGTGTGTACTGAATCAGAAAGTTCTAGCACTCAGACTACAGGGCTCCCTTACAATCTTCCCAAAATTGGCCCTGGCTGCAAAAACACAGCTCCAAATTTCTTTGCATCTGCCATGTTTTCTGGTGAAGCTTAATAAAATTCATATTACAGGTCCACAGAAGCTGTGATCTTGTCAAATGATTAAAATTGTAGTGAGGCCTCTTTCATCTTGGTATTTATTCATTAATGGAAAGTACATGAAGGGAAGTGATGCATTTAAATAAGGCCTGATGAAACTGTAGCCTTGAAATTTGTCAGTCCCTCATCACCTTTGCATGATGTGGGCTTCAGATGCCAAGTTTGTGATGTATAAAGATACTTGACACCTGAGCACTGAAAAGGAAGTGGTGACAGCTCAAATAGTTGAGGCCTCTGCTGTTCTCAGTGCTGTCAGGTTGTAGGAGATGTCTTAAAGGATTAACAAAGCTGTGATCACTAAACCAAACAATTCTAGTTGCAATCTACATTTTCTGTGACCTGCCATATTTGTAAATAACATACTGCTCTTTTTTTCAGTCACAGTCTGCACAGATGAGTGTCTTAGAGCATGTGAAACTACTGTTGCGTTACTGTAGTTCCAGTCCATCACGTTTTTGAATCTGGACAAACAGGATGGGACATTTTTGGACAAAGAGAAGGCCAGTTCTAAATTTTAAAGTATGCAGCATTAAAAAACCACTCAAATTATTAAACAACAAAAGTGTTCTGGAAATAGAAGTTTAGTATAGACAGTGCAGTGATTTGTAGCAATACTGGAAACTCCATCCTTGAGGACTGGCCAAAGGTTTCACAAACTTCTGTTTTCAGCAGTTATTGTTGTTTGAGTGTGCTTATCATGAAACATTCCCTGTTTTGCATTTCCTCTCTGGAAATAAACAAACAGAAAACATAACAGACATAAACCACAACTCCTTGTTGCAATTTCCTTAGTTTGTTCTCTCTGGTTTAAAGCTTGAAATTTTGTTTTCACAGGGTTTTTTACTCAGATCTCTACCTTAGCTGATGTGCAAGAGAATGTTATGGAATATCTCCATGTTCTCAGCCGACCAAAGGTTATTGACCAGGAGCACGATGTAGTATGGACTGAAGCATACATTGACAGCACTGTAAGTCTGCATGGTAAAGCATTTAGTAAAGGCCTGTGGCAAATAATAAGGAATTAGCAACAAAAGTATTGTGGTAGAAACACTCATTATCCATCTGATTTCTGTTGCTGGAATGTGCTAATTCAGTGTAAGAATCAGGACTTTTAATCTTTATACTACAAGCAAATAATTAAAGTTACTGAACTTCAGCAGATATTTATACATTGTAGTTACATAGAAAATAATGAAATAAACATGAGTTACAGAATAATTTTAAAATTTATGACCTCCAAACGTACATTTCTTATATTAAGAAATTAATAATATTGAGTAACCATTTTTTTTCTCTGTTTTAAACCACGTCAATGAATGTGTTGGTATAAACACAAAGACTGACAAGAACCAGTGTTTCCAGTGTAGAAAGGTGGGTCAATATCTAGTAGTCAACTGTAACATCTTGGGGAAGAATATGGAGAAGATTCTGCCTCTTAAAGTGAATGGAATGGGTGATATGCTAAAATAATTGTCATAAATGTCCAATTTTAACTTTACATCCTTGAGAAACATTAGAGTTGAAGCACAACTTTCTGTTATGCAGTGACTGAGCTCTCATGATACTTCTGTAGCATTCATGGTAAATCATCAGATTTGCAGGTAAAGGCTTTTTGTTTTCATGGGTTGGTCTGAAATAGAGTTTTATCTATTTTCTTTTTCCTATTATGATTCCTTTGTGCCAATTAAAATATTTTGGTTTGTATATTACCCATAGAACAAGAGTTTGTAGCAAATGTCTATCATGTAGTACAAATGATGCCAATTATTCAATATAATGGATAGAAGATCACAGATGACAAGTGACACACTTGTCTCTTTCTGGTTTAGATTTTTATGTTTTTGAATATAGGGCAAGGTGGGAGAATCTCATCAGCTTCACTTTGATATTTGTCTTTTTTGTTTGTTTGAAGTCTGTGATTCTAGAAGGTTCAGTTTTAAATCAAGACAAAACTATTGCATGGAAAAAACCCTCCACCCTGGGAATAGAGCTTTAACTTCATTTTCACAGTTGTTTAGACCCTTTCTGTTCTTCAGTTGTGGCTGTGGGTAATGTAATATAAATAGTAAAACTGCAGTTATAAAGGAGAAACAAAAAGTTAATTGCTTTAAAGGGAATTAACTTATCTCCTTTTTCCTTTTTTAAATAACACATTAATCCAGTGTCCCCTTTGTTCTCTTTCTTTTATTGAAATATAACATGAGATGAACAGAAACTGTGGGTTATTATTGTGCCTTCAGGGAATTCCATGAAATGGGGAGATGACCAGGAGAAGCTTGTTCTAATTCACTCTTTTTTAGAATGTTTGAAGTAATCAGTGTGTGTATGTGTTGAAGGGAGGTTGTGTATTTGTTAGAGAGAGTCGCAGGAAGAGACTCATGAAAGTGGTGTCTTAGTGCAACTCTCCCCTTGTCCTTTGCCTCTGTATCTGCATTGAAAGTATTGCAAACAAAATCTTCCTCCTTTCTCCATACCAAGTTCTCCCCTTCACCTCTCAACAAAGTACAAAATGCTGTTTCAGAATTAATTTCACACTTTATCTTTTGTCTTTTAATTTCTTTTTGTCTTCTTAGTTTCTTTGATCATTATAGGGAGAAAATAATAGTAAAGGTTAGTCTAACTTTTAGTGATTCTCATGTAGGTTATGGAAAGGCTAAGGAAAATTAACAACTTAATGTTGTGTGAAATAGTAGGTGAATACAGAAGGGGTGAATAAATGCAAGTGAACTTAAGAACACTAGAGGGAGTATAGAGAGGGAATATTTCCTGAGAAAATAGGAAAATGAAAGACAATGGAGCTGCTACAATCTTGAATAATGGAACTGCTTCAATCCATACATAAGGTCTTTTATTTCTGTCAAAATACTTCCAGGTTCTTCTGTTTCTCTTCTTTTGTTTTCTTACTCTCTTGACTAAATTAGTTAATGTCACTATGCACACACACAGACACACACACACTCATTTAGGTACTCACACACACACACACAGAGGCATATTTTAAGTGTCTTAAAACTCCATTCAGGACCATAAGAGACTGGATGCTCTAGGAAAAGATTTATAAACGAAATACCATGATCCGCTTAGTTGCAAATACCTTACTTCTCCCTTCATCATTCTTCCCTCAAATAAAAACAAACCCTCACAGGTGAAGAAACATGAGAAATTAGAGTAGTCACACACAAACCCCTGGAAATAGCAATGAGGGAAACCTTGTAACTAATGAGACCTGCTTCTGCCTCAGCTGTTCTCAGAGACGGGTTTCCTGGCCATCTCTAGTGTCTTGGCATTGGAAGTGCCAATAATCAATCCTCTCTGTCCCCAAACTTGTTGATTTTCACAGCCAGTTTTTGTCCTTGATCTTCCATGACTAATTCTTGGTTCTTTCCAGGTTAGAAATATTAGTGCATTTCCAGATAGCTTAAATGTTCTTACCATCCAACTGTGTCTGAACAGCCATGGCTGGATTCTCAGGGCTGTATATCCATGGCTGTAACCAGTGTCACTGTGCCCTGACAGCATGGAATATACTCTCCTGTTTCCTTCTCCAAGTAGCAGAGCACATTGGCCAGCTGTGCTGTTTCTGAGCAAGCAGTATTGGGCTGGAACATACTGAGATCCAGACAGAAAGAAGCTGGACAGGAATAGTTTTCAGATACAAAACATTTTCAGTGTTCCCCCAGGCTATTCTCATCCAGTATTTGTCCAGTCATCTGTGAAAGCCAGAAGTTAGGTCATTCAAGTGTTTGATACCATTTAGGAATATTCCCAGAAGGATGTTGCTACTAAAACAAAGCATCAAATTCCTGTATCTGTTCACCTTTCCTGTAGGACGATGTCTGCACAATATTCATACAGCTGCCTTTTCAGCCTGCCTGACACTCTGGGGGGGGCTTCACATACTGTTGGAAAAAAGTACAGCATTTATAGAAATGGAAATCTCTGACAAGGTATCATGTGCAGCAGATGTAACATGGAGCAACCTGTGTGCACACCAGGCCTGTGTTGCCTTTGACACCACCAGGATTCCACTGCTGAGAGTTGATGGGATTATAAAGCAAATGAGATGAGATCTCTCTGGGTGACTCCTTGTTTTACAGGCAACTGAACTGGCTTCCCTTTTTCTGCCCCCAGACTTTGTTCTCCCTCCAATGTTTCCTGTCTTTCTGAAGAGATAACTACTCAGCTCCTACAGTAATTTTTAGTTACCTTTCATCCAAAAATGCTTTGTGTTTTTTTTGCTTAAACCCAGGATTTCATGTTGGAAACAATATTGTCAGTGGGAGTAGCCTTGTGTCTTTTAAACAGTACTTTTGACATAGGAGAGATAGAATCTTAAGACGTGTCACTGAAAATTGGAGAAACAACAGATTTCTGAAATAATCTGAATTTAAGTCTGTGAAGAACTGGACTGATTGTGCTCAGTTTAGACATTCGCTTGGGAAATAGTCTTTAGATTTGTCTTGGGCTAATTCTAAAGTCAGCTTTACAGTAGTTGGGAGTGCTAGTCCTGTAACAGTCTAGTGCTGCCAATGCCCTTAGGCTAAGTTGTTGGGATTGAAGCCAGTGATATATTCCAACCAGTGTCTGGTCTTCTGATTCAGAGTCCTCTGATCCCAAATTACACACCTTTCCTTGGGCTCTTTTCCATTTGTACTTCTCTACTCAGCAGTTTGATACATGCTAGAAGTGAATGAGCTTTGTTGGATATATGGAATTGTGTGAGAAGGGGTGTTTGGGCAGTCAGGAGTGAGGGCCCAGGCAGAAGATTCTTAATTGTGTAGACTTACAGGAGAAGGGATCATCTTGCTACTTACTTGTCCATGTTCAGCTGAACAGCCCAGAGTTGCCATAAGGGATAACTCCAAAGGTTGCAGGTGGGATACCTGTGCAGTGGGCTCTGCACAGTGAGGTCTGGACAGCACTGCAACAGGCCAGTCTCAACATAACTTTTCTGCCTCAAAATGGGCCACATTTGGATCTTCAGTGTCACCAAGGCCTTACTCAGAAAGGAAAATAACCCAATGAGTGCTTGAAAAAGGAGATTTCTGATTTAAATCCTTCAAAGGTGAGTAGAAAACAGCACTAAAAGTATCAGAGTATTTCAGGGAAGAAACAGTTTTAAAGTACTCAATGACTTCTTTTAAATATACGTGCATCTAGAGCAAGTCAATATGAATGAATTTTTGGGGGGAAAAAGAGAAAGTCTCTTGGTGTTGTGGGTAATCATCTATAGAGCATAGAAACCTTTAACTCGTTCTTACAGTCACATCTGGAATGTGAAGAAACATTACCTTTTTTGCTCCAGGAAATAAAGTGAAGACTGGTCTGGCTCCTGTGTTCCCACTGTTTAAAAGCTTGTGATTGCGAATTTGTTTATTGGGGTGTACAATTTGACCTATTTGGACTTTTGTTGACTCTTCTTGGTGAAATTTGCTTCTAATAAGTGTACCTGAATATATTCTCTGGATCTAATGCATCGTTGGGTTCATCTCCTTCAGGCTATTAGTTTCAAGCTGTGAGCAGATTCAGGCACACATCACCGTGTTGGCTCTGTTCAGTTTCCAACTGAGGGATTTCTTTGCATAAAAAGAGCAAATTATTATTTCATTGACTATTTTGAGATGATTGTCTGGTGCTCAAGAATTTAGGAGTTCATTCGAAAAAAGTGTTCTGAGTCATTACAGGTCATGACAATCTGAATGGTGAGTCCTTTTGCTCAGTATTAAAGTATTCTATGTGGATTCTTCGTTTGCTTTAACCCCACCCTCTCACAGACATACATTCAATTACAGATTTTTTTTCAATTTTAGTTTGATTCTACAGTTGTTGTTTTATACATATATATTTATATGCATATATCTCCCTATTTCTTTCTTTTTTTGAAGGAGGTGTTTTTTGGAAATATTTCCTGGTCTAGAGACAGATGCCATGCTATAAGGCAACCTGCCCAAGAGCCTTACTTCTCCTTATGGGGGCAGTAAATTGAGGTGGCTCCATTGAACTAAAGCCTTTACTATTTCTGAAGTGTTTATGATGAATATTACAATTAAATTATTGCATATATGATCAAAAAACCCTTCAATTTGTTCATCTTCATTCCTAAAAAAAAAAAATCAAGTACTGTGTAGGCATACTTTGGTTCAGGTTCTTTGCAGAAATTCAGGAGGAAGTATAGGAAGCTCATGCCTCTCAGGTAGCTCTCACATCAGAATCCAAATGTTTTGTGTATGGAAATTTAAATTTTGGGATACAGTTCCTTTTAACGAGGGATGAATTCTGAGCCAGTTCCAGGGAGGCAAGGGAAGCTGTATACATGGTCCTGTGGATTATATACAGAGTTATAACAGGAAGTCCTACAGACTGAAAGCTATTAAACTGGCATTTTTTCTATCTAGTATTTTCTGGTGAGGTATAAAATGCTGGAAGGCAGTCCCGTGGCGTAATGGAGAGCACTCCGGTCTCTGACTCCCAAGGTCACGAGTTCGAGTCTCAGTAGGGGA
>JAWWEV010000024.1:13566566-13581972 GCA_035583235.1 Hafferia zeledoni | reverse complement strand
GGGGCCAGTTCTGCGCACGCTGTGCCTCACCTAAAAAATCCACTGCGCAGGCTCGAAGGGCACACCCAGTGGGGAGAACCCTTCCCAAATCTTCGTTTGCGAAGGTTGGGCCAATATAAAATGCTGGTTAGTGCTTCTTCCATTTACAGTTTTCTTTGTGTTCATTGCACAGAAGAGCTTCTATGAGGTAACAAAAATAGAAGACTCCCCCATTTCCACCAGCTTCTATTACCAGAGATGTCTTACAATACTTTGGGTGGCACAAGTAAATTGTTCTTATTTTATGAAGTGGGTATAATTAGCATTTCTGTGACAGTAAAAGGTTCTCTGGGCCTCTATCTCAAAAAGTAACTTCTATATTGCAGTACTGGTATGCATTAAATTCCAGCAGTGTTCAGAATGTTCATGTACATCTACAGTAAGTAAATACTGGTAATCACTGTAGAACTTAATGTCAGGAAATGTCATTATTCAGCAGCTGGGGTAAAAATATTTGCACACAGACAGTACTTTTTAATTTTTATTTTTTTTTTAATACTTTAACAACTAGAAATCTGTGTTGCTTTTTTCCCAATCCCACTGGGGGTTTGCTTACATGCTCTAACCCTCCCTTTGTGGCCAGCATCCCTTAATCTCTAAGAATTTACAACTCTTTATCGGAGAATGTCATCACCTCTGGCTGCCTCTGAGGTTCCCATGAGAATTTCCTTTTCTTGCTTTGACATTTGAGTGGATTGGGTTAGGGAAGAAAAATCCCATGCGTGGATATCAGGCCTTCCATCAGGTAGGTTTGTTTGTGAAATAAGGTTCTTCAAGCTCTGCTTTGTCTCCTACAGATCTGCAGTGGCTTTTTGAAGGCTCGGATATGGGAGAAAAGTAGAAAGTAGCTCAGTGAATGCCTTCTTATCAGCATTTCAGTTTGGATTAATATTCCTGGAAGAGTACAACAGTTGTGACCATTTCATCTTTTTCAAAGCTTCTGTAGGAACACGATTTCAGTGTGAAGTTGCAGCAATTACAATCTGCTGTATCTGCACTGGGGCCTTATAGATCTGGGACAGTGCTTGGCACATTAACAATGCTGATCAATGCAGCTCCTTGTGCACACAGTAAAAACAGGTTATGCACATATTTGTAGGTAGGTGCAACATCCCTTTATGCCAGTGATTGGAGTGCTGTCTATGCTAATCTTCATTGATAGTCTAATAAAAAAAAAAACAACATTTGAGCCATGACTTTTGAGTTCTGTGGCCCAGAATTTCCAGTTGCCGTAATTAAGTACCCTCATTTTCTCCTAAGTAGTTCTAATCTGTTTGTTTTACTGCTGGATCTAGAATAAATGAATTATCATTAAACACATGAACTGTTTCAAATTCAGTAGGATCTGTGTCAACTGTCAAAACATAATGAGTGCTCAAGACAGTAAATGAATGAACCTCTCAACTGAATAGAATTAACGCACTCTCATTGCCTTTCAGATGCAGCTCAAAATAACAATGAATGTTGCTCTTTTATGTTGGAAAATGCACATCTGATTTACTAACAGTGGCAGCAGGGTGCTAATTAGTGCAAGGGATGCTGTGCTGTTTGCATTTGGGCTCAGACCCTGTGTTCACACACAAGAACAAGAGTCTTGGTGCAGCATGGCCCAATAAAACACACAAACTGAGATCCCTAAAAGGAAAAGTGGGGCATACATAGGAAAATAAAGTCCATAATCACCTAGGGGTAAAATATGGATATTTTAAATAA
Source organism: Hafferia zeledoni (assembly GCA_035583235.1). Taxonomy (NCBI): domain Eukaryota; kingdom Metazoa; phylum Chordata; class Aves; order Passeriformes; family Thamnophilidae; genus Hafferia; species Hafferia zeledoni. The sequence continues at coordinate 13,580,220 of JAWWEV010000024.1, read as the reverse complement.
GAATGATTAGTGCATTTTTCAGTGCAAACACAGTACATACAAATAAGGGTACAGGCACCACCTATGCACATATATGTATATATGAATGTGTATCTTTCAGCTTTTGAAGTAAACTGCTTCATTTGAGAAATTACATGTTTGTGTTACTCCTCTGATAATGCTGGAACTTATGGTATTAGGACAATTTTCAAAGATTGCATTAAGCAAAGAATATTACTACAGGGAGCTAATTGCTTGTTGTCAAAGTCACTAGAAAAACTGTTGTAAGGAAACAGCAATACTTAGTTTAATGAATTAACACTTTTCATGTGTATTGCTCTATATGTTCCTTACACTGCTATATGTGATATATCAAAAAGATGTTTAAAACATCAAAAACAAAAGCAAAAGTCCTACACTTAAAGAGGAACATAAAATTTCCTGCTGGGGATGTGGAACATGGAATGCCATCTGTATTATATGGCACTGAGAAAACTGATTATGTTTGGACCCCTATTTCATAGCAGATGGGTTCATTAAATTTAATAGCCTCCAGAGCCTTTGGAAACAGTGTTAAAAACATGTGGAACATGCTGAGACACTTCACTTCTCGGCCCACAGTCATTATAACTCTGGCACAGACTATAAATATTACAGTACTTTATTTCCATTGAATCGGATTACTATTATAATTATTTTTCCTAGTGTTCATTTACATGAGAAATGCAGAATGCAAATTGTTCTTCCTCAAACTTTGAGATATGCAGTTGCTGTCTTTAAATGCATTTTACAGTTCTTTGCACTTGGAGGCTTTTATATAGAACTTATTTTTATCTTCTTCCTGCGACATCAGCAAGCAGCTGTAATGCCACAGCAAAGCTGCTCTTAAGCAGCTCTGCTCCCAGTGTGGTGCAAATAAGACAAGCATAAGGTTAAACCATAGAGGCGAATTCAGGGGAGTGTTACATCTTGGCTTTTAGCTATATATTGCTTCTCTTTCCTAGTATTTTATTATTTTATGTGATAGGGCAACTACAGTTTGACCTTGGTCTCTGTTCATCTTTTATCACTGGATTAAATATCTAATTTAGAATCAGATTAGTTCCTGTGGAAACATTGCTTTAAGTAAAATCTCACTTCTTTTTGAAATATTCTCAGAATTTGATAGCTAAAGCAATATTTTGCTATTTACTTTTGTATTTTAAATGATGATTCTAATGAGAACAAGGAAGTTTTACCATGTTTAACTGCTTTGACATCTGTCTGATGTTCTTTCATGTCTTCATTAACATGTTCTGATATTTAAAGTAAATTACTGTTTTAACAAATTTTTGTCACATTTGATCATGATTTTTTAAGAAAATACCCTGGCTTCCCAATAACCATATCAGCTTGTTCTCATACAATATAATTATCTTCTGTTTCCATTTCCTGCAGAATGCTGGGACTGTCCACACTGTCTTTTACTGAATTTCTAAGGTCACTCTTGTTTTCAGGTTGTACTGACCATTTTAATGTGGATTTTTTCTATCTTCACATCAGTGACTTCATCTCCAGTTTTGCCACTGACCATGGCTGACATTATTATCAAGACCTGGGAATTTTAATAAATCTCTAGAGTCCTACTACAGTAAATGATGTATGATGACAGGATTAAATTAATATACCTTCCTCATATAATTTACATTCAAATAATAGACAAGAATCACCAGTTTCTTAGGAAGGGCAGAGAGTATAAGGACCTTGTAAGACAGGATAGGTCAGTGCAATAAGTGATTACTGGCATTTAGGGCAGTATATGACAAAATGCACAAGTGCATATTCAGGTCTTTGAGATTATAGTGTTCACTTCTGCAGGTTTCCCACACAAGTGTTTGTCTCAAGAATCATGGAGTTTTTGCATTTTTAAATTAATTTCATAGAATTATTTTAGGAAGAAATTTTTCATAATATCACCTCTAAACCTCCCATGGTGCAACTTCAGGCTGTTTCCTCTTGTTCTTCTGTGTTTTGCTTGGGAGAAGAGACCGATCCCCACTTGGTTACAACCTCCTTTCGGGGAGTTGTAGAGAGTGAGGAGGTCTCCCCTTGAGCCTCCTTTTCTCCAGGCTGAACCCTTCCAGCTCCCTTAGCTGCTCATCATCAGACTTGTGCTCCAGCCCCTTCCCCAGCTCCACTGCCTTTCTCTGGACACATTGCAGCACCTCAATGTGTGTCTTGTAGTGACGGCCCTAAAACTGACTCCAGGATTTATGGTGTCTCACCAGTGCCAAGCACAGGGGGACAATCACTGCCCTGGTCCTGCTGGTCACAGTATTGCTGATACAGGCCAGGATGTCATTGGCCTTTTTACCCTCAAGTGGATCAACATCCCACCCAACTTGGTGTCATTTGTGAACTGACTGAGGGTGTCTTTGATCCCCTCATCCAGACCACTGGTAAAGATATGAAGCAGAACTGGCCCCAGCACTGAGCCCTGGGGAACACCACTAGTGACCAGCCCCATATATGTACGGGATGGGTGTACCTCCATTCTTCATCACTCTCTGGCCCTGCCATCCAGCCAGTTTTTCCACCCAGCAAACATTCACCCACTCAAGCCATGAGCTGCCAGTTTCTACAGGGGAATGATGTAGGAAATGATGAAAACTTTCTCTCATTCACTAAACAGGTCACCTTGTTACAGATGGAGATCAGCTTAGTCAACCAGGACCGGCCTTTCCTGAACCCATTCTGGCTGGGTTGTCCTGCACACACTGTGTGATGGCACTTGAGATGACCCGCTCCATATCCTTCCCCAGCACCAGGGTGTCTGTAGTTCCTGCCCTTCCAACCCTAGTTGTGGACAGGTGTAACATTTTCTACCTGGCAGTCAGCTGGGACCTCCCCAGTTAGCCAGCACTGCTGATAAATGATTGAAAGTGGCTTCTTATATGAAAACTCTTTGGATATATTTGAAAAAGAATCCACAGAATTGCAAGTGCCAGTAGATTTTACCTTCTGGATGATCTTCCACCAGTTATTATATACAAATTACAGAGAATTGCTCTGCTGTTGAATTTGATTAACAGTTGTATTCATGGCAAAAGGTTATTGGTCTCATTTGCAGACACCTGCACACTGGAGATAGAGCAGCTTGGGACCATTTCCAGCTGTGATCTGCCAATGACATACAGTGCCTTTGACTAAGGGGAGAGAAAATACTCTTCATTTCCACCTTGTTTCTTAGGGAATTTTCTGGTTTTATTGTGACACAGAAATAAGATCAAAAGGTGACAAGTCACTCACTAGAGAAAGAATTTGTTTCTAGATCCCTACATGCTATGGTGGACCCAACATTAGGAGGACATGTATATTCTGAGTGAAAATAACTACTTAAAGATATTCACAACTGGTAACTGTCCATCTTTGATCTTACTGCCTTCATTCTGAGTGAAATGAAGTTAATTATAAGGAAATTGTAGCTATTTTGTCAGATATGTAATTTTTTTCCGGTCTGTTTTTGTCTTCAGTTTTCACATAACAGATATTTTAGGGTAAATTATAATGTAGGGAAGCAATGAATTTAGGATAATGTGCTTAATCCATTCCTTTGATCTCATATTTGTCATTCTTTGACTTTCTGGAAGAAAAAGGGCAGTGAATATGAAACATAATTTATCTGCGCTGCTGGAGTAAAACCCTGCAATAATAAAAAAGACTTATTAAATTATTGGTGCTATTCGAGCTTTGCTGCAGTGGCAGAATTGAGTTGCTCCTCAGAGACGGAAGTTGTTAGTTATTCATAGCTCTTCTCTTTGTATAATCAGGGGATTTCACATACAACTCAGTCATGTACGCAATAAATATACATGTTAATGTTCATGTTTATCACAGTCATTATGACTAATATGTACTTTGATGTTAGTAATTTGTAGAGAAATTATTCAGAAATAGACATTATTCTACATGGAACAGTAGGGTGTTTCTTACTGATGTTCTTGCTGCTTCACAGCAAGGTATTGCACCTTTGTCCACACCATTGTATTTTGTCAGATCCAATCTTTCCAAGCAGGCATTTTCCCTAATGTTTAGTTGAAAGATGATTTAATCACTTAACAAATGTATGATCTTCAGCAACATCAGTACCAGCAGGAGAAAGTTTAGAACATCATAAGTATTTTCTCTGGAATTCATAAGAGCCATTTCCTCTACCGTGATGTCAGGTTTTTTTGGAAGGACAATGTAGTCACCCTAATTATTAGTTTACATTTCCTAGTTGTAGGTAAACCTTTAAAATCCCTAAGGACTCTCTAGTGAAAGAGTTACAAGAGCCCTTCAGGGCCCTTCCATTTAAGGACTTCACTTTCATATTCTGATTTTTCTTTTTTTTTTACACTACTTTTTATTTAGTGGCACATAAATCGTGCAAGAGAATACACATTAAAAGTATATATTAATACCAAAGAACAACACAACTTATAGATTTTTCTATTTTTTTTTTTTTCTGTTGCAACCAAATACTTTTGGCCTCAGTTTTCAATGTTGTTAGGTGTATTCCAGAAAACTGTCAAGAAAAAGTAAATGTAAACTACCTAAGTCAGTTGTATGCTTGCATTCCATATGGGTTACATTTGTTGATTATTATTCTTCTTTATTTCACTCTCCAGTAAATCAGTAGTATCTCCATTTATGTACCTGCAGTTACACTGATGTAAACCAGAAGACACGTTCATTGTGTCAGTTAAAAAACAAAACAAAACTGTTTAAGGGGCTTGGGTTCTACTTCTGTTGACTGAGGGAACATTCTAACGATTTCATGGATTAAAACCTTAAAACCTCAGAAATTAAAAAATTACAGTGAACAACAAATTGTCATTATAGGGAAGAAAAGTTTAAATTTCTTGCCTCCTTCACCTTGTCCTTTTTGTGTTACAATTTAGTTTAAAAAAATGGAGATAGAGTGAAAATCTGATTTTGCAATAATCAGGGGGTTTACATTCTTGAAATGTTTGCTGTGTAGCCAGCTACAAGATAATGGGATTTATCCCTTTATACATCCAAGCCTGTCTAAAAACTGCCTTAATGGCTGCAAACAGCTCCAGCCCTGAGACAGCGAAAGAATTTTGAGGCCTTTCTTTGTGAGTCCTTAGAGTGAAGGAGTTAAGAAGGGTAATATTTTCCTGACCTGCTGGATAGTGCAATCAGGGAGAAAAGAGTAGAAGGTGATGAGTAACTTTGCCTCAGGCCAAAACCTTTCCTTGAACTACATTTCACATGTGATGTATTAAACAATGAGAACCTGCATAGTTGAAATTAACTTGGATCACCTAGAAATGCTCTCAGATTCATGATCTTCCATCACATCAGAGCCTTAGTTATTAGCCATCAGGTCAAACTGGCCTTTAGGAAGCTTTGAACTTTCAAGCTGTACGGACTAACAACAAAAACTTCTTCCAAAACCAAAAAAAACAGAGAAATGTAGCTCTTTCTAGAGAGTGAGCGAGTCTCTGTAGAACCTGATGAATTTCACTTGCAGTATAAGGAGTCCATAAAACGCTCCCTGGGTTTTTCAAGAAAGTGTAGCAATAAAATCTTCATGTCAAACTGGAACTAGTATCTGTTCCCCAAAGCAGAGCTAAGGTATACAATACAGCATTGATTATGCCATTTTGTAATTTATAATGGCAGCACTAGCCATAACTGTGTTACCAACCTACATCCAAACTAATATAAAAATTTTATTTAAAAAAGAAAAAGAATGTATTGCTAGAGTTTATTCAACTAAGAGATTTCATGTAGTTAAATGACAGTGTTTTCTAAGATTTTTTTTTTAATTCTTTGTTTTAGCATATAGTCTCGAAATAGTGCTTCCAACAGTAAGAGATTAAAACCTGTCTTTTGATCTTGTCCATTTTTGTCAGATTATCAAATCAGTTTCTCTGCTTATGCATGTGAACCTGGAACCACATGTTCCTAATTTGGCAGCCACAGGATGAGGACTGTGCTACTAGGGTGTGGTATTTTAGCATATGGTTAATTAATTTTGATTCTCAAATTTTTATACAAAGCCTGGACACAATTTTTATGAAGATTTGTGCCTTGTTTCGGGGTTTATACCTGTTTCCCTCAGAAAGCAAAGCAGCACTTTTACATGTCTATCTGAGCTTAATGCCTGGGCTTTATGCACTATTTTTATGTGGTATTTTTTCACACAATTTGTTCTTTCTTTTTTCTTTATTCTTCATCTGAACTTCTGCAATGTGACTTGATGGACCTATCTGTGCTTTGCTCTTCCAAGGGCAAATGGATAAACAAGAGAAAAGGTGATTCTTTTTAAAAGGGAATGAAGCTTTTTGAAAGCTTTAAAGCTTTTCATTTGATTGTTGTGCATAAGCCTTTCCTGCTGTTTCTAGTGCCCTTTCTCTATTATCATATCTGTGGATTTCTTCTTCGCAGCAAATGAAATTGTCCTAACATTTTTTGTTCCATCTTTCTTCCTTTAAAAATGCATCCCCTGATGTTTATCAGCTCAAACAATCCTATGAGTGTATGGTATCTCTCTCGTTATGCCCTCGAGCACTCAGCTCCATGCAGAGCAGTTCGGGGCCATTGGTCACTACATCACCTTCAAGGTGCTTTGTGCTGTCTAAATACAAAATCTGTACAAGAGTTTTTTTTTCCTTCAGAAGTGACAAGTGGGAAAAAATATAAAATATAATAATTATTCTGAATGCATTTGTTGGGCAACTAAACAGATCATTCCCTCTATAAAAACGTTCAATATTTTAATTATAAAAGATAATTGTTTCCAGCACTTAGAGTCCAGTATAAGTTCTAGTCTTTGCATCAAACTTCTAGAATTAGCTAGGTAATTTCAAATATTTTTGGAGGGACTTATTTCTAAGCAAGTAAGCAAAGGAATAAGTCCCATTAATTACAACCTACTCTTCCCTAAACTCAGCTCCATTTTCATTTGCTTTGATATTCCTAGAATCTTTTGCATCACAGATTCATGTTCTTACAAGCTCAGCTTAGCCCTCTAGTTATCAAAAGCAGGTAGCTTGCTTTAATTGTATATACAGTCCTATTGAGGAGTTTCTCAGTGGTGATTTTTCCTCTATATCTGAATCTTCTGGTTTTGTTCTTGTACACTGAACTTCAGACACCTGAATTCCATTAATTATTTCCTATTTTCCCCCTTTTGTTTAAGTGTTAAACATTTCACAGTAGTTTTGCAGCTTTCTCCGGGTATTAGCCAAAGTTTTTGTTTTTTATTGATTTCATCACAAAGTAAAAAGATCAACAGCTGCAATAAAAAAAGAAGCTTAAATGAAATAATGGAAAGCAAATTCATATTGAATAAAGTGTTGTCAATAGCTTCTGCAAGTCCACTGACATCAGGGCAGTTGTTTTACTGAGTACAAGTATTTTTATTATTAACCCTGTATCCTTGACACAGGGTGATGTATAAACTTTATAATGGGTCATTTTGTAATTCATACCTGTAAATAGTGTCCCTGCGACTAAGAAAATGTTTCCTTTTACAGGAAACTGCTAAATGTCAAGTGACTTACTGTCTGTTGATGTTTTCTCATCACAGTCCAAGCTCCTCTGATCTTAAATGATGCTGTTTACATGCAATAGACTAAATGGCAGCCAGAGTCGTCTTCCTTATTAAATGAAAGATCCACAAGGTTAAACTAAATGTCTGGTATGAATTGTGCCTAATACAAATTTTCAAGGCTAGATCCTAAAAACCTTTCATCATGGTTGATTCCTTCACTCCTGTGAGGCTGTGAACACGAACTGCAGCAAGAGAGAAATGACTCTTGTGTTTCTAAATTGTACCCCTAAAATGGATAGAGAGTTTGTGACAGTAAGGGAGAGGGACAGAGAATAAGGGAATGGAAGAGGAGCCTTGATACACATTCTGGTGATTTTGGCCACAGAGAAGAAATGGTATTCTGTGAGAAATAGATGGAGAAAATAGCAGTTTGGGATAATTCATCTATACCTGTTGTTACAGAAATTCCCTTTTTAGAAAATGTTGGATGATTGAAACTGTTTTAGAAGTATAATCTCTTTTAATACAGTCACAAAAATGCTAAAAATCATAAACAAAATTAGTAAATCTAAGTTTTAGAAACATTCTGGCTTGCTTTACACATTCATTAGATCAAATGCACTTTCATCCATCTTCAGAAAGGTATAGTCTTTAGATTTTGGTCTTACATTGATATGTAGAGCAAGATGAAACCCCTACTAAACTCATTGCAGGATTCTCATCGACTCTAGTGGGTGTTGCATGAGGCTCTTTTTAGTTTGGCTTTGAGGCCACTGGGGATTTTACTGTGGAAGAAAGAGGATGTGTGTCTCAATCCTAAGAGGTTTTATGATTAAGAAATGGTTTGTTTTTTCTTAGAAGGATTGTCAGAGAACTTGCCCCTTTTCCAAATTGTGCAAGGGCATTTATATGAGAATAGGTGAATAAATGAATACGTGTATATGCATCTGCCTTCTCAGGTTGATTCTTTTTTCTTTCTTTCTCTTCCTCCCTTACCCCTCCTATTAATTCAGAGCAAGCCTTTGCAGTATAAAGGCCTTGCTTACATTTTTTTCATTGAAATACAAGTGTGACACTTTTTTCTTTCCAGCTTCTGTTTTGATCCAAAGCATTATTTTTCATTTACTAGAACTATTTCTCTGGGAAGGATTCTCATGCTTTTATCTATCACCTTTCTAACAGCCTTTCTAAGCATCTCATTTAGAAATAATTAGCTTTAGTAATAATTAAAATTACACTATCTGTCCTCTAGAGGTGGTACAAAACTATTAAGTGTATATAAGGAGAAAGAGCACAACCATATAATTTTATGCCATTTTACATCTTACACGATGTAATCTCCACCAATATGTTGAAGTTTCCACACAGAGTTCAGAGAGCAGATGCAGACAGATATGACTTACTTTAACTGTTTTTAAAGTTGAGTATATTGAGAATTTTTTTGTGTGTTGATGATTCTCATTTTGAAAACAAGATTGTTAGACACTGCAATAGAAATTCTTCAGCCATTTACATTAATAAGTAGTTAATATATTTTAGAAAACATGTAAAATCTTCAGAGGGTGAAGCCATTTTGTTACACAGATGTTCAGTATATGTCATTTTTAGCAGTCTCTGTTAGTACTTAATTCCAGCCTAATAACTTTGCAGCTCCTGTGCTTTCATATTTCACAAGAGCTAACTTCTTTCCTCTCCATCATTTTTAGAAATCCTTTTTAAAGAGAGAACAAGAATTGTAGGGTTTTTTCATTTATGTTTTATGAATCTCTTCTCCATAGCAACATTTAAATTTCCTCTGACTTTGTAAGCAGTGCACAGTCTGTCCTTAACTAAAATGCTGTAGTTCCTGAAAAAGATGTGATAGCACAATAAAACAATTACATGAACAAAGAAGGATTTGGAGTTAAAATCAAGTGCACTTTCCTCAGAGATGTCAGCCCAGTAAGATGCAGGTTAATGTCACTCTTTTAATATTTCTACTGAAACTAACAACAGGAGCATCCCAGTAGGAGGCTGAATTTTATTCCTTCCTCCGTGTGTGCATGTAATTATCTATAATGCCTGTGGTAGAAGGTTTTAGAAAGGAGGGAGTAAGTGCATAGATTGTAAAAGAAAAATCTCCAGATTCATATTTAAATGCTTCATCTTATAGCAACTGAGTAAGTAGATTTTAAAGCAGAAAGTTTACATTTACTGCTAAAACCCAAGAGTTTGAATGTTCTTTCTATTCTCTCCCAAGTTTTTGCTATTTATGGGAAGAGCTGTGGAAACCTTCCTGGCAGTGTATGGAATGCTTTGCATTTCTACATTTGCCACAGCAATTCGTACCTTTCCTGAAAGTGTGTTTTTAAAAAGCAAAAGTTCTAATCCCTACATCCAGTGCCAGATTCAGAGTCAGTATCTGACATGGACTGGGTGAGTCTGAGCCTTGCAAGCATCATAAATGCAGTGATGCATTAAAGTTAAATTTAGTGCAGCTCAGAAAGTATTTATAGAAATGGCTGTACTATCAAAACTGCATTCAGACTTGTTGATTATTTACTAACATTTTTGTAGTTAATTTCCATTGATTTTTATTGTATCTGATTATGGAACAATCGAGTCCATAGGGCTTTCAGCCTTTTTCTGTGGCTGGTGACGTTTAAAAGCTTGACAGGAGAGTAGGACTGGGGAAATGAGGTCAGTGACTGTAAAATAAGAGTTACTTCATTAATTTTCAATGCTTTAACATAGGTATGTCACAGTAATTTTTTTTTTTTTCAGTGATACCTTCATTCAAACATTGGAAAAATAGAAAACAGAAAGTTAATTTCATAATGATTTATGTTATTTTTATTTCTTTAGTAATAGAAATCATAGTTTTCTGATATAATAAACTGTTGAGTATAGTTTAGCCTTGCAGAAGATTTTTTTCCTTATTCTTCAGACAAACTTAAAGTTGAATTCTGATCTGACAGAACAGTAACTATAATTTTAATGTGATTTCCTTTAAGACTTCTAGACATGGTTGAAAATCTAGGACATAACAGCTACATAGTGTTTGGAATAAATTTTTGAAAGAGCTATAAAATATTTTAAAATTGTATGGCTTTTTCTTTTGGAATTATCATGAAATCACTTAGGAAATCAGTCTGGATGAGCTTATTTTGTTAAGGGTGAAGAGTGACAGACCTTTATGAGGCCCTGATCAGAACCTGTAACATCTGCCTTCTGCTTCTGAAGAGTGTTTGAGATCTCTCTGTGGCTTTGTTTGTGTCACTCATGTTGGTCTCACAGGTATTTGATCCAAACAATAGCACAAAATCCTTGATGTTGGATCCCTTTGTGTGTCTTGGGTTGTTTCACCACCTTAGTAGTGTCTGTAATATTTCTTTTTCTGATAATACCAAACACATTTCCATGAAGAGCTGAAAACAATAGTAGATTATTTACAGACGTGGAAAGCAAAACCCCGTGTGCAACAACGGTATTGAGAGCCCTCCTGCAGATATTTATTCTGTGTTACATTTTGTGACAGGACCCCAAGTTGACCTGAATTTACAAGTGGAATTCTCAACATGTCTTACTGGCATCAAACATATTTTGAACCTCAGGGGGCTTGCAGTTTCCAAGGAGTAATGCTTTAAAATGCAATATAGAATAAGAAAATGTGAGATACAAAAACAGCCTGGCTTCCTCCCTGCATCTCAGCCATACTCATTTGAACAAAAACTGCATTACCCAGGTGGTAAACTCAGAGCAAGTAAGACAGAGCTTTGCCCTACCATGTATTTTCTTTAGAGACAATCACCAGAGGGAGGGAGACATAACTAGAAAACAAACAGCAACAGGAGGTACTTTGGTGTGGTTGGAGGTGAATAAAACCACCAAAAGGGCAGAGTTTATCATGGGTATAAGCAGAATAGAAAGCCCTGCAGTGCCTGAGGGCAAGGGAAGGATCACACAGTTTACTGCAAAGGAGCCTCTTGGCAATGCCTGCAGCAAACCACAGGAACCAGAGGCACTGGCTGAGTTTGACACAGACACAGGCGGGTTTTAGACTATCCAATAAAGGGTCAGACCAGAGCACTATCACTATTATTGTTGGGAAAATTATTTATTTCCTATGGCCTCCCAGAAGGCGCGATGTCAGACAAACCTCCACAGTTTATTTCAAAGGAATTTGTAGCAATTATTAAAGTGAATTGCTGACATATAGGATCTGGTAACAGCCAAGTTTCAAATCAGCAATGGAATGAAGATTTATCTGCCTGGAACAAAGACAGATTTTTAGGTTTTTTTAAGGAAAAGACTGAGAGCCTGGATTTTGAAGCTTGGATGAAAAGTGTCAAGCCCAGGAAAAAGCATGATGGAATGTAGATCTTCTCTGCTGGCTTTATTATTCTTAATCAAGGTTGTGACTAATCATGTTTCAGAGCAAGGAAATATTCTTGAGGCTATAAATGGGACTGACAAACCGAATTCAGCAACAGATAATACAGATCTCTAATTTGTAAATGCTTATTAATGTGCTCTTGAAAATAATCTGAGTGGAATAATAGGGATAGTTTCACATGCAAAAGTGTGTAGCATCTAGTTTTTGTGGTAATTACTAATAGGAAATCCTTACTTGCATTTCATCTGACTGTAGTTCCCTCAGATGGCACAACTTGACCAAATTATGTATCTGAAGGGATGTGCTTAAATAGGAGTAAACTTAAGTTCTGAAAAGAGCTAGTAAAAATTCCACCAAGAGTATTAATATTTGTATAAGAATTTAACTTCAATTTGAGGTCCAAATAGAGCACTGTGTGTGTGTGTGCATTTGTGTTTTGGTATTGTCTGTTTGTTCAGGGTTTGAATTCTTTTGTTCAGGTAGGAAGACACACACCCCACACCTCCACGCCCCCTTCTTTGAGCCTCACTGCACTGTACAGGACCATAAACCTTCCAATTTAGTTTGAATGTTGTCTTCAAGTCCGAATTTCTGCAATGACACTTCTGTGCTCAACAGTGCATATGCTGCTTGGTTGCCTTGACTGTACTTGAACAGGCTTTTGTAGAAAATGACAGGCAAATTAGCTCCTTATAAGTTTGCAGTACTCATTTTGCAATGGGCAAACTGTAGAGTTTTTTCAGGATTTATTCCAAAACTGGAAATTTGGACATAATTTTTCACTGCACCTGTCTTTACCTCAGCTACCAAGGAAAGGATGCTTGTAATTTTTACATGTAATTTAAGAAGGTGGCATTAACAAAACAAAAATAGTATTAGAGAGAAAACCAGTTTCAGTGCCACAACATCAAATAATAATTTTAAAAAATCACATTGTAACATTCTCCCTTTGTCTGAATGTAAAAAAGAAGCTTCCAGTTCTCAGAGTAAATTAATAATACGTAGTTAAACTTCAATAAATGCTTTAAAGTGTTCTAACCTGTTATACAGGATTTAGACCATGTATTTATAGTTCGCAGGTATCTGTACTTTCCACAGCAACTCTTGTATATGGTTCAGTATAATCAATATTAAAAAATACCCAGGCTTTTAAAGAAACATGTACAGGTCATACCTTAATGTGCTCATGTTTTGTATTTTGCTATAGGATCACTGAAGTTTTAGGATGACAAAATTCTATTTGCAGCAATTTGTCCCTGCCATGAATTGTGTTACATTTTACATTGTGAAAACAGAGAAATTGTGGCTGGTTGGTCCCACTATTTGAAAATCAGAGATCATGTTACAGTTCTTTTTTGTGACATATACTAATGTGGATATTGGCTTTTAGCAGAGGACTGTGGGGAAGTTGTTTTTTTCTATTTGTTTTAATTCAAAGCAAGGACAAAAGGTCAGGCAGAAGCTCACTAGAGATCTTGAAGGTCTTTTTGCATTTGGCTTTGATTCACCTGCCTGTTTCTGTGTTCAGCTGATGCCTTTAAAGAAAAAATTTGTATCAGAAAAACAAATTTTTTGAGAAGGTGGATTTAGCACAAAGCTAAATTGCTGTGTGTCTCAGGTTTGGCTTAGTTTTTTTACTAATCCTGGACTGTCTCCTCCCTCTCCCCAGAGCTTTCTCAGCAAAGGGGAAAAAAACTGAAAAGAAACGAACTCAAAAGAAACTGAACTGAATTAAAAGGAAATTATATTTTCTA
>JAWWEV010000024.1:13556223-13566466 GCA_035583235.1 Hafferia zeledoni | reverse complement strand
GAGGAGAAACAATGAAACATGAAACAATCTCACCCGGGCTAGGAAGACTAACAGAACTCAAGGGGCTGTCTAGGTTCTTCTCTGTTACTTCTGAGCTCACTCCCAGAAGGGCAGGCAAGGCCGGAAGGAAGAAGGGCTAGCAACTACTCCTCTTCCTCTCTTACGTGGAAAAACACGTGTGGAATACTTGTTAAGTTCACTTCTTTGGAAACCTTGGTTACCGAGGAAGCTATGGGTCAAACTCATTACACTGTGGGTAGTGAATTTCTCTACAAGTATGAAGAGGAGAAGAATTCAGAAAAAGGGAAAACTGTATTGGACCTATAATACTTTGGTTTTCTGACTTCTCCCCTACAATGGGTTTTCTTTTTTCTAAAGTGAAAACAGAACCCATCTTTCAACTCTTGATAAATAAGGTATTTTATATGTAATGGAGTCTCCTGCCTGCTCTCCATGCCTTTTTATGTGAGTTGTTGCTTACAGTAAATACTGTGCATACAACCAGGTATGCCTAATCTTGTCTAAGAATATCTGTGTGGTATAAATATGCATACATGCAGAAACACCTTCGATTTGCATATATGGACATACACTTGTGTTTAAGGCACAGAAATGTATTTTTCTGTGCATACATTGTTGTTTATTATGCATGCATTATGACATGTTTGCATAAACAGTTACTAACTTTCTCTTACCGTTTTGTTTTTCTCTCCTCTGTCATGGAGAATACAGCCTTCTACTTTAATATGATGATCTGCTCTTAATGTCAGTTTCATTTAAGACTAAAGCTATCTTTCTCTTGAATTATATTTGTGTGCAGGAAGATGGAACTACTTCACAGGTCAGGCGTGATACCATATCTGATGAGAAAACAAACCCTCTCTTAGTGTCATGATGATTAACAAATTGCATGGTGCTTTTGTGATACCTAGTAGAGAAGCTGTCAAATCATAAACTCAAAAAAGCCCTCAATAATTAAATCAATTGGCAATGTAAACTTAGTTCCTCTAGTTTCTTTCCTTTATTTTATGTTTATTAATACAACAGCTAAAGTAGCTGCTCAAATTCATTTAATATATAATGATTGCTTGTTCTGTTTTGTTGTTTTCCAGCTCCCTCAGGCTCAAAAGGTAAAATATTTTAATCAAATCTTAGTCATTCAAAGCAGTCACCAGTCCTTCATGTTTCCATGGTGGTGTGAGTATGGCACAGTAGAGATCAGTGAAACAGTTCGGTGTAAGGGGCTCTGGACTGGGCTGCAGGAAGGGCAGCTCACAGTTCCTCAGTCCCAGCTGAGGAACCTGCTGAGAGCGGCTCTTCAAATGATGAGCTATTTTAATATAATAGGCATGTAGCAGCTTTCAACTTTGAAGCAACAGGGAGGCTATTTTTTCAACAATTTGAAATAATAGTAAGGATTAAAAAAAATAAGCCCACCTTGTAACTCCATGTGAAACATGTCTGGATCATTTTATCTCTATGGTAGAGACTGCAGAACCCAAGGCATAGCTGGTACCCTTTCACTGATCCCCACTGCATCTATCACCACACTTCTGAACACATTCAACATCTGACTTCTCTAATAGGTTGCATAGTTTTCATATAATGTGCTCTTGCCTTTAAACCACTTCTGCATCGATATGGTATGTTCCCAGAGCCAGCACTGCACATCATGGCAGCACAAGGATTGTGGCAAACTTGGGGAATTGCTTGATGCCTGGTGCATCATCCTTATGTATTTCACAAATATAATTAAAACTGCCAGAAACTAGACAATGTAGATGATGTTTTGTGGGTTTGGTAAAACATATTAAAGTGAAAAAAGGAATGGAATATGCTAGGAAATTGCAATACTTACTTGTCCAGGTCATTCTTATTGTTCTTGATAAAGCACCTTTAATAAGAAGAGTCACAGCAATTAATCAGTTTAACATCACTGTTATTAACATTGATAGATTGTGATAAAAATTCAGTTTTTAAAGAAAGCTGTGGGTGAAGTGATCTTCAATGAACAGCTTTCAAAGAATGGTGAGGGCCTCCATGGAACTCAGAACTTAAACTCATGGTTAACTAACTAACTTCATAGTTTAAAAAGCAAGAAATATGACATGGGAGTTTTTCTTTAAAGGAGGCTATGTATATTTGAAATTTTCTTGTTTGTGGAGCTTGGAAAATTCTATTTCAAATCTGTAGGTAATACGCTGTTTTGTGACACTGGGCTGTGTCTGCAGTTTGTTCTTGTTTTGATTGTTGCAGAACATGGTACCAAAAAATGTTATTTTTTTTTCTTTTTTTTCCTTCTGGAAATCGATGGTTTAAAAATATTTTGCCAACTGCTTCCAGGAAAAGTAGAAGGACGAAAAGAGTTGCTAGACTGACTAGCTTTGGCTTTTTCATGTTCACCTGCTTGTCTAAATGTTTGTGCCAAATGCTTCTCTTAGTTTGCAGAAAGAAGAGAGGGTGAGGCTACGATGTGCTGCTGCAGAATGATAAAACCAGTCAGGCTGTTTACCACATGGTGTCACATGGTATTGTATTGCCTATTCTGATGCCCACAATTCTGAGCTATTAAATAATATTCTGGTACAAATTACTCAGGGTCTAGGTTAGTGAAAAAGCACAGTTTTCATAGAAGGTAAAATGCCAGCTTTTGGAGTGTTTACCCCTTGAGCAAACTAATGCAGAGCTAAAGCCACATATTTGTATGTGTTCAGAACTGACCTCAGTCTAATTGCCTGTGTACTCCTTTTGTGCAGAGGAAAGGGAGAGGGGTGGGACGGAAGGAATAGGATGGGAAGGGAGGACAGACACAAGTAACCCCCCAAGGTCTTCTGATAACTTTGAGCAAGAAATATGCCTTTTTATAAGCATGGCCTGAGAGCTTATGAATAAAACAAGAGACTCTCTTGCTCTCTGCAAGGTGAAGGGAAGCAGCACAACTGATGCATGCCTTTATGAATGGCTTAGTCACTGGTGGACATGTTTTGCCATATGGTGTCTGAACTTGTACTGTATTTTTGTTGGAATCTATGTATCACCTTGCAAATGTTTTCTCTATAAACATTTCAAACAGTCATGTCTCTCTAAACATGTTCACTTTAATCTTTGAGTGATCTGAAAGAAAAATGTGACATTTCAAGTTTACCTTTACTATTTTATATCCATTATGAATAGTTCATCATCTTGATGAAATGTGTTATGTCATATGTGTAACACTTTGGCTACAGTCTTTTCAGTGTTTAGTCAATGTTCTATGGTGATTAGCTATTGATTTTGAAGGTCTGTAGGTTCTCAACTGTCTACAGCAATTAAATAACAATTAAATCTGTTACTGCTGTGCTCTCTGCTCTAAGTCAAACTGTTGCAAATTCAGAATTGGAGAGCAGGCGAAATGAAGTATGAGGAGTTTAAGGTGGATGTGTCTGTTGCACAATGATATCTGTAAAGATCTTTGTGATATACCCAAACCTGAAAATAGAAAATAACACAAAACCAAAGCAAGAGCCAACAAAAAAACCTCACTATAATTTCAGATGATAGACATACTGATTTAATAAGTTTATGTAGCTTTCAGAACAAAACATATGTAGGAATAACTAATATATCTGAAAGAAGGAACTACTACCAGACAAATGAAACAGTCATATGACTTTTGCTTGTCCTCTGTGTTGCTTTTTCTGCACGTTTTTAGGAAGCCATCCCACAGGGCTGGGAAAATAGCAGTAAAATAAACAAATTACTCAAATGTATCAATTTTCAGATTTGGTTTCCAAAATGACCTTTGTCTTTGAAACACTTAGGAAAAACAGCTCCTTGTGTTCTTCCTTAATAGTTAAAAAAGGTGTTTTGTTTCCTAGGAGGAAAATTTTACCTGCTTTCTTGAGCAAACACAGCAGGAGTCAAAAGCTGTTGCTTTACCCCTGCTGTGATGTTTTGTTCTACTTAGCTTTTGTGAAGAGGTAGAAGTGAATAAATTAGGCACACAAATGAGAAGGAAGTGGTTGTGTTTAGGAACATTTAGGATTTTTTTAAAAATTATTCTCTTATGAATGGAATAATATTTCCTCCATATATAAATGTTTTAATGATATTTGTCGCCAGAAAGTTCCTGACAGCTTTCTTTTCTCTTTCTGTGTTATCCCTTAACTTCTGTGAGTAGTGCTGTGCCCTCCTTTTATCTTTATGCTATCGTCTTTCAGCCAGTTGGGAGCATCATTTATTGTTCCCTGCATCATTTACCTTATACTTTGAAGAGCTGAATTGTCACTGGTAATAGAGAATTTGCAAAGCTGCTATTTCATTGAAGTGCATGACTAGCGATTTTAGCATTTTTATAAAATTATAGTAGTTAAGTTGAATCTAATGAAGTACAAAACAATCATAACCAGCCCAGTTTGATTTAGCATTCCTTTGGATCTGTTTCCTGTTGATGAGGTGCTATTGTCTCTCAGATTCATACTGTATAGAGTGATCCATTCAGAAAACCATATTAAAATTTTCGCTTACTTGTTAATTGCAATCTAAAATTTAGTTTCCAAACTTATCTCTCACATTCCTCAACAATAAGGTGACTTTCAATAACATTTCTGAGTCAGCAGTTTATAAACTCTAAGTAACTATTTTGCAATTTGAGAGTTTTTCTTGGTGTTTCATTTTTGTGTACTAAACATGGAAATGTCTTTTTAACTTAATACACAGAGGTTCCTATATTGTCCCGGGCAATAATTTGAATCTATGCCAAAACAATTCTTATTCCTTATTCCTTGAGTCTATATAAAACACAACTTAATGAGAGGCAAATTGCAGCTCTGATGCTCCCAGCCTGCCCCAGGACTCTAATGAGCACAGAAAGGTACAGCAGTCACAAATAAAACATCACCTCAGAGAGCAAGTCTATGCAGGGTGGGGAAAGGAACAAGGTGGGTGGGTTGGAAAGGTGGCAGAGTTATAACAAGACAGTGAAGAAAAACCCAAAAGCTTGGGCATGAAGCCCATAATTGACATACATCCTTGAGGAACTGCTCTGGGTGCAGGTGCAGCAGCAGCAGTGCTGTGGCAGCCACAGGCAGCACTGGGGCCGTGCCAGAGCCGTTGCAGTGTCCCCACAGCTTCACCCACTGGCAGCCCCTCTGGACAGAGCAATGTTTCCCCTCTACTCTTCAGCTGCTTTCCTTGCACAGGTTGTAGTGGCTCTGCCTGCAGACCTTCACTTTGTCCTCTTTCCTTAGTGAAGTCCCTTAAATTCTGCTGTCTTTCCAGTCTACAGACTAAAGGTTCCTATATCATTATAGCTGCACAGGCCTTCCTAAAACGTTGCCCAAGTGCCTCATCATAGCTCCTAACCTTGCTTAAATTTTTGATGTAGAATATTAGCTCCAGTTTTAAGCTCTGACCTCCAGGTATAATGGCCTGTGGGCGTTTTCTGCATTTCAGCCTGTTGGTAATTTGATTAAATGTTATGGAAAACAAAGCTCCTGTTGTGGGATGGTGAAAAATCAACCAGGAACACTGTAGATTCAGAGAGATTAGAATTCAAAGGAATATTATGGGTCTGGAGATTATTCTATGAGCCAATTTGGGCCTTGTTGTTGTTATTTGATAGTTTCCATAAATGAGAATTAGTGGGAGATTAATCTGACTTTACATGACACTGGTCTGACTGGTAAGATAGTGAAGACTAGTGAGGTGATTAAAAAAATATCTTTAAAGATGTTTCCTTTAAGAAGTGTTTGAATACAGTATTTTCTTTTTTACAAGCTTAAGTAATTCTTTTCTATGGCTATGACTTTGTGGTTTCCAGTTGATGACTTTGGGAATCATAAGGATTGTTTACATTTTCTTTTTGGAAAAAAAAAGTATAATAATTGAGTAATCAAAGAGTTTATTACTAATTACACAATAACCTGAACTGTTAGATTTAATACAATCATACAGTCATTCAGAGGCTTTCTCCTTATATACTGTTTGTAATATGTAACATTTTTCATTGTGTTAACTTCTAATTAAGTATTTGGTAATGATTAAAAGAAAACCCTAGCCAGTCTGGAGGATATCAGTGATATGTGTTTGCTCTGAATATAACTAATACAAGCTGAAGTTTATCAGTGATTAGAGCACATGTTACTGGTTTGAGGGTTTTTTCCTCAGAATCACTAAATTTTTCAAACACCTCCATATACTGTTAGAACTTTGCTACATGTAAGAAATTGTCAGACTTGCAAAGCAACAGTGCCACATACCTAGACCATGGCTCCCTTTGGAATTTTTGAATGGACTCTAGCAATTATTGTCTTAGCAGAAATACCCATTGGTTAACATTCTACCATTTCAAAGTATTTCTACCAAAATGTCATTCCTCAGAGAATAAAGCTGCACTCCTCCCCAGCAGATAATTCTTCCCTATCTAACAATATTTGGGAAGCAAATGCTGCAGCTCGAGTTGGTGACTCAGTAAAATACTGCAAATACAAGTCATCACTCAGCCAGTTATTTGCTGACTCCACTTAGGGAAGTGGCCAACAACCTGTTCATCTGCCAAACAAACAACAAATCAAACAGGCTGGATCATACAATTGCAATTCTATAGAAATAATTGCAGCAGCCAGCTCTAGTTGATACTTGTAGATATCTCATAATTACAGGGCAATCACTCTTGCATGCTCCCACAGTTAGTTTTGAGAATTAATGAGCTGTTCTCTTAGAATTTTCAAGGAACTCCAGACTGTGGGTTTTTTTCTTCATTTGAAGAATTTCAGACACCCTAAAACTCCACTGACAGTCCTTTGGCTGCATCCTATCCATTAAATTGTTTCTAGTAAACTCCCGAGAGTGAGTGGACTCATAAAATAATCCTGTCCTGGTACTTGACAAATACATGATGTTAGAGAAGAACAACCCTGAGCAATCACATAAAATCTCTAAGCACTCCAAAAGGACACCCTATAATCAACAGAATGCTTTTTCACTTCTGGGTGTGTGAGTTTGGGAGTATGGACTGTGGTATCTCAGAAGATCCTCTCCATAGTAATCATGTCAGTGTGCTTGACTGTACTCCTCTGGCCAAGGAGAGTCAATTCTTACACTGGTTTGACCGCATTTGAGTTTCAAGTGCAACCTTTGAACTCCCCATGGGTTTTGCCAAGCTTTTAGTTTGTTATTTTTTTTGTTTTGTTTAATAACTTACTATTCCTTAATAGATGAAGGACTGTATTAGGGCTGGAAATGTCTCTTCTTATTAACAAGGAAAGCAAGCATAAAAATGGAAATGTGATCATAAGTTGGTTCCACCTCATATCTCTAGTGTTCCCTTATCAGATGTAAACCTTCTTGACTCTACACCATGTTTGTGTTTCTGTCTGATGGCTGCAAACATTCCTGCTCACCATAAGATAGTGCCCTGCTTCAAAAAATGTATTTGTTTGGGAAACTGAAATCCTCTCAAAGTAGATTTGGAGCTGCAAGTTAAGAAATTATTTAGATTTTGTCTGGTTTGTGATTTGTTATTGTGAAACATGCTTTATAAATTATATTTATCATAACATATGACTTGTTTTCTGAAAATGTGGGGAGCTGATAGCTGTTGCTTCATTACAAGAAAAACCTTGTAAACAACAACTAAAAAATGGCAAAAATTCTAACAAAAAAAAAAAAAAGGAAAAAGTATTAGAATTTCTACCTGAGTACAGAAAGTGTGATACCGATGTAGAAGTTGTAGGAGAATATCACAGATGCAGTTGGGCATGGCTGTTACCTACAGCACTTCTCGGGCAGACTGTCTCTATTGCCATGTCCGTTTGACTGAACACAGATGCAGCAAAGCAGACTTTGTGTTCTACAAAACCTCCGCCTGAGATTATAACTGTCTGTGTCATATTTTTAAATGTTGGATAAGCCTCTTCAACTTTAAGCCTCTATCCCAAGGAACAGCAGGAGTTTAACAGTAACTCAGCCTCCTGCTTGAGTTGTCTATTGTATGTAGATGGTGATGATGTGCAGGCACGCAGAGCCCAGCTTGTCTTGGGCATTGGCTCAGTCTCTGCCTTAGGGCAGAGGTGCAGTCTGGCCAGAGGGTGTGAAGAGGAACAGAGATAGGTCTGAGCACTGTCACTCTCCTGTGGCCATTGATAAGCATTCTACACATTTCTCCTGAACGGAACCAAGGTCAGAAGATCTGTTTTCTTCCTAAATTGAAGAAATGTGTTGAAACCTAATCTACAGAATCAGCTAATGCTTTATGCTACCTCTTTGTCCAGCAAACTGAAACCGGATGGAGCAAAGATGCTCCTGGGATCCTTACTGGCTGTCATCCTTTCTGCCGCTCAGCCTGGACCAGAACAAAGTGCATGTAACTCATGACCTCTTGTTTCTTGTGAGAAAACAGCCCAGGGCAATTTTGGCAGAGCTGACATTGGGAAAGATGTAGAACAGAGCTCCAGCTGCTTTGCTACCACACATGCTGCTTCCTCAATCCACATTTCAGCCCTTTCTCTCTCATGGGAGACTGTAGTAGGAATATGAAGCTGTGGCTTCTTTCCTGTCAGTGGAGGTGGTGGGATGGGCAGAGCTGGTACAGCTCAGATGCAGCTGGGGCTGGGCTGTGCTGCACTGACTGCAAGTCTAACTATATAAGTGTCATTCAGATAAATTGCTTTATCTCATTTAAAATGAAAATAGTGTAATTGAAAAATGCAATAACATGTCTGTAATTGTTTGTTCTTAGAGATAGTATTTCTTTTTCAAATATAGCTTGCTGATGATCAGGGATTGGTGTTGATGACAACTGTTGCCATGCCAGTATTTAGTAAGCAAAATGAGACTGTAAGTATTCAGACTGTTTCTATCATATGGTAATGGTATGACTGCAGTGAATTTGCTTTCAGGGACTTAAGATTTTTTCTTCACTTCTTCTTATTTTGTCTGCAGTTAGTATCCCTTTATCAGCATAAAAATGTGGACAAATAATCCCAAATAACTATGTACTAGAAACCATAATGAAATTATGAAACCCTGTGTCTGTGAGAAAATCTCAGTTAACACTATGCCATAGGATTTCTTACTTCTGTATGACTTTTCTATAGCAAATAATCTATATATTTTTTCTCTTTGCACTGATATAACCCAGAATTGAGTTAATCTTGTGTATATTATATATGTATCTTTATTTTTAATAATTTAGCCTGTTATTAAAGAAAGTTAAGTCTACTCTCCCTATAAGGCTTCATCTTTCTCTTTTGTTTATGAAATAGCAGGAGAAATTGGGAAAGAAAGGAGTAATATTTTTAACAATAGTTTTTAACTGAAAACCTATTTTGCATGTGACAATTTTCTGTTGAAGGGCTTGCTGTCAAAAGCTTACATGCCTTTTCCATGTTATTGCAGATAAAGCAGAAAGGAGCAATATTATTGATTAAATTACTGCTCCATCAGCTGAGTTGCACCAGCATCTGCTTTCCCCATGTTTTAAATACCTTGCCTGTAATCTATTCACTTCTGCAGTGTAGCTGTGAGGTGAAATAAGTGGTGAGAATGTTTATTGTTCCTGTGGTTCTGAGTGCATGTTTTATTGTTCTTTTCAGAGGTCTAAAGGGATTCTTCTGGGAGTAGTTGGCACAGACGTTCCAGTTAAAGAGCTTTTAAAAACTATTCCAAAATACAAGGTAATACACAAATGATGATACATTATTTGCACTCAGTATAATACCAAGAATATAACAATTTATTTAATATATTGATTGTTTATAGTGATGTAACTCCATTATTTAGCTCATTTTCCTCAGGAATTTTAGCGCTATAATGTCTGAAATCAAGTGCAGTTTTTAGTAACAAAATTATTGTGTCTTCATCTTCACGTTTTTGTGGATCAGTCACACAATAATGCCAGAATACCATGCAAAATAATGGAGAAATTCAGGCTGAAAAATTCCATAACTTTCTGTGAACATCTATCCCTAACCTGGCTTTAGGCTTCCTGTCTGTGTGTAAGTGCTTCCTGTCCCAATTCTGTGTCTTCTGCAATTAGAGCAAGTGGCACATTGCAGAAACTTAAAGTTCCTGCCTTACCAGACTTGTGGTTCCTTCTCTTCTCCCCAGTATTTGCTAGATATTTCCCTCTACTTAGTTTTCCAAAGTCAGAGACAACTCTACTATAAAATTCTTAAAAAGTAATTATCATAAAAGTTTAAAAATTTGATACACTGTATTTCTCTTGAAATGTGTTTAACTCAGTCAAAATAAGCTTCAGGCA
>JAWWEV010000024.1:13508932-13556145 GCA_035583235.1 Hafferia zeledoni | reverse complement strand
ATCATAAAAGTTTAAAAATTTGATACACTGTATTTCTCTTGAAATGTGTTTAACTCAGTCAAAATAAGCTTCAGGCAAATGCAAAAAGGTCATTACTTTTCATTTAAATTTGATGCAATACAGTAGTATTTCACTATTTTTCTATGTCTGAAATGTTTTACTGTAGTGCTCTTTTATTCACAAATGAAAATTAAATTAATGTTTTCCAGTTAATTCCTAGTGGATTTTTTTTTTTTTTTTGCATGACAAACAAGCATGTGACATAGTACTGTAGACAGCCTTTTCTAGAGTCCAGATATTGGAATAACTACTTTTTGACATGCTGAACATAAATTTCTGTATCATACTTTTCTCCTAAGAGGGTGGAGGAGGAAGCTGACTTGTGAGTGCCTTTGATTATTCTCACATGTGTTTGTAGATAATTCTAGTTAGGAGGGGAAAACTTGCTATCAATTTTAATTCTGATTTGACTATATTAGAAAATACCAAGTTACTTTCTAGATTAATAGGCAGTAACTGGAAAATTTAAATTAAATGAGAATTTGATTAAAATTATGCATAAAATAGTAGCAATAATGTTGATAAGGTGTACTGGAGTAATTTCCTGTGACCTGGATCCAGAGAGGCCAGGTGCTTTTCAAACACAGGTCAGAAAGGCTGTTCTAGCTGGAAGAGTTGCTGCCAATGGGAAGAGGCAGCAGATGAGTGTACAGCAATATCAGAGCACAGTGACAGAGAGATTGCTGCTCAGGATGAAAAACAGGGAACGCTCTCAATGCACTGACCAACACAGTCTGTTAACAGCAACTTACATTATACTTTTGTGTATGCAGAAATACTGCATCAGTAGAAGGTAGAAGAGAAAGGAGTAAAATGTGCTCCTTTGCAAAATTTGGAGCAATGGAAACAGTCTTTGGAGCAGCCCTCTAAGGAGCTATGGGGAGAGCAAGTTTCATTTTTAAGGAAAGGGAAGACCAGTGTCGTGGTACCTGCAGAAATACAAACTTGGCTGTGCATGGCTGGATAGGAAAAGCCATATCACAGTGATGTTACTCAAAACTGATCTGTGGGATTTGGACATAGACGGAATACAAGAACTACAGAGGGGGGGGAGCCTGAATAACAGATATTGCAACAGAGTAAGTGATTCAGAAAAGGAGAAATTTTTAAAGAATTAGTTTTCTGTGGAAGTAATATAGCATCCTCTTGCTGAATATTAGGCTTTTTATTTGAAGGTACATTCTATATTGCAGGAGGTACTGCTAGTGAGGATTATTACAGGAGGCACCAATATCATGCAATACAGTTAGGTTAGTGAAATCACTTGAATGAACTGCCAGTCTCACATACCATAAACAAAGACTGTGATTGCAAGAGCATAATCACCCTGGGACCCATTCCTGTGGAGGCAACACATAAAATAAAATTCACACAGGGATATAAAATGATTGGTTAGGAATAGAATTCTTCTGACCTGGTATCGGCCAAGCTTGGATGAGGTGGATTTTATGCCAGGGAAGATGGATAACAGCAACAAGCTATTTTCAGCTGTCATCTAGACTAAACTTCCCCAGATGTCAGGGACAGTTTCCCTTGAATAAGTTGGGGCTGGATTTAGTATTACATGACTTTCATGTGGCATTTTACAGCAGTTTGAAAAAGATTTTTTTGTTTCTGAATCTGTCCTTTAGAAACAGAGTTCAAGGTTTAAAATGGCAATGCTGCTGTAAGTGGTAGTATCTCTCAAACCAAAGCATTTTAAGTGCAGAGACTGTGCAATTTCACATATTGCACAGAACACAATAAAATACTACCCTTGGAGTCTGGGTATGCTTCATATAAGCAAATATTTTTTTCCTTTGAATTATACCACCCACATTTGTTTCCTTACCTGACTTCCATTGCTTGAATGTCATTCTTCAGTTATGAACACAGGCAATTATACTTGAGATCTGATATTTAGCCAACAGCCTATTCCCTTGTCACACTATAATAGGTAAAATATGTCCACTGTTATTATTTTGGTTATCCCTCCTTTATGAAGAGATGCCAAGAACATATCACCTTCTATTACTTTCACTGAAGTTTATTGCTTTAGGAAAACCGCTAATTTATGAAACAATCTTCTCTATGGTAGATACAGTTGACCATATACAATCATTCACACAGAGACACTATAAATCAACTGGTATGTTTTCCCTGTGACCTCGCCATAATATCATTCTCTGGTTTATACTTCCAGAGAATTACAGAAGCCAATAAGGCTCTCCTTTTGGCCTCTTAGAAATGATTCTGATTTGTCAGCCTTGCTCACATTGCATCATGTCAGACAAATTCCTAAGCACCCACTTCAGCAACGCATTTAAGAATGCACTCAATAAAACAAAAAGGTTTTTAGTACTTAGAATTGTAAAGTAAATATAAAAATAAGATAGTTCTAGAGTTTTGAGTTCAATTTTTATTTTGTTGTTCTTAATACCTTGGTGCATTAAGTTGCTTAAATAAAAATATATGGGATGTTCTGTTACTTCAGAATTGAAAAAAAAGGTGAGAAAGGACAGCGAGATGTGCTCTGCATGACAAAAGTTACACAGTGAACCTGTAAAAAGATTCTACATTAGCAGCAAGTTTATGCTAAGAAGGGATATTTGAATGACCAAATGAATGATTTGAAGATACATTTTATTGCATTCAGTGGATGCAATCAACTGTGTAATAGGCATATTGTTAAAAACCCCTGTTATTGTTGGTTAAGTAGTACAATTTGATTACCTGTACTGCTAGACCTCATAAAGTGTTTCATTGCCCTCAAATAATCTCCCACAGTTCCATTTGGTAAAAATATGTAAGGTTAGAAGGGTTCCTTTAGTAGAAATACCCCTTCTGTGGCTCCAGATGAACTGGAATTAGCAGCCTATAAGGTAGGAAGATGTAAATATCACAATATGACAGGTCACTACTTGCCCATTATAACTCTATATTCATTATCTTTGTTTTAAATGGTTCTTATACAGCAACTCTTGAACAAGTAAGTTTCTTTGCCACTCCTGGGAATAGGTGAATTTACTGAATTCCAGGATCAGTTTGCTCTGACACATGCTATGGTGTATTCCACAACCTGTGGCATCTCGTAGATATGTGTGTGTAATTCACTGTAACACACATGCAAGCAAGTGCCCTACAGAGTGTCTGTGACATTTCAGAATTGTGCTGTGTGCTGAATTCATCACAATGTCAGGTCCGCTTTTTCGCAAAATGTCAAGGAGCTTTGCCCATGTCATAACAAAATACTCTGTGGATAAGAGTTATGAATTGCTAATCAGTATTTCTTTCTCATTTACTTTTACAGTTAGGTATTCATGGATATGCTTTTGCAATTACAAACAATGGATATATTTTGACTCATCCAGAACTTAGGCCTTTGGTAAGAACATTATTTATTGATCTATTTTATTTAGCTATATGTGTTGCATTTTTTTTTTCTTAGTGTGAATAATACAAAATACATGAAAACATTAAATACAATAGACCAGTTACATTATATGGCTTTATAACACACTATAATTCTTGGTAAATTTACCTCTGCAAACAGAGGGTAGCATGAAAAAAACCAAGGAAAATAAATATACAAGTTGCTTCTGCAGAAGGTGCAGACCTCCATTACTGCAAAATAAAAAAGCCAAAAATTGCTGTAATTATGTTCATTTTACAGTGAAATGGGATGTCGGGATGCTCTAGCACTATGTAATAACCCCTATTTGTCATGCTGAAGTGTTAAAGTCAATTTAATATATGTGAAGAAATTTCACTAAAGCATATTTTTAAGCAAAATAGAAACACTAGAGATTTTTGTACCAAAAGAGAAATAACAGCAAATTTTACCTTTAGTTTCCCTTATCATCTTGTTTGCATTAATCACAGCAAGAAAAATAAAGTGCCTGTTAGGCAAATGTTTATCAATTTAATGCCCCAGAGAACTGGTACTGATTGCATCATTGTTTAGGAACAGCATCCGCAAGTGTTCCATCGCTATGGACTCCCAGCAAAGCCTTTGTATTAGCAGTTCCACTGCTGTATCCACATGGCTGCCATATGTATTTCTCTTGCAGTAATGTCTGATTTCAACAATATTTTAGGAGAAAACAGAAACATTAACTGGGTGGATAATGTACTATGGAAAAAAAATTATTGAAAAGCATGATTTATTAAGTCATTAGCACATCTGATATTTTGTCCAGCAAAAGAATGTCTTTCTAAGATTTGGAATAGGAATTACACACTTAATTAACATTTGTATTTACACTTACTGTTTCCCTGTTTATTTTTTAACTGGAGTAGAGCCTATGAAAAATGCAACAGCAAAAATTGAGCAGGTGAATGGAAAGGTATTTACTGAGTAACTTCACAGTAAAATGGACAGACAATCTAATGGCAAAGCAGACATTATAGTATCTCTGAAGGATTCTTAAAATAAATGGTTTAATTGTCCTTTTTATTCTATCACCCTTTATTCTGGTTGGTAGATTTTTCACAGCTGTGGGAAGGAGGATAATACCCCTATAGAATTTGGAAAATTCCTGACCTATAAGCAATACAAATCTCAGAAATGGCTCTTGTAAATTATCCCATTGGCTTTTTCATCATTCCAGTGGTGAGTCACTAAAGCTACATATCCAGGTATAGAAAGCTCAGACCCCAGTCCTGTTAACATGCTCCAGTTCACCTCTACACTCCCCATAGATGATTTATCACAATGATGAATTTGCGTCTTCTTGCTTTATGGAAATTAGGACCTCTGCTTCCCAAATATATAAATATCAGGGAGTGAAAAACTTCCAGCCTCTGTAGGAGCAGTTTACTCCTAAGGAAGGTAGAAAACTCAGTACTTAAACATTTCACCCCTCAGGCAAAATCTGTTTTGTCTCTACAAGATATTACATATTGAGAAGTATGCAGGTATAGGATTTATGAGATTGATTCAGCATAACTGGACACATCTAATCCAGAATCTCATTTCCATGATTGTTCCTGGGGAAGATGCAGAAACTCAGAGGATGTGGAAAATCTCACAGCAGTCAGTGTAACTTTTAAGAGTTTCAGATAGGCTTTGCCTAATAAACCTTTGAATTTGTCATTTTAACATCAAGACTAATTAGCTGGGATACTTCTGTTACCCACACAACATATTCATTTTTGTCAGTCACCTTGTCTTCTCATAGTGGCGATTTTTCATATTGTAACCATTCTATGCACAGTTTTTATTTTTAATTTGATATTTAAATTTCATTGGAAATATTTCTTATGAATAGGGAAAGCAGAAGCTCGTGATCTATTTTTTCCACTTCTTTCTTTGTGTAATGATTTGTGATTGTTATCACATTGAATATTCTCATGACAATAAAAGACTAGTATTTTCAGTCTTGATTTTTCTAAAGGTTTTTCTACTTGTACTTTTCTGCATTGCAGTATTTTTTGTCATTTTTTTGTATTTTTTCTGACTTCTTATTTATCCATTTCTCCACCTTCTTTCCTTTTCTGACTGAGATTGCCTGCTGTGCTTTATTTAATTCCCATAGCAGAGAAGAGCAGCAATAGGAGCTGCACAAAACCTCCCTGGAGCACCTGGATCATAAGCAAAGATTTTTAATGCACCTTCAGGTCTCTTCTGCTGTGTCTTCATTGCTTTGTTTCCTAAGCTAGTTTGTCCAAGTGAAGTGACTGTTTGTGTAATTTTATCCCACATCTGGCTGCCCCATAGACATAAACTAAGAATTGCTTAAAAGAGCCAAAGTTACAGGCACACTGACTAGATCTAAATTTTGATTGTCAAAACATTCTATATATTTTCCCACATTTTGCTAATTGAAAATACATATTAGACTAGTTATGTTCATTCACCTCAGTGGTTAAAATGCTGAAAATAAATATTGTAGTGCTTTAATGTAAACTTGCATCATTAAATTTGTTTGTTGTTGCTGTGTGTGATATATCAGTGTGAGGAGTTGTTGTCTTCAAAAGGTTTAGCTTTTGCAATGAAAAATGTGATATGGGTTTGTTTTTAGTTCATGATTGACCACTACCATCAGGATATGTTTTAATCTCTGCATGTATTAAAATCCGTGGGGTTTTTTCAGTGTCCTGTTCTAAATTGGATATATATGCATTGGTTTTTATAACATTCTCTAGTTTTCATAACAGTAAAATCATGACTTGATCTTGATTCCTAAATATGGTTTTGAAATTTCAGGTATCACTGGTACATTTGACATCTGATGCTTGCAAACCATAGGAATTTATATTTGAAAGTTCCCTGTTTGCATCACAGGACCTTGATAAGATGTTTTTGCTGTGCTGTCCCTTTTTCTTCTGGCAAATTACTTCTTTCACAATTATTAGTATTTATTCATTGTCAAACACAAATTTTAAAAACCAGATGGTAATGAAATTAAAGAGCAGTGGATAGCTTAGACTGACAGAGGGTGTTACTCTCTCCCTTATTTCTGTTGTTATGTTTTAATGAGGCAGAAGGTAATTTGCTCTTACTATCCCTCATTCCAGTGTACATCTTGAAGGCACTTATTTCATTACCTTATACAATAGACTTTTTAAAATCCAAATGTTGGGCAGTAGCCCATAAGCTGTCAGCGACGGGAACTCATTGTGATGTATTCATGGTCTGTTCATCTCATGTTTTTGGAAGAGTCATTTTTACCTCTGGATTCTGTCAGTGGTGGCTAATGAGAGTCTTCTGTTGACTTCAGTGGAGTTTTTGAGAGTGAAGTGATTGCTGGCCGGGGCCCCTAGTTTAATATTGCAGGCCAAATCCTGGTAGTATTGTAACACATGACTAAACATTTCATGAAATTTGTGACAGTAAGTGTGTGAAAATAGGCATATAGGTCTGGAATTAGATAGTTCACTAAAGACATTATCTAAAATTATTTGTGTATCTTAGAGTTATATCCAGGTTTCATTGATTACTGAGTTGATCCACACTAGTTTATACTGCTATTATATTTTCCTACAGTGATGTAAATCTAGATTGTTACTGGACTCTCGAGCTTCTAACCCCAGCAGCCATATCTGTTCATTCTGAAGCTGATGTACTTTTTAAAGGAACTGTATTCTGGAAAACGTTACAGAGAGGCAGGATAGCAAACAGCTAAGAGTGCTTCTTCTGGCACCAGATTTGTATCTAACACTGCCCAGTACATGGAATCATCAAGATGGCTCCATTATCCTGCTTATTACCCTATTGGGTGTATATTTAAAAATGCTTTTCTTGGAGATTTCCTCTCTTGTTTCTTCTGCTGTTTTTCTGCAGACTTCTTAGTAAGCTTGGCGTTTGGTGAGGGTGATCAGGTGGGTGCACCTGGGCAGCTGGTGGGAGGGATTGCAGGGAGGAGAGGAAGATGTTCCCTAAATCCTCGGCAGGTACTCCCAATTTCTGCAGCAGCCCCCAGACCTCCAGCCTAGCTGGAGCTTTCACCAGTCACTGTCCCACAGAAGGATCAGAAAGAACATTTAGTGCTCATTTTCTCTAGAAGACGTTACTGGGGCAATGAGTCTTGACAAAAAACTTAATAACTCTTGATAGTCGGGGAATGAGGAATCCCCTGGAAAGTCCTCTTGGAGCCTTGAGGGGCCTTTACCATGGAGTGTCCGAGTGCCTGTCAAACCTCACAGAAAGTGATTCTGGCCCCGTCCCACCTGTGTCGCTTGTCCCTGTGCGCTCCCGTCCCGGGCCCTGCACTGCGGGGCCGCGCCAGGCGGTGGCGCCCCAGCACCGCCCAGGGGAGCGGGACCGGCCGTGGGGCCTCTGCCCGGGAGCCCATCCCGGCTGGAACAGGGCGGGGATTGCCTTGGTCATCCCTCTGCTGTGTTTCAAAGCCGTTTGGATTTTATTATCTCTCTTTTCTTTTTTTAACCACATAGCATAAGAGCACGCTTTGCACGTTTTTATGTATTATATGCTTTTTAAGTCACCATTCCCAGCAAAAGTACCCCCAGTGTGGTCTCCAGAAACTATAGCCAGTGGTAATAACATATTTTTTTTTTAGTATTGCTGCACCAGAATGCTCCAATGTGCTGAATTTGACAAGAAGTCTGTACTTTTACAGAGTAGTATTTTATTCTCGACAAGAGCATATTTTCAGCTGTATGGTGTAATTTTGAATTTTATATTTGGTTGAAAACCACAGTTTACTGCTAAAAAAAAAAAATAAAATTGGGAGCTCAAAAATGAATTTTGAGATTTTCAAGGCAGTAACTTGGTTTCTGAGGCTCCTTACCCATGTTGAAATGTAGACATGAGGAGATGGTTTTCCTCAGCAGTGATTATGGCAGATTTAATCACCTGCTTTTCAGTAGCCTCTTAACACTTGCAGTGTGCCAGGTGTTACACCATGAAATTTTAATATGTAAAATATGTCATCATGATGTTACAGTTTTCCAAATGAAATGTAAAGGAAGAGTAAGAAAAAAGGGATATCTACTTTTTACGAGGGCCACATTAATGGTGGCTGATTGCTCCTTACTGCAGCTGTTACTGCGCAGCCTGGTAAAGGCTGGTGCCAGAGGGAAAGGCTTTCTTAGGGAGGTGTAGTGGGATTACAGAGGAATTAAGGAATGTCACTGGAAGATCAGTGTCTGCCACAGTCACAGGCTGCCACCGCTGAGAACCTTGTCTGGTGTTTGAGGTTTGTAGTGTTGCCTCTCCGTCCCAATATTTGTGTGGCTTTCAATGAGCAAAAGCAAGTTTGCTACTAGATTTTATGAAGCCCGTGGCTTTTTTGATTCATAGTTATATTTTTGTTCAGAGAATGGAAGAGGGAGGTGTTTTGTTGTTGTTGTTGTTTGTTTGTTTGTTTTGTTTTTGTTTTTCCCCTCCCCCAGTAATTACTAGGTTCATTTAGGGTAGAATACTCAGAGTTCCTGAACAAGGATCTTGAGTTCCCTAATTAAAGAAAGTATACATTTGAAGACAAATGTATATGTTCTTGAATCAAATTGCATCTTTTATTCAGATTCTATTTTTTTAATAAAGCTAAGATTAAAGATTTCTGATTTATGAATTAATCTAATAATGTCCTTGATATTTGTAATATTTCTAAGTTTAAAACAAAATCTATTTCTTATACTCTCAGTATAAGCTCTGGAATAGTTGTAATGGGGGTTTATGAATGACTATATGTGATTAATCTGCTTATCACTTCAATTGGTACATTGATTTCTATACAAGGATACGTATCTTTAATTTGATCAGTCTTGATAGGGAAAGTTACTCATAGAAGTCAAAGCCAATGTATATGTAGCAATGCCCTCATCAAAATATGTTGGTGGTTTGTCTGCCTAAGTTGCCATTTTAACCTTAGAATATGGACTGTCATATTGTATTAAGCTACAGGACCTGGAGTATTTGAAGATTGCTAGATCAGTATTAAGTCTTTGTAGTTGTAAATTCTGGGAAAATTTGTTTCTCCTAATATAGAAAAACAGAGAAATCCAAGTCTCGGGGGAACCATTAATGCCCCACTTAAGCAGTGTTAGCCTTTCATAAGCAGCAAATCTCATTTCTCTCTGGGGAGTCCCGCCTGGAACGTAAGATAACCTACACTTACCCTTGCTTTATTCAGCGACTCCATAAAACTCTACAGCTGGAGCTGACAGCAGAATATTTAAATGATTTGAACAGTGTAAATGCCTCACGTTCATTTAAATAACTGAAGAATTCAATCACTTGAATGCCAATGATTATTCCTATTGGAGTTTACATTTCAAAAAAGACAGCCCATCTGAATCCCTGTGAGAGCATTAAATTGCTATCTAATTAGAAGTGCAAAATTACATATATTTAAAAGATAATTAAAGGTTTGAAGGCTGTTGAATAACTGGCTGTACATATAAATGAATCACTGAAAATTTGTTAGCAATATGTGAAGCTTTCTTTTATTCTTTGCTTTCAGCTTTGAAGTTAGGTATAACCGAACTCATGGGTTTAAGTCTGGTAGTATTAAGATAAAGGCAGATGTTTTTAATTATTTCTCCTCAAACCCCAAATAATTATAAGCAGCTGCCAGTTTTACATAATCCCAAATGACAAATCCTGAGAATGCAAATAAAATCCCAAATAGAGGAGTTGTTTTCTTCAGTGGAGTAAATCACATACAGGTCGCATTTCTAATCAACTGAATCCACCTGAGAATGTGATCCCAGCGATGTGTTCTTTGGCCATTCTCAAGGTGTGTAACTTAAAGGTGTTTTCTTGCATTGACTTTTGCCTCATCCTGTATATTTCCATATTGTGTTATCATTTTAAACATTACTGCACTATTTGAAATGCAAACACTCGTGATGTGTGTAAGTAGACAGAGTAATTTAAATACATGTGGCATAATAACTATTCTATTGCTTCACTAGAGGGTTCTCCTGTGTACATGACATGTCTAATTGATCCTACTTTTTCTCCGCCTGGAAACCTAGAATTGCATTATTCTCTTTCCCCTGGCTCCTGTGGTCAGCTTTTCTCTACAGTATTTCTGCAAATTTTATAGTGTGGCAGTTTTTCACTGCCATCTGGCATGAAGAATCAGTCCAAAATAACTTGGTTTTACTACCAACTATAACCTAGGAACTTCTAGGTTAACATCTTAAATGATAGGCTGGTCATGAAAACATGTCTTTGAAAGAGGAAGTTGTTTTTCCTATTTTCTTAGGAGAATTAAGATGGCACATTTTTAATATTAAAATAAGGAGGTTTTTATAGAAAACAACTTTGTTTTTCCACTGAACACCTACAAGTGTTCTACACTTTAGAGGTTAAATACAGATCAATGAGATCATTTGAGGTAACAAGCTGGAAGGAAACCATGAAATACAAGTATCACAAATGACAAATCAGGGTCATGTGAGCAGGAAAAAAAATATTCCAAATGAAATAAAGAGCTTAAAAGCCAAGTGGCAGTGATTTCGATTGATATCTTCTAGATATAGGATGCTGCTTCACATGTATCCCCAGGCAGAATGTTTTGGAGCTTTGTAGCACATGGTGAATGAAGCTCCAGCACTGTGGGTGATGTCATATAAACAGGTGAAGCAGTGCAGGGAACGTTTCACTACTGGTTTATTGGCTTTTGGGGTATTTTTTTGGGGATTGGCTTTTGGTTTGCGCCTTTTTTTGAGTGAATCAGTTTATTGAAGTGATCTCTTCCTCAGGCACAACATAATGTCAGTGTATTCAATCTCTGTCTATTTATTTAAAACTGTATGGAAATGTGTGTCATTTTAGATAATTATGCTTTTCTTCTGGCATTTGTTCATTCAAGTTTTCCTATCAAACTTTGTAGACAAGAATACCTTTACAGTATTGCTTAATGCAGGTTACAGTTATACATCTATATTATAGGTATACATGTGTATTTTCTTATGTAGAGTTCAAGCTATATTCATGTTTGTTTGTCCCCTCTAAACTATAAAAAAAAAAAAGTCATTCTCAAATCCTGTTGAGATTAATACATTAACCAATTTTTGAAGTACTAATTAAAAAATATGAATCTTCATTGAATGATGCTATGTTTTAAATTTGGAGGAGTTTTCTCAATACTACTTTTCTACACATTAGTAGTATGGCAAGCAAGAACTATCCCTTGAAATTATTTTACCTCTCTAGGTTTTGGTTGGTATTTAGTATACGCTTTCTTACTGTATTTTCTCTCAGATGATTCCACATGTGTGACTAAGAAAGTTTGCTAAAATCCAGTTGCCATCACAGCAACTTACTCTCTCCTACCTCTCCATTGTGCATATGGAGCACGTCTGAGAAATTCCAATCACCTTAGACCCAAGCCTTGCAGCTGTTAAGATGTAGTTTACTCTCTCCATGATCAGATTGCTCCACTCTGACTTTATAAACACGTGGCCAGTCATATTCAATGCAGATGGTTTGGGACTGCTTGTGTTAAAAAAAAAAAAAAATCAAAGCAAAGCGTTTAATAATGGCACATGTAAATGGTTGTATATGGGGTGGTGAAAAAATGTGATTCAGTCCTTAAGCAGGACATGTCACATGCTGTTTGAATCATCCAGTACTATAAGACTTTGGCTCAGCCTCAAATAAAAATATTGAGTAAGATAAAGCTCATTCCGATTACAAAATCAAATCCTGTGTTCTTGTCACAAAAACCAGTAAGCTGGAACCATCTCATGGTTTTGAGCAGACTAAAAGATTCTGTTGCAGTCCAGCTATTTAAAATTTTTCAGTATGCTTTTTTTTGTTTTTTTTTTCCCATCACAGGGGTTAAGTACTATATAATATCACACATTTTATAGCAGCCAAAGCAGATTAACAGCACACATTTTAAATCTAGTTCCGTTTCACATGCACTTAAATCAGAGCAATTTGGTAGAATTCCTAGTTTGTATCTTTCCCAGTGGGTCCCTTAATGATTTGTTTCAATGCTTTATAGTAATCTTGCAGATGGATTTGGCTTCAGCCTTCAATCGCTATTTTATACTTCACTCAGGAGCCTCAGAGACAAAAGGTTAGATTAGGTTTGCTACCAGAGAAGACATAAGTGAATGCCATTTTTAAAAGCTGGGGAATTGCTTCTGTGTCCATGAATAAATTTTACTAAGAAATTAGTTAAGCAATAAAACTCAAAAGAAGCTGGAGAAGAAAAGCCATTTCAACAGTCCTATTATGAAGTATTTTATGTTTGATCTAAGTGCATTTATGTTTGATGCCCTGGTTACATGAGCATAAAGATATGTAAATTTGCTGCTGGGAATAGGGTGATATCTTCATGAAGATTAGATTTATAAGCAAAGTTCTCCAGATGCACAAATAATTGCCTTTTTGTTGTTGTATCCCATCTTTCCTGGAAGTTATTTTTTGTTTCCTCTGCTGTCCTTTCCTGGACTATAACATAAATCTATTCTTCACTTATTGAATTTCTGTGTAGACACCTAAACAGCAGCTCCTAAAGTGTAGTTGCTGAATAGGGATTAGATATCTCAATACTTTATTAGTTCCTGTCCTAAATGTGTTTAAGAACTGCACCTCCAGTTCCTTCAAATGCTTATAGAGCCTAAATCCTGCTTGACCACTGGGGTTTTGGCTTTGTTTCTTCTAATCTGAATTTTTAAGACACAAATGCTTCCAATTCTGTCTTTTCTGCAGAACTTTGGATGTTTTATCCAGCTCTTTCTTTGATTGCTTTTGGTTTTTGTTTTTTGTTCTCTGAGTGCAAGGTGTGGAATCTATATGATTGAAATAAATGCAGACCCCATAATTAATATGATACAAATGGTTTGCCTTATGTTTGGAACCTACTTCTGCTGTCAGACACACAAGATCAACTACTATTGTCCTAAGTAAGGATTTGCACGTGTGTTTGAGAATGCAGTATAGCCCAGAAGCTCTTCAACATCTGTGAGTGAGGATGTAATTAAACATTGGAACCAGTACAGGAGCTGTTTGCTCTACTCAAACTTCCATGTAACAATGTTCAGCTCTCAGTATTTCAGAGCCTGACTGTAACCATTTCTATACTAGAATGGCTAAATCAGATCAAAGATTTGTTTGGTTAATTAGTGCAGCCACAGAGAGTAGACATAGTTACTCATTGTAAAGATTAAAGATAATATTGATATAGCTGCACCCATAATGAAAGGCTTGCAAAATATAGCTACAAAAATCAAGCCCTGCTAATTAATGGGATGTTATCCTCTCAGATGTTTTTCTTGTGAGATTTAATTACATTGGCTGCAAACTTTGTACCTCAGTATTTGGGTATAGTTATCTCTCTGGCTATCAGAGCTGTCATGTAGCAAGAATTAATTGTAGAACTGAGCTGCTTGAATTCCAAGTCTAGTGTATAAGCATACGCTGAAAGCAGAAGTTCTTTGCATATCTCTACCCATCTGTTGAATAGTATTAGATCATAAAGTAGACAACCTTGTTGTTACAAGCACGGTGGATTGTAGCAGAGGGGCAAAAAAAGCACATGAAAGTACTTTTCAATTACATCTGCATCAATTCTCACATTGTAGACTAAGACTTACATGAACAGAATTGCTAGGATTTTTTATTCAAAGGAATGAGAATTGACTCAGGATTTTATCCCACAGAATTTCCCAAAAGAATCATCTGTAGAAATAATTGGAGTATCCAATTTTTTATGAGCAAAAATTAAGGAGGCTCAGTGAGGCTGTGCTGGAAGAAACTTTACAGTGCTACCAGTATCTCAAAATTTCTTTGTGATTACGATGCTTTAGTCAATATTTTTAAAAGTCTGCTGTTCTTCAGGAAGATTTTGTCATGCCTATTTTCAAATACTGTCTACAAAAGCAACTGTGGGATTCACAAGAGAATTTTTAATTCAGAGACAAATAGATCAGGCTGGGAATAACCTTCTTAAATCTTTGCCTTGATCTCCGTAACCTGTAGATTGAAGTCCCTGCACCACTGGCTGTGGTGATGAATTGCTTGTATCAAACACTGACAGGTTTGGTTTATGGTATCGTTGATCCTGCCCTGAGGGAGGAGAATCATCTGTACCTACTGCCTTACGGGTACATTTTGTAGCCTTCTGTGAT
The DNA here is from genome assembly GCA_035583235.1 of Hafferia zeledoni. Classification (NCBI taxonomy): domain Eukaryota; kingdom Metazoa; phylum Chordata; class Aves; order Passeriformes; family Thamnophilidae; genus Hafferia; species Hafferia zeledoni. Next base: position 13,541,550 of record JAWWEV010000024.1, on the reverse strand, counting down.
GCTGCTGTTGAGGAGTCAGAAAAGCAATGCGGGGATTTTTCACAGCATCCCAGTGTCTCCTGTCCTACTCCATAGAAAGACTTGTGGTTTCCCCTCCCACTTGTATGCATCATAAGAAACCAGATTTCACATTTTTTTTAAATATAGTCTCCTAATTTTACTTAACCAGTTAGGTTCTTTATTCACAGGTCTTCCTAAATATTTCTTTCTTCCCCTGAGAGAGGTTTGTGTGGTTACACTAGTAGGCTGATTTTGAATGTTCAGCAGAGGGCAGAATTTCCCACCTTATAAACACCTCAGTGTCAAATCAATTTGTCACTACAATGTTTATTTTAAATGTGTGATTTATGGCATAACAGTGAGTAGTGATAAAACCCCCATACACTATCATTATTAGTATGTTACTTTTCCCCATGAAGTTGTAGATAAAATGAAGTATCAGCAAATGTTAACACCATACTTCCCAAGACTCGCATCTTATCTTGCTTAAAGTGAAATGGGTAAACATTTTGTTGATAAGATTATAGTAAATATAACTTCCTGAACAGCTGAAAGAGCTGGTTCGAGACACTCAACATAAGCTGCAAGATCCAAGGTCTCATTTATTTTCCATATGGGGAGAAAAAGGTACAACTGCTCAGTTTGATTTCCCAGTGTGTCCATCAAAAAAAGCTTTGCATCAGGGCAAGAGATCATACAAATAATCATGTGATGCAGGTTTTTAGTTCCCAGGGACCATTTATGCAGCAGTACAGTGCACTTTGTATGAATTAAGCTACCTACCCAATCAGCATGCATCCAGCAAATTTTTAAAATCTTCTGATACAAAATTGTTGTCCAAATAAAACAGGATGTGCTTAATACTTCACCTTTTTTTTTTTTTAATTTTTTTTTTTAATACCAGTATGAAGAGGGAAAGAAGCGAAGAAAGCCCAACTACAGTAGTGTGGATCTTTCTGAGGTTGAGTGGGAAGACAGAGATGATGTGGTAAGCGATGTGTTTTAAAACCCTGCCAGAAGACATTGTTGCATCCATCTACTGTACCTGGAAACTGTTTAAGTAGTCATTAGAGAGGCCACCTGACTGCTCTCAGGAAGGGAAGGACAATAGGCCCTTTTACTTCAGAATTTTACAACTGTTTTGTATTCTTTCTTCCTTACGTATGCATATACCACAAACACAGACTCTTTGTGTTTTTGGTAAAACTCTTCACCCTTGCAGTCTCCATGCATCCCATTGTGTATTTTTGCTAGACAACAAATATAGCAGGAGAGACAGGAATAGAATGTCTCTTTAGCGCTCGCCCAGACAACTGCTGAAACTCAGAAATGAAAGAATGAGTTTAACTTATTTCCATGAGATCCCTCTTAATGGAAGTAACGAGAGCTGTTTTACTTGAAATATATCAAATGAATAAACAAAACTGGATTGTCTGACCTGTGTGCAGAGCACAGTTTCCCTCCCAGCTCCCAATTTCAGAGCCATGGGGAGCTGCAGGAGCATACATTCTGTGTCTATCAGCTGTTGTGCAGCTAATGCTTTCCTTTAACCTCATTTTTCAGTGCTCCATCTATTCTGTAGTTCACTCTTTATCTTATTCTTTCTTACCTTGCAGGCTTAGCCTTTTCTGCAGTACTGTGTCAAAAGCTTTCCTTATGTCCATGGCTTAACCTTTGCCTGGTCTTTCTGTCACTTCCTCAATAAATCTGATTTGTTAGGCATGATTCGTTTTGTGTGAATCTGTGCTGACTGTCCTTAATTAAATCGTAACTTTCCAGGTGTTCCCCTTTCTGTCCTGCAATTTAGTTTTCCCCATAAGTTCCCTAGTGCTGAAGTCACGACTGCATGTCTGTATTTTTCATAGATGTCTCCTCAATTTCTTCTTAAATATCAGTACTGTGTTAGCTTCTCTCAAGTCCCTCCTACCTCTGATTTCCCAGAGAGGTTTCAAATATATCTACTGAAGGTTCCCATATTTACTTTGTCATGTCCTTCCGAAATGTGGGATGGATCACGTACAACAGCCCCTGGAGTCTTGTCAGTCTTCAGATGTACTAATTTCTTGATCCCTGTTCTGACATAAGTCTGTATTTTCTTTCTCCCTTACAAAGTATATATCTTGCATTCCTCCCTCTCTGCACCCCCTTAGTGAGCAGCGAAACAGTTCATCTCTGCTGTAAGCAAGGTCTGTTTGCTCAGGAGATGGATTGTCCTCAGCCTGTGCTCAGAGGCCACCTCATGCCGCAGTTAAGGCTTTGTGTTGGAGTGCACTCACAAACTCTTGTGATGTTTGTATAGCTTTGTGCTGTTTTCTATGCACACACTATTTCAGGTTTCCTCATTAGGCTTGCAGACACTGTAGCAGCCTTCTGCAATCTTGGCAATCTCATTGGCTTCGTGTTTTATACCTGCCTTTTTCTCCTATCTTTGATCACGTACTACTCAACCTGTTTCACTACTAATGACCTTTTAAAATTTCCTCTGTCCTTTCAAATGTTATTGCTGTAATTACATACAGCCTTTAAACCTTCATTATTTTCTTCTTGCTATTTCTCTTTTTCTTTTTTTTTCTTCTTTTTATTTCTTCCAATACTTCCTTTATTAATTTTGACATTTTAATCCCTCATTTTTAATCATATCTTAGTAGAAATTCAGTGGTTCAGTTAATGTAACATTGAACTACATTGGCATTGAAAATTAAGTTTTATTTGTTATTAAGATTCTATCTGAATACACATGAAAGTCCAGATTCAGTTCTAAGTATTTCCTTTCGTTGAGACCCCTAAGCTCAGCCACTTTTCCTGAAAGTTTCTAAAATTCCATTTTGTCTATCTGTAGGCTGCAAAATTTTTATTTCACATTTTGATGAAAGAAACATGTATACATTTTATCTCAGTCTTTGCCTTTCATTTAGAAAATAAGTTGCTTAAAAATTTTAAATGTAATGTAGAAACAAGCTACATGTGACACTGTTTCAACCAAGGCCTTGGATTTGATGTTCTTGATTTTTTCCAAGTTTGGGTAGTAAAGCATTGTTTATTTAACTGCAGAGGGAAAGAATTAATGTATTCATATAGCTGCTTTTAATAACATAGACTACTACTGGGATATTTTTCTCCCATGAAACACTTACGTGGAAGCTGATTAAGACATTTTCTTACTTTTTACCACATTGATTTAATGGTTACATAGTTTTCCAAGAATATAGAATAACCTCATGCTACAGCAGTGAAACTGAGTTGTTGGCAATTGATTGGAAGATGTTTAGTTGAAGGAGCAATAATGCTATTACACAGAAGAGGTGAAGAAATTGGTTTTCTTTAGTGATCCAATAAGGAAAAGGTGGCCAACTAAGGTTGCAATATTTTCACCATGAAATAGTGTTGTCATAAATATATATATCAGCTCATTTTCCAGGTTAACAATACCTGCTATCTTGCTGTTAATGCATTTTGTTAGGAACAGAAATTTTAGCATCAGCTTATTAAGTTAACAGTGTCTTCCAGCAAGGTTAGTGAATACACAGAACCAAACAGGAGAAGTTTCAATTTAGATAGAAACCTTTTTCTCATTAACTCACTTAAAATTCTTTTAGTATAATTTCTAGCTGAATGAAGTATTTTTTTTTTCCAAATAAAAAAGACCATGAATGAATGTTTTGGGGCTTGAAGCCAGTTGAGGCAGTACTTATTTTATGCCTTTGAGGAGGGAGATGAAACTGCAGAAGAACTGAGAAACCAGATTACAAAGCCAAGAAATGCAATCACAGCAAGCAAGGGAAAAAAAAGAGAGAGAGAGAGAAAAGTAAAACTCTAAATCCCATGTGCAGACTTGATCTTAAACACTACTGAAAGTCTGGAGATCCTTTTAGTAAATCTATGACTTGCCTGAGGCTTGTGGGAGGAATGGGTCTTAGACGTCTAACTGCAGGCACCAATAGAAGAAAAATGAAAACCATGTTAAAGATAAATGGAACTGTTCTGTAAATGTTAGAAAGTAGATGGTTAATTAAGACCAGCTCTCCAAGTCCAAAACCACAAAACTTAAAATAGGAAACTATTTTCAGAATTGCCTATTATGTATTGTTAAAAAAAAAAAAATCTACAGTAAAATATATGCTTCATTTCATATATGCCTCGTGCTAAAAATTATTCTTTTACACTTACTGACAGAGAAGTAAAACTGTTAATTCAAATCTAGATGCCCTTGAATTAGATTTCAAGAGCTGTAAAGTTTGCAGTTATTGATAGGTCAGCCATGCTCAACGTGTTCATGAGAATAAAACCAGATACTTCCCTGGCAGGTTCAGTCACTCGCTTTTTGCTCATCACTAACCCAGAAAGCCTGCAGAGTGCATTCATAAGTCTGTCTTCACAATATTTCATTAAAATCTGACTGAAATGCCTAATCTGGAACAGGAGATATTTATTCACAAGAACATGATGTTCAAAATTGTGTTCAGACAGATAAGCAATAGAGGAGACATAAAAATGCTCACTTTGTCAATATGATTCTCCATTTTGAATATTGAATTCATTAGTGATAGTAGAATTTTCCAATTGAAATGAAAACTACAGCTGCAAAAGATTTAGGTGCTTTTTACCACAACAAGTAACTAACTTCTTCCATTAGTAAATCTAAGAGCATTTGAATGAAATGTTTCCATACACGGATGGTATGAATAACTTTCTTATTTCTTCCCTGAAGTCCTGAGCTGATACACAGATAAATTCCAAACCCTGGTGCTCAGTATTCCTCAAAAACCCTCATGTCTTGTCATTCTTCATTTTCAGGCCAGAGACCCTGCCCTCAGACCAGCTGTGCCAGGGTGGTCTGTCCTCATCCTTAGGGACACTGCTGGTCATTTTGGCTTATGGACGGGGGGATGGGTGTTGGGTTTTTTACTCTTCATCATCATGGCATGTTCACCTGAGAGTGACTGTGTGTCCTCTCAGAGGAACACTTATCTTTCCTAGGGAGCAAATAGCTGTGCTGAGGGCAGAGTTTTTTGAGGTGATAGGAAAGAGACTTTGCAGCATAGGTTTAGGAGCCTGCAGCACATGCAGAGGCTAGAAAAAGTTACAGAAAAACAGTGTTTTGGGGGATCTAAAAAGTAACAGATTTAGCTTGCAGAGCAGCAGGTAAGTCATGGTGTATAAACCCTTTGCCATTTATTTTCTACTTTCCCTATCTTCTCTGAGTTTTTGGTTTAAATAGTGATGAAACTTGTTTTAGAAGAGGATTTAAAATGTCTCTTGGATGACTTTGAGAGGGAGAGGTCCAGGTCAATTCTTAAAGCTGTAACTGACCCAGGTCTTCCATTACAGAGCTAAATTTATTACCTTGCAAGGGGTGCCTGGACACCAAAGTCCCACTGAGGGAATGGCAGAGTGTGCAGCTGTGTGTGCCCACTGAGACAGGGCACTGATCAGATGGGCTGCCATTCTGTTTCCGTGGGCTAGTTCTAATTTCTGATGCAGTTAGGATGAAGTTTCTGGTGCTAGTTTAGGATGTAGCCCAATGTAGATTCTTAAGCAGATTGAAGTAAGCAGGGTAAGTGGGTTTTTCTCTTATTATCTATGTAGTTGTTGATGTAATTAAACTCAGAGCCCTGGTCTAACTTCAGCTAAATCCAGTTGGGAACCTGTCTTTGCCTTCCCATGCAGTAACCACAGAATAGTCAATGACATTGTTCATGCCGCATAAGATCCAGAAAACTCCACCAAGAGCTGTTTTACCATGAGGGATACTGACAGCTCCTGTCTTATGTGCCTTAGCATCATGCCTGAAATTGTGTGTCAGCAGTCATGGCCTATACAGTCAATAATAAAATCTGTAAAGGGGCTTTTCAGTGCATACCAGAATTACTGAAAATGAAGAAATGAAGCAAATTGAGTACTACTTAGGCCAATGATAAAAGAATGATAAAGAGATAAAAGAAAATGCAAATAAAGGAGCTAACACACATTTCCTTCATTTCAGCTCAGAAATGCAATGGTGAATCGGAAAACAGGGAAATTCTCCATGGAAGTGAAGAAGACAGTGGACAAAGGGGTACAATGACTACAATATTATTCCAGCTAAATATAAAGCAAGCAATAATTTTTTAAACAGTTTTAAGGTTGCTATATGTAGGTAGTTTTTTTTTCACTTACTGAATATAAACTTCTCTTATAATTTTATCGGTGACTAACCACTTGGTCTTTTATATATTTCTCATAGCAAACTAATTTCTTCCCTCCACCTCTTCTTTCTTGTTCTGAATCTAGAAGCGGGTATTGGTGATGACAAATGACTACTATTATACAGACATCAAGGGTACTCCATTCAGGTAGAGCCGACCATAATAAATGGATGTTTCACCCAACTCATTGGATTTGTGCTTATACAGAGCTTGTGGACTCATTAAAAGCTCATCAGCAAAAGCTGACAATGAAATATCCCTGGACAATGCTGAAAATAGCAAGGAAAAGGAGCCTACCAGCATTCCTTTCAGCTTTTCCAGGGATGGAAAGTTTGTGCAAGCTCACACAGGCAAACTCACAGTGTTTGTCATGGCTTACGTTTCATTGAAAAAATATTCAGTTGAGGTTTGCATTGAACGAAAGGCTTTAGAGAGTACTTGGAGAGCTATAAATACTATAATCCATTTAAGTTACTACATATTGAGCCCTATTTTGATTTTTTTTTTCCACAAGAATGTAATGTAAAATGAGATATTATTTCACTTCCAATTTGGGGTTTAGATGGTTGTTTTCTCTGAACAACCTTCAATGTATTTCTATAACTAAAACTGAGTACATTGATAATTTTGGCACTCATTTTAGGAGTGAAAAAAAAAGGAAAAGAAAGACACAGGTAGTCACTTTAAAAATGCTCATATCTGAATTAGAAATAATCCATTAATAAAAGAGTACTAACAGTACCTTATGCTTAAAGCAGAAAGATGGCAGTTGCAATACTCAACTGAAATTTTCTTTGATTGAACTGTTTCACATAACTTGAGTTATATTGCCACACAGAGAAACTATAGGTACATTTCTCTGACTCTGATGCCTGTGTTTATTCTTGTTGAAATTCACACTTGGGTGGTAATACTCGGTGGGGTTTTAGTTTTGTTTTTATTTTGTGGAGTTTTTTGTTGTTGCTTTTTTTTTGTTTGTTTGCTTTTTTGGTTTTTTTTTTCGTTTGTTTGTTTTTTCCCCTGTGACACTGTCATTTTTGCCCTATTAAGTAAACAGATATACATATATGCAAGCAGTGTGAGTTCTGATGCTAAGGATAGAAATTTAGTAGGAAAACGTCCTGTTTTTTCAGCATGATATGTATGTAGTTTTGATGGTTTGTAGAAGACAGCAGGAGCCACATTTATGAAAATCTATACTATAGTGTCAGTGATTAGTGCTCAGCCCCTTCCCAGCCTGAGCTGTTGATTGCAGCTTGTGTGCTCTTGGATTTGGCACCCCTACATGTATTTCAAGGATCAGCCCATGCATTTTCAGTCTTACTGGCAGGTTCTTAGCCTGAGATAATCCCTGTGAATGAATGAATGCCAGAAGACATTCTGTGTATGTATTCAACAACAAGAGGCATGGGATCCCCAGCCAGTTCATTAAACTTGGATAGTTTAAATGGTAGACTAAAACCCAAACCAAAACTGAGTATGTTGAGAATTTATGAAGCTGAATTCAATACAAAGGAGCTATACTAACTAAAAATATGAAACACAGAAAGATTAGTCCAAGAGGAGTCATGATGCTGTTGTCACATATGAAATTCTTTTCCTTTCAGTAGCTCCATCAATTCCCACACTTCTGTAGTTTCTCAACAGCTTAGTCTGATTACAAAAAATTGTTCCTTTCATTGTGAGGCCATGGGCATGTTCAAGGCTCAGCTGAAGAAATCTCATGCTGGGTGAACAGCAGTGAGCTTAGAGGGGCTCATTTATTAGTTTGCCAGAGAATAATGGTTTACTGCACCTCTAAGCACACATAAATGCAGCCAATTGTTGAAGCCACCTAAGAACTGAAACATCATTGAAGCAACTAGTTGAACAATAAATATGATCTGTGAGAGTTTGGAAACAAACTGTTTTAAAGTTAATCATAATACACTGGCAGGAAATGTTAGTCATGAAAATAGCTCTGAATGTCTGCTATTGTTTGTCTCACAGATTTCAAGGTCTGCTTTATTTCTCTGCACAGTTTAGGTGTGGCTCTCTCTAGAGGACATGGAAAATATTTCTTCAGAGGGAATGTAACTGTAGAAGAAGGTAAGATACCTACCTTCTTATGCTGCTTATACAGTAGTTTTATTGTTGATTTGGTAGTCCTAAATCTTATGTTTGTCTGCAGATTCCATAAGGGAATTAGATTTTCCTTTTTTTTTTTTTAAATTTTCTTATTTAAAGATCTTTTACTTCACAGGATTTTTGTCATTGTTTATGTTAAACATAGTCAGACTGTTTGTGAATCTTTAGACGGGATCATCTTCTGTCCTCTCTCAATGCTCCAGAGAATCACTCAGGCCCAATGTTCGTTATCTGTGGTGTTTTCTGAATGAAGTGACCACTAAGCACTGTAATGATTATGGCATTTTTGTTCATAAACTATACATTGTGAAATCTTCCAGAGCTATAATTGCTTTGGGCATTATCTACAAGGATTTGCATATTTATAATAGTAGTAGAGGTAACCAGGGAAAGAACTGTTTGTTCTTCATGGTTTTGCTTTTTGATACACCACCAATTAAATGAATGGAGGAGTCCAGTGTGGGGTGATAAAAGTTGTTTTACAACAAGGTTTCTGAAGATGAAGATCAGATTTCATGCTGAAGTCTCTATTTCCAATTCTTGTTGTTTTGTCAATGATGTTAAACAAGATACTTAATTTCTTAAGAGCTTTGTTCCTCAGCTGTATGTTGTGACATGAATAAGTTCCTGTACCCAGGAGAGATATAAAAAGGAATACTTGAGTTACTTGAACAGCAAATGCAAGTCTAGGTAGAAAGAGAGCACAGCAGGAGCCTCAGAGCTGCTTACCCTCCAAAACATTCCCAGTAGACGTCTCACTGATGTTCTTTAATCCAGCCACACATCTCAGCAGTCTGCCTGATATTCCTCCCAGCTGCATCACCAGAAGTGTTAACATAACCCTAGCAGTTCCTTCTCTCCCATTCTTACCTTCACTGATTCTCCATCAATGACCCCTCACTGTCCACCCCAAGGGTTATAGTTCTAGTTCTGGTTTTGGCTTCCCTGCCTTCCCTACTCACCGTTGTTTTCTGTCATTGTTTATTATGTACTCTGGGGGGTTAGACCCAGACCCTTCCTTCTGATCCCTATTTTCTTACTGTCTATTGGTAAGTGTTTTAAGAGTTTTTAAAAATTGCCAAAGTACATTTTATTGTGCTATATAACTAATGATATAGTTCTTATTTACAAGCATTTGCATGACCTTTTGGCACAAAAAACCTAGTCTGAATGATCCCATAAATCACTGTTTGTGCTCTTGGGCTGTGTGCTTAGGTTTTGAGGGAATTATAACTTTTTTCTTTTAAAGAGAAGGAGAACAACTTCCATGAATTGAGAAGTATGTCTTTTAGCATAAAGAATTTTACTAGCCAAAGAGAACAAGAGAGTACAAACAAGAGGGTGCTATCATTCTGTACTTGTCTTTGCTCAAATTTGCTTCTAAACTTTAAATATATTGTGTAATTTGAATGGGTTAAACATATCAGCACAAAAACCTTCGCCTACCTTTCAAGTTTTAGATCTGATTTAGCTGGCTTTTGCAAGTTTGTTAGACCCTGAAGTGTATTTGAACACAGTTTACTGTGATTTATTTCATTGTGGTAATAATGCATTTTCCAAGAAGGGTTTATATTCTGGAGTGTATGCAAATAACCATCTGTTACCCAGACTGCTCCCCAAATAACCCATTATTATTCCTGTTACAGGTTTACATGATTTAGAACACCCTGATGTATCTTTAGCAGATGAATGGTAAGCCTTAAATAAAGCATGAAATTGGTGTCTATTACCCTTCTTGGTTTCATATTGTTTGTGCTTGCAGAGCCCAATCCTTTATGTTCAAAGACAAAGTTCATTCTTATATATATAACAGTGTAACGTTTTGACAATGTGTTCACAGGTCCTATTGCAACACTGACCTGCATCCTGAGCACCGGCAAATGACTCAGTTAGAAGCAATTAAACGCTACCTCACAGGAAAAGAGCCATTGCTGCAATGCAAGTATTCTGCCCGTAGTAGGCTTCATCCCAGCTAAAACCTGTTGTTCTGTACCTTCTACAAAATGCAAAGCTATAGGATTACTTGCCTGATGTTACTTTGGAATTTCATTTAGTTTTAAGCTTTATCCAGGGTATTGATAAAGGTGTTGTTGATAGAAATGTCTGACTTTTACAGTAAACAACATGCCTGCAGCAAATATTCAGGTTTCTCTTCAGATGGTGTAGCTACACTATGCAAAAATATTGCTCCGGTTTTCTAAGTTAAACAGGATTGCTCTGAATCAATCCCCGCATCATGTTTCTAAAGAATATATAAGATATTTCATGAGTATTTTAGGAAGGATGGGTATGCAATTAGTGTTTCTAAACTGCAAAGAAAGAATAAAAAATTCAGGTGGATAAGTGCATATCCTGTCTACCTGCAGAAATGTGAGTGCTAGTAGATCTACTTGTTTGAACCTCATGTCACATGCAAGTGGGAGCATTAGATAATATATACATGAACGAGTTATGTGAAGTGGAGTATCAATGTTTTTTTTTAATCTAAAATTGTTGTTAGTGCAATGAAATTATATGTGAAAAACTGCATGCTTGTAAAATACCATGTGATACTATGTAGTAAATGCTTCATAGTGCTTAAGGTTTGAAAGCATTTCACAGACAAAATATTGTATAATGTAAGAAAACCTATTATCTAGTAATCTAAAAAAAATCTCTATAGGCATACACATTTACTGATTTTAATATATTGTAATAGGTGATAAAGAATTGATCCAGGAAGTTCTGTTTGATGCTGTCGTGAGTGCACCAATTGAAGCTTATTGGACCAGTCTAGCATTGAATAAATCAGAGTAAGCAAGCTTTGTGTCAACCTTGTGTATCAGTTATGGGTGTATTCTTAAGAGTTATGTTAGTGAACTGGTGGAATATCTAACAAATTCTGACATGCATGAGACATTATATGAACCATTTAATCCAAAATACCACCAATTTTAAGTTCTAAGTGTTTATCCTGCATTGTTAATCATGATGATGTTGTAATTTCCACAGTAAAACTAATGAAATTCTATACTAACTGCAACTTGAAGTTCTGAGGCTTTTCAACAAGGGTTTTACAGCACTTGAGACATTTAATGCAAAATTATTGATGGAATTGGGAATTTTTAGTTTACTGTCTAAAAGCATCATCTTTGCTTGTGTTCTGTGCTTTCCAGAAACTCTGACAAAGGAGTGGAAGTTGCCTTCCTTGGGACACGGACTGGACTCTCTCGTATCAACCTGTTTGTGGGCCCAGAGCAGCTCACTAACCAGTAAGTACCAAAGCTGTGCTTGGCAGCCAAGTAAGAAAAAAAGGAAGAAAATGTTTACTTTTATGAAGCCCATCTACTCTTTCTTCACATAGAACAAGTTAGGAAGATCTCATAGGATCCCTTGGATTTTATGTTCAACTGGAACATTTGGAACTGTTTTACACCTGTAGCCCATCCATTTACTTTCCCCACGCACATATTCCCAGCCTCACATCTTTACTTTTCAGAGCAGTATTATGAATATGCTACACCCAAAGACAATGATTATCTTTTACTATCCCCTCTGAAAACAAATACCTGTAGGCTTTTTCAGAGATTTTACATAATTATTGTAGAAAATATTTTTGGTGTTGAAATAAAGCCAAGTGACAGAAGTGGACTGGGTAAAGAGAGATCAGGAGATCTCATCCTACAAGGGTTTCCCATTTTGCTTGGAGAAGATGTAATCTAGTGAAGGTATTATGCATGCAAAAGGAATTGTGCACTTTATCTTCATGAGAAACTAAGTTTATTGAATATAAAATATTGAATACTGTTGCAGTGCAAGTAACCTGACAGGTGACATCAATGGTGCTGCAATTTGTTACTGTCAGACAGCAAACAGACAGCAAACCAGCACAGTGGCATGGACACCATGCTTGCCCTTGTCACTTGACACAACTTTTCCTCTGTCAACATTCCCTGAAATTATTGAGGAATAAAGTGTGTAGTTGTCACTACCACCCCTAACCTATTAATTGGAAAGCAGGCTGTAAAATCACCTTTTTTTACCAACTGCTTAAGAGTGAATGGCAGTAGCAACAGGCTACCAAAATCTCCAATGCCTTTTCCAGCTTGTGCAGTTCACAGTTCTTACATTGTGCTAAAAGAAAAAGACCTTTTAGGCTAAGAATTTTTATTTGTACACATCAGTAAAAGTGTTTTTAGTGGTACTTCGAGGTACTATTTTTTAGTACTTTTTCCATCTTTTACAACAAAAGTATGTCACAAAAAACAATTAGGGGCTAAATTTAATCCTATTGTTGAACAAATGGTATTAAAAAAATTGTCCGAACCCATTTCCTTTCCCTAAAGATTGCATTTTGTTGTTTTCTTGTCTTTCAAAGCTAGAAACTATTGTGTGCCATGCAACAAACAACAAATGTTTTCTGTCTCTCTTTTTTCTCAAGAGACTTCCTGACAGCTGAAGATAAGGAGAACATTTTCAATGCTGACCATTTTCCACTGTGGTACAGAAGAGCTGCTGAGCAAATACCTGGGAGTTTTGTCTATTCAATCCCATTCAGCACAGGTCTATAATTTTGTCATTCTCTAAATTCTGAGATATTTTTGATGCTGAAAGGCTTCCTAGTGTGTCAGTACTGAGGGGGCTCTGCAGCTAATCTCAAATGTTAATCTGAAATATGCAGCTGCTTTCCTGGCCCTTTGCCCAGGTGCATCTTCTGCAGGGCTCCAAATGAAACCCGAAGATGTGATGTCACACTTTTACATTTGCACAGGTTGAACTTACAGCCTGGTATTCTAAGCAAGACAAGTCCAACACAGTAAATGTTCACAGAAGCCCTACCAGTTGTCACCTCTGTTGCCACTTTACCAGAGAAGCCAAAACTTGATGACTCATTTCAGTGTTTTAGGCTTGTTTTGGGGATGCTGGGGAATTCAAAATGGCAGTGCTTGTATGTTCTGTGCATATGTTCTGAACACAACATCCACATAGGCTGTTACTTCAAACCAGGGAAAAAAAGCTCAATTTCCTCATATGTTGTTTCATTTTTTTTCCCCCTCCCACTTAATACACCCTGCAGAAACTGCAAACAAGAGCAATGTAGTGACAGCCAGTACTGCTATTCAGCTTCTGGATGACAGGAAATCTCCGGTAGTTGCAGGTACAATTGCAGTTTATTTGTTTTGCTAATTTTTTAAAATCAATTCATGAGTTCTTCACTTTGTCTTTTGGGTTAGCAGGTACTCAATGTACAAATATCATCTTCTAAGAACAGAGAAAGAAGAAAGGATGCAATTGCACCTATAGGATATAATGAGATGAGTTAGCGTAGAGAACACTCAAAGCTTTTAAATGCCAAAGCATGTAAAAAATTTCCATGATATCTGTAAATGCAAATGCCATGAAAAATAGGAGCAAGTACTTACAATCTGAAGCTCCTACGTGGTTTTTTTTTTACTTCTGTTTCTGTGAACTTTAAAAACTGTGTGTTAGATGTTTTGTTTACAGTATGAAGCATTTTTAAGAATTTACTTGGAATAATTTTTCCTTTCCCTCTTGTATGGTTGCATGATCTCAGGTGGCTTTTTTGAGGGTGAGGTCCCTTTGGGTCTGTACAAATCTTTTCCATGAAAGTATCACTCAGTCAGCTACAGCCATTAAGAGACAAACAAGTATATGCATTATTCTTGTCCTCTTTAAGTTGGAGATCACAAATGTGACTTTTCAGTCCTACTCTTTCTCTCAGAACATTTTTAGGAATGTATCCAGCATCTAGTTCAAGTTTTAGGTTTTGTTAGAAGGTTGACAATATTCTGTTTTAAGCAAAATGGATTTGGAGGCAGAAACTGGTAAATGGGAGAAGTTTGAAGTTTATATTAGCCAGACTTGGGAGATGAAAGTAAGATTATGGGTAACATTTTCAAATACCTCCATTGGAGTTCAAATTTGGCCAAAACAGCTCATTTTAATTTGTGTGAAGTAAGTATTCCTTATCCCCATTTGGTCTGAGCAGATTACAGAAAGCAGCAGGACAGGATACACATTTCATGTTAAATCGCTCTATTCCCTAGAGGGATTTGACTGAAAATAGAGCTGTGCCAGAATGTTGTTTATTGCAGATCACTACAAGAGTTTAAAACTGGCAGAGAGAAACTAGAACGTTATTATAAAATGGAAACCTGAGTTAGGCTGCCCATGAGGGGGGGGAAAAAGGAACAAAACAATCTCTTGCTACAAAATTCTTATATTTTCTTTTCAGTTGTCCTTGGGGATTTTTTTAGAATCTATCAGTTATAACAGATTTCATATGCAAACCTATACTAGGGCTTATTGCAAGTAGGGAATACTCAACCATATAATATAGGCAGAAAATCCTAAAATCAGGGAGTCTGCAGACTGTAACTACAGGGAAATTGAGTGTTGCTGCTGTTTCACCATCTGTACCTGCTAATACCAGTTCCCTGTCAGAATATGTTTGCTTATTGGCAAAAACTCCATGTAATTTGTTTTTAAAATCCCTCCTGTCTCTTGTGATTGAGATTGTGACTATGTTTTTTACTTAAATGAATGCCAGTTTCTATAGAAGATGTGGAAGGAAGACAAAAGTCTTTAATATGTAAGTGTAGTAGCATCTCATTCATTAGTGTTTATAGAGCTCAATTTAATTGCAGGAGAGAAAGTGACAGTGGTAGTGAATGCAGGGATTTTTTTTTTTTTTTTTTTTTTTAGATTTAAACACATTTATGGTCAAAATTACTTTAGCTGAGTGTTTTCTATGACCATGCCTTTTATATCAAATTTACATTGAAATGTTAAGAATCTTCAATCTTCAAACTGCCCCTATTAGACTGTGAAGGAGAATAAAAGATGATGGGATGGGTTTTTTTTATCTTCTCACCATGATCTAAAAATAGGAGAATGACTCCTGCCCCTAGTCCTGAAATTTCATGAGATTCCTTGAAGATTCATTCTCCTTTTCGTGACAAATATGAAGCTGTTAATACAGGATATCTCAATTTAAATAGCAATATAGCTATTAAAAATGAGGCAAGTTAAGACTGAGCCCCCTCTTATGATGCTCATGCGAGAGGCAGTGCATCTCAGGCTAGATGTTGGCAGAATTCAGCATTACAGTCTCTGTTCTTTGATGTTGAGTGAAGAGTGAACTCATTGTAGGTCCTTTATTTGAATCTCAGTTTCCAAGCAGCAAATATATAGATCTCTGGATATGGATTTGAATATGCTACATACAGGTTTATCTCTTTTTTGGGGGTAGGTGATGGTTTAATCAGTATGATTTTGTTAAAAATAAGTTATTAAATATACTGCTCACCTAGGCAGTTCTGGGCAAGATATGGGGATGGAGGCAAGCAGACAAGTCATCATGGAGCAAAGCAGGCTTTAAAAATTGAAAAAGGGTTCTCCCTTGAGATTTTGGGAGTGTTGAGAAAGTATGTGAACCTTCACAAATGTAATTCCCTGTAGATGCATTTTAGTTCAAAAGCTGCAGTTCAACATAGGATTCTAAAAGCCCTTCCTGTTGAAAGAGGCCATTGCTGTGCACAGAAAACATGAAAACTATCCACTTGGTATGTTTAATTACAGACAGCAGAACTGACATAATCTTCTTAGGGCAAATATTTATTAAAGAATGCTGAAGAAAACGTCGGATGAAAATTGTCGAGTCCTCTTAACTTTTCTTCATTGAACAAACAGAACCTGGATTTGAAGCCTCATTGAAAATGTCCAAAGCCGTGCTGAGTAAAAGGCTCTGGACACTCAGGCAGAACAACAAAAGACTAACTCATACACTGGCGAGTCTTTAGTCTCACAGTCATTTGAACTTTAAAATTTGAAGGAGATGAGGAGAAATAGCCCACTTTTGTCTAATACAAGGCTGCTCAGAAAAGCTGAAATTAAGTACAATTTTGCTTAATTCTTTTATGCTTTTATGCAGTGGAATTCTGAGAAGAAAAGAAATCTGTGTTTTTCTTATGTACAGGCATGTTTACAGTCATTTTCTATCAAAGAAGAGTGATTGCCTGGGATGTGCATTCAAGTGTTTCCACAGCTCTATGAATCTACCCTAAGTCTTTTCTGCTGAAGCTGCTTAAAAAGAGCAATTGCAGTAACTTCTGTTTGGAGAGAAGAGGAAAATCTGGTTTTCTTCATAATTGCACAATTTTTTTTTTTTTTTCTGTGTATTAAGTGTTCCTCAAACAGGTTGAGCCAGATCAGCCACTCTCAAACCTTCTGTGGCAAAGGTTACCAAAAGGTCTATAGCTCTTGTGAGAATGCCAGACCCAGAAGTGTCAGATTCTGCCCTTTATGAACATGTGGAATAATAGTTACACTTTTTATGTAGGATTACACTTTTCAGGATTGTATATCTACTGTTAATTTCAGAAGGATTAAGGATGGCCAGTTTTTTCTCACAGACATCATTTTCTGCTGCCAAGCAGTGAAAACTGAAACAAAAATGAGAGATATTTTCTACCAGTATCACTTTGTACAGTGGCTTGTCTCTTTGTGGGAGTCTGATAGAGAAGGTGCAGGGAATTTGTCCCTAAATGCAGGGCAGGTGCTTTTAGTTCTGTAGGAGATGGTGCCAAAAGTTATGGTACTCCCTGTTGTCTGCCACACAGTAATGCTGGGAGACTAATAGAAATAATTTGTGTAGTTAGAGATTTCTTGGAAAAAAAATGTGCTTATGGCTTGGGAGAATAAAAGAAACACCTACTATTGATTTCTGCTAATACTATAGATCTTGCTTAAGAGTTATTTTATATATATATATATATATATATATATATAAAATTATATATATATATATATTCTTTATATTTAAAGATGCACTAAAATATATTTAAAATGTAGTAAGCATGCCATTGTAGTTAGATGTAGGAGGTGTGACTGAAACTGAGGAAAAGGCAGGCTAAGGCTCTTCTATCACTGACTGTTTTCAAATGAATTTACCAAAAACACTCATTATGCAAATAAGGAATATTGTATTTTATTCTGCCAAGCAAATTGTTCCAATGCCCTGATTCAGTATCTAACTTTTCCAGTATTTAAGTTCAAAGAGTTGATCCCTTATTTTTATAACAAGCCCATATAGAAATTCAAGGGGGTTTTCTCCAAACAAGTTAGAGAGACATTTTTTGCAAGTGTCCTCATCTGTCACCTTCTTTTTTCTCCCTTTTATGTAATTTCAAAACCCAACTTTAGTATAACAAAAAAATCAGTTATTCTGTATGAAATATTCCTATTCAAGATGATAAAAGCCCTCAGGCATTTTGACTGACACAGCTTGAAGATTTGTTTCCCATCCATAAGCTAAGGAAGATGGTAATGATTGAATTTCATCACTGGTTTGTTAAAATTGGCACACAATTCTGAATGCCTCTATTTTGGCCAGTGGAAAGTGAACCTGATGGTCCTGCTGTTTAAGATATTTCAAGCTGTGCCTTGAGAACAGGAAATATCCAAAAATCTTATATTACTTTAAGAATACAAATCAGTCCTATTAAGGCTGGTCACACTTCAGGGTTTCGTTCCTCCTGTTTAAATCAGCTTCTAAAGAACAGCAATTTAAAAGGAAAAAAATAGTTTTAACTGTAGATATTTCTAGGAATGGCAGATAGTGTAAATGTTTCACACATAGTGAAATCTGCTGTTGTCACAGTAGCAAAAATACCTCTGCTCTGTACAGCTTGCACTTTTATTTCCCTGTTCTCTCTCAGATATATCGCTTTTGTATTACTGCATTATTAAAAACATTCAAGCAAATGTCATTGCCATATGCAGTTCTTAAAATTTATGATGCCATCTATAAAAATTGCATTTTAGTATGAAGGCCTAAGGGAAAATGAATGTCATCATAATGACACACCAACCAAATTTTTGAGGCATTCTAAAGTAGATGTTTTGCTTGTCAAGAAAGACAGTGATTTACTTAATCTTTACTCCACATTATAAGCCACAGAAGATTATATTCAGCAGTAGCGTTTAGCAAATCCCTCAAAATGTGTTTCATGCTTTGGTAGAAAACCACAACTTTCTGTTTTTCCAGAGTTTCTTGTTCATTTTGAATATTATCTTTGTATTCATAAATCTAATATTAGCATACAGAGTTTCAGTTTTAAGAAAACTGAGACATGTATTTGTACAGTCCAACATTAAAGAACTCACGGGCTTGCGTAGGAGCCATTACTTGGGAAGGGTGGTTTGCAGGTAATGTTTGAGGGAGATAAACTCCCCAGAATGCTGTGGAGCTTGTGGTGGGAATCCTGCTCCTTTCCTTTGACTGAGCAGTGAAGCTGAAGTTAGGTGACAACTGACAACCCTTCATACATTTGCATTCATTTCCAATTGTTCTCAATTCATTTTGCCATACAGAATTAGTGTGTGGAATAGCTGAATATTTTAGGGTTTTTTTTAAAGATACTTCTCTGCTAGTATTAACCTGAGAATTTAACCTCCAATTGTCTAATTCTTGGACTTTCCTCACCAAAAGTTCTTAGAGAATCCAGGACTCTGATGGGTTAATTAGAACAGTATCTCAATATAGAGAGTATTAATATGTATAGTATATGACACAGAGCACCTGCTCTTTGCTTGTGCACTTCTGCCTTGCTGCTGGGATTTTTCATTTACTTGGTTGGGGTTTAGTACCATGTAATTTGTGGACAAGGAAGATCCTTGTGATCTAATAGTAATGAGATTCTAGGGGCATTTTGCTAAATAATTCTACTGCCAACAAAATAAATTCTGATTGCAGAGAAAGGCAGCAGATGAGCTGTCGGGTCCTTTGGAAAACTTCAAATCATGCTGTGTAAATATGAAGCTGCAATCGCATATATATGAATGCATCACTACAAGTTTAAGTACTGTGGATTGACCAATTTATTTTCCCCCAGTAGACTATGTTTCCAAATATTAATAGTGTTTTCTCATGTGATGTATCCTGAAATGAGGATGCAAAAAGTTGAACACACAGTGTACATAGCCCTAAAACATGGGGGGATCCCTGTGCAATGAGTCAGAGAGAGCAACCACAGCTTTCATTGGACACAGGTATGAAGGATGTAGTTGTTGGTTTGTTTATTGTGGGTTTCCTACTCCTCCTCCCCTGTCATAACTTACTGCACCTGGTGTTGCTGCCTCTTCCTCCCCTCATCTGGGGAACATACAGTCACTTTTCAGATGATTTAAACTCAGCACATACCAAGACTCTCATGATGTTTTTTTATTATGCCACATTCAACCAAGTTCGAAGATTAAAATTTTAAAAGTAGGCATCCTTTGTGGATGCTTAAATAAAACGTGTGTGTCCTTGTCTCCTGGGCAGCAGAGAGAGATGGCTCTTAGGTAGCAGTTGGTATTTTCCTTTTAATGTTGTTAATGACAGATATAGTGTCACTAAATGTGCTACCTTGATATTCAAAAAGAGGGATCCAGAATTTGCATTACTAGAGAATAAGGAAGCTGAATTTTGTTTGACTTTTTGCACGCTCTGAATGGGAAGACAAATATAACAAGTATGTTTCAGTTTAAGCTTTGTATCGTTTTAAATAGATACTATAGGTCACTTTCTGTAAAGAACATTGGTCTATTGTAGTTTTTAATTTCTATTCTAAAGTGAAATTTTAGAAAGCCTCTTTTTCTAGAAACAAAGCAATATAGCTAGCCTGTTATGAAGGACAGCAAAACAATAATATTTGTGCTTTCTCTGTCCTGATATTTTTGACTTTGAGAGGAAAGACTGTTTTCCACAGAGATTAGAAAAAAATACTGTGCTTACTATAATACTCTCACGAGATTGCTGGAAGAACAACAAA
Organism: Hafferia zeledoni; assembly: GCA_035583235.1. Taxonomy (NCBI): domain Eukaryota; kingdom Metazoa; phylum Chordata; class Aves; order Passeriformes; family Thamnophilidae; genus Hafferia; species Hafferia zeledoni. Next base: position 13,521,422 of record JAWWEV010000024.1, on the reverse strand, counting down.
GCTTTCTCAGGAACCTTTATCTGAAAAATAAATCTATGCAGACGAATTATTTCAGTGGCAGATGTCCATGGCTAAGCTTTACAAATTAAGGGCAGTTCTGTGGGGAATCACTAGATTCAGCCTTCTTGTTGTAGTCAATAATTGTTATAGACAATAAATTGTGGCATTTATCTCTGTTTATCAGTAGCCAAACATTCTCTTTCCTCTACTGAAAAATAAATAATTTTGCCCTTATTAATTTAAGCAATTGAATTAATACTTTTCTTTGTTCAATATCTGCTATTAGCTTATCAAAGGAAATTACTGGAATTGGTTAATTGCAAACCCTTTTATAAATATGATATATAGTCTTCTAAACCTTAAATGAAAAATTTCCCTGGGATTTTGCATTGGGTTGTTGGGGTTTTGGGTTTTTTTGTTTTGTTTTGTGGGGTTTGTTTGTTTGATTGTTTGGTTTTTTGCTTTAGCAAACAGCATGTTAGAAAGTGTGGAATCAGATTTTGCATGGATTGACTTGCTCTGTTCCTGTAGCAGAGGGAACTAATGGAAATATGAAATACTGTGCTTTCTGGCAGAACTCCATATCAATTTACAGCTGTATGTGTGAATGAAAATCCCCAAAGCATCTTCAGTGTGACTTGGAATGAGCTTCTTTAAATGTTGTTGTGACTTCCATTGCATCTTCCTCACATTTTCTTATTTTTTTTTTTTTTTTCCAATTGAATGGTCTCTTAATAAGGAAAGCTTGAAAGGTTTTTGATGATAGGACTGGGGATTTTTTGAAGACTAGGAAGATATTCTCGGTTATTCCTGACTAGGAAATACCAAGTCAGTTCTTATTTTTCCTCTGCTTAAAAATATCAGAAGTGTGAATTGATTTTTGCTGGAAGCTGTATTTCTGTATCTGAGCCTTTAGAAACAGTGTGGGTGAAATCTCTCTGGTGGTCAGAGGTTTATTAACTTCCATCTTAGTACCTGCAGTCTGAGTGCAAGAGTTCTTATTTTAGGCTGTCACCAGGAAAGCACTGATTTGGCATGGCTCCAAACTCATTTTTTGGCCCATGGGCAATAAGATCAAATCCTGTCTTACTTCAGTCTTCTCTGTCTGTAAAGCTGTGTTTTGCTTCGCAAAATATTATGGCAATAAATGGATAAAATAGTAGAAAAGGTAGATTTACATATTTAAATTACTTATCTCTGAAAGTATATTATTCATTAAGCTTTACTAAATATAAGGAAAAAAGGGAAATATTGAGACACCAGATTAAAGAGCCTGAATAAAAATATTCTAAATATTAAGATATTATAAAAATTATAAATATTCTAAAAATTTTGTGCTGATGCTGGCTCAGCTGAAGCAATGTGCCCAGTCTTGGGTACCACATTTTAAAAAAATGTAGAAGAACTGAAAAGGTTCCAGGGAATGCAGGGGCAAAAAAAGTTTGGAGAATATGGCCTTGTGGGAAAAATTTGAAATAGCTTGGTTTATTTAGTTCAGGACAGAGAAGAATGAGCAGAGCTTAATAATGATATGAAGTACTTAGCAGTTGAAAAAAAAAAAGAACAGACAGTAATTGATTGTTTTCGATGCCTGCTAGATTTAGATTAAGACTGAGATGCTTAATTTTCTCTGGACATGAAAGTAACTGCAGATGCAGGAATGAGCTTTAATATTTAGGTTTCAATTATTGCTAAGTAGATAAGAGCAAGGGTTACATGACTCCTGCCATACAGCCCATTACTCAGTTCAGGCTGTTCTTAGAATCGCTACAGAGCTTCATCTTGGAATCCATCTGTCGGAAGGACAGTGCAGGGCTCCGAATGCCACGATGCATCTTCCCTTTGCCATTAGTACAGACTGTTACTTGGACATTTTCCTCAAAATAATAAACATTGCTGATTTGTGCACTAGCTACCTATCCTTGTCATTGCAGAGAGTTAGAGAACACATTAGGCATCTGTCACAAATAGCCTGAAATGTATTTTATCTTGTCTAGGAAAAGGTAAATAGAGTTGTTGATCTTTGTTGGTTGCCTCAAAATAATTTCCAAGAATTATTAAGAAAGTACTTTTGCACATTCAAAATATTCTTTCATATCTAAACTTCTGTTACTCAAATAGTTTTGAGTCTTATTTCCTCTGATGGCAAAACAGCTCTGCAGAAAGTAAGGGTGACCCTTGAGTGAATTGAGCTGAATGTTCTCTCTGTGGAAGAGAAAGTATAAACATGCAACTATATTATCCTCCTGCTGAAGGGCTGCACTGTGGTGGGAGCTGCATCTGCAGTCATGGTATTTGCAGAATGGAACACTTGTGTGGATTTGGGAATAACTTCAGAGTGGTGTGTATGAAGTACATGTGCCAGCAGGGTATCAGGAAGTGTCTTCATATCTGCTCCGTGGGCTCAATTCAGTGCTTGTATCCAAAGCATTTCTTCTTTCTTCAGGATTCTCTCAGCTCTCTTTAATTACTAAGTAATTCAAAAATTGTATGTCATAGTTAAAAAGTTGCTTCCTATTTTCTAAGTTAGGTAATGAATGTAATGTTTAATTGTGACCTTCTAGGGCAGATTGGAAGGTTGAACACACATTTTTGGAAAGGCTTTTAACACATGTTTACATTATCATTAGGAGTGTATAGACTGGTTTGAAAACTCATTGTATCATTAAAAACGATAGTAATTTGTAGCTATTTTCTATTTTTCTTTGCAGAAAGGTCATCCTTGTTGAGCACTTCCAGTAGCTGCATCAGAAGTCATACCTTGGTCTAATACTGCATCAAGAGCTAGTAAAGAATAGTGGAATAGTTTAAAGTGTCTATGTCAAGGTTTCATTATTGCAAACACTTGCCCTTAAATAGTGGCTTCAGAATATACATACACAAAATGTAAATAAATTTACATTGTTCTATATGAAATATTATTAGATATTCCAAAGGATATGTATGTTTACCTTAAAAAAAAATATTGGTTGGGGGGGAGCAAACCAAACCCCTCTCCACAATTACTATTAAATCAATCCTATTTAGATTCCAGGATTTTTAGCTGAAGTGAGGGCTTTATTTTCAAGAACCCAAAGACAGAGGTAACTCAAGCCAGGGAACTATCAAATGGCTCTTTTTCCTCCGCAGTCCCATGCTGTCTGACCGGGGCCAAGTGTTCTTTGTGGTATTTGGCAGTGATTGCAGCGTAAGCACACCCATAAACAGCCGCCGCCAGCATCATGAGGCACACAATGCCGCACACCACCCCGGTGATCACCACGGTGGCGATGGCGTGGCGCAGGCTGACTGGCCGTGGCCTGGCTTTGGGCTCGCAGCTGGCACGGCCGCTGTCGCCGCTGTCGCCGTGGGCACTGAGCCTCGGGGGGCTGCGCGGCTCCACGCCGGGCTGGGCAGCGCTGCCCACCTGCGCCTGGGCTGTCCGCAGCGGGCACGCCCCGAACAGCTCGTACGGCACCTTGAGCAGGTCCTTTCCCTTCCGAATCCCTGGCGCTGAGCAGATAATGCCATCACTTATTCCTCCTGAAAAAAATATTTAAAAAAAATTAATTATGGTCATAAGATTTGATGGGTTCTGAATTGTCTTAATGTAAAAGTAACCAAAACCTGAAGTAAATTTATCACCAGCTTCAACTTCGTACTTTTAAAGAATTATAAGTGTATGTTAAAGAACTTTTTTCAGTTAGGTGAGATTATTACACTTTAACTCTCATGTAAAAGAGTATTTTCAAGAAGCAGTTCATCAGGAATGAAGTTATCTGTGATTTTATAGATATAAAAGAGCAATGGTGGTAGAAAAGTAAGAACTAAGTCATAGATGAAAACAAAGAGGTATTGTTAACAGCAAATTCAGTTGCTTCAAATTCACACCAATGCTTCTTTTTATAGAGAGAAATGGAAATAATACATTTAGTCATTGTTCTGACACATGCTCGCCACAACAAGGAAAAGGGCAAGTTCAGGAGGTTCTATGGATACATGAGGAATTTTTTGAAGCAAGGCTGGTGGTAAGAAAATATACAGAGATATAATGAGTTAAGATTAATCAATCTATTACCCTGCTCAGATGGTAAACATCATGATTGCTTAGAACCAGCTTCCGCCCTCTCCCAGAGGATGTTTTTAGTATAACAGGCAGTGAAATAGGAAGCCACAGTTGTGGGAAATCGTTCAGTTGTTCCTCAGCATGCAGAGGAATACACACCGAGCATGGGGTTCCTAATTAGCCCATACAAGGCTTCAGGGGTGTAGTGGGTCAAAGAGTCCACAAGAACAAACCCAATGTTTACATATTTTTTTAAATTAACTAATCAAATCAACTGAGTTTTCTTTCTCTTCTCTATCCAAATAATGCACCTCTCAGCTAATGCCAGGTACAGAAATTTTCATCCTGAAAAGACTTAGAGAAAGTAGGGAATACAAATAGAAATCTGTAAACTACTCCACAAATGCTCATGGTATACCAAGGCAGATGTGAGCAGAGCAGATCTCTTGGCCTTTAGCAGCCACACCCAAAGCATGGTTCCTGATACCTAAAATGTGTTGGTTTGAATGTGGATATCCACAAAAACTCCAAATGCTGCAACTGAGAGCCTAACATGGTCTTAAGCAACTAAATATGTGTGCTTGCAATAGAACACTGGTGTTCCTCCTTAACTGAAGCATTCTCTATAATTTTTTACAAGTATGCATGAAATGTTAATTCTCTGAGATGGTTTCAGCTAAAAATACTGAAATACTTTAGACTTATATTGAAGAAAAAAATCAACAATTTAAAAATAAATGATAAATTAAATTCAGACAATGTTCCATCTCTAATGTTTTGTTATGATGTGCAAGAAGTATCTATAGAGCCACTGTACTGTTCCATTGTATATATTATGTACAAGCAATGGGAAACATTATTGTGGCATGTAATTGTTCTTCATGTGATTTAGGCAAGTAATTTTAGAGAAATACATAGAAGAGAACACAGTATTTGGGCTTCCTTTAAGACTTGTTGCTAGATGAATTTTTAAGTTCCATATCACTTCATTTAATTAATCTGTCAGTGTTCTGAATGATTGGAGGGTATCACTGAATTTCTAAACAACATTAGTTTTTGAAATAAGTTACAATATTTATGCTGCTGGCAGGGTAATTAAGATAATCTGATATGTTTATCTTGGTTCATTACATTCTTCAACACAGATAAGTCAACTCCTGCTGAATTTTTTTTATAGGGAATAGTTCCAGCAAAATAGAAGTAAAACCCCATGATAATGTCATATTTTACCAATCAAAAATATTAAGGTTTTAACACTGAGATGAGTTTAGCCTTTTCTCTTTTCTGAAAGGCTGCTTATGGTAGTGAATTTATCTCACCCAATGATTACTCCAGAATTAATTGTGTAGCCAGTACAGTTTTCCAGTTGGCCTGGAGAATTCTGATCCCTGAAAATGGCCACATGGATCATTTTCACATAGGCTGTGTTGCAACCTGCTCTCTGTCCATTCCATGCACAGGCAGAAAATCAGTAGTTTGGTCACATGGAAGCCTCAAAGCCCGATTGAGGAAATGTGTGTACTTTCTCTGTGTGCTAAGATAAAGTTCTGCTTTGATTCTGATTTGCCACCCATATTTATGAAAGCACTTATATTCTGACCTGTTCATAAGAATATATTTTAGTGTGTTTATTTGAGGGAGTGATTTAAGGTGTGGGGTAAATTGTTAAGCCTTGGTAGTGAAGATCAGTTAGATGCTGGTTAAATGTTCCCAGGTGCACTGTATGCAATGAGAAAATTCCTTACCTCTGTATAGAAAGCTCTCCAGCCACAGTTTCAGGCCAAAGACATTACAATTACATTGCCAGGGATTATCCTTGAAGAGAACCACTTTCAGATTTGGAAGTGACTCGAGCAGAACTCTTTCCATTTTCTGAAGTTTGTTATGCTTCAAAGAGAGCAATGTTATATTCCCTGTGCTGTTTCCAAACGTCTCAGGCAAGCGTATAATGCTGTTGGATGACAAGTCCAGTTCTTTTAGGTGTGGGAGGAAACTGAAAGTCTTGTTTTCTATATAATGAATCAAATTTCTGGTTAGGTTTAGAACCTGCAGGTACCGTAATTTTTGGAAAGCACCAGGTGCCACACTTGAGAGAGAATTATTAGACAAGTCTAAGATTTTGAGTAACGGTGTTCCAGTGAATGCATTTTGGTTGATTCTCCAAATCCGGTTATTCTGCAGCTGCAGTATCTGAATTTCAGGAGGTAAACGTGGAGGAATGTCAGTAAATCCCCTGTTCTTGCAGTCTGCAGTCTTTGAGGCTCTGTGGCACAGGCATTTGTCGGGGCATCCGTGAGCTGCGTGTGTGAACGACATGACACTCAAAACCAAAAGCCAGTTGCCTGTATCACAAGTGAAAGAATTAAAATGAGGTTAAAATGTTTCTCTTTTGGCAATATACAGGTCATAGACATGGCCAGAAGATAGACAGTTCCATAATAAACATTAACTTAGCATAAAGAGAGTGCGTTTCTTTTACGATATGTTAGTAAATTACAGATACTATTGAAGTACTTTTATAATGCAGAATGAAGTTAGTGCTTCCATGGTCTTAAATTGAAGTAATGGCTTTATCTTAAGTACAAATGGTTTTCAGGAGGATTTGCCATCAGCAGAGTAGTGCTGCTTGAAGGGAATGTTACAGAGTTTCTAAAATTATTGAATTGAAATGCCTCTCTTTCTGTGGTAGTAACAACTTTAAGGCATCTTGTGTTAGAAGAATTACAAGTAGAATTTGCATTTTTCTGTGGTTTTACTAATAGAAAAACCTAAAAGAATTAAATCAATGTAACATCAAAAGAATAACAAGCTTCAAGGACATTGCTAGAAAAGAAATTAGCAGTACTGTTTCAGCAATCTTAATTCTCTAAGTTTGATCTTTAAAATATACTTTTTGCTTTAATTGCCTTATTTGAATCCCAGCTGTACTTCCCATAGACAGAGGTTTCTGCACAGTCAACAGACATTTGTCAATAAGCCTTTAAACAGATAAATGAGTTGACAGAAGTACTTCATGGTGTTTATAATTATCTGCTGCTCCCTGATGTTCAGGTGGTTTTAACTGGAAAAAAAAAAAAGACCAAAAACTTTTTACCTTTTATGTCTTCCTAAAAATCTTAACTTCCACTTAAAGCTATGTTCATGTACAAAGCATGACATTTTTAAAAAAAGGATCAGGTGGTGTTGAATAATTAGATTTTATTTGACTAAAGAAAGCCAGAATGATAAATCCTTTTGTAACATTGTTTTTGAGATGCCTCCAATAATTTTTGATCTTTATTATTTCAAAATGCAAAACATTTTAGTTTGTTGCCAATTGAAACCTCTGAAAATTAGAACTTACTGCTTATTGACTGAAAGAGATAAAACCTTAATTACTATAAGAGATTACTATATGTATTATTATGGTATGAAATATGATAAAGGTATAAATGAAAGTTTTATTTTGAGACTTCACTTTAAGGTACAAACTATTCAATAACTTTCACTCAAAATGAAATTATATTTATATTCAAATTATGCATAATCTTCTGCAATACTGAAACACTTGAAACACTTGAAAGAATTCAGCATTCCTGCAAGGCAGGTAAGCAATAGTTTCAGTTCATTACACTGTTCTGCAACAGTTGGCTTTGAAAACAGGAACGGTGTCCAATGTAGAGTTAAAGTAAACACCTGCTTGGCAATGAAATGCTTAGAGAACAGAAAAATTACATTATTAATCTGAATGTGTCAGCATCTCACCTTTCATTCTGCTTTGCTTGCTCTTCCCCTGGCAGAAGATTCAGTCCGGATTTCTGATGTAGAACAGTAATAAACACTGTCCTGATTCCCACTTCAAATCTGTAACGTGCTCATCCAGTTTCCTTTCTGTGGGTTTTGGAGCATTCCTTTAGCTGACATCTCTGGCTCGTGTGGAAGTGCGACTATTTCTAACCAGCCACTCTGTCAGCCCTTATTTTTTTCTTTATCACAATCTTCCACTGCATCCCTCCCCCCACCCTGCTTTTATGACTCTCAGAGACTTACTCAGCCTCTTAATCAGTCAACAAGCCATGCAAAGAGTGTCAGTCCAACTCTAACTGGACAGCTGTACTATACAAATAATGACCTGATAGCCTTGCCTTTTCAATTTATTTAATCTGCATCAAGCACAAGGCACAGAAATAAAGCTGCCTTTTTATGTCCAGTATGGAATCTGAATTCTGGTGGATTATTAGCTATGCTGTGTCAATTTTTGCAAGATCAGATGACTCTGAATATGGATTCTGCTTGTCCTGGGCTGTGACTGGAGGCAGTGGAGTGTATAATATCACTTCGAATAGACCTGTGGGTTGATGACATAGTTTTGACAGTGCCCTTGTTTGCTCTTTTAAGCTTATTCAGCTGACATCCCTTAGTTGTGCTGACAGGATTTTATTGCATGGGAATGTAGAACTGGTGTCTCCTTCCGTAAAAATGGCACACATACTAATATAGTCACCAAGAATATTGAACAAATTAATTTATTTTCAAAAATATTGGAAAGAATTAGCAGATGATTCTAACATTGTACTTCGTGTATTCATGTGGTGCCTTGACTGTTATTTCTTCAGTGTAACTCATTCATACTGTGTCATCTGCACCAATAAAAGAATAAATGACTTGTGACTATGAAGGAACTCAAAGGTGTTGAAAGGAATGAGAGATCTGGTATGTAATTAAGTCTTTCCAGGCCATATGGTCACTCCATCTGTTAGCTGTCCTACGGAGAGGGAAGTTTTTCTATCAAAAGCTTTCAGACCTACTCCTAAATGTAACTTAGCTTTCTTTCTGCTTTAGGTGTTTTTGAAAAGATCACACAAAGCTTATTTTCTAGGGCAAAATTTATACGCTATAAGCAATGGAGGGAGTCACACAAAAGTCAGATCATAGGGTCCAAACTGCTGATATAAGGAGAGTCTTTGTCAGGGGTTATCCAGGGTCCTGTCAAGCCATGACTTTGGTATTTCCAGTTATGGAGATTCTATCACTTCTCTGTACAACCTACTCCAGTGTGTGCTTGTCCTCAGAATCAGTAATTTTGTCTTGCATCCAGTTAGAATTTTCCTTGGAACAGCTTGTGTCCCTCACCTCTTGTCCTGTCACTATGCAATCCTTGTGAAGAAAGTAACCCCTTCTCCATAGCTGCTAAAATCTGTGTTTAGGTCTGCCACCCTCACTCCCAAGGGAGAGCTGTGACTGTCGTTACTGAGTGCTCTGCTGATTTGTGTCTGACACCAGCCAAGAGAGCTGCAGGAGCAGTGAACACTGGGGAGCAGACAAGGAGAACACAGAGAAAGTGCCATTCTGTAAAACAAACATGATTGCTCATCCTGAGGAGCCCAGGATTACTGCTGGGAACAGCACACCACACTATCCTTGACACTCCTGATGAATGACACATCATCCTGATACAGGATAAAGCCTGAGATCCAGTGTAGAGGAATACAATAGATGTAGATAAACTGATACCACTGTCATGCTCATTAACTCCAGCTTTACAAGGAGAGGGAGAAAGAAGTTTAAAGATCAGCTGTACTGTAATTTAATGTCAGGTTAATGCAAAAAGCTTTTCTAATGAACATATAAACAGACCTGTCTTAAATAGTAACAGTGAATCATTTTAGTGAAGACAGAACTAAATGTAAAAATGGCTACTATAAAATATCCATGTCCTCAGAAGTTGTAACCTTGCTAGCTGTGGATACGCTTTCAAAGAGCAAAGTTAGGTCAGGTACTTGTTGCTTGAGATGACATCCTTCTCTATTGGAATAACTCATCTCTTGTATCAGTGACATCTCTTTTCATGTCTTTTGATTATGTTGCAGGAGGTACTAGCTATTATGTTATTGTTTTCCAGTCTGATACAACTTATTCCCACTTTAAAATTCTCTTTGGTATCTAAAATTTCATTTTGACTCACGAATTCAAAGGATTTCCTTTTTAAGTTATTTCCCACTTTAACTACTGTTTGCTGACCTGGTGGATTTACAAGCTCCTGCAGCAGTTTATTTCATCTAACAGTGGGCTTAAAGAATGTGTCTTAATGGCCTCTCTTTTTTTTAGATAAATCTTTGCAAATATAATTGTATTATTTTTAGAGTGTGCCATATTAAAGAGATCTTCACAGGACAAGGTCACTGAAAGTTAAGCGCTGTGGGAGGTTCAGTTCCAGCAGTAATGCAGAGGTTGTTTTATTTACTCAGAATCGTGGCATAAGAAGCTATTACTTTTTAAAAAATCTTCTTGCTGAGTTCAGATTTGGAAACCTATAATTAAATCTGTCAATTTGCTTTTCATGCAGATGTTACTATTTTTTCCTTATATTGAGAACTCTGAATGCACATGTTTTGTAAACAGAAGTTTCCCCAACCTATAATCCACGTCCTATTCCCCTTTATTAGCAATAATACTTTGGTTGTGACAGAGAAGTCTGATGTGGTGAAAATTATAGTTGTGTCGCAGGTAGAGATTTGCCAGAAACAGAATAACCATGAAATCTACTCTACTTCTGGCCTTTTGAACCACCAGCAGGATTCTTTTCAGTTGTCTGATGTGGTGCAGCAACTGTGTTATTCCAACTCCTTAAATTAGCTTGTGCCTTGTTGTAACAAGGTATGTTTCCCATCGCACAGAGCGAGAGCCCAATGAACAAATACCTGATCCCTCTTGGCTGGGGAGGCAGTTCTGCCTTTGCTTTGCCAGCAAACTCTTTGTTGCAGCAATTACTGCCATCTGCTTTAAGGGAGTTCTATGTGTAAGGATCATCTCTTTTACAGAAGAACATTATGTTAATTAAACTCTAGCAAAAAGGAAACAATTTAAATATTTCAAATATTTAAAAGCTACAGGATTCAGATTCCACTGCATTGTATATTGAGTCCAGGCAGACATGATTACATTAAAAAATGTTCCCAAGACCACAGCAGACAATTCCTATACATACTCTTTATTAAATTTATTTTCCTTAAGTTTTTCAAGGGGAAGGAATTAAAATAGAGATACTTTCAGGGAAATGGCATGTGCTTTCTGCTTGCTAACATGTGTCTCCAGATTGGTTAAACAGCTAAGCCCTTGCTGAAGACCCTAAATAAAACTTTGGGCAATGCAGACTCACCTTCATTTTGGGTCATGAAAAAAAGGATCTTATTTGGTAGTGAGACAACCCATACCTCTGTTGTTAAAAATCTTCCCCTTTAACTGGCATTTAAAAAATACAGTAGTGTATCATGACGAAAGATCTTATCCTTTCCCAGCTGAGTCACAATGCTGTGCAAACAAAGATGACAGGATACTAGGTTTTCAAAAGCTGACAAAATTTAGAGGAAGGCACTTCATCCTATTCCTGCCTGCCTTTCACAATAGAAGTATTAGCCAATGGATCAAACTAAACTTGTCTCAAGGAAGATTTACACCTTAAAAAGCTGGGCATATTTTCCACAAGAGGTGTGGATTTCTTCAGACCTCTTATTGTAAGGTAGGGTAAGAGGGGAGTGATACCAGCTAGCATTTATTAACATCAAATGTTGATTATCAGGATATATGGTTATCAGGCATAAGGACACACCATGATGTCTAAAAAGCACCTTGTGTCTGAGTTGGTAGGAATTGTTTAACAGTATCCCCTTGAGGTGGGAAACAATATTGTGTAGCTCTCGAAATGAGAAAACAGGCAGACAGCTGTGATTTTGTAGAGGGGAAGAGACCGGTTTTCTTCTTTCCAGTGGCTTGTTTTGCCTTACCTAGATACATCTGGTACTTGTTTATACAGTGTGTAATTAATGTATGAAATACATTGTTGGAAGTTATCCTTGGGCCCAAAAGATTAGTAGGATTCATGTATAATCTGGAGCCATGGTTACCTCATGGGGCAAAAAAGAATAATTTAGAGGGGATATAAACTTCACTGTTAAGGGCTTTAATCAACCACTAATGACACAAGCTATGGAAAAACCCTTCCCTGTGGGCAGGGTTTTTTTCCATAATTATAATTTATGGGAGTTTTTACACCTTCCTCTGACACCTTTAGAAGAGGCCAGTGCATGGGATGTAATAGTGGCCTTGATGAACTGGGACATGCCGCATTCCAGGTGGAAATTTGCAGTGGGGAAAGGGGTAGCTGGGCAGCCTGACAGCCTGGGAAGTGTGTGCTGCTGTGTCCCTGCTGCCACTGGGGCTGCTGCTCTGGGCACCTTCTCCGTTTCAGTCAGAGCTCTCTTCTTCCCTAGACCACTGTTCTGATTTGGACTGGAAAATTCTTCTAATAGTCATGCCCAGGTCTTTGCTCACCAGGTCTATGTTCATAATCTACGAATAACTGGTTGGATCAGTTCTTTGTCTGCAGTTCTTTTTTTCTTTTTCTTTTTCTTTTTCTTTTTCTTTTTCTTTTTCTTTTTCTTTTTCTTTTTCTTTTTCTTTTTCTTT
>JAWWEV010000024.1:13380272-13508832 GCA_035583235.1 Hafferia zeledoni | reverse complement strand
TCTTTTTCTTTTTCTTTTTCTTTTTCTTTTTCTTTTTCTTTTTCTTTTTCTTTTTCTTTTTCTTTTTCTTTTCTTTTTTTCCCTTTCTCTTTTACTAAAGTGATGCAAGACTTTCAATCCAGTAGGTAGATCAGTCAGCCATTTGTTGTGATACTGTAACTCTAACATAATGCAGTTAGAAGTTAGTTTGGCTTGTACTCCTCTTCCTACAACTAAATGAGCAGAAATATATGAAGGTGAGAAGGGCTTACTTGGAAAATGCTGAAACACCAGCCTCACAGTATTTTTGGGAGGTAGAAAAATTACCAGAATGGATGCAAGGCCTTCAGAATGAGGAGAAGCACAGGGAATAGAGATGCTGGGTCTCTTTATCTTAATTTCCAGGTAGATGAAGTTGCAGCAAGAGGCAGATTATGTGTCAGCCAAGTATTTGTTCCATCACAAATAGCAGCAGGGGGTGCAGATTTAATAATTTCCTGGCTAATGTCAATCATATTATACATGCTGAGCATCCATAGATAGAATGTATCTCCAGTATGATGAGTTAATTAATGAATTCATTTTGCAGTTTTTGTAAATAGAAAAAAATATTGCTTGACATCAAAGTAACAGAAATGAAAGGAATAAAACAGGAGCAAGAGAAACAAATGTAAAATAAGGACCGGGGTACAATTTGTTTTATCTTGACGTTTTAGATACTTTTTATCTGCTCTTAAACAATTTAAAAATGAGATAATTCACTATTGTTCTAGATAGCTTATTTATTCTTCACCAAAGACAATGTTCTTTTTTAAGGTTTTACTTAGTGTTTTTGTTTCCTTATATTTAATCAGAATTTCTGTTTGTGGTCATAGCTCACCCTGGGCTCAAACTTAAGACCAAAATATAAATCTCCTGTGCATTCTGAATGGTTGGTTTACTAGACCAACTCTTGTAAGAGTTGAAAAGATTTTTTTTGAACAACTTCTGTAAAAGGGTTTCAAAAGTTCATAGTGTATGAAGAAGGACTGTAAAATGCAGTAAATGTTTCTTAAACTGCTCCTTACCAATTGTGCTACAAAATTGAACTCATACTTCATTTATTGATTCCTTTTATGCTTTTAAGGCAAATTACAGTAGTTAAGTAAACTTCACTGTTAAAGGTTGGGAACTCCTGTATTTATGGCCTCGAAAGGACTCTGCCCTAGTAGTCACTGAAACACAAGAACTTGCAGAAACAGGGATGATATCTCAGCAGTACAAAGTCAAATAGCTAAACCTCTGTAATTCTTGCAACACTTTGGAAATAGCCATGGGAGGAGTTTTTTCATTAATTTAGCAAGGTACTAACAACCTGACATGAAAATTATGCAGCTGATAAACGTTAAATACATATTTTTTGTGGATTTAAACATCAGTATTCTATTGGATCAGGACTGATGCACTCAGTAGCTTTGGATTTGAGCTTTGATGGAATATTTCCATTTGATGATGTTTTGCTATAAGAGAAAAGATCGAAACCTTTAAATCCTGAAAGAATCGTAGCTCTTTTGCAGCAGGTAAAGCGTGATGGACTGTCTGCCAACCCCATTAGAACTGTATGTTACCAGACTCTAAACCCCTTCAGCACTGGTACTGGCAGTTGGCACCAGCAGAGCTCTGAGTTTGGGGGATGAACAGGACCTGGAGCCTCCATGTTTGTTGCTTGTGGGACCATTTCACAAGTGGTGTAGGGATATTGTCAACTTTTACCATATGATTCCAACAAACAAGAACAAGCCAGATACCTCTACTTGTTGCTACTGTTCTTCATTTCAATAGCAGACATGTTTTACAAGGCAGTACAGAGTTTACTCCTTCTCTAGTCTCTTTGTTCTCCCTGGATTTCTGTGTCATCCCAACTGCTTTGAGTGCTGCAGCAGCAGGCAACCAAAAGTCCTCTGACTATGACAACATCCTGGAGATCACATGCCATGCTGGTACCCTTCTCTTCTCCTCCTTCAACCTTTAACCTGTCAGCAGGTTTTAAACAAGAAGGATGTTTTTAAAATACCTTTTTCTCCGGAGAATGTTTTCAATGAAGCAACAGGGTAAGTCAGATATATAGACAGATTTCTCCTCCCTCAAGTTTAGTTTAATTCTGCTTTTTTCAGACATGATAAATCCTTGGGAAACTTAGCTAGTATAAAGGATAATGATGCTTCTGTTTAGAATTTGTAAAATAGAGCACCGAGAGGCCTTTCTTGTTTAAAAAAGAGAATACTTTTGTAGAGGGCATTTTATTATGAGAATTACAATACTGGAAAATCTGGTGTAGATTAGCAAAGAACAGTAACAGTGTATCCAAATGGAACTGGTTGGATAATTAAATTCATTTAATAGGTACTGAAATTTAAACCTCTTGATCCCTCTGACGTAAGCATAACTCTTAAAAGTCATGGAACTTGATTCTAAAAGTGTAATGTGGGAGAGAAATGTTGAGACCATGATTAAGGATTTCAGATACCCTGGGAGGAAATGTATGCAGGAGTAGAACAATAGATGTTTAAATAAAGGGGAAAGGAGAAAAAGAGTAAAGAACAAACCCCAAAACTTTTGCTATGAAATACAAAAAGTAACTTTAATAAACCCCTGTTTATATAGGTGTGCAGCTTATACCAGCAGTAATGAAGCAATGTAACTGGGATAACCTAATGGTAAATAAAGGACAGTAAAGATTTAAATCATTAAGAAACATCATGTTTTCACTATTGCTACCTGTTCTGAATTATCTTGTCTGTTTTTGACTATGTGGTCTTCTGTATGTCTGTTTTGGTTTCCTGTGTTCATGCTAAGAATCTCCAAAGGTCTGCATTCCATCTTTTTTCTTCTCAGTAACAGAATATTTTTTTAATATTGATTACAATTTATAAAGTATGTACAGTGTATAATGCTTTCCTCTTCTTGATTTGTGAAAAGGAAAATTGTTTACTGTGTTTTAATACATCTGTAAGGAGGATCATATCAAATGCCTGACAGGCTGGGTCTCAGGTGAAAAGGGAAATGCTTTAGAAAGACTGGAATATGCTAGTTTTTCTTTGTGCTAACTAAAGTTCTCTCTAATCATTTAACTGTGGGTTCTGTTTCAGTGTCCTCTAAGATCCTGAAGGATGAATCTTCTGGTTTGAAATGCATTGGTTGAGAGGATAACAAATTTATAACAACAGTCAGAATGCTTGTGGACAAGTATAAGAAAATGTACTCTCTAAAAGTAGATTATTAGAAAGTTCAGACAACATTTAAATGTTGATTTCATCTTTCTCTCTTCCATGTTTATATCTGATTTCTGTATTACCACTGGGTGATGCTGAAGTGTACAGGTAACACATTATCATTTTATACAATCCCCTTTTAACCAAAGGCATTTCTATTTTAATACTCTTTAATTTATGGTGGGATCTCAAAAGGTCCCAACCTGGTTGAGCTTCCTCTGTCTATAAAGCTACAGCTGTCTTGGGCAAAACTGGTGTATTTTGATCTTTACTTGCTTTCATCTGCTTCCACAGTAGGTTATTTTGGAATGTAATGGCAGGGCTGAACTTGGTTACTCATGTTTTGGCTGAGACTTTTTGTCCTTTCCCTTTCAAAATGACAGTGTCCATTTTCTCTCCGTGTCTGTGTTTCAGCAGAATTAGAACAGAGGAGTTCCAAGCACAGCACTGCTGACTTCTCTGCTTCTGAAAGGGCTCACTGGGACAAGTGGCCTGACTGCATTTAGAAGCTGAAGTTATGCATCCTGTCCTTAGTTTAGTGAAATAAGAATTTCCACACCTTGGGGTTTTTTGGTGTCATTAAGATCTTAAATGAGTTTTCAATAGTTACTGCTACAAGCTCCTTCTCTGTAAAGCTGTTAGAAAGAAGAAAGAGCAGAACACTGTAATTTGTAGTTCATGATGGTTTGGGGATGGTATGTTCAAACATAGGCACTGAAGTGAACATTTGTATTTCATGGAATTGCAGTGCAGGCTTTTTCTTGGAAATTAAACACTGTCTACTGTATGCCATCAGCTGGTCATATTTTACTTACTGTTGCTTTCTTAGCTTTGGAGTTAAGGGATACCTGTTTTATAAGAACTGTTCTGCAGAATTCCTTAAATTGAAATGTGAAAAACATTTGAGAAAGAAGTAGACACCAGTTTATCTGAAGGAGTTGCCTAATGCTTGATTCTTCACAAGACTTTGTCTAAATGGAACTTTGCTGAAATTAGTAATGTACAACATTTCTGTTGCATCATAATACAGTGCAGGTTTGTACTAAAAAACTCAAAAACCCAGTTTATCTCCAGTCCTCTTCATTGTAGTGTCATAGTACTCTTGCTAAGGCATGTCTTCCAGCTTTAGATATCCCCAGTTAAGATTTTGGGCCTGGTTCTTCTCCTAAAATCTTAGGGAAATGTATCATTGAAGTCAGCAGAGATAAGATCAAGTATAATTTCCACACTTTCATTAACACAGCATTGGAACTGCAGGTGTGAGTATGGCACAACCTTTCTGGTTGTCTGAATAAGAATGTTATGAAATGATGAATGTTATGATATGATAAATTAGGATTAAAAATATTTGTGGTTTGTCATTTTATAAACGGTTTTTTTATCTATATAAGACCATTAAACACATTTTAAGCAGCGGCAATGCTGATATTTGTTTTTCAGAGATTAAGATGTGCTGAACAATGGAGGGTTTCCCATGGTAAAAGTACTGCTGTAACTGTTTCTTCTGGTAATGTAATTAGGAAGTATTGGCTCCAGTTAATGTAACTTAAACAAAACATGTTGTCCTCGGCAAACTTGTTAAACAGGCATAGCTTTGTCTAAGGAGAAAACAGGGACATATAGTGTTTCCATGGAAACTCAGTTAAAATGCTGATTTGTGGATATGAGTATAATCAGTACTAAAGTCTAATCTGATTGAATTAAATGAAAAAGAGTCTCAGTTATAAAGGCACCACAGTATAAAAGCATCTCTACACATGCAAGGGTTGTAGTCTTCCATCCTTACAGATTCTTTCTAACTGCATGTAAAAACAGAGAATGAAACAGGGAAGTTTGTGGGAGACCCTTCTCTTTTTCCTTCCATGGTTAGTTGCACCATTTTTAATACAAAAGTCAAGATCAGATTTTAAAATAAATCTGCTTAAATATACTTTATTAGAGTTGGTTATAGTTTGCTGCACTGCTAATGTGTGTGTTTGATTTCCTTTTATTTTTAATGAAAGGGAGAAGGGCCTTTCCCTTAGGGTAGGGCTTATCAGCTCTGTACTGTGAGAGAATGGAGAAGATAATCTTTGCTTACCTTATAGACATGCTGAGAAGATTTATTAATTCTGAAAAAGGCTGTTTGTAAAATATCAGAAAAATATGGAATTGAATGAATTGACCTATCAGAAAATTAAATATGCTATATAAATATGTTACAGCAGCATTTCCAAGAGAACCTTTGTCATTTACAAATGTCTACAATTTGGAACGCAGTATTTCAAAGGCTTTTTGATGCTTAGGAATATGATAGAGACTGCAGAATTCCAGTATGAAATAAGTGTTTCTGGAAAGCCCATCAGTATCAGCCTGGTTTTGGTATATGCCTTAACAACTTAAAAAAACCTGGCCTTTGGAAGGTTAACTGTACTTATAAGTCAATAATAGGTTTTCCTTTATACAATAATGTAATTTCTGAAAATTCCTGCCAAAAGTCCTCTCTTTGAGTGGAGATTTAAGACATTTTTGTGTTCTCCAGAGCTCCATTCTGGAAGGTGCTAAGTGTTCTTATCACATGCTGGACATCCTTTAACTCTCACAGACTTCACTGAGCACTAGCAGTACTCAACACCTTTCAGGCAGAAGCCCCAGCTGAGTTTGCCCCTATCAGGCAGCTTAGCAGAAATAGAAGCTATTTTGTATGACAAATCCTTAGTTTTGTGTAACACCAGACAAATACCTTTCAGAAACCTTCCTGATTTATTTCAAAGCTGTTACATTGAAGGGGATTACATCTGGTAGCCCTCATACTGATTTCCCTCAAAAATTACTCATTTATACTTCTGAAATATGTTTTCAGGCTGCATTGACAACTAAATCCTACTAATCATTAGTATATAAATTGTAATATACTACTTGTTGAAGCATCTGGATAATGGTTTCTGTGAAGTAAGTGGGGTCCATTTGTATTTCTACTGTGAAAGTCATGTCAGCATTATACTATTTCTAGAAGTTTATAATTCACCCAGAGAAGTTCATTTATGATCATAACTTGGCACACAGATCTCTGGCAATGGTGATATTTTATTAGAAAAATATAAGTTTGCCAGTGCCTTTTAATTTTGCCAGTGTCAGTATTTTTAAAATGTTTCAATTTTTTCTTCTTTCTTGAAGAATCAATCAAAAACATTTATTAATTATATATTTGGCCATAAGTTTGTCAGTAGATTTTTTTTTGGTATTTTATGGCTTTTAGGAGGTAATTTCATCTCTGTGTAATGAAACAAATCAGCTCTTGGCTAATTTTTAGCAATATGAAGACACTCCTCAATTTACAAATGGTCACCAGGTCAGATCTAAACAACCATTTCTGCTGATGAGT
The DNA here is from genome assembly GCA_035583235.1 of Hafferia zeledoni. Classification (NCBI taxonomy): domain Eukaryota; kingdom Metazoa; phylum Chordata; class Aves; order Passeriformes; family Thamnophilidae; genus Hafferia; species Hafferia zeledoni. Next base: position 13,502,238 of record JAWWEV010000024.1, on the reverse strand, counting down.
GTGTAGGCTTATGCTGCAATTGTGAAAATGTTAAATTCTTATTATTCCTGAAATATGGTACATAGACAAGTAAAATAGAAAGCTCTCATTCTATCCCTGAATGTCTGACCTCTTGGAGGCACATTAACTGTTTTCCAGTTCCTGTGCTTGAACTTCTACGTTAGATAAAAGTAATTTTTTTCCCCTAATACAGTTTATTCTTAAGAGGTATAGTTAACGTTCCTTGACAGGGTTTCAAAATGGTGGCAATAAATTGTTCTCATGAAATAAAGTTAAGTAAATGTGAAATGTTCAGGTTATGAGTAATGTTAATCCATAGTTTTAGAGACTGACTTAAAAAGTGAGATGTTTATATGTAATATACTGAATACCTCTTGAAAGATGGTAGTAATTTTATTTAACACATACAAAGTAGGAGAATATGAAGAAGAAGAAGATCTATATTTCATTATACTAAAGAATCTTTTGGTGTCATTAATCTAAGATTGCTTTCCATTTCAGACATGGTTTAAATCTCTACTTCAGGAGATTCCAAAAATGCTAGTTTATAGTTCAAATACTAGCTCCCACTTTTGTTGAGCAAATAGGCAGCTGTGTTCTTTTCTACACAGATATTCGATAAAAATGCATTTTTGATTCAAAAATGAAAAAAATCCAGTCAAATAAGGCTGCTTTTACAGTTAATGCTGTTCATGGAAACGCTTACCATCTATATCTTTTGCTATCACTGTTTTTTAAAATTGTTCAGCAAAAGACACAGACATAAATCAGGAGGGTTGCAAATCCACCAGTGCTCTTTTCTTTGTACTTGCTGCTGCAGAACACTGTGGTACAACTCAAGTCCATTTCCAATACATAAAAATGTGTGCACTGAGTCTTTCGGGCACATACATTTTTTGTACACTTCTAAAACTATAGATTACCAACATATGGTTAAACAGCAAAAACCTGGTTAAATAAAGTAGTGATCTTAGAAAAATAAAACCATAAGAACTATTCTGGAACATTACTGTAAATATTTGACTTATAAAACATCCAGTACATATGGTGTTGAAAGGCTAGAGACTTGTATTCATGATGAGGTATTTCTGATGTGTTATTTTACTTCAAATAAATTTACTCGTATTTTTAGTAATTCAAAGTAATTTTCTAATTACAGCATAGCACCAACAGTTTGTAGAGGATGTCACTATTATTATTATAACTCAGTAAATAAGAGATCCAATACTTATTTCCAAATGATGTGATTTGATAAAGTGTCAGTGTTTTCTCACTCGATGTCCTAAATCTTGTTTGACTAATGAGATTTCATATATTCACAGACCCCGAACATACAGACAAGTGCCCACCATGGCACCAGGACAGGGCAGGCAGGTGGTATTCGGAGAGTTCTGTAGGCAGAAAGAGTTGAATTCTGTGTCCCCTCTCCCTCCTAAGATTGGCAGCAGTACAATCTACTTATCTTGGGCCCTTGATGTGTGGTGAGAGGGCAGGGAACTGACAGGGGACAAACTGGACAGAGAATTCTGTCATAAGTTCATTTTGCAGTGGATGACACAATATTTATCTTTGATGGTTCATCCAAAGTACTCTGGGGCCGTAGGATGAGTTGTACCCATTCTGCTATGATAGAATTTCAGTTTGAGAGGGGCAAACCTCTTTGGAAATTGTCATAGATGCTTTGCCCATTTCTGAAATCAGCCTTTCTCACAATGCTGAGATATCTAGAAACAGATTTTGTTTTTGTCAACATGCTTAGGTAGTAGCCAGAATCAAGTTTGAAAAGAAAATATGATCAAGGTTTGAATGTGTTGACTTATAGTTACAAGTAGAAGCAGAAAGCCTGACATGTCCTAAGAGAATCTGGTCACAGTCTCTAAGAGTTCAGATAAGTATCCTAATTTCTGGATGTTTGTCTGAACTTTGAGCCTCTTAGGGTTCCTGACTTGTGAACTTGAAACCACAGCCTTTTGGCTGAGATTGAAAGATAAACTGGCTATGCTACTCTAAACTAGGACCTCAGCTGTGAGAAGTAAAGCTTTTTTTGAGAACTTGACAAGTCACAAATCTTCCCTTAAGATTTATAAATGTGCTTACAAATCTATACTGTTCCTATTTTTCGTTTCAGACATGGGATGTACTTGAATAGCAAGGAAACACTGTAAAACCAAAAAACGGTTAGGGAGTTATAAAAATACCCTTGCTGCCTCATTATTTTAGCATTACTGTGGTCTAAACATGTTTTTTTTTCAGTCTTTACATGCTTCCTTTACCATTAGAACCCAGAAGTATTTGTCAGAGTGGTGCCCATGCAAGGAGATAATGGAAGAGAGTTGAAGGCTCAAAGGAATTTATAAAAGTTCTTCCACCAGCAGTTTCCTTTGACATAGTTCTTGCCTTCCCTCTGCAGGCTGCTGAAGCTTCCTGAGAGTAAGAAAAGTATTACCCAACTTCCCCCCTGCCCCCCAACAGCTTTTTTTCTATTTTTTTTTTTTTCTTCATTCTAATGGAATGAGCCAGGTGTCTGTAGGTATCAGGTATTTTCTAAAAGTTGCAGGGAGGATACTCCAGATACAAGACAGGGCTTAACTGTGCCTTGCCTCACCCTCTTCAAATTTGGCAGTCTAAGCCACTACTTTATATTATCAATGTACTCCTTGTATTTCTCAGGAACAAAGTACATATCTTTCCAGCAAAGTGCACTTAGTGTCATTTTGCATGCTAAGTGGTTCCCTTCCGCAAGGCTTGTGGGAGGCTTTAGTTGTGGGGCTTTTTGTGACTATTGGGGTTGTTTGTTGTTTGGGTTTTATTTGTTTGTTTTTATTGGGTTTGTTTTTAAGTTATGGATGGATTCTCATGTGCCTCCCTGGTACTCGAGGTTTGTCATGGAGTAAAAGTAGATTTCTGTGGGAGCCCTTTGTAACAGTGTTGACACCACATCAGCTACTATCTTGTAAAGTCTGAAATACAGTATAACTGTCTGAATGATAATTTACAGATAATCTGTTTCCCTCCAAGTTCCTCAGTGAAGACTGCTGAAAAGGCAATGGACTTTCAGTCAGAAGTTCTACTTTTTCTTTTTCTTTTTTTTTTTTTTTTTTTTATGCTTTCACTCAATTTTTATCCTTTTTGTATTTCCTCCTGCTCCTGCTGCTACTTCATTAGTCCCGTAGAAGGAAGGCATGTGTCAGGGAGTCACAGGGAGTCTGGTTTATGATGATGTTCACAGACTGCCCTCCACAGTTCAGCTTGTCAGGGCTTGGCTGCACACCAAGCCCTTCTGCTTTCCCTGGTGGTTTGAGTTTGGATGAACTTCGGCCTCCCAGCAATCATCATCCTGCTCCCCTTTCAACTTGGCCTCACATCAAGTTCCCAATATCTCCTCCCTTTCTGCTTGAGCTTGGCCTCCAGGAAATACCAGTTGCCATTGCCTTCCCTGTATCTTGGGAGTTTCCATCCACACAACTGCTTCAACCACTAATTCTAAAATCCTTCTGGAAGGAAACAGCAGGTTTGAAGTCAGAACTTTAACTTTTCATTGCCCATTTAAGAAGATTTCACTCATTAACATACGGCATCACAATAGCTCTGATGAAGGAAGAGTCCTTGGTATTGCTAAATATTATGATGTGTCATGATGTGCAAAAACTGTCCCCATAACAAACTGATAATTATATAGAACTTAAAAATGTCTGTCTGTATACGTGCAGCCATTCCACTTATTTGATGGAAGACGATAAAGGTAACATACCAGTAATAATACAAGGGGTTTTTCCTGCTTATTTTTTAGAATCAAAACCTACACGATATTTCCACTTTGAGACTTTTTTTTTTTTTTTTTTGTGTTATATCTAGGTTAATAAAAGACTCATTTTTTGAAAAAATCTATAAATATTTGTGAGGCACTGTAACTCAGATTTAAGTGGTAAAGGTAGGTTCACATTTACATGGAGTTCAAAGAATTTAATATTAATATTAAAATAATGTAAGGGTACCTAAGTATGCAATAGACACATTGTGGGATTAGGCAAGAGGATTCCATGTCAGAGAAGGGACCAGAAGCAGTCTGGGAAGCGCACAATTGAGAAGTGCTTGTTTGTATTTATATTTGTCCTGTATGTGATTCAAGAATGATTGTCACTGAGAAATGGCTGTGCTGCATGATACTGGAGCATAACCATATTACTAATTACATACCTATGTCATTGTAGGAGAGTTTCTGTTGGAATACCTCTAATCTGTTAGCTAAGACTTCTTGGGATTGAGGGGAAAAAACCTCTGTGTTTGCTTTTTAATTATACTATGTTTTATAAGTTTTTTATCATCTTTGGTGGTGGAATTCTTCCATTAATCTGTATGAGCTGTTCTTCTTGACAACTGTGGTGTTTCTTTTGCAGTATTTGCACTGGGGTGAAATATTCAGTGTCTCATTTTTTGCCTGAGCTGAACACTGAAGGCAGAGATTTGGAACTGAAACAGATTTAAACAGAAGTGCAATCAACTCTTTTAAAATATTCAAATGTGTTCTGGAATATTTCAAATTTAGTTATTAGTTATTTTAAAAGATAATAATAATAATAAAAGTTAATATTAGTAGGCAGAAAGAAGAACATTTTAAGGAGTCTAAGCTTAATACACAAAGGCAATACAGATTGAAAAATAATCCCACTACAAGTCTGTATCCAAGATTTCTTATGTTGAAGCCAAGTTAAACCTCATTTAAGATAATTCCATCAGAAATAGGAGGCCAAAATGTCCTCAAAATGTTAGGCCTCTTTTATGTGTGAGAAAGACTCAGTCTATATGATATTCTGTGGGAAAAGAAATGGAGACCTTAAAACAATATTGTAACCTTGCTTTTATATAGTGTAATAGTCTATAGATATTTCACAGAATGGAAATCCTTTTAGCTTTTATTACTTTTTCCTATAATTATGTATTTGGAATCCCTTTGTCAAGTCTATAGAGAGATTCAGCTCCTCTCCTGCTTGAAATAAATCAGTCTAATCCATTCTCCTCTCTTATTTTAAGTAGGAAATTACTCATTTTACTTACAGCTCAAAAAGTCCTGTAATTCTGTGCACAGCAGTAATTTGTTGAGGAAGATTTTCCTTATCTTTCTATTTGTTTAACCATGAAGATCTTGAAACCAACTCAAGCAATCCTGATCTATTTTGAGTATTTTTTTGTTTTGCTGATACTAATCAGCCCTGAGCCCTGTAGCACTTGAACACTTCCTAATCCTTCTATCCTGAAAGCAACCCATTGAAAGAGTGAAATATTACCTTCAGCCATGGAATAGAAGCATAAGGAAATTACTTATTTAATGATAATTATCACTCAGCCAAGAATTTAACTTTGTCATTCTCAACCATCTGTTATTTCGTGGGGTCTACACTGTAGAATAGCAGCTATTTTATTAAACAAAGGGAAGAAATCTCAGGGAGTTAATAACTGTTTTCCATAGCCAGCATTAGAGGTATTTTTCAGAATCACCTAAATTTGCTAATGTGATTAAACAAAAAATGGGATTTGCAATATTTGTTTGAAATGATACATTTTGTGTTCCATGAAGAAAGAGTCTCTGCCAGCTCTCATGGATTGTTCTCCTGCGTGTGTCCTGCTCCAGCCCACCCTCCCCTGGGACATTACAGGGGAAAGGCAGCACTGAGACAAAACCTTTTCTCCTCATCTTTGCTCAGTTTTTCCTGGCTGAAGAAAAACAATTTTTATCCTTTGGCTGTTTTGGTCAAACTGAGCTTGCAAATGTTGAAGAATACTTTATACTTTAAAATGAAGGTTCCACACAAAGATCAATCAGAGTTTTTGTTGGTTGTGGTTTGTTTTTTAATTCAAACTGTGGATGTTATCTGGGTACTTACAATATTTAAACAAATTTCAGTGCAATTACAGGTTTTTAATCTAACCTCTGTGGTAGGTGTTACACCCAGAAGGCTAAACTAGGAATTAGTAACACGGGACATATAATTTTGAAGTTTTCCTGCTTTCTTTTTTCCCCATATGTAGCCAGTTTGTAAAACAGATTTTAAGTGTAGAGTGTCTTGGAGCACAAATATTTTATTCTAAAGTTCTGAAGTGCTGAAGGACTAGTGATTGCTCAGAACAATAGATTGGCTCTTAACCCTTTTGAAGTATATTTGAACAGCTCTTATGGCATTAAGTGATCAAACCAAAAAGAGTCATCTTCTAGTTACAGTGTTCTTAAAAAGATCAGGAGGGAAAAATGTGCAAAAGGGCTTTAATACCACATCAAAGTTTCTTATGGGTTTAAAACCTGATCTGATGTTTGATGACAACTCAGTGCTTTTACATCAGCAGGATAATTAACTGGATGATTTGAAAACTGAAATTTCCTCAATTTTGTCAACTGCCGCTCTGCTCTGTGTGTTGGTACCTCCAATAATGTGAATTCCAAAGGGTCACCCTTATCAGGACCTTGAATGAACAATATCTAAGTACAGCCCAGACATCTCTGCCTGTTAAGAGCATAAGGGATGGACATTCCCCATGCTGACATGACCTCCAGAAGTGAAATGGTTTCCTCATGGAAAGTTCCTGAAAATGTGTGTGTTTTGCCTCCCTTTCACAAAAAAAGGGGCAGAATGTGCAGATCACTTTAGTGCTGGGAATGAACCTAAAGGCAAATAATAGATGAAAAAAACCCAGGCTGCAGGGCTGTCCGACAGCATCTGCCCATGGGCCCCGGAATTCATTCCTGGACCATAAAATGTAGCTGCAGAGAGTCTCCTCTGCTGCTCATTCCAAAGATCTGGATTTCTCGACTTACAGTCTTAAGCTAAAAACATCCATGAGTTACAGATAGCAGAAAAATCTTTATAAACTGCTATAATAAGGAAATTCTTGATGTAATTTCAAATCCTATTGTATCAGTTCATTACAGTTTTTATTTCACATACATTTCCCTACCTGTTAACACAAAATAAAAGTTATGCATGACATCAGTGTGTGTGTATTTGCAAAAGCAAGTACCAATAGTCTAAATGTAAATATGTTTTTAAATGATTCCTGCTGTGGACCCTGGAGGAGGAATGAATAAATGAAATTCTATTCAGTTTTCCAAAACAACTATATATATTTTTTGAGGCTTTGTTTGTTTTTAAACAAAACATTGTAGCCATGAATTTGCTAAGACTTAGATTTCTGACTTTTAAGGCTTTACAACTGAAGCTATTTTGAATTCTCCCAGTTTAGGCAGGTGAAACCAGAAGAATCAACTGCCTTTAGAGCTCATACAAACCACAGTGCATTAAATCATTCTTCAACAGGAACATCAGAGTAGGCTGGAGGAAAGGTTCACTGATATTTTGAAAAATGTGATCCCACCTGAAATTATGAGAAATATATAACTTACACCTGTACTGTCTCTAATTATTTTTTAAAATTATAAATTATTATCATTAATAGCCTTTTTCTTTAAAATGTGAAACGTAATAATATGCATCTGATACTTTCCTTTGACAGAAATGTACATAATAATCTTAACTTCATTTTTTTCAAATAAATTTTTTAATGCTGCTTTTGTTCCACTGATAATTCATGAATTAAGTGACCTCAAAACAAACCATCACTTGAAATGTTAGCTAACACTTTCATGTTGTTTCAGCAAATCTTCATGTATTTCATCACAAAACACTTAGTGTGAGTTCCCTACAGCTGTTATATTGGTACCAGTAAAATATAAATGAGAGCAGTGTAAACAAAGATATGTTCAGCTTGTGGGTTTTTATGTTAATTATGGAGACATATAAAATTTGAAGGATTTTTTTTGCCTTGTGTATACTTCACATTATACAAAAAGAATCTTCCTTTTCAACCAAACTGTAAATGGTTTAAAATATGACTGTGTAGTCTCTTCAATTTAATTAGTTGTGGGGTTTTATTTTAGGACTTGCTTTCTCTTTTCATTGTAAGACTTTTTTTTCTGAGTGATTTGAAATAATCACTTTGAAAGAATTAAGGATGCCTGGATTATCTGTTAATTTTATTTTATTTATTTTTTAAAAATTCATGTCTTTCCTAGCTGTAGGTATCCAGATGAAACTTGAATTTTTCCAGCGGAAATTTTGGACTGCAAGCAGACAGGTATATTTTAAATTTTCCTTTGTCATTGAATCCACAACAGCTTTTTTAACTGTGCAGGTGATTTTCAATATTCTGTCACAAGCAAATTATTGTAAAGAAACAATCGATATGAAAACCAGTTCTGATTTACATTCCAGTTTGTCAGTACAAAAAGGAGAATTCAGTGGTGAACAACAGTTGCTTGGTCCTATGTTTATGGAAACAATTAGAAAGATTATTTGTTTTAGACCCCGGTACATTTGTTGGCATGTTGCTTTTCTCCCTCCCTTAGAAAAAGTATAAACAGTAAATGAAACTGTGATATTTATTTGCTTCCAGTAATAGCAGAATTATCCCTTCTCACTTGTAACATTCAGTAACTGAAGTATCTCATGTTAATTAACTAAACTAGATTACTGACTCATGGTTTGCATTCAATAAACTGTAACTAAAACATTCAGGGGATAGAATTTGTGCTCCTTGAAGAGGATAATCAGGTACTTTCTCAGAGATGCCACCGCTATTATGAGAATCAATTGGAACTGTACTTTCCAGAAAAAAACCCCTAAAATGCAGCTCTGCCCCACCCCTGCTGGAAAACCTTCTCTCATCCTCAATGGTCTCCAAGCTTCCAGCATGTGGTGGAAATTGGGGTGCTTCAAGCAGCTGAAATTGTTACATATTACATGTGAATGCACCCTTTCTCTGCAGGCAGGAACAGAACAGGTTTGTGAACAGATTTAAAATTTTCCTAGTAATTTTTAGAACAATTTTAGATAAAAATGTTATCAATATCAACTTCTTTATAATTCTGCCGATATTATTTTTTAAAATGTTTTATTTTGTAATCATTGAATGAGAAATGATAATGTTTTATTGATTTTTTGATATCACCTCTAGTGTGCATCTCTTGATGGCAGATGTGCTATAAGTTGTGATGATGAAGTAAGTATTTGAAAGATTTTTTTTTTCATGTGTCTCTCCACTGCAGTAGAACATAAAGTTGATGAATTTAATTTGAACACCTCATGTACATTATGATCTCTTGGTGTAATTTGGAATTGCTTTCAATATATTACAGTATTTAGATAGTGAGATTTTATTATGACAACTTATAGACATCCACTTATTTACAATGTTGACACCAGTACCTAAAACATGTTGCAATAAATTCTGCTCTGTGAATCCGTTTTGGAAAATAATTTGAAGAAGTGCTAAGGCATTTGTTTACTACTTTATTATTAATTTAAAAAAACCACAAGCAGTTTGAAGTCTTTTCAGCCTAACACCAGCAGGAACTGTGTGAGCGTGTGTAGGACTTTACCAATAGTGAGAACCTTGGTGATTTAGGGATTCCAGACTTTTTCTTAGTGACAAAACATACTGTTGATAGGACTCAGACAAACATCAGGGCTCCTCTGTTGAGTCTATTAACTCTCACAGCTTCTCTCAAGGATAGGAAAATAACTACTGAACAGTTATGATATAAATTAAAGCCTTTAAAATTAAATATTAAGTCATTAATGCAAATGGAATGGCACAATAGTTAATAAATATTAAATATTAATAGCAAAAATAATTAATTAAAGGGAATTACTGATGAGTGTGTGATACTTTTATTCTAAAATACATCCAACTAATTTGAAATCCTCTTCTTTTTTTGAGAACTTTGAATCTGCTTGTTTCTTCTCCCTTCCCCACCCACCCCCCTCCCCTTCCTGATGCCTGACATTTTATTTAAATGTTCTGTTTTCTTTCTTTTCTGTTTTTGGTTTCTTAACCCATATTACATTCCATTACTGTTATTGTATATTGGAGCTGTGAAAAATACATAGAGGACTTGAACTCGATCAAAGTTACTGTAATTCAAATGTGTTCTCAGACCTCAGTCAACATTCTTGCCATGTTTATTCTGGACTTGATGCCTATGGTTTTACAAGCTCAGGGACTCTCCACCTATGGAACATTCCCCTTGAAATCTGGAGTTCACTGAACTTGAACCTTTGGGCAAACCTGAGCATAGTTCACTTTCAATACCTGTGAAACATTGTGAATTAAACCTCTATCATACAGCTCTACTCTACCCAAAGCTATTATCCCATGCATTAATCAGGAATCTTTTGTTTGAGGTTTGCTAATGTGTTGGATGAGTAAATGCACCCTGCTGCCCTTTGCCAGTGCTGAAGTTGTTACCAGCTGTTTCTTTAACACAATGCTGAACGCTGACACTTATTTATCTTGCTGGAAAGTGCTGAATGAATGGTCCTGAATGAATATTTCCCCCTCTTTTTAATGTTTTTAAGATGGATTAAAATAGAAGTCCTTTTATCTTCACATTCCACCAAAAAGATGCAGATTCCACTTAGTTTATTGTGCCTGTTTCCAATAACGCTAAAAAGTTAATATCTTTTAAAATTCTGAACAATGGTAGTGAATTACTGTGTCTTAGAGATTTGAGACATGGCCACTAATTCTTGAATTCAGCCAGTATTTTCCCAACAGCATGTAAGTCATACACTATGAAATTAAGCCAATGCTCTTTCTTGTCCAGCATAACTACTTTTATTTATTTTCTATACTATGGAGAAATATTGTTTCTAAAGAACTATCTTTAGAATAATCTTTCACACATGAGGACTGCAAATATGTATCCTCAAAAGAGTTCTTTGTTGACAGCTCCTCTCCTAATAAAGTTGGTGGGAGGTTTCTGATTGGCTTTGGGGACAGCAGGGTCCAGTGTTCCAGCTGCTTCGGAAATTCCACCCTTCACATCCCAGTGAGGTTAAGTAGCTGCCTCTTCTGAATGCAGTAGCTCTACTCAGTTCTTTGCCAGCATCATCAGCTTTTCACATTGCATTAGCCAATTTTGGGCTTTCTAGCCCATCAAAGGTTGGAAATGACTTGTTTCAACTTACTTTTTGACAGGTTTTCTGTCACTGGGAGTGCCTGTAGCTCAGGTTCTCCTATTAGAATGAATATCCTGCATTTGCATTAGGGAATGATGTTCATTCTGAACTTTTGCTTGATTTTGGCTTTCTTGTTTTTTAAAAAAACTCTATTTCAAGCCAGCATTTTTGCAAATCTCTCCTCTTCTTTGTCCTCACAGATCAGTACTAATATATGGCCAGAATGAGAATCAGACAAATCTAAGCATGTCTTGCAATATCAGGCTGTGTATCTGTGACTTGCACAACTACTGCTGCATGGGGCTGCTTTCCTCCCTAAAACAGCAGAGAGATTTTGCTGAACGTGCAGAAAGTGTATTTTTTCATATATCTGTATAGCCCATTTGCAGCAGGAAAGGGTTTGAATTAAAAAAAAAAAGCCAGGAGGATTCCTGTATTGAGAGCCATTCTACTTATTTTTTTTTCATTTTACATGAATGTCACAGAAAATTCAATAAGCAATGATAAAAATGTTTCCTGATTTAGACCAACCATAGAAATACAAAAAAGATTTAACTTTGAGGTAGGTATTTGGTGATACTGAAGACAAACAGTTATATCAGGGTTTGAATTGAACCTTGTGTTTAAACTCTGAAGCGCAGTAATTAAAACTTTGCCTGTAGCAAGTAATTCACTTGAGGTTAAAATAGTGCATGTGTGTATGGAGGGAAGCACTGATCTGGGTTTCCCTTGTTTTCCACAGTTCTTACATCTGACCTACCAAAGGCCACCAGTCCTACCTCTAAATCCAGTTCCCAATTAAAAACACAATTTGAAAAGCTTTAGGAGACCTGTGGGGCCTCTTTTACAGAAGTTTCTGGTCCCATCCCCCAATGAACAAATTAAAAAATATTACCTGGTCCCCTGTTGGTTCTGCAGGCTGACACTGTGTTTTCATTAATAGATCGTTAGGGTAATGACATGGAGCTGATGTTTTTCTCCAAACACAGGACAAGCCATCAGGAGCACCACAGTTCTGAGCCTTTGCAAACTTAGTTATAAGGAAAACTTTTAGGAATGCCTTATAAAAAACCTGTCCTTGTTTCTTTCCTGTTTGTTTGTAATTATCTTATATCCTCCCACTTTTAACACATCTTTGCTTTCTTATGCATGAAACAAATGCATAAAAATGTAGTCAGATAACATCCCAGGAGTCAGGACTACACTGAGAAACTATGTAAACCATTATAACAACCCAAATATTTTACCCATTTAGAATTCACTTAGAAGTCAAGTACATGACTAACTTATTGCTGTATTCTAAAGTCAAAACTTAAAATAGTATGTTATTGTTTTTCAGACAATCAACTGTTACCTAATAGATAACAATGGCTTTATTTTAGTGTCAGAAGACTATAGACAGGTAAGTAAAAAAATTTTTCTTCAGTCATCTCATATAAAAGACTCATCTAAAATTACTTGTTTCTTAAATAAGCCACTATCTGAAAATGGTAAGGAACCAGTAGCATAAAATTAAAGAAATTCCTTCTACAAAGAATGTAAGTTGTTTCTCACAGGAGCTCAGTTTTTGTCTCCCATTGGGGCAGAGTCTGCCCTTAAGCTCATAAATGTTCTCTTAAAGGCCTTTCTTGCTGCAAAAGTGTCCGTCTCCTGTAAAATATTTTTACCCCCTCAAAACCCCCAGATTCTCTGTGACATTTCTGTGACATGGAAAGGTTGGGAAGGGAGAGAGGGAGGACTCGAGGTGGGGGGCAGCTTTTAAATTCAAACTTGAGATAATGAGATTTTACAGAGCTGTTAGCAGAGGAGTTTGTTTTCTGAAGTGGATTATAGACATTGAAGGACTAAAGCTAAGCACTCAGCATCACAACAGAGAGGACAAAGAACAAGATTAATAAACATTCGAAACATTAACTTTTTTATTCTTTCTAGAAAATTATTGAAAAATTAATGTATAATCACTTGATCCTGCAAACCTTATGAAGGAACCATCACTATTCTCATTAACTTTTGCCTGAAAACTGCTGGGATGGTGCCCCAGTTATGCCAGAATTGTCTGAAGTTGAATTGCTTTTATGTGTTGTGATTGTCAATAGGAATATCCACACTCCTACTTAGCCCTCAGGTGAATTACACTCGTTATGACTAGATTGGTTACTGAGAAACAGCCTTCAGAAAGACCTCTGGGAGACTTGGAAGAGAGTCTGTAGAGGAGATAAAAACTCAAAGTGAATGGCAAAAAAAGAACCTAAACTGAGCATTTTGCTTTTAAATTAAAAGCTTGAATAATTGTGGCCTTAATTCTGACACTTCTGGAAGTAACAAGAGAGAGATATTTTTCACCTTTGAATAGCATAAATATATTTGCATGTTTCCTTGTGATCCTTCTCTCCCTTGCTTTTGGTTGGGACTTTGAAAATTATATTAGCACATAATAAACAAGAAAGAGGCTTTTTTTTTTCTGAAACTGTTATCCTTCCAACAGAGCATTAACTGTTAACAATTCTGTACTGTGTCATGCAATAGTAATTCTTCATGGTAGGTCATCTTATATGCAAAAATTGAGAACTGACATTGATTATTTTGTTTCAATTTATTAAATTTATTGCTTCTATCCCATTGGAATGCCAAGCATCTTCTGAATATAATTTCAGGATGTATAAAAATATTATAAAATAAAAATGTAACTGCTTAAATATTAACTGCATTATTTTTGAAGCAGCTTTCTGGGGTGTTTTTGAATTTTATCTATTAAATCTATACTTACTGTTTAGTTGAGCATGGTCTAAGAAATACACCCCTTATAGAACAATCTTGACACATTTAAAATGTTTGTCTTGCTCCTTTTTGCTGTTGTTACTATTTGCAGGTAAATAGTTGTGACTTGTATAAATGATTTGCTATTTCATAGTTGGCCAAAGGCAAAAAATGTTAAGAAGAAATGTTTCCTTTGGTAGTTACCTGATACCAGACTTGACATATTCCTGTGAAGAGTATCATGTGGACAATGTTGAACCAGAACTAGGGCTAGAAATGTGTCATGACCCATTTTTTTGGTTACAATGGATCTAAGATGGACAGCAGAGCTGACTCTGTGTTTGTATAACACTGTAATAAGATTACAATAGTGTATGTTTATTTTTGTGTGCACTCTGTGTTTATCATGGATAGAGAAGGGGTAAGGAAATGGGATGATGCCTTAACAATTATTTACCTTTCTAGGGTTGCTTCAGCACTGTTTTGTATGGACTTTCTAAATGACCAGAACTGCTCCAAGAATCATGTGTGTGGGGCAGTTTAATTCTTCACCTGAATCGCAACTAAATCCTAATGTGTTTTAAAAGCGATGATAACCTGTGTGTTACGGCTTTGGGGGAGAACTTGCACTTACAGAAGGAGCTTTTGTGGAAAGAACTGTCACTGAAATGTCTTCATAAGGCCAGCACACAACTTGATAAATCAGATTTATTGCTATCTAAGGTTGTACTAAGCATTTATAGTTTAGGTTTTTTGACATTGACTGCTTCTCCAACAGTTAGGGTAATCTTTCTTCATCAGTCAGCCAGGGCTAGTGAAACTGATATTTTCAGTCATGTTCCTCTTGTTTCTAGGAGACTTTACATACCCATATGTTTTGGAAAATGTTCCAAGATTCCCCTGAGGAATAAAAAAAAAAAAAAGCAGTACTTGTTTTTTAGGTGGAGGAATGCCTTTTTTTAGCTAGGGCTGTAACTTTTCTGTCTGCAAACTCCCAGGTGCATACTTGAGGTCAGCTAAGTTCCTTGTAATGGAATTGGGGTTTAGTTCATACAAAACCTATGGAATCCATGCAATTTGAGAGTGTAGTGCCCTTTTCCCCTCATAAATTGTGGGATTTCTCCCTTTAAACAATGAAGAGAAATATCCAATCCTTCTGGGAGCTGAGGCTCTAAAATAAAACAGGTCTTCTCAAGGAGAAAAAATGCTGTACATGCAAGATTTTCCACTGTCATGTGAATGGCTGCAGATGACAGAGTCACTTCCATGCTACATACCAAATTCATAACATGAATGTTTGTTTTCTCAACAGAGATTTATTTTTATTAGTCCACAAGTACTGAATGAGGACAAAATGAGTAATTCATCAGGCTGAGTGGTTTTAAGTATGAAATGACTCTGAATGGAGTTAAAATTTATAGGATTGATGAAATGTACTGTTCCAGCTCCTTAAACAGGTCATGCAGGAATTATAAACAACGCTTTTTAATGACTGTTTATGAAATCCTCTCACAACCTGTTTATATCTTTTTTGAGTAACATTTTAATCACAAGGGTTTGTGATCAGATTAGTGTGTTTTCTTTACAAGCTTTAGGTTTGGGTGGCTTTTATTTCTGATATTAGATGTTATATAATGTACCTCAATATATTGTTTAAGCTCTCACGTCTGCTTAGGGGTAGTAATGTAATCCCAACAATTTGCCGTGATTGTGAAGTTCTCTTCAGATTTTATGTAGCAGTAGTCCTGAAAACCTGTCTATGTAACTGTTAAAGCCACTCTTGTCATATCTTGGAATATGCCAGTTTAAATTGAATCCCATGTTGGTTTGTGTTTATCTACACTTTTGGTAATTTCTTGCATTTTCCCCTTACAGACTGGTTACTTTTTTGGGGAGGTTGAAGGGGCTGTGATGAACAAGTTACTGACTATGGGCTCCTTTAAGAGGTAAGAGTTTCTGTCTCTTAAAAATATTTCAACAAGAAACTGAAACAAAACTAAATCAGAGTCATATAAAAGAAAGCCAAGCCTGCCAGTGTGGCTGGATTCTCATCTCTGTCTCTTTTCCATATGACCTGAGTGTAATCCAATCCCATGGACATTGAATGTTGAGAGCACTGGAGTCAGCCTACAGTGAGTTTCTTTTTGAAAGACCAGTTTATTTGACTACAGTGCTAAAATTGTGGGCCTTTCCTGTTCCCACTGGGCTCAAGTGAAAAAGGGATTGAGCCATATCTACTACTGGACAGTTTTAAGTGGCTCTAAAACAAATCATTGATGCCACATGACCATTTTGACCTGTAAAAAACGAGATTTTCAAACTAGTGCAAAATGCCCTGCTGTTAAAGGGGAAAGTGTGTTCTCCCAGTAATCCATCTTCATTCACATGCTAACTTACCTCTGAACGTTGTTGTGACTGTTGACCTGGTCTTACTACCTTGATGTTAATAAAAACTAATAGCGATTTTTATGTGTTGTCCTTTGAACTAAGTTATGCATTCTGGGGAGTTAAGAGAAATTTTCCCTTTAACCTGTAGCTCAACACTGGAGTTTCATGGCTTTCACATGGCCTAAGAACTGTTCCATACCTCTTTGTGCTCCTACAGCATGGGAGAAGTGCTGACAGTATATATTGCACTTTTCCCTTTTATTTTCCCGTGCATTTCTAGTGAAAAAATAGACACATCACTGATCCCATCAATCACTGAATTTAGTTATTAAATGTGAGGGTGAATACAGAGGCTCTCAGAACAGACAGTTTGTGTGTTTGCTTGGTAAACCAGCTCTCTTAAAGGCAGAAATCTTTCCATGCTGCCCCTGTGCATTACATCTGAATACCGATCCCAGTAAATGACCGCCCTGAAATGTGAAGATCTAACACTCATGGAATCATCCCAAATCATAGTTTTTGCTGAGGATGGCAACCTTTTTGTGTTTAGCACTACATTCTTAACATGTGCTGTAGAAGGAAGTGAAGTAATACGTATTTATAGACTGGGTTTGCCGATGAAAAGATCTGTTTATGTGAGATGAAACCTTTTATTTAATGTGAAGAAAAACATGCAGTCAAAACTAAGGGATAATACTTTAATTTATCCCAATTTGTTTTGCCTTGCCCAGCAAAGCATTTCAAACAGAATATCTGCTCAATGAGTGATGGCAGTGGGCACCATTGAGGAAACAGACTGCAGGGCTCAAGGGTTCCATTAAGCTGCAGTAGGAGCCTTTTGGTGCAGGCCATTGGCTTCTGAGTTTGGTGGTCTTGAACTCCCAGGCAGACAGAGATAATGAAGGCACAAGCTCAGTGCAACTCAGCTGCATACTAGAGAAAATATAAACACAATGAGATGATTATTTACACATAATAAACTGACCATTGCCAATCAGTTAAAATGGGAAAGAATCAAAGTGGTGTAATTGCACTAAATGAGCACCCTGCTGTACAGCAGATAGTTCTGTGCAGCAACAAAGAAAAAACCCCAAACTAAACTGAGCTGTGCTATATGAGACCTTGAAAAAAATTATTCCAGCAATATGAAGAAGAAATCTTTGCTGGCTCTCATGAAAAACAGTCAGATGCATTTACACTGTTTTTAAGATTACTAATTTGTCTGGATGGCATTGTGTTTTGCTTTTCCTTACTTTATTTTATATGAAATAAGAAGAAAATAAAAAGAGTGCTTGATGCACTGGCAAAATCTGTTACAAGTACCATTTCCCTGAGAGCACAATATGGATGTTGCATGCATTGTACCTGTCATTGTTGCTCTCACCACATAGGCAAAATCAGAGAGCAAGCTCTGTTCATCAGCATTTCATTCTGATAATACCCAGAGCCATCTTTTCTTCCGATTTGCTTCTTACATGGCACATGCTCTCCAGCTGGTGAATTATACAATGCTGCCCTTTTTGATCTGCTCTTTCTCCCTTTTTTGTTAGTTTAGAAGTAGAAGGCTCTGTGGTGCCTGACCTTCACTGCAGAAGAGTTTGGTAACTGTGGGAATGGGAGTGCTCTCTTGCTTTGGCACCAGTGGTGCAAGTGGCAGTGCTGAGATATACTCCCATCCCACTGATTCTTGCCAGCTCTCAGGCTCTTCATCCACAAAAGGAATGAAACAAGCCTTTGTCCATTCTCCCAACTACCACTCATTTGGAGCGATATAGAAGTTCTTTTTAGAACTGAGCTGGAAGTGCGAAACAAAAGGGGGTTGTTTGCTGCTGACTGTATTTCTTTTCAACCTGCAGCAGGATGAAATTCAATTTTTGTGTTCGCTGTTTATTTTTTAAAGTGAACTTAAATACCTCCTTCCCTCCTCAATTTCTTTAAACTCAGTGCTTCTTTTAAATGATGTGTACACATGTGTGTATGTATGTATATTTTCTTAGTTTATGGGTTTTATAATTAGGGAGAAAAATTATATCAGTGCCTCCACAGCAACGTGACATGCTCTATGATTTCATTTAGCAAAATTATGTTTATCTTATACCTTAAGTATTGCACACAATTAAATAATTTAAATATGATTTAAATTTATTATTAAATAAATTAGGATGTGCTTATGGAAAAGTATCTGCTTCACATAGCTTAGAAAAGTTTCTTTATAGTTTTCTTAACACCTTGTTTATATAGAAACAGGGAAAAGAAATAGATTCAACAGCTCCAAGCCTGAAAATTTTTAAAAAATCACATCAGGAAAATTAAGGGCTATCAAAGCAATGAGATCCCCAAAGAAATAAACATAATAAATCTGTAAGAGAAAATTAAACATCTCTTGACTTCAAAACACTTTTACCCTTTCCACTAGGAGGAAAACTAAGCAATTCTATAAGACAAATATGGAAGCAGCATCATTTCCTATTACAGCTCCCTTTCCACCAGGCATCCTCCTGCCGTCTGAAGAAGAATCTATGCTTTGGTATTTAATCATGTTGTCAGGATATATGACTGAAGTGGCACACCCCTGAAATCCAGCTTTCCCAGACGCTAAGGCTCACTCTGTTAAGTTCTTGTTGCTTTCAGAGCATCTCTTGTTTCTCAGTTTTCCTTGCTCAGTTCCCTTCTCTTGGCTCGCACACTCAGTGAGGAACACACATCCCGTGTGTGCCCTCGGGCGCGGTGCAGTCCAACCCTTCTCCTGTGCTCCCACACACTTGCACACAGAGGCAGATGTTCATCTCTGTCTTCATTCACTTTATAAGCAATAGTTTTGCCTTCAGGTTATGAGAGTATAAAAAAAATTATTCAGAAGTCTTTACTAAGCTATTTGCAAGGAGCAGAAATTTGCTCACCAACAGACAACAGTTTCCACTAAGGCAGCACAGCTTCCAAATGAAGGAATTTTTTTTCTGTTTCTTTAGGCCACTCTTTCTTATTTAAGCATTCATTTTATTAAGGTATCCTTAAATTTTTGGAGAAGGTGAATTTAAAATTTGAGTTTATTTTCATGTGGATTTTTACAGTTATCGGTTTGGCCTTCTATTAACTGGGCAGTGTTTCTGCATGTAGGTGTGTATGTTGGAGAAGATCAGTGATAGACTGCAGGAACAATCCAAACTGGAGTTACTTGATTTGGTATTCAACAAATTCAACTGTGATGTAGCAGTTCTGTCGTGTGTTTTGATGTTGTAAAAAATTTCCCTATCTTTATTGATAATTTCTTTAATAAGAGGTAAAGTAAGCTCAAAATACAACCTGCATTTATGGCATAAATACCACACAAATAGTCAGGTAGGTGAATAAGCATTTTTTTGTATAGTCAGAAAGAACACATTCAAGGTGGGAAAATGAGCCAACTATTTCCAATAATTATCT
This sequence comes from Hafferia zeledoni, assembly GCA_035583235.1. Lineage (NCBI taxonomy): Eukaryota > Metazoa > Chordata > Aves > Passeriformes > Thamnophilidae > Hafferia > Hafferia zeledoni. The sequence goes on along the minus strand of JAWWEV010000024.1, from coordinate 13,482,661 downwards.
TCTGTATTCACTTCCATGTGCACTGCAGAGCACATATGAGTCTTGCACTCTAAATCTCCAATTTCTAAATTAATAATATGTAATTGTATTTCTTTGAAGAATGATATTCTGCTTTCATTAATGAAAGAACTGCCAGGAGGGCAGCAACACAGCAGCCTGTCTAGTACATGTTTATTAGTAGGTACAAAAGAAACAAATAATATCTGTCACTTCCCTCTTGTTGTTACCAACAAGAGCTCTGTTCTGATTTTTATTATTTTTTATATTTACTGGATGTACATCTGGTACCTCCATTCTGAAACTCCCACATTGCTGTGGCATATGTTTTCTGCTCAGATTTTGTTCATATGACATCTAAAATTAATGTCTTAAAATTGAGTTTTGGGGATTGTTAGAGTTTATGTCTCTGTAAATATTACCTTTAATGCAGAATCACTTTATACATTTAAGAAGAAACACAGGCATGTGTGCTACATAAATGAGTTCTCATTCCATATTCTGGAAACGCAGGTTGAATTGTAGTTTTATACATTTTATTCTTCAAGCACCTTGGCAGTTGGGAATAGCTGAGCAATAAAAGCAAAGATATGTGGTGACAAGTCTGTTTTGTCAAAATGTTGTCATTTATTTTTATTCCTTCCATTGATTTTCTTGGTGGTGAAAGGCATTAGCCTGACAGCTTCTGGACAGTAATAATCTGCCTGTCAGTGGAGGTGGGAGAGCCAGAGCAGCAACAGTCTGGGAGTTCTTAGTGTCCTGCTCCCTCCCCTCAGGACCCTGTCTAAGCTGCAAAATTTAGTTTACTCTTCACACCATTCAACACTGTCCCTCCTTTCCCTCCTTGCAAGAATGCCAGACAGGCTGCATATCTGACGTATGAGTTAATGAACTCTTTCCACTACAAGTGAGGTGTGGTCACCACCATTTTTACATGGACTACTGAGTAAAGCATAGTGCCAGTAATTAGGGCTTCTATATTATTAGTTTCCTTTGCTTGGTTCTTTGGAGTGTTTATTTTTTATTCTATGGACATGACATCTATTTCCATAGTAAAAAGCTTATGACTTACACAGCATATGAAAACCACCAAATCTTCAACTGGTGACAAAGTATTTTAAATTTGATGCATTGGAGATCTTTCAGCTCTCACAATTGTCAGTGACAGTATTTTACATTACCAAGCAGAAATCCATAGGTATGCTGAAAACCTGGTTGAAGGCAACAGAGTCCATCTGTTCATATATCCTGTGCTGCTGGTAGGTCTTGGAAGTTTAATTTTCTTGAGCCAGATTCGTGCTCAGTTGCAAGTACATTGCAGAGTACGAGAATGGAATTTACTATAGCAGGAAATTGACAATAAAAGTGTTTTCACTAGAATGTATTTGGCCCCTGAAGTTACATAAAATGGTGATGCACATTTAGTTTTTGGTAAGTTATTTTCCATCAGTTCAAGATGATTGTTCATAGTGCTTGTCCTACAACTGAGTTTGAAAACAATAGCTCTGTGGACTTCAGGCATGGAAGTTGTCAGCATGGTGATGTCAGGAAGGCTCAGGTGTATCATCTGGAGGAAGAGCAAAGCTCCTCTGTGAGGAGCTGTAATGCATAGCACAGGCTCGGGCATCCGAATGGTCTTAAATCGGGATGATACATTCACTGACTGTGAACAGCACACACTTAGCTGTGAAATATAATCGCTTCAGAAAGGGTGATCTGGAAGCCTGTCTTTCTGCAACGCTAAGTTAAGTCTGTCTGAGTGAGAAAAAAAAAAGCCTATTTTCTAAAATCTCAGAAAGACATTAGGAATAAAATAACATTCTGGCAATGACACCTGAGCACAGAAGCACTACAGTGTCTTGGGCCACTGCTTTGACTACAAATGCTGCAGTAGCTTTTATAAGGAATGGTTCTGGAAAGCTTTTACTTTCTTATTACATTTATAAGAATAAAACTAAAACAATGGGATTTGAATTTATGAATGCTTTAGAACACAAATATACTGAACTTTAATACCATTCACAGTGACAGAGAATTGAGAATTGGTTCAGTATGTTGCAGTGTTCAGATTTCAATGTGGTTATGGGCGTCATCCACTGATCTTTGAACTGTGTTACAAAATTCCCATTTGTTTCTAGCACAAAACAATCAGTTCTTTTAATATTATTGTGCAGTAATGCTTTCAGTGATATATTTTGTGCATCCTGTGTTATGGTTGTTTGAATCATGTTCAGAAACTTTGAGGTAGCTGTTGAGTCTCCCCACTTTGAAGATGACTGAGATGGGAATATATTGTTCTAAAACCAAAACTCCTTCCAGGCTTTTTGTTCAGAAATCTGTCTGCCATGTACCTCTCTACCTCTCTAAGGATTTCCTCCTTTTTTTTTTTTTTTTTGGTGTTTTTTTTGTTTTGTTTTGTTTTGTTTTGTTTTTAAACCCTGGTTACATTATTTGTTTTCTCATTTGTTCCTGAACCAGAATCTTCACACTGGTAACACCTCCAAATATATTTACTCAAACTAAACTCCTCATACTATCATCCACATATGATAATCAAGCCTTCCTAAATTACAATTCTATAGTGTTCCACAATATTTTTGAGGTTGTTTATTACCACTCTCCCCTTCATCACTCTAAAGTTTAGTATTTCTTTCCCTGTTAAATGAAGGGGATTTTAACAACAGACTTTTTTTGGTTTTGTTTCTATTGATCATAATACAATCTTAGGTTGTTGTATAATTCCTCCAACAAAATAAGACAATCTGCAAAAAATATAATCTAACATGTTGGGGTGCAGTATAAATTATATTTCTGATTATTTGTGTGAGTATGTATTTCAGTCTTTTAATAGCTTTTTGTCTTTGATCATTTAAAGAAACTATTACATCTATTAGAATGTAATAATTGCATAAGAAATGTAATACAAGTGCAAATACTGATGGGGAGAAGGCTTTTATCAATATTTAAAATTAGGTTCAAATTATAATAGATGTTTCACATGGCACATTAGAATAGTATTTGATTAACATTGCTTAGCAGAATAATGAAGCCCACAGATTGACTAAGCAGTTCTGGTGTATGAGGCACTGAGACATTGATTATACTTTTAAACATGAAACAAACAGTCACCAAACTTAATTAATGTATTGAAAAAGCATTTACAATGAATATAGACAGAACAATGTCTTCTATTTGAAACATTCAGTGAAGAAAGATGGGACTGTTTCATCCATATAGAGTTTCTTGACTATTCTGCAGAGAGCACATTAACATCTGTAAACTGCCCTTGTCTGTGCACTTATCACTTGCCACTGTCCCTAGGTGGTGCAAGTGGACACGCAATACAATCCTTGGACCTAGAGGAATAAAATAGAGTCAAGCCAAGCAAGGCTGGAAAGGCTGAGCTGTAGAGACAACTTTACAGGGACCAGATTCCAACCATGGATAAAGGGGGAAAAAATAAGGATTGGAAAAAAAGCTAGGGAGAGTGGTGTATTACTGCATGCCACAGAGGCAGCACAGCTTACACCATGTACTGCTCTGTTTGTCTTGGCAGATCTGTGTGCGCGGATCTGGCTGTGGGCGTGATTCTGCCAAAGATGGTCAGTGTTCAACTTACACCCATGTTTAGGTCTCTAGTTATGCGTTTGTCTACCATGTGCCTCTCTCTGCCAGTCCACAAAACAATGGCTTCCTAGGCATTTCTATTCTCAATGTAAGACAAATTTAATAATGCAAGCATTATGACCGTGTACTAAATGTCTAGTTGAAGCTGCAAGACCCAATATATTAGATATTTTGCCTGTAAGCCAAAAAGAATATATAGTCAAAATAAAGAAGCTTTAAGTGATGGTTGCTGTCACAAAATCAGATCAGAAAAAAAACAAAAACAGTTTCTACCACAATGGAATACAACATTTTATTGGTACAGGTTCAAATGTTTCATGGCATGCAGTGCAGAATGCCTCATGGTGATGCTGAATGCATTTCATGACCTGGTTTTGGCAGCTTCTGGGACATCCTTTCCATAGCTGAATTTGTGTGCTCTCCTTTCCTCTTCACTTAGAAGCAAGGCACACATGGCAAAACATTGAAGTCCCATCTCATACATCTATTAACCATCTCTGTCCAATTGTGTTCCTTTGTCCCTCTGATAATGCAAGAGTCAAATGGATATGTTCAAATAAGACTAGTTACTTCTATATATTTACACTTGTTGCAAATTATCAGCTAAAGATTCTTTTCGTGCTTTTTTATGTGGATGAATATAGGTAATTGATTGTTCTATGGACAGACAGATTTAGAAAAATAATCACAATAATTCCATATACTAGCTCTGAGTTCTGGATTTTACATTTAGATCTCTGAAGTATTTCAGTGATGAGTAAAATTGTAAGCATAAATAAATTGCCCTGTTTACTGTGCATCTGAGGTGGCTTCTAGCATATGTTGATTACAGCAGTTACATGACATGGAATATTTTGCTTTTATGAAAAGAAGTGAAGATAAACCCATCCTGCTCCAATTATCTGTATCATGAGTTTATCTCTCCCTGCTTCAGAAGCAATGCCATGTTACAAATTAGCTGTGCACTGAGATGCTGGAACTGAAGTGTCTTTCTGCTTTTACTGGAGTTCCAAGTGGCCTGTTGTGTGAAGCCCCTCAAATGCATAGGCTCTTTCACTTTCTGGGGCTAAATGTGCTGATCTTAGTCCAGAACCAATTGTTTAAGCATTGTGTTGAATGTGTATTATCCTTCTCCTCCTCACATTGTTTATACCATTGTGTTACACTCTGTGTATCTCCCTTGATTTCTCCCAGTTATGCTTTTGCTTTGTTCTGTAGTCTGATAAAACCTTTGCAAAGTTTTCACAGAATTTCTTACCTTTATGCTCCTTTGTGTAACCTTTACTTTAATGATCCTGTTCCCTCTTTTCCCTGCTGCTGTTAACATTTTTATTTTCTTGTCTACTTCGTGAGCAGACTGTTCCATACCATCATTTTTATTCCACTGTGTTTTCTTCTTTTAGTCAAGCAGTTTTCTGTTCTTCTCTGTAGAATTACACTTTATGACTACCAGGCCATGTGTAGAACAAACAAAGAGAGTAGCGACAGTGCCCATAGCTTGCTGGACGTAAGTACAGTACATTTTCTGAGCACCTTTCCATGCAGTCATCAAAGAAAATTGTTGCAAATATCTCATGGCCATTCTAAGCCCATTATTTTGATTTGGAATGCTTACAGCTCTTGGGTTTGTCCCAATGCTTTCAAGGGGTTTTTTAAGTGTTTTTGAGTTCAAATACTTGCACCATCATTTTAATGCTGGCCCACCATTTCTGAGGTTCTGTCAGGATGTTCTTTGCACCATATGAATCTGCCTTCTTAGGAATCTGTAAATTTGGCAGTAGAATGTACTTTGTCTGGAATCACATGTGCCTTTCACGTGTGTAAGCGCATCATTCAAATTAAAAATTAGGATTTCTTTCTTTAGATGAAATTATTTGTTCATTGGCAAGTCATGCAAGTCAGTGATTTTAGCACCTTTTTTCCTGAGTATTTGAATATATGTTTTAAAGTAGAATTTCAATACATTTAAACTCTTGTCTTGCAATCTGAATACAAACCCTGTCCCTCTGCAAGGCCTGATTAGAGTCAAGCTGGGTCTTGCAAGGGCAACACTTCCTTGTTGCAAAAATCCTATATCCAGGTAATAACCCCAAGGGTATTTTATAATCATGCATCTGTCTCACTGATTGCTATAATAATCTATCAGAACTGATCAGCTGCTGTTAGATAGAGTATAGGTTTAGAATATTAAAAAGGTACTATTTTCACAAATAGATGACAGTAATAGCATGAAAAAAATCTTAGGCAAAGAGAGCAGCAGCAAAAGACTGGTATATTTTACTAGACTGGAAGTTATCTGGTAGTGCTTTGGAGTGCACACAGATCTAGCTAGAAAAAAATAAGCCTACTAGTAGTTAAACTATTGAATAATATCAAATTCTCACAACCTCCAAATATCTATATATAGTTTCTATGGTTTATTAACTGTGTGTATTTGGGGTTGTTTTCATTTACATATTTACATGAATCTCTTTTCCAAGTATCTTCAAATTTTGATTTTATCAGTTTTTTTATCCCCTAAAGTCTGAACCCAAAAAAATCCCCATCTTGACATAATAATAAGTACTACGCTGTGCCATGAGACCTAAATTGTCAGTGTAACAGAATGTGATGCTGTGAAACACATTTGCATGAAGTATCTTAAAATATATTACATCTTTTATCAAAATCCTTCCATCCTACAGCTTGGGGCTTCAGCAAGGTTTGCACAAGCACCCAGCATGTAGAGCTGAAGGGTTTATCTCTTAAAAATGGGCTCTAACTAAATGTGTACTGTTCATAAGTAATAATGAATATGTTGTTTTATACTAAATTGTTTGGCATTATGAAAACAAAATGTACAGCAAAGTAATTACTTGGGTGTGAAATTTCAAGTTTTCTGATTTGGAATTAACATAAGTAAGATGTCCCACAGGGCTAAAATTGTGTTTTCACCTCTAAGAAAGTCTTGTAGCTCTATTTTTTCCTCTAAGACAGTGCTCACCAGGTGAAAATCTTTCCTGTCTCGGGCATTATGATTGCTGGGTTGTGATCTCAGCCTTTTATGACATTCACTGGCACGAGTTTGTTGCTCTGTGAGTTCTCAGCCCTGCACAGAAACACTCTCTGTAGTCCCTGAAAATTTTCAGTGGCCGTGACTGCTCACCCAAACAGCACCACTCCAGTGAGTGCTGCTTCAGGGTGGCTAAGAAGGATTTTAGACATCTGAGCAGTTCTGTTAGTGTGGCTTCTTGTATGTGCCAAAATTCTCTGTTGGTATCTAAAGTCTGCAGAACTTCATGCAGGTAGGACACCCTAACACAAATGAGGGAGACAAGGAAAGATTCCAAATTTCTGGAAAATGACATTTCCACCTCATTAACTTTCGTGAAAGATTATTCTCATTAATATTCTTTTCAAAAATGAAATGTTTAAAATGTATTAAAAGTACTGTACACACAAAATTTTCAAAGGATTTGCTGTATTTCTTATGATTCAGAAAAACAGAGGAATGAGGAAAAAACTGCTTAAAATGGTTGCAACTGGGCCTTCTATATGACACAGATAACCACTTAGGTGAATTCAGACTTCAGAAACTATTTGTAGCCTAATTAGGCTGAGATAATGAATAGAGATTTACACTATAGAGACGAAAGCCCGTGAATTTCAGCCCAAGAAAAGCTCATATTATCTACCCGAGCTGTTCCCTCAGCAATAGCCTGGGAAATAGGAACCCCTAGAGGTTAAAGATTTAAGAATCATTTGCAAAACTTTCCTTTCCCCACTGGTAATCTGTGTATCTGATCAACTATGAGAAAAAGGAAATTTCATGGCTACACATTTTAGTAATAAATGTAATATTTCTTCTTCGTAATAAAAAGGTTTTTTTCTCATGCTCCCTATGCATTTGAATATTCAGAACATTGTTTTTACATGAAGAATGCAGTTAAAATGTAAGTGCTGGATGTTTTGACTTTTTATTAAATGAGTTGCTTCTCTTCAGCCTTATAATGCCTTCTTTGCTGCAGTAAAATGGATTATGACTGAACTTGTCTTGTAAGTAGATTTTATCAAGAATTTAATTAATATTTGTATGAATTAATGAATATTTGCACTTTTGAATATTCAGTTATCATTTGTACCTTTTGCATACATTGTGCTGGTTTTACTACATGACTTTAAATATAGTAATTGTTGTCATTTTTTTTTCCAATTTCAAATTGTTAAAATCCAAAAAAATTCTATCAAAATGCAGTTTCACTTTTATTACATTATTCATGTTCTTCACTTATATCTGTATGTCTTTGTTTAGCAGACCACAATATACAACCAAATTTATTTGTGTGGTTCCTGTTAAATTTTAGATAAATGACTGGCTGTTTGTGATGCTGCCTGGGTGGGCTGTTGTCAGTAGGGAAACTTGGTTACACTGACTCACTGCACTGTCACTTCATAAAATTCTGTAAGATGGACCTTTAACAGTACATACCAGATAAGCTGTGTTCTGGATATTGCTGAATTGTTTTATATTTGTTAATTCTTCTAACATTTCCAGTTAATTCAAAATGATCATTACCTTTAAGAGGGGTAGCCTAAGAAATAACAGAGCCATATTACATGGAGAAGAGGAAACCTTAAAATGTGCTGTGTTATTCACCTATATGATTTATTGTTGTTCTTATCAGAAAGCGGAGCTGCAGTTTGAAGGGAATTTTATCTTTATTGAAATAGAACAGTTTTCTTCTTGTAGTCATTTTGTTTAATTGTAAATTGTATGAGCTTTCATCAAAGTTCAGAATAAGAGTTAAGGGGAATGTACTGAATGGCTGCTGACAGAGGGCAGAGACTGATCTTAATGCAGCTTTCAAAGTAAATAGAAGGGAAATAATTGTGTTAAAATGAGACTGATACTACATGTAACAGCTTCAATATTTCAACGAACTCTCTCTGTTTAAGTGTGGTAGATTCACAGACATATGATGAATTGGATGTTGGTTCCATAGTCTTTACACTTAAAATAACTGATAGACTGACACTTTTCCATCCGTTCTTCCAAGTCAATCATAGTATATTTTAGTGGGAAAAAGTGCTCTTTACAATTTAATTAGAATTGATTAAACAGTGGTAAATCTTTTCTGCTCTTAGAAATAAAATAGGTTTATTATTTCCATTTGAGAATGAGTGAAAGAAAGCATTTTATATGTACTCCTGTATTGTAGCCTGGACATTTATAGTCCTGTGGCATTTTACTGGAGTCAAAATACCTACATAATGAAGAAATAATATTCAACAGTAAAACCACTATATGCTGTCATGCATTGAGAATTTTAAGAGACAGTTCAAATAAGATCAATATTTGAAATTAATAATGGGTAAATCTATGATTTATTGATAGGGTTATTTTCAGAATAAGTTCTCAAAGATAAAATGCAACCCAGTGAAAATATGAGAACAGCAGTAATTGCTATTCCCAGAGTTATGGTAACATGAATTTCAGTTTTATTTTAGCTTTTATTTGAAATAAGATTAACATTATCAGAAACTGCTGGTTTAGTGTTTTGAAAACATTCTACGGGATAATATGAAAACTCCAATAATTTCTCTAGGTTCCTTGTGGAATTTAATCTATGCAGTTGGTGGCACTCCGATCTAACAGCAAAAGGTAAGTGTAATTTTTTTTTTTTTCCCAGGCACAACGGCAGAAATTTCCAGGTTAAATTGAATTTTTGAAATTCAGATGTGCTTAAACTGGTTTAGATTAAATAATAAACATCTGATAATAATAGTTTGTCTCCCTTGTCAGCATTCTCTTTTTTGTTAATGTTTCCTAAAACGCAAAATAAATAAGATCTTCTACGAATAACTACAAGATGCTTGTGTGTACTCTACGAATACAGTGCACTGCTATAATGGAAAGGTTAAAATAGTACATGATGATTAAATATGTTTTTTTAAAACATTTCCCTTTATTCCAAAACAATCTTTATGAATAAAGCAATTACACTGGCCTTTTTCTCCTTACTTGACTTTTCTTTTTTTTCCTAGATCTGCTGTAAAATGTGGTGAGGTTATTGTGCTGGGAAAGGCAATTTCAAAAAGTCTACAGAATATGCTCATCTCAATATAATTTCATACAAATATAATTTTAAAATAGATTTTATGTTAAACAAGACTTACTAAAATTGTATTTTGTTTTATCATTCTATTCAAAATACATATTTAAGTGAGTTAAAATTCAATTTTCTCAAAAAAATTTTTAAAATGTGGAAAATTCGTTTGCGGTGGTGGAATTTTAATAGTTGCCATAAAAATGGGAAATTTTCAGTGTAACCTCTTGGTTATATTTTAGCAGTTTTTATGGCATTTTCAGAAGTTGCTCAGAAGTAAAGGGCTAATTTACAAGAGCAGTGCCCTTCAATTGATGATTTCATAGGCAAATTGTCCTAGTACAATGATTTCAACTGAATTCTTCAGCCTTATATTTGCATATTTTTAGCAAAGCAGGGGATAAAAGTGCTGCTTTAGGCTTCAGTTGATATTTGCATTGCCTCATATCCAAGCAAAACATCATCCTGTCTGAAGTTTAGGTATGGGGAAAATTTAACATACTGATGCCATGGAATAATCCAGTATTCCCTAGAATAATTATTATTCAATTATTATTATTATATCTTATTATTCAAGATACTTCTGGTATAGAATTTCTATCGTGAAGCAACCAGCAAGTATGGCAGTAATTGGCTAATCACATGTCAGGCTCCTGCCATACGTGTTGGAGTGCTGTGTAGGGGCACATGGAGGCTGAGATGGGTGTTTGCTGCAGGGGAGGGTTTGAAAAGAGCCTGCTGGAAATTTCTGTGCATGAAGTTCCTCTCAGCTTTCCCCCCCTGGCCTGAGCTGCACAGTGAGTGCCACACTGGAGCTGCAGCTCCTGGGCCAAGAGCAGTGAGCCTGAGCTGGATGGGATGCACACACACAGACAGGGCTGCGTGGGAACCAGCCAGGCACTGTGTGCCTGTGCGGCTGCTTCGTGACCAGCAGTGCCTACAAAGGTCTCCAAAAAAACAGGACTAACTTTCCAGTGATTTCCCTCACAATGAAGGAAAAAGCCTCTGGCAGTGACAGCTGTGAGGGACAGTCAGGCTGGCTGTGCAAAACCATTTGTTGTGTGTGAGGAGGAATTGCCGGTACACCAGCCCTAATCCTCAGTGTTTACAGAACAGCACAAAGCAACCACTGTAGGAAACAAATAACTTTTCTGCCTGCTTTTTTTCAAGTGCACTGTGCAAATATGCCTTAATACATCCTGATATGAAGAATCCAATGGTATTTGCATTGTATGTTAGGCAAAACATCTTTCAAACACAGCATCCCTCTTCATCGCATGAAAAAGAGTGTCTGATTTGTATTTTAAGAGTGCACTAACTACAGATGAAGCATTAGTAACTTGCAAACATGCTTTTCTTAAAAACAAAACTATTATTACAGCACTTTGATGGACAAGCATGACTGAGGAATTTCTATTCTTATTAGAGTTGACAGGGGAGTTTTAATTTTACAAGTCACTTGCTCCATTTCTTTGATGTGTAAGAGTACTGAAAATACCCCCTCATCATGCCCATTGGAATGTCAGAGCTTTTATGGTATTGCTTGCCCACCTCATACTTGGTTAGGTAGCAAGTAACCAGTAAGTTTTCATAAATGTTTTAGCAAAGCCAAAGCAAGAGATACTTAACAAGAGAGCAGGAGAGAAAATCACATACTTAGGTGTTATAGGTTATATATATATATATACACACATACATATATATATATGCACGCAGAAGTTATATATATACAGAATTCTTCTCTATATGCTGCGTTAGCACTAGGAGTTGTAATATTTATCACTGCATTAAATGAAATTAAAAATTAATGAGTGTGCATCTTTTTTTTTTCTCTCAATTTAGCAATGCTCAGCAAAGCTTAGAAAAAAGATCAGTTCTTCTATGAGGGAAATATTTCCCACTCAAATTGTGACATTAATACTGTATCACATATTATGAAAATCCCAGAGGGTACACACACACCTGCCCATTTAGCGAACCCCACTCTAAAAAATGCTTCTGCACAAGATCTTGTAATCTTAATCACATTTGTAAATGAGAGAGATGGAACCCTAAACCTTGGACAATGCCATCATCTTCTGGACTCCAGAGAGGTGCTGGAAATCTGAGACCCGTGAATCTTCAGCAGTCTCTTTGTTACACAAGCCATATGTTGATAAAAATGAGGGTAGACCCAAACCACAGGTGATAAATTCCAGTAATTCTTGACAGCAGATAAGGAGAACAGAAGAGAAAGGGAGAAGGTGCCATAGAGCTAGTCAGACAGTTTTAAAAAACATCATTAATTGTTAAATATGTCACAACCATGATGAAGACATTGGAAATAACAAAACTTTTCTGACCAACTTTAGTACTTCCTTTGAGGTCTGTGCATTTGGTGGAATAATTTTTTTATTGTATACAAAACTATGAACAATTCAGAAATGCACTTCCTACTGTGTGATTGGAAATGCAGTTGTAGTGGCTCCCTGGCACTGCACAGTGGGTGCACCACTCGCTCTGGAACAGATTATCTCAAATGGAAGATCTGTCCAGCCCAAGAGCCTGTTCAGTGTAATCTATTTTTGTCATACCTCATCTTGTTTTCTCACTTAGCAATTAGTTCAAGATAGGGTTAACATTTGTGCTGATGTGCAAGTATATCTCTGTGTTGAGGAACAATGAAGGGGTGGGGAGGCAAAAGAAAGGGAATGAGGGAGAGACGTTGTCTCACATACTTCAATGTGAGAGTCAGAAGAGCTGCCTTTCATTCTCAGCTTGTTGCTGTCCTGTAGTTTGACCTTGAACCAGGGTCTCTGCTTCCTGGTACCTCAGTTTCCCAGTGCTTAAGATGCAAATAGTGACTCTCTTTTTCCTTGCACTGCAAGGGCTTCAGAGTAAAGGTGTTGCAGAGTCTTAATCATTACTATTTTGGAAAGCAGATAACAAGCATTGGAGTTGGGTAAAGTAACTCTTTCGCCTCCCCCACCCACAGACTTACTGTAACTGCTGAAACACTGCAAAGATTCCCAAGCCCTAATCCTAAAAAAGTGTTTGAACTTCAGTAAAATACACCAAAATTTGCATCAAATAAATGTAAAGTTCCATGAAAGGTTAGTGATGGACAGCACTGAGATAAAAATGACAGCAAATCCAGCTTGAATCTACATGGAAAGAGCAAAAGCTTTTGCATAAATGTAAAATGGGTTGGCAATGTCCAAACCGTTGATAACTACCTTAATAGTAATGCCTTGCAAAATTACATTCCATGGATAAACTTTTTTTTTTTTTATATATAATTTAATTGAAAAAATAGTGTTATGCACTGCCTAGGAAATCTCACAGGGTGGCAGAAGCTGAGTAACATTTCCGTTCTCTGTGCTCTCTGTAATACAGCATCTCATGTTGTTCACAATTTTGTGTGCTGTTCTGCCCATGTTAACATCAAGATATTTTTTCCTGTGCCTATAGCACAGAGGTTGAAACAAACCCTGGAGCCCTGTGACACTGAGTATCCAGCCTTTGTTTCCGAGCGCACTATAAAGGAGACCACGGGGAATATTGCTTGCGATGACTGTTTCAAGTAAGCCCTTTCAATTTTTTTTATACAACTGTTTGTGACAAAGCAATAAAACTGAATTATTCAAGGCTGTTTTGAACGACGTACAAGTCTGATATGTTTTATATTATGCAATGACCTCTGTCAGGGTGTCATTTCTCCTGTTACAGGGGTCATTTTAAAGTCTGATGCTCTTAAATTAAAGAGCTGCCTATTATTTTCTACTAAAAAAATTTAAAACCAGTATGGAGTTATGTTAATTTTGAATAGTGACTGCTTTAAGACTTTTCCTATATGCAGGCAGCATTCTAAGGGCATTATCTGTAAGAGTGAGATACAAAAAGGTTAGTGCTGTTCGGTCTCCTGTACAGGAGTGAAACCCTGCTGGACAGGTTAGGAGTTCCCTTGTGGTACAGTGAGATCTAGTTGTTCTATTGGAATGCCAAACAGTTTCCTTCTTAGAATTATTGGGCTGAAAGAGGATTAAATCCATTCTGTGAATGTTCAGTGCTGGGAAGCTGAGTGAATAGTAACAAATCTTATATGTCAGTGCTGCAATCTTGAAGTTCTGTCTGCGCTACTGTAAAATCATCCCTCGTGGAGTTAAAGAAGAGAAAGACTTCAGTGTAGCTTTTCTGCTTCACAATGAAAATATCTTTGCATTTGGTGCCTATGTGCAGTGATAATTTGAGTGTAGTTCTGGTATCTTTTAATTGAAGAATTGCATAGTTATTATTTATGCAAAGTTTTGTACTGTCAAAAGTCTCTTAATTGGATTTCCTTTGTGCTGACAGGTCATCATCATAAAGGAGATTAGTATTTACAACAATAACTTGTCTATCAATATATATGTCAGGAAGAATTTTTAAGTTGAACAAAAATTGTTATAACTCTCCCTTTCCAGGCTAAATCAATATGCAATTAGGAAATAAAGGTGAAAACTTGGTCACTTTGAAGTCAATAGGTGCACTTCTGGACTTACTCCTCTTTTTCCTCCTTCATATTTTCATTACTTTAAAGCGGGTAATAGGAGTAAGTACACTGGGGATAAAGTTTAAGTGCTAATATTCACTTGATTTGCTACTGACCAACTTTGAAGTATAAGGAAATTGTTAATGTCTAGTATGAATAATTGGTTTTATATGGCTTTGTGGGATAGAAGTATGAGAGTGCCTTGTAAAGTGATGCTAGGGAACCCTTAAGTGTAACAATGGGTCCCACTGCCTGAAAAGTGCAAACTCAACAAAATCAAGCCATGCTTTTTCCACTTGACATATCAAATACAATGTAGGTTACACTTCTGTGAGTGCTTTGTGCCAGCATTGTGGAATTTAAGCTGCCTTACTTTGTGATAATTTAACAGAAGATTACTGGGAAGTTGTGCAACAAATTATCATGCATCCCTGGAGGTATTCAAGGCCAGGTTGGAAGGGGTTTTGAGCATCCTGGTCTAGTGGAAGGGGGTTGGAACTAGATGGTGTTTAAGGTCCCTTTAAATCCAAACCATTCTATGATTCTGTTTAAATAGTGGAAACAGACGTGATTCTATGAAAAGAAGATTAATTTAACAGGACTAGGTTTTCTCAAAGAAGTGCAGATTCTAGTCTGTGTTCTTAGGTAACTTCAGGTCAAAGGAAATAAGTTTCAAAAATAATACAATTCTGCAATACTTGGAAGGCAAGGCACCAAGTTGGAAACTGAGTTTAGTGAAAATTATAGTATTTCAAAAATGATGCACTAAGATCTTTTTCATAGAAAAACATTTTGTGTTCCACAGTGGAAAAAAAAATAAAAGAAAACCCTGTAAGTTACAAACTGATCTCAAGGCACCCATTATTTTTCTCCACAAGCAACGGCAAAACTTAAAGACATAATCCAGAAGAACTATTAGATTCTCATGGGAAAGTTGTTCATTATACCGTTTACCCACTGTCATTAACAATCTACAAATTGCATCTAAGATTGCAGATTGCATTGGATTCCAAATATTTTTGTTATAACCCAGGACACTTTCCCGCAGAACAGCTAAGGAATTTGACCCAAAGTCCTTTGTAGACCTACATCTTCTGTACCCAGCTTTCTGTTTCATGGCTTCAGTACCAATAAATATTTTTACAACCAAGTGTGTTGCTTCATATTTGTAATTTAAGACTGATGGGCTCAATCTGTCACAATTCAGGTTCAGTCATATACAGCAAGTCTGGAACTGACACTGTGTCCAGTGGTTAATCTGTGCAGCATCTGTTGCATACCAAGCTCTCAATTTGGATCTCTTTGAGTCAGTGGGATTATTTTCTGTATCCTCCTTAGATCGTGTCATAGATTAATCTGTGATTTGTAATTGCAAATATTTATTACAAATAGGAGAAGATACTTGTAAGTGTTTAGCTGATTATACATCCCCTTGAATATTAAAAACCTTTTCAAAAGATAAAAGTCAGTATATTGTGAACAGGTTTGCAAACAAAAGTTGTGCAAGAACTCTGCCTCAAGGAAGTTTGTGTCAAAAGTTACTCAAGCCACAGGCTTTTGTTCCTACCACGTCAGGCACAGAGCCCTGGTCTGAAAAAGGAGACTAAAAGCAGTCTTTTAGCAGAAGTAAAAATGATGACTGATATTAATTGAAACCATATCCTGCTACTTAGATAAGGCATTTTGGTGCACAAATACCATGGTTTTGCTAACAAGGTCACATACTGAGAGTCAGAGGCTCAGTTTTATTCTGTCCTGGATGTGCTGTTACTGATCTTACAGAAATTCTCTGCACCTCAGTTGCCAAAGTAAACAGTTACCAACTACAGGAATGAAAAGTTTTTCCTATAAAAGTTTCCAATCATAAATTTAATTATGGGTGCTTGGGTTTAAATCAAAGTATCCTCAAATTCATCACACAGTAGAAAGGACTACATGCTAATTACTTTGTTATTAGCTGGCTCACCTTTTCAGCCACCTCTGGAAACAGTCAGTGGAAGGGCACCCATACACTTAAGAAGGCTTTGAGTCAAGCACTAAATATATACAGTCATACAAAATGCACTCTCTATATGTAAACTTATCTCTTACTAGTGAAAAATAAATGCTACTTTGGGATAAATTGCAATGTTTAAAAATGATTTTCAAAAATATAGGTTTTATTAAGAAAGCAGGAGCCTGAAAGAAAATAAGAATTAACATAAGAATGTCATTAGGGTCATGGTTTGGCTGTCCCACCCCATAATTTTTTGTTATTCAATATCCCAATGATTATTAAATTAATCTGTTATTTAAACAGCAATCAAAAACAAGTCAACCCACATTCTCTAAGCACTGTCAACAAGAGAGAAAAACTAGAATTTTTGAAAAGTCTGAAATGCTTTCATATTTTCCAGTACCTTATTCACTTCTATAACAAAAAAAAAAAAAAGAAAAACTAAACCTCATTATTTATGAAAACTCATATGATAGAATGTTCTATGACAGCTTCAATGTTAGAAATAATTAGTTACTAAAGAGAAATATTTTTTCTTTTTTGTTGTCAACTGACACTCTTTCTATGGAGTCAGAACCATACTAATGCACTTAGTATGGGCTTCAAAGGTGGTGTGCTCCTTGGAGATGTGTTTTTGATTACATGTTAAGTTTGAAGTCTTTGGCTAAATAAGCATCTCAGTGTTGCTTGTAGTTTTATGAGGTATTGCCCCAAATGATAACCAATTTTAAATGTGTGTCAAGCAAAGTTCTTCCACAGTGCTTTCTGATTACATTACCAGTTTTAGCCTTCTGGTGATCTCATCATAGCAAATTTTAATTGCACGAAAAGCATCTAAGAAAAGCATCCTTCAAAAGTCAAAGTTGTTATAAATTAGAAAGGATGATGGTTGTTAAGATATTTGACCAGATATTTTAGTATATCCTCTCATTTGTCAGTAGAACAAACACAAACTTTTGTCTATTTGCAAATCTCATTTATGCATGAAAATTCAATTTTTTTCATTAAGATTCATTTTGGAAAATATCAAGAACTTCAGCTTTCAGTCTGGCAGCTATGAGTGTGGGTATAGATCTTCTGTAGGCACAGCAACTTACTCATCTGACTACTTATACTCTAAGTATATATGTTAAAATTTCAAAGGTGCAAGGAACCAGTTGATGAATAGTTGCCAAATATGTGTGTTCACTGTAAACACCAGGGCTGTACAGATCAGGCAGCAGTTGCACAGTCAAATGCTCAAAAATCTGCCCTTTTAACCTCTCCTGTTCATGTGTGATGACATATTGGACTTGGATGAAGATCAAAAATCTGGCCTTGCTTCCAATGACCCAGGGAGCAAAGCCCCCTCCTCTTTTAATTGCAGCACTCATGGGTCCACAAGGTCAGTACCCAAACCCCAGAGAAACTGCTTTGTTTCCAGTTGATTCTTTGCACACCATCGTAAGACACAAAATAGAGAAAACTAAATATGAGAAAGCCATGTTCTCACCAGGGAAGCAAGGAAGTATGTGGCTACAGTCACCCTAACCCTGGGAAAGATTTATGTGTGTTTTAATTATGCAAGATGAATGTGTTTACTTTGTTGGCTATCACATGTTAATTACCTGTTAAAATGGATAGGAAGTACCTGTTTGAATAAACACTGTCCCATATAATATGCATTTGGCCCACGTGGGTGTTAGTAAGCAGACATTTATTTAACAAGGAAAATCATCAATAAACCAAATTACTTCTCTTACTTTCTTATAGACTGAACATTGAATGCTGTTTATTGTCAATAAAAGCGGTAAATGGCAATGGGACTGTAGTTCAGGGTGACACTGAACCCTTTATAAGGATTTATAATGGCAGATTTCAGACTTGTCCACTAAATGCGCAGATTTGGCAGCAACAGATAAATAACAATACAAATTAGATTCAGATTGTTCGGGGCATGAGTACATTAGTGTCAGGAATAGTGCAATCCACAGACATTAAAGTGGTAATGGTTTTTAAAAACCACTTAATCTTGAGACATACCACCATTTACTAAAATATTTCTGCATTTCTCTCTCAGTAGAAGCTTGCCAAACTGCTGTACTTGATCATGTTTAAAATGTGTAAATAAATACACAGTTCAATTTGCCATGAAATAAATAATCATTTGCCTTTTCAGATGTAGTAAGTTTGCTTCTAAACAAATCAACTTGCCACATAAAACAGCCAAAGCACCAAGGGCCAATTTCATTCAGAGCTGTGTCTATGTACATCACAATGTCCCTGTGTATGTCCTGGACTTCGAAGGGCAGTAAACTATAGTTGGTCTTCTAAAAGACATTTTGGGTTGTATTCCTTTTATTCTATTCATCTTTTATGACCCTGGAAGTGTTCTCTGTATTCCCCCATGCCTTGTTTAACCTGTGTGTTTCTGCATTCTTGCTTTCTCAGCAAGAATGTGTCAAGGTGCCAAGCACCTGTGTGATAATAGGCACAGGAATAGTTTTGACCCGTGCCCATGTTGAGCCACAAGTGCGCAAGAGTCAAACTGCTCATCACGGATCGTTACAATGTTGAACAGACCTTAATTTCTGAGAGATCACTTAAATGTGCATGGAAGTCAAGGAACATCTTCAAGGGAACCTCTGTATTTTGGCTACTTCACTGGTTAATTGTTGAAGACTCAAGAATCACAATCTAAATATATAGAATCATCTTGCTCTTCTGCTTTGAAAATCAGATCTTCCAGACTTGCAGAGGACTTATGACTGTTAAAAAGTCTTTAAGTTTGAGGCAACTGCAGTATTTGTAGAAACTTATCGTAGCCAAAACCCCAAAGCTCTATAAGATCCAAAAATATTTTCCCCCTGTTCTTTCCTTGTAAAAAGTATCAAATTATGCAATTTAAACTGCTAGACTTGTTTATTAAAGGTCTTTATACTTAGCTTAAAATTTTATATTGTGTGTTACCCACACATCTCCTCTTGCAGGCTGAGTAACTTTCTCTTCACTTCAAAGGCAATGGTGATTACAGTGTTTGTCGTGCAGGTGCGATTTAAAGTCACTGTATGGGCAATTTAACTCTACCCTTTGATAATGTATATTTTGAATGACCAGTTCAGGAAATACTGTAAATTACTATTTTCATTTAGGAAAAAAGGTATATGAAATAGTAGGGCAAGACATATCTAAGTTACCAGGCAGGTCTCTGCCTGCCAAGCATTAGTCCAACAATCCTTTTAATAGTTTTCAAGGTTGAGATTTTTTTGTTTTCTTGTTGTCTTTTTTAGTTTGGTGGTTGTTTTTTGGTTTTGGGTTTGTTTTTTTTTTTTTTTAAATAGGAAAAAAAAGTCAATATTCCTTCTTTTATTTTTTTTTTGTATGCTTGTTGAATTCAGGAGAATTTTATTTGTTTATACATAGAGTGTCACCCTATATTAAGTATAGTCTTAAATTTAACTTAATTTTACACTTTATACAAGCATTAATAAATATTAACCAAATGATAGGTAGTAACTGATGCATAAGAGGACACTGTAGTGATAGGGAATTTAAAAAGTTGTATGAATGTCAAAGTATATAGAACTAAGCATAATATGTATTTATTAACACTGGCTTGAAATAGGAAAAACTAAAAGCGAGAAACAATGTAATGAATTTTCAAAGCCAGGCACACTTTTGAAGAATTGCTAATACTAGAACATTAATTTTAGTTTATAATGTATTCATATTATGTTATGGTCTGATGAAAAACAATGCAAACATAATGTAGACATCTGTACATGTAGCACTTCTCTTTATAAAGGATTTGTGAGGGCTTAATGGGTATTTAATAAAAGCCTCTAACTTAGAAAAACAGCATGAATCTTAATATTTGAGAGCCATGCAAGGAGCATTTGTATATTACCTAAAATAATATCGAATTTTAGCTGGATGTGGAGAAGATGGCATGTAGTGTACTTAATTCTTTCAGATGTGGCCTTTTCAATCCTTGCTAAAGTTTATGTGTACAGAAATAAATGAACAACACACTGTGGGCACTCAGGTGAGCAATTTAGTTCTAGGATTTATTACACTTTTAATGTGACTCTCCTGATCATTTCTGCTTTTTATACTTCAGTTTCTGTTGTGTAGATCTTTGCTAGGGTCAAATTGCAGATTAGATTAGACCTAAAGCTGTGGAAAAGAGTAGTTACCAATTCATGTAATTCAAAAATTACTTTCACAATGTCATATGATGTTTGTGAACCTCCCTAAACTACAGTATATCAACTGGCTTTTTAATCTTTAAGTTATATTTAGAACCTAGTTTAGAAATCATATAGTATTTTAAAAACATAATCTGAGATGCCTCTCAATACAAACCACAGCTACTTAAGTAGAGCTAAAAAACTCTGCTAAAAGCCCATTTTTGCTAACATGCTGTGGTAGAACTGCATTGTGCAGTCTGGATAACTCCTCTGACTTCTCTATTGTTGTCCTGTTAACCAGGTGTCACTGTCAAAAAGCAAAGTCCAACCTTTAAGAGACCCCTGATACGTTTTGCTTTGTGCCAATTGTTGTGCCTCTGTTCACTGTGAGCTCAGAATCAGGTACCCGCTCTGCCTATGACACCCACTCAGCTCAGATTTTTTCAAGGGTATGAACATTGACCCATATTTAAAGTTTGTAGGATTTCTGGGCTTGGTTTCTTTGAAAAAAGTTTGCAGTCCATTTAAACCCAGAGGTCTGAAGCTCTCCATTATTCTACATCCTCCTATGGGACTGCAGCTGAAAAGGTCGGGAACACTGTCCAGTTCCTCATTACACAAAGTACCTTTTGTCATTCTAAAGGCTGTACACTCAAAGTTTCTCGATGTTTGTAGCATTTTGGTTATGCAGTTGGTCAGGTACCCATAGCTAAGAATCACTTGTTTGAGAAAGCAGCCCCTGACTGAGGGAAAGAGGATCAGCACTTCTGGGGTTCCCTGTCTGGAATCTGCAAGCATTCGGCAGACTAGTGGGGGCCACACTGCTCATTTAAACCTTGATTCTAAGCTTTGGTCTGAGAATGTTTGTACTGACATCAAATTGTGCTGCAGTCAGCCAGGCTGTATGTGGTAGCAGTATTTTGCTACCATGAGGTCAGGGTCACGTTACAGGCCTGAGGCTGGGAGTTTATCTGCCTCTTCATATGAGACAACCACTAGCTGATTTTTTTTTGTATACTGCTCCAGCTCTCAGAAATGTTATTATTGGCATGTATGTTATTTTCATAAATGACATTAAGGATATTCCATTCTCTATCATCATTTATTTGGAAAAAAAACACAAAAAACAAGTAGCGTAACTTGACTGTGATATAAACATTTCATTCATTCATTTAAAAAATGTGATAAGTGAGAGAAATGTGGGTTGGAAATGTGGCCAGCAGCCTGGAAAGCACATGATAGGAGTTGGGAAACAGCAAAGTGGATATCTGCACTTCAGTTGAATGCTTAAAGTTTGTTCCAGACCATTAGGGTTTGAACATTTGCAACCAACATTATGCAAGTAACATATTTGAGTGCAGAGTGCACAATATTTTCCATTTACTGTACCCTACTTCTGGTATGTTTTTTCTTTCTCTAAAAAATAGGAAAGATCAAATTTGACAGATATGAAATGTAATACCAAAGTAATAACTCATCTTAATCCAAAATACTCAAACTTCATTAATGGAGGTTTGCATGCCAAAAATACACTGAAAGGCCTGGAGGGAAATGGCCGAATTTTTAGCGATGCTCAAGTACCAGAGTGCTCAGTGAGGGCTATTGAAGTTGAGCACCATGGAAATTCAGAATACTTTGTCACATCTTTGTGCATGTGTTTTGGTTGCCAATTTGAAAATATTACCCTCTGTTTGTTTCAGTTCACACTACTCACAGTGAAACTCTTCATCCTCCGTAGGATTCATCTACATGAGTAAAGCAATTGGTATTGAAAAGATCTTTTCTACTGTCACCTAGAAAAAATTAGTATGATTAAGTATGTGCAGGAGTGACATATGCTAACACAACAATGTGGTATAATTTGAATGTAAGTCCCACAGTCATCACTGTAACTTTGAACAACAGTAATTGTTTCATATAGCCACTAAGGAAACAAATGGAAAATAGATATATGGTTGTTTTTTGTGGTTTTTTTTCCCTTAAATCAGGCTGTTAAAACTTCTGAGCATGGAATTAAAAGTGAATCTCAACAGCCATTTAAATACTTACATGACTAAAATCTCTCCTATGCCATGTGTTTGTCATGACCACGTATTCTACAATAGAGCATCTGTTGTCATGAGCACAGATATAACAGAAGTGTATTTTAGTAAAATTAAGAGAGTGTTGATTGTAAAATACAGTATATAGATTAATAATTATTACTTAGAAACAGGGGTATTTTATAGCAAAGTGCAACAATGAAGCATTTCTGTGAGAAAACAAGAATTAATTTTTTAACAAGAAACACACAGCATTATTTTTAGACAAGTTGAATTGCTTTTAATGCTGTGTTCAAATCCTCCTTAAATTACAGAGAAATATCTTCCATTCTTCAGGATAATGGGAAGATATTTTCTCTAATATTTTTGGTTCCACAAGCATAGTCTTATCCTGTAAGTGTCTTCAGAGTTCCATGCTGCTTGACATTCGTTTTGTTCCCTCCAACACTTTTCAACCTTTACAACTGTTTGAAGAAAATAGGGAAACATGATTTTGAAAATCAGAGACATCTGAATGCTCTCAGGAGGTTTATTATGATTCTTTGTTGCTGAAACCAGTCATGCAGTGGTATCACTGGCCACCAGCTAAAGGGAACATGTCTGCAAGCCAGGAAAAGGGAAATACTTCCATGCAAGTGACCAAGAAAGAGAAGTATTTGGGATCCTCAGTCTGAACAGCCTTAAAATGGCTGTTTCCTCTCTTTCAGCTGCCTGATCTACCCTCAGTCCATTTAAATATGTTGCATTCAACAGGTTTCCTTAAGCTTGGATGTGTCTGGGACTACCTGAGTGGCTGCTCATTAGTAGGGAAACCTCAGGTTTATGTTTCGTTTGTATTCTGTCCAAAACTTAACATCAGTGGAGAAGGAAATGGATTACTTCTCCTGCATGGAAATACAGACACCAGGCTGCTTAACTTTAATATTGATTTCCTTTAATAGCAGATGCTACAGTCAAATAGTAAAGAGTAAACAGCATAAAGGTTAAGTTTGCTTAGCTGGAAAAGACACATCTCCTGCGTGTCTGAGATGGAATTGCCTTAGCTTTGCCTGTAATTGATCCAGCCATACTAGGAAAGGAAAATTGGAGCCAACAGCATTGCAGAGGCAAGAGGCTAAGCCTGCCACATATAGATTTTGCACCTTATGATTAAGGTATTTTGTAGTGAAGCAAAGATCTGCATTAAGGAACGAAATAAGGGACTTATAGAAGTGTGTGGTCTTCAAGTTGGCCATTAAGATGGACTTCATATATCAGGAGATACAGCAGCTGGGAAGAAAAAAGGGCACAGCTCTGCTTTGCTCCTGCTTTGCCTGTCTGTATCAATGTGGGAGATGCTCCAAAATCTCTAAGGAGGACAGGCTGCAGAGGCCTTATGACAAAGCCACCTCCTACAGCAGCTGGTGACCTGACTCCCTCTGTCCCTTTTCCAAAGGGCGCCATCACTGCTTGTCCTGTCATGCCTGACCTTTCCTCCATCTTGGAATATCTCCCTCCCTTCCAGGCAGGTTTGTCCCTCTCCCAGTTGCCTTGCTAATATTTGCCATTCCAGAGGTTCAGAAATTGAAAAATGAAAGGAAGAGACCATGGAAAGACCATGGTGTGAAAAGAGGGCAGTGCACCAAGGGTAGTGTCAGTTCAGTCCCTGCTCCTCTACTGTATATTTTTAATTCTTTCTCCTTGCAGGAGAAAGTATAGTAAGAAAAAGAAACTTATTGTAAGAAAAAGAACTGGAATTTTTGGAATTAGGTTTGGAGCCTTTTTATTTGTGGGGGTTTTGTGGAAAAAAATATTATGGTAACAATAGAATTTTTATTATAATGGCATGAAAAAATTTATATATACAAGCAAAATGAAGAGATTCAATTAAAAAAAAAAAAAGAAAAGCAAACTACACCAATCAGATTTGAATGTAAAGTGCTGACTCTTAGAACAGGTGTTGTAGCCTGCACTTAGCTTTAGGTATCACGTTTCACCCTGAGCAGGATGCGCTTCTCTGCAGGATCACTATTCACCCGTTAGAGAGAAGGAGCCTTCTGTAAAGGATGACTCAGATCACCAGAACCAAGCTCCTGCTCTGAATTATCCATGAATAGTCCGTGTCACTGCATGTACTCTGTCCAGAGTTGGAGGTGATTACCTTTCTAATGTAGCAACCTGAGGTATGTGCAGAAAGGCACCTGTTGTGACTGCCCTCCAACATCTGTACTACAATCTTACTGTGATGCTTTCCAAATTCTAGGCTGTCTTAAGCAGTTAGAAAGAACTAATTCTCTGTAGGAAGAGTCATTTAGCCACCAGACACACATGCTTTCTTATGATGTCTTCATGAGCACGACTTTACCAAACATAATTATAATTGCAGCAGGACTTGAATTCCAGGTCTTTTCCTATTTCATTCCACAATGAAAAATTAAATTTCAAGGAGCAGATTAAGTATTGCATTTTGAGCAAATATTTACTATTTTGAAGTAAAACATGAAGCTTTTTTCCCCCCAAAATTAATTTGTATAATATTTATGGAGTTGTTTTTATATGGACCAAGACAGAAACAGGTTAGAAAGAAAGAGATAAGGTGTGTGACAAAAGTGTCGTGTAATGTTCTGACTCAAAATACAGACTTCCTTACAGAAAGTTCTTATTTTTTCTTCATTAGCAAAATAGTTTGGCATGACTAGATTTTCTTTCTCCTTCTCTCTCTACACCTTTCAACTATTGAATTTCTTCCTTCCTCACCTTCCCTGCAAAGCCAAGAAACAGTTTGTTTTCAGGTCTGTTTTAAGCCTCAGAACCTGCAAATCAAATAAACCAAATTAGTTCCTCAGTGGATGAAAAATAGAGGAGTAATTATTAATAAGATTCTTATTGACTCGGTGTGGCTTCAGCAGGAACTCCAACAGTTTATTCTGTTTTATATTTGGAGATATATGCAAGGCAATTTCTGTGCCACTATCAAACGATGGTGATGATACTGGTGTAAAGGAAAAGGATTCAAACCAGAGGGTTTACACTAGTTAACACAAAAAGAGCTTTATCCTTTAAACTTGAAATATTCTCCATAATATTAATGCTGTTAAACATAGCCTTTCTTTTCATTGTTAAACCAGCAAAAAAATTTCAGCTAACCCACTTACTCAGTGCTTGAGAGTTGGCTTCCATATTGCCAGAGACACAAATGCCAGCCTAAGCCAGCAGGTGTTCAGAAATGGTTATTGTAATAGAAACTTTAGAGACTCACAGTGGAGCTCACTAAAAGACAATACCATTTTCATCACTTTGTCAGCAACTTTATTTCCCACTGCAGCCAGGGAAGCTGTTTGCTGGAGTTTGTTCTCCCTTGCAACTGAGCCTTGGCATACACAGTGAAACATTTTGGTGGAACGTTTCAGTCTTTGAAAGGCTTTGGTCTGACTGTGTTCACGCACCTTTTGTTTTCTCTGAATGTTTCATTCCTGAGACTTACCAGCATGAATGTTCAAAATGAATTTCAAAGATGCATATGCATGTCACCGTGGCAACTGCAGTCCCAACTCAAGCAGCAGAGCTGCTGCTGGGACGATTGTGTGCTTTATGCAGTGTGGGCATGGAGGCAGTGCCATGTGAATTATCTGAATAGGCACACAGCAGTCATGAGGGTTAGGACTGGCAGAAAGTTCTTTGCCATTGATCTGGTGAGGGTAAGAATATCTTATGCCTGTAAAATGATCTTAAATTAAAGCAGCTGAAAGAAGCATAATTTGTTTGTGCAAACTATTAATAGAAAAGAAAGATAAAATGAACATTTTTGCCCTTATTTGTTCAACTCAATCTCAGTCTTCAATCCTCTGTCTTCACTTGTTGATATGTTAATGCTTTGCCTGTGGCCTCACAAGTCCGGGACTGGTGAGGACTCACACTTGGCTTTACAACTTCATTTTGAGATTATGTTTGAGAATTATGAAAGAGAAAACATTCATATCCTTCTTGTGGAACAAAACATTTTCTTTTTAATTTACCTCTAGTGGGATGGATGAGAAGCTAGTTCTTTTACTTTACAAGATATTAGTTAGACTATTGTTGTGCTCTATGAAAAACAATGCTGCGGTGAGCTGAAAGTTTCATTGTTTTATGGCTCTGTGTGGCAGTCCTATGTTCTGTGGCAGTCACCACAGGGTTAGACACGTCACAATCATCTGCACTAGTTAAACAGACTTAGAATTGTAAGAATATTCACTGTTTGGTAAACTGAATCAGTGTAATTAGTTGATACTTATGGTATATTTCCTAAAGTAGCAAAGAGGATTTTTTACTTAACCTAATATGTGGCTCTTTGCAGTTCCTTTAATTCATAATTTCCATCAATCCATTCATATACCGCATCCCTAAAATTGACAAAAAAGTAAAAAATTATGAAGGCTTGTATGAAGGCTAAACTTGGTAGTATAGCTGGATAGTAATTCACTCAGCATCATAGTTCTGTAGTTGAAACTTCCTTCTGAGTTGAAGTGCTTTCTTTTCTTATCACAGCTGCCTAAAGTGATAGGAATTTTTTTCCCCTCTCAACTTTGAGGAAGTAACAGTCTGTACTGTACAGCCCTTACTGCACCCCAGGGAAGTGAGTGAAAGAAGAAACGAAATGGGAAATGTGCCCACCTTTCATGAACTGGCACCTTAAAGCCTGGCTTTTCACAGGCTTCAGTATTCACCTGGGGGCCACAAAAAAGGGTATCACAAAAGGCCTTGGATTTGGGCACACCACAGATAAAACAGAAGAGTAATTACCCCCTTCTCAGCAAAAAGTGAAAATAATAATTTAGCATTGAATTAATTGTTACAGCACTTTATGTCCTTCGGGTCCTTTTCTAAGCTAGTTTTAAAGATGCAATAAATATGAGTTTCAGACTGCATGAAATCCAAATTGTGCCAACTTCTGGGAATAAAAATCATAGTTTTTCTACCCTTTAGTGTTTGATTTATTCACAGCAGTTTTGAAAAAATCATGCATTACAATTTTGGTGTGATTGTCTGCTAAAGATTTTCCCTCCTTTCCTTTTATTGGCCCCATTTCTCCCACACACAAATCCACAAAGCCACAGATGCTCCATTACAATGATGTCAGTCTTGCTACATGCTCCAGCTGTTTGGTAGGTACATTTATAAAGTCCAGCCTTTTACATTATGCCATAAATGTATATTTCATGTATAAACATAAAGCTAACATATTGCAGATCACTCTAAGTGTAATTTTAATGGAGGTTCAGTAAGTTTAAAAAATACTGAAAAGTGTTTAATCTTTCCGTTGGCAACATTTTTATAGTAAGTTTTCCAATATTTTTTTTTCTTAGGCTAGGTTTGAATATTCCCTGCCCTCTCCACTATTTCATCTTCTGTGATCTTTGGAAAAAGCAGGGAGTTATTTTAGTAAGACAATATGCATTTTGAAGAAAGATGTCTGAGGAAAAATATGTTTCTCTCCACATCTTCTTGGTGCTCAAACCCTCACTTAACGTTCTGTACATTTACCAGCAAACCACACTAAAAAACACCTCATTCCTGGAATCGCCAGCCTTCAGTTATATTCGATATGGCAGCTACTCTGCTGATAGGGCATATGAATCCTAACAGATTATTTTAAAAATTCATCAAGAATTGGGTCTGAACCCTAAAGTCTTTCCTAGTGTTGTGTCCTGAATTAAAAAAAAAAAAAAAAAAAAAAAAAAAGGCTAAATAGTGCCTATCCAGCTCTGCCTTCTGCCCCTTTTTGCTTTGGTATGTTTAAGGGTTCAGCTCATTGAAACACTGTGCACCCTCTGTGCCCACAGGACCCTTCTCTGGTCTCCTCTAGGTGTTTTCTTTCTTATATGCAAGTCTTTATTTTTCATTCTCCTTTTTAGTTGCCTACTTTGTCTTAATTTGAATATGGAGCTGAGTTATCACCATATTTGTACCATTTAATCGTCATTATCCTAAAATAAATCACTTAGGAAGATTTTGAGGCTTAATCTGTTTTGTTAGCTCAGTAACAAAATGGCCCTCAAGAGGACAGATGAAAGCTGAGATCAGTAGTTCCTATTGCTTCAAGCAAGACCCAGAGTGCATAAAGGCCCTAATAGGACTGTAGAGGCTGAAGTTTGGGACCATGAGCTATCAGTACGTGGCTACAGAAGAGCCCTCCTTATTTCTGCAGCTCAGTTCCATTCCAGACCATAAACACACAGCTGTATTCTGTGAGCAGAGGGAAGCGTTGCCCAGTGCCCTCTGCTTCTACAAGGTGTGGCGGTAAAACATACAAAGGCAATGATCTTTGTGTCAGTATGGCAGGTGGTGTTGACATGTTCAAAAAGCCCTAACAGACCCTGTGGCTCAGAAATGCAGATAATTTCACTATTATTTGTTTTCTTTTTAACTTGCAGGTCTTTTGTTATCCAGCAAATCCCAAGCAGCAACCTCTTCATGGTGGTAGTAGATAATGAATGCTTCTGTGACTCTGTTCCACCAATTACCATGGCACCTATAGAAATAAGGTATATCCTTTTATTTAAAAACCTGTCAGAAAGAGATTCAAGATGCAAATATTGAAAGATCTCTTATAATGTAAAACTTGCTTTGCATGACATCATCACCCATCATAAAGTGCTGGGGCTGTTTGAAATTAAGCCAACTGAGAATGTGTTCTTACTTTTACTCTGTTTTATGAGAATTCACTTTTTTTTTTTTTTTTTAAGGAAATACACTTAGGTGGATCTTTAAGTAGCAAAAGGTCATAGTCATCTTTAGATCACTGAACATGTTACAAATTAGGCCCTAACCATGCAATTTCCTTATAAGAATGGAGCTCCTGATATTGGAACTTATAAAACTCCTTACAATAGAGATACTTCTTTATTTTAGGGTTGCACTGGAGCATTGAGAATGTTTCAGAATCCTGCTTTCCAAAATACAGCAATGTAAAAAGTAGACATATCTATCCCTTGATTTTCAGTTGTCCCACTTTCCATTTTGTGCTGCTCTGTAGTTCAGGATTTGTTTTCTCCCAGAAGCTGGAATTTGCCGAAAGCAGCCTGCAGTGTGCTCTCGTTGCAGACTCACAGAAAGGCAGGTTAGCAGTGCAAGTGCATGTGGTACTGTCGAAACTACAGATCACAGAGAGGAAGGCATGAGAATTACTTTCTTTTTCCTGTGGTGACCACAGTATCACCTTGGGGGTTTGATGGAGAGGCACGAAGGAGGTACAAGATTTTCAGTGCATTCATTTCAAAACACTCCCATAAAAATGCAGTTCTCAGAAAATCTCTCCTTAACTGCCTTGTACATAATGAATCCCTTAAATGTGAACGTTTAAAATCTCAGAAGATAAGAAGACGCCCCGAATCTTGTCATGGATTTCATCCTGAAGTAAGTTTCTATCTACTTTTCCTTTCCTTTGGACTCAGGTAGATGTTTTATTTCTCTTAAAATAATAAGTAGGAAAGCTATCTTCCAAGATAAAATGTCAGGAAATATGGAGAACACTCAGTAGTAGGAGAAGTGAGTGACTTTGTAAGTGCTGCAAATCTTTTTTTGTACTCACGCAGGCAATGTCTTGCCTTGCTGCTTTTGCAGACTGTTTTGTATCATGTAAGAGAACGTGGTAGGATGTGAGCACAAACTGGCAGCCAGGAATATCTGAGAACTTACTCTGGCTCAAGCACTGACCACAAGACTCCTCATGAGAGATGGTTGGGAACTTTGTGCTCTTAATGTTTCTTTCGGTAACTGGCATCAGTACCTCAACTGTCGTGTAACAGTCATTGCGTTTACACATAATAGAGCTTGGGAGGGATAGTGGTCCCTCTGTCACACAGATATGCTGCTCTGTGTTCTGCAAAATATCTTTGTACATGCCAAGGAAATCTGATAGAGACTGAGATGTGATTGCAGTGGCTTGCACAGCATATGTTCAGAGATATCCCTTTTACTGTGGAGTCATTTTATTTCCTGCCTCTGATGGTGTAAGAATGAGACCTAAAATATGATGGAGAGGGGATTGTGTGATCCTTATTGAGAATGCTCACTTTCAGTCTACAAACTAAACTTGTTCAACTCAAAATGTGGACCTGTATTACTTCCTGAGAGTATTTAGTTTATGGGTTTTGTTGTTTGCAGCAAACTATGGTTTGGTAAATAATCATGTATTATAAGTGAGTTTAATGGCTCATATTTATTTTGCCTTATTTTTTTTTTCTTTAGGAAAATGCAAGAGAATGTGGTGGTGTCTCAGGCATTAGTGCTAAACGCTCTCTTGTTCTTCTTTCTCTGCTATTGACAATTTTCTCAAGGTGACATTGACTGATGTGTTGAATTGGCATGCTAATACATGGATAAACTGTGAACTGGGGAATGGTGCAACATAGAGGACATGAAATATAGTCAGAGCATCAGCATTTCATGATTTTAAACTGTTGGTGATATAAATTCTTAAAGATATGTTGAAAAAAGATTTATCTTTTTACTTTGCAAGTCATGCAGATGTGAATTTGGCACATGGTAGTCATGATTCATCAGAAAAAGGACTTGGTAGATAGAGTTGACCATTGCTTTGTCCCATTGAAAACAATTTAAAACTGTGTAATTTTTTCAATAAAGTATATTAAAATCACAGTTTCAGAGTGTATTTTAAGTATCCTAATATGTGTGTTCCAATAATGAAAAATGGGAAGAAAATAAAATTAATGGATGATCTTTTATTATGCTTTTAGCTTGTTGATGAAAAGATCAGAGAAAAAAATGTGGAGCTTTTACAATAAGGCAGAATAGGTTTTATTAAAAAGTTAAGGAAACACCTGTGTGTGTATGAAGCTGATCAGGTAATATGTGGTGCTGAAATAAAGTGAAGGTTTGGTAAATAGCCATAAAACTCCTTATCTGCATTTAGAACGTGAACCAAAACCTTATTAAAGCCTTGTTCCTAATTTGGGTAAGCTTTAGATCAAATTAATTGGTTTGGTTGCAGATGGAAAAAGTACTTCTCATCTGTTTCAGTTTATGGGAAGATATGTAAAATAGCCCATATAAAAGGATGACACTGTTCTGTTAAGAGGTTTGCCCTTTAGATGTCATGTCAGCTTGTTATGAGAACATTCATAAACAGAGAAAGTTTGACTTACATCTGTGTCAGTAGAACTCATTATTGTTTTTCACTGAGGCTCTCTATCAGTGGGCAAATATAATTTTTTTATTCTAGCCCTTATATTTTGTTTTGTAGGGAGAATTAGAAAATAAAGACAAGTATATTCCTCTTTCAATTGGTAGCAGTGTCCCTGTTGTGGGTATATTTGCTTCAGATCTTGATCTTTGAACTATATTAATCTTTCAGTTTTATACAAAGTAGAATGCTATAAAAAAATAATGTGGCAACCTAAAAGTATAATACATTAAATGCAAAATAAAATGCCACTATTCTAAATCGGGTGCTTGAAGATTGCTGTTTCCTGGTTGGGAGTAAATCTGCTTTTAGCCTTAGATAAATGCTAAGCAGATTTGCTATGTATCTTAGCTGGGAATAGGGAGCTAGGCCACTGAGAGAGGCTTTGTTTTAAGGAATACTATCCAGCTTGTAAGAGGAAGAACTAGTAAAATAAAATTTCCACTTCAATGCTTTAACGGGTTCAAATGCACTGGTACTTCCTCTGATTCTGAAACCATACAGGTCTTCGTCTGGATTCATAATTTTCTTTTCCTCACCTTTTTTTTTTTTTTTTTTTTTAAAGGAGTGTTTTTCTACAGTCGTTTCTGCCCTTGCTTGTTGGTCTCAAAATCACTCACTATGGAATAATTTTCCAGCTGACATTCAGTCAATCTGTTGTCCTAGCGACATGCTTTGTTTACTGAGCTAATTGGGAATTCAAGGCATTTTCTCCACTTGGAACCACACAGATATCCTGCCGTTCCTTGCTTGGTTTTTCTATGAGCTCCATTCCCCCTTATTCTCCATCCTTAAAAAAAAAAAAAAAAAAAAAAATCATGTCAATACTTTATAAGTAGAGGATTTTAGATTTTAATGCTCCTTCTGAGTTTCCAGAATGCACAATGCTGCAGCCTCATAATGCTTTTGCACATCTAATGATTGTTCTTTTGCAGTGCTGCTTATGTGGAAAGTGTTTATAAACAACACAATCTAGGTGATTTTTTCTTGTTAGTTGTAAGTGGAAATAAAAATCTTTAGAGCTATTGAAAAGCTTTACATACATCTATCTGATGTATAAATCATCATTGCTTATAAAGAAAGCAAATACATTAATGGAGAAAATTTATTTCTACAGAACCTAGATGAAAATACATAATAACAATCCATTGTTAATTTTTGAAAGAAATGGACAGTTTTTTAATTACAAAGGAGCCAGAGAGGAGCAAAAGAAATTAAAATGTAACAGTCTAAATTAATATTTTTAAAGAGATTAAAATATGGTTATGTAAACAAATATTGCTCAGGGAAATGTGACAGTTCATTTTCACACATTAAGACAAATTTCCAAAGGCAGAATGCAGTGGTGTACACAAATTACTCTGTGAAACAGAATAATTCAAATAAATTGATAAGTGTAAAAACACTTTTATGAGTTGCCATTTTTCTGCTATTGAAGACACCTTTTTAAGTTTGTATCTATTTCTTTAGAAGTTTCTGATGCAGTGTGAATCCAGGTTGATAAAGTCAGTAGTTTAGGAAAAATGGACACGAGGTCAAGCGACTCAGTGGTGTGTGTTTGCACTGGTAAGGTCTCTTCTCCAAAGTGAAGTGGCTGCAGTATGAACATATCATGTTCAAGCACTGAAACAATGATTATGAGTTTTATGAGACAGAGCTGGCTGTCATGGGCTGAAAACGTGCCAGAGGCTGGTTGAAACAGTTTACAGAAAAGCTGATCCCATGCTAATGCAGAGGAACGTTCCTGACTGTTGTTGAGTTTATCAGTCTGTTTGTCATCATTAGCTCTGTAACACTGAGAAGGTGTGAAGGAACCATACCATGAAGTGGGGTTTGCTGTCATACCATAACCTGTGGCAGGGCATAGCAGGTGGAACGAAGTCCCATACCCTCACTAAGCCTAGGTCCTCCTCCTCTTGAATCCTAACATTATTGTGCAAGGTCTGATGCAAAATGCAGTGTTGTTAATAGCAAAAATTGTATATATGTGCATACATACAGCTGCACAGATATAAACTACACACATGTTTAATAAACAGGGAATCCGGACGTCTTCTGTAACTCCCTGAATCTGAGGACGAATCTGAGAAGAACCAGGACAACTGCACTGTTTCTGCACAGAAAGAGGCATAGCTGAAAGCTTGGCTTCTGCAGGGCTTGGATATTTTTTCCTTTTTTTTACTCTCTTTGCTAATGGCATTGATTTGCAACTTATTAGCCCCAGCTGCCTCGTCTTCCTTTAATCTTGATAAAGTAAAAGCTGTCTGGGGGCTCAGGACTGGCCATGGACACACCGTTTTCTAATGGTTTTGTGTGGGAAAACTGTCCATAACTGTCAGTGCAGCAAACTCTGCTTTAAAACCCTGTAAGCCACAGAGCCTCAGGCAGGTTTCTACAGCTGTGCTATCTCCTCTCCTTGTTTTGGTGACACTCGGGCTGCCTGACCCACTGTGCTCTGCCGCCAGGGCCAGCTCTGTGAGACATATTCTCAGTGACACAGGTGTTTGCCCAGGGCAAGAAGATATTAAAAGCAGCAGTAATTGTTTCATTGTGCAAATGGCTTCAAGAGACTCTTTCAGTTTTCTCATAGCAGGAGCCCCAGAACAAGGCACTGGCCTGTTTAGCCCTTTGGGTTTGCAAGGCAAGATACAAGTTTGGCTTAGAAGGTTTGTGGCTAAAAGACTCCAGTTATTTCCATGTGTTTCCTGAGCCCTTTATGGCTTCCAAGGACTTTTATATCTTGGGACTTTCTGTGCCTCAGAAATTCCAACTTGTGTAAATTTGTTGTAAATAGGCACTCAGAATTGGAAAGTTTTCTGTGGAGGAGTGCATCAAAACCTTTCAATCATGGAAAATATTTTTATTTAATTTTCCTGCTCAATTATTCTTTTCCCTGAACTGTCCAAGATACTCCCAGTAATATGTGTTGGGGTTTTTTTCCTACTTGTTCAAATTCTTCCCCACGGTTCTGAAGGATTTTAGTGTGTATTTAGCTGACTTGCTGTCATCTGCTGTACAGCAGTGTATTCTCTCTGACAGGTTCCAGCTCCCATGTATTTGCTGAGAGGGAAATGGTTCCCATGTACAGCATCTTCAGAATATCTCACTGGAGTTTATCACAATCCAGTCTGAAGATGATTTTCTTCTCTCTTGTCTTTAGCCTTTGGCCCTTCGGCTCAGGTCATGTTTCTGCCAACATAATAATATTTTTGCTATAATTCTTTGGGAGGATTTACGTCCTCTTCAACAGTCAGTCTTATGTTTCTTCCCAGGAACACTTTTTGGAACTGGATGTTACAACTTGGATATATCAAGTCATAGTCCATTCTTATGATTCTCTGAGTGGAAGAATATGTTTCCAACTCTTCCAGACTTCCTTCTTCCCCTGGTAACTGTGGTCAACCAAGCAAATGTTATTTTATTCTTTGCACTTCAGTACAAATAATTTTTGAAGTTCACAGTTCTGCCTAGCAGATGCTTTGAAGAATTTCAAAGCACAGTGTTAGTCTAGGAAGAACCCATTGATTTTCCTTGGATTAGAGCAGGAACAAGAGGCACTTTTGCATTATGGTTCCTTTAGATCCAGGTTAAAAATGGTAAAACAAAGCTACATTACCCTTCAGTATTACCAAAATGTATGCAATATATTTCAAAGCAAATATATCCCTTGCAGAACATTTGTTCAATGCCAGATTTCTGTTTAATGGTAAATTTTAAGGAAATGAAACTTTGCTTGCAGAATTAGATCCTGTTAAAACTGAAATGAGTGTAAATAAGCCATGCTTTTTCATTGTGAAAGCATCGCATGTCCATGTATGTATATGTTAAATAACTAATTACTGAGGCTTCCTTTAGTTCTGTAATTTTAAAAAGGCACCTTTAATTAACAATTTAAAGTAGTTAAAGGGTGGTAACTACATTTTTCAATTATTTTCTCCTAAGTCTGAAGGTGCCTTACTTAAAAGTAGCCAGTTGAGCTGTGGTTGATCCAGCCATCCAAGTGATGTGATGCTGAAACCTTAAGAAGACAATTTCCCTTTCAATAGTTTTAGCAGATTTGATTGCTCGTCATTGTGGCAGCAGTAACCAGGTAAGTGTGTTTGTGTCACTCTACTCTTTAACAGCTCACCAGGTGTCAAAAGCTCGTTTTTTCTCTGCTCTGCTGCTAACAGTTTCTGGCAGCATATGGAGTGTCTTGATGATGTAGAGATTTTTCAGTAATTCACACAAAATTGACAAAATAGTATTTAAAAAAAAAAAAAAATCAATGTAGTATCAGAATAACGGGCATGAAAGCCACTGTGTTCCCTCTCACATTTTCATTATTAATTGTATGTCCTCTGTTATCTTTACATTAAATGGAATTGAAGCTGAATGTCCAGTTTGTCATGTCACAGTGCTGCAAAATCCAAGATTCTTTTGAAGAGTTGAGCTCCAGTTCATTCAAGTACTGCAGAGTCTGGTTATCTCTTACTTGAATTCTTTTATCAAAAGGTTATGAGGAGTTGACAGCTTGTAGGGCCTCTGTAGCTTCAGACTGGAAACCTGGCTGTTCCATTCCAGATGTGGTGTTGAACTGCACTTATATGTGTTTAAAGCAGCCTTGTAAGAAAAGGTTACACGTGACAATTCTGAGTCAAATTTGAACCTCAACACCAGAAGTTCAAGTGGTTAATGCTGGGTTTGTTTGACTATGTTAGGATTTAGTTTGCAGCTTTAACACGTTGGGTATTTCACTTCCAGGAGAAAGGGAAGATCGGATTTCAGTTCATAGCAAGAAGTGTTTTGAATCAGCTATTTCAATGTTTTAGGCAGAGTGCTAATTGTTTAATGGAGAAAGCTAGTTGGGACTAGTTGGGGTAGCTGAACGAATCGAGAACGCTTCAGGCAGACATGCCAATGTGCAGATGACTCCTGAAACAGGAAATACAGAATTGTTTTGTTTTATTTCTTTGTTAGCCATTTGGCACTGGTCAATTTGGTTTAACTGGATAATGAGAGATTATTTTTCATTTGCCCATGTATTTTGTGAGGGCAAAAAAATTGAATTAATTTATAAGCAGCCAGCTGCATTCCTGGAATCTTCTAATGCTTCCTCTGAGACATTACTGTGATGTGCACAATAATTAAGATAGAATCCCAGGTTCCTGGCAATATTTTATTATCTTTCATAGTTAATGAAGCTGCTTAGGTACATCTGTTTCATGTCTCCAGATGTGAGTGAAATAATAGGGAAAAAAACCCCTATTTACATTGCTGGTTTCTAAGCATCAAACCAAAACAGAAACACAATTAATTTGTAATTTCATTATCTCTAACAAATTTTAAAAGGCAGGACATGAAACCTAGTGATAAAGACTCTAATGGAGACTTGTGATTTCTCATCAACAGATCTTTGTGGGTTTCAGAAAGGCATTTTGGTTTAAAGTAGACATTATTCCTGCTTTTTCTTCTACAGTCTTTCTAAAACTAACCCCAGAAAATGTCAAGAACTCCCAGGAAATCTGTCCTCTGGAGAAACAGTAAACAAAGAATATTTTGAATTCTGCTTAAAACCTGAAGTTAATGTGATACACTTGAATGCATACAAGTATGGACTCAATAAGGGATATCTAGTTAATATCCTTTAGGTCCACTAGTAATGATATAAACAGAGATCTCTGTAGGAAGATAAATATTCTGTGAGATATAGGAAGGTCAAGAATTTTTATTTTCCACTGATAAAACTTTTCTTGGCAGAAACCCTCCAGATTTTATTTAAAAGAAAAAAAACTTTAAAACCTTGGGTTTATGAGCACTCAGAGGGGTATTGTTTAAGTCCATTTTTTAACCATGAAATCCTTTTGACATATGGCAGTCATTATATATTTGCATCTGTCTACCTTGAAGGATTTTTTCTAATAGAAGATACTTAAAAGTTTCACATTTAACATATTTTTCAATAAACACTTGAGAACTTCCTAACAGTAAACAATGATCTTAAACCGCCTTGCCAAGCATGTAAATGATCTACAACTCCTAATGCACCAGAGATTGTTGCATATTTTCAGCTCTGCATTTGGGACCTCTAGGCAATGCTGTTTCAGATTAGGATAAACCATGAATTTCTCAACTGTTTCACTTGAGAGAAGAAGGCTTTATCATTCTGATATTCATGGCAGAAAACCTGGAAATTTGTCCTGCCCATTCCTTTCCAAATACAGCAACCTTATCTTCATTAGCATCTGACAGATTTAAGATTAGTGGAGGATACCCTAATGTAAAAAAAATGAAATACTGTGGGTAAAATAAACAGGAAAACACCCTCTCTGCTTTATCCTACTTTCCCTGCCTGCCCAGCTTTTGCCTCAGTCTTGCATAAGAAAAGTTCCTTGTGAAATGGCATACAGAGAGGAAAGATTATAGTCTTATCAAAGAGAAGAATGACACATTTTTTCCTCTGTCCTGTTGTAGCCATCAATAGAAATATTCATGCCACTTTCTTGGAAATATTATGTAGACTGGTAAAGCTGGCTATGAACAGGGAGGGCATATAAGTTTCAGCTATTTTTGGTTTTAGAGAGTGAAATGAAATTTTGTTTGGACAGCACTTTCATGTCATTAGCATAAAGCAGTTTTTATGCAGAAGGACACAACCACACGTTATTGGAGGCAGTGCCTCAGTGCCAACTTGCAGAAAAGACAGCTTGGTGAATACTTGTGTTTGTGACAAGAAAGGCATCTGCTCAGAAGCTACATTTGCTATTTAAGAGTGATCACAGGGAAGGACAGCACAGACTGAAAGATGAAGCAGTTGAAAACAACGTAACAAGGAGGGAAGTTGATTCTGAGTAAATTCTGAATAATAGGAAAATAAAAAGACAGGTTACCCACTGAGCTCGGTTTGGTCTTAGTTCAGCAGAGATTTTCCTCTTGAATTCTTTTCCCATATTGTCCTTCTTTTATGGTTTGGGAGATGAAAATACAGAGAGGTCTGGATGTGAATCCTTTGAGATTTTGCATTTGTGTTTCCATCAGGAAATAAGAGTAGTCTGGTGCTTGACCTGGCTGTAAATACTTTGCCCCAGGAATGCTGCATTCATCAAATAATGAAATAAAATTGAAGAGCTCAGCTGTTCAGCCAGTTGTGTGCAGGCAATGTGAAGCTATGGCTCCAAAGAATCTTACCTATCCGTTCAGTGTCCAGCCTGTTAGACTGCAGTGTCCTGAGAGAAGGCAGGCTGATCATTTAAATCAATGCAGAATAAGAAATCAAGTGTCAAATCTCATTTATCTTGCAAATGCTATTAGAGTCTCATCCATTTCTTAATAGAAATAACAGTGGTATAGGTATCTTTTCCATATATTTAATGAACCTTAGCTGGAGCACATGAAGTCCTTCATCTAAAGTATCTGTTATTTTAAGATCAGTGCTGTAACTAAAGGAGCTCATTTGAAAAATAATTCTTCAATTATGTCATGTTCATTATGCTTATCAGATGTCCCATTTTCTCCAATAGAGAAATCTTGACCTGAAGTTTAATATTCTAAAAAGTCTGCTTCCTAGAATAAGAGAGTATTGAACTATTCTTAAAGCCTTAAAATAAGTGAGTAACTGGGAAACATTGCAAAAATACTCCCAATAAACCTCCTGGCCCATTTGTTATTGAATTCTAGAAACAAAAATTTGTATTACTAGAACTGTCTTCTGGAAGACATTTGCAAGTCACATAAGTGAAAAAACAGGTTCTTATCAAACAGACAATGCTTTAACATATCAGTAGATCAGGTTTGGGTTTTTTTAATGGCTGAATTATCACTGAAGAAGCACAATCATAGCATTCATGAAGTAGAAGACAGAAAGCACATGGATATAAAATTGACCCATCACTCTTTGTTCCAGTCTATAGAGACTTCTGGACTCCACATCTGTTTCTTCTCCATAGCTTTATCATGATGGATCTTTTCTGCTTATAGGGCTCTAGGTCCTTTTAAATCCTTCCATTTTGTGTTTCTGTTCCTACTTAGTTTTTTTCCATGAGTTTTGAAAAACAATCTTAAAACAGCCAACAACCCACCAAACTCTAGCAGCAGAATGAAGCTAAAAGCTCAAGGAATCTTTTTTTGAGTTTACCTATTGTCTGCTACCATTTGAATCAGAAAGATCAGTCTGACAGTACTATAGGGGATGTGTATGTATATATGTATTTGTATATAACATAGTTCTGGAAAATAGTATGTTGTAAAGAGCATTATTTTACTCATGCAGGTATTGATAAGCAACATGTCATCCTGGAACATCCTTACTTTCTGGTTCTGATTACACTCTCTTAACCTACTCTATACCTATGCACTGGAGTGCAATAATTCATGGAATATTATGGGTCATGCATATGTCAAGCTGCCTTCTCAAGAGACAGCATAACTCTTTTGAGTCTCCTGGTCCAGTCTTCAGCAGAGAATGTAAATCCTTGTGTCCTGATGAATTTGAAGAGTGTGGCAGCATTCCCTCTGTCCATGCACTGTACAACAAGGCTCCTTACACTTCATTCCACCTATCCTCCCTGCATGGTCTGCCTCCAAAGCATTCAATGTATGGGCAGGGGTAGAATTAAGAATGAACATTTATTGAGAACTCACTAAGGACAGTATTTTTTTTTCCAGTTCTCTTTGCTTTCACTTGATGTTTTTCAAGGATTTGTTGGTGAGAATTAGCTTCAGTTCCTATTTATACATTTACATAATGTGCTTTTTAGCACTTGTGCCCTACTTGAATTGGCTTGGCAGGACCATTCAAAGGTAATTGAATTCCATGGTGCACTTTAAAATTATGTTCTTGAATTCAATATAGAGTGCAGTGCTTTAAGTTTTGTCTATTCATCTTTCCTTTAGTTTCAGGGAAATAAAAGACATTTATCTTGAGGCTCAACTGTAACAAAATGTTTCTGTTTCTACTGAGTTTTCTGGAAGCTGTGTTGGAAAGGACTAAAGACACCTATGTAGAGCAATTTTAGAAGGAAATAAAAGCACATATGGGCCTGATTCTGTATTCCACTGCAAGCACTGGGTGTTTGAAGTGGCCACTGACAACTGAAACATCGTTTCTGGGCTTCTGCAACTTGGAGTTTGTTTTTCTTAGCAAGAGTTTTAAATCATGTATTAGCCTCCTGGATCTTCTTAAGATCTGCCCTCCTGTGCTAACTCCTTCAGCTGCAGTGAATTTAATCTAGTGGTTGACACAATTGCAAGAAGAAATGCTGTGCTGCTGCTGTGTTTTCACCCTTTTTCACCTCTGCTATTCTCAGAAAATGACAATTCTTGTAAGGATTGGAGACCACCATTATCCCTTTTTTTTTTTTTTTCTTTTTTTATGCTGTTGTCTCAGGTTAATATATGACCTTCTACCTTTACTGAGGAATTTCCCCATATGTCTGCTCAAGGAATTTCCTTGGATGATTCTCTGTGGATTTCATTCCATGTTTTGTAGAAGTGAGTTATGATTGGATTAGAAAGGCGTAAATCTTCCTGAGTTTTCAGGAGATTATTTCCTGGATTTCCAAAGTTAGCAGTATGTCATTCTATCTTCACCCATGCCATGGGCCATGTGTCCCTGTTCCAGGTGGAATTGGTTTCTGTCTGGGTGAAATCCATTTAAGTTGGAATTCTTAAATTTTAGCAATCAAGAGCAACTGAGATCATGCAAATATAAGCAAACGGCTTTTGAACACAACCTTTAAAGTGATTCAGAAAAGCTTAATGCTGAGAAAACATAGTCTAGATAATTTTCTGACAGTTCTCTACAAGGTGAGATCTATTTGATCCTATGGAATAAAGCAAACATCCAGAGCTTAAACTAAACAATTGACAGAAAATCATACGTTTTTTCTTTATTGTGAAAGACTTATAAGGTATTGCATATTGTTAGTGTTATCAGTTTGTTATAAAAAGAAATGTGTATTCTTCAAAATTGTCTTAAAAGTATAGCTGCAATTATTTCTGATTATTTTTCTACTGAGAAAAATAATGGATAATGCCCAGTGAAATATTTAAACATGTTTCTTTAAAAATTGGAATCAATAGTCTTGTAAGTTTTTCAATATTCAATGAATGCAAAAAAAAAAAAAAAATCCAGTTTCTGTGGGTCTCTGTCAAAAAAGAAGAGGAACACAAATTGCACATGGAGGGTCATGTCAATACATAAGGATCTGAAAAGTCAGGAATTTATTAGTGAAAGAAACAAATATTAGAGATGCCAGTTCACACTGTAGATGCTTCCTAATTTGAGGAAGTCAAATATTAGAGCTGCTTCCTAGGTAAACCACATAAGCTTCTATTTTTCCACAAGGGTCCCTGAGGAGCACTGGGCAGCTGGCATTCTTCCCTGCCCTGAGCCAGTGCTGGTCAGCTATTACAAGTGCTGCTATTTCACTGCAAAGTGAGTACAGCTCTTGATCAACTCTGAATGCTGGCACTTTGCACAAGTAAAGTTGCCAAGTCGAAGTGTTTGTAGCTGGTACTACCTGTATCACCCACTGTAACTGTAAATATTCTCTCAATTATCAGTCTTCATCCCCTTCTGCACAATCTCAGTAAGTGCTGAAGGGCATTTCCTTCCTAAAGAGGCTGTCAGGTGGGACTCCATGAGCTTCCTGCTGCTTTCTCATCCTCTTCCCATGTACGTGACTCTGCTGTGTGTAGGGAACATTTGTTGGCTTGGTTATACCAGTATAATTATATCAGTTGTAATTACACCAGTCTGACCAGTATAACTCCCCTTCTGGATATATTTAGTATGAAATAAAGATACCTTTTTCATCTTAAACAGTTTTTACAGTGACATAAACTAAACCAGAGATAAGCACTCATAGTCCTTATATGAATGTTGAAATAAGAGAGTTATATTTATATCCCAATTATAACAGTTATAATTAACCCAGTATAACTATACTAGTAGATTTCCCAGTGTAGTAAAGCCATTAATTAGGAGGCAGAGTCTGAAAGGTTTTCAGTTGGCTAATGCCACCCAGCTTTAAAACAACACTGTGTCCAATTCAGCCAGCAGCACTTTGTGCCTAGTTCAGTGTGGGGTAAGTCTGAGGTCAGAGGGGGACCTTTATGGGCTGAAACCTGTTCCTAATATAAATGAAAGTATAGCTGTGTATTGAAGGAAGAGGGTGGAGGATTTGGGGGAGGGAAGACATGATGTAGCCAGCCTGGTGTTTCCCACCTTTTTTAAGGATGCTTAGTCAGGATTCTTCTTTCGATCAGACTTGTGCCCAGCAAAGAACTTAATTGTCTCTTTTTGATGTGGACCAGGAGCCCTTTGCCACTTCCAGATAAGGTGGCTGCAGTGCCCCCTGGATTAGAGCAGAACTCCAGCAGAACAGACTGATAAAGAAGGATGTCGCCTGCTTAATAGATGCTGCTGGAATGGCACAGGGTCCTGCTGCTTTGTAATCTACAGGTATTAACTCCAGACTGAATTTATTAAGAGACTAGTTTTGATTTAGAAAGCTCCAAACAGCTTGGGACTATCCTATATGATAAAATGACTTTCCAATGTCATACTTTTGTCGTTAAAATGGAAAAGGGATCCCCTCTGACTCTAAAGAGAGGAGACAGGTGTCTATAAATCCTTTGTTAATGTCATTCCTTATGAGAAAAGTCTCAGTGTGCTGATGGATGTTCAGGACATTTTGCAAAATACATCCTTTTCTATAAATTTTGGAGGTTATATGTTGTGATGGTAACTGGAGTTTTGTAAGGGATGGAAGGTGGGGGAGTTTACCACAAGTTTAATCCCTGGTTGTTAAGGAAGGATGTGAATATTTAAATCTTGTCTGGGTAGTTTTAAAGGTACTGAAAGATTTTGGGTAAATGCTCATTCTTTGTGGCAATTTCTATAAATATTTAAACACATACTGTCAGATGCACTGATAACCTTTGACCTCAGAATTGTTTATATTTTAGTTGTACATAGTTTAATAAACTGTATATATGAATTATATACACTTAGAGAGCTAGCTGTTATGGGAAACACCCTTTAATGATTTTCATAGTAACGAATCAATCTGTGTTCAGTAACAAACATTACAATAAACATGGAAAAATTGCTACAGGGCTTGGATATCTTTGGAACTCTGATCCTGATTTCCTAACAATAGGTTTTGGCCACTGAAAGTAGTGTAAAATATCAATAGACCTTGGCTCTCTATAGAGAGACCAAAAAAAGAGAGAATAAATCCCCTAAATTACTGAACACATTCAGAAGGGAAGTTTGGCTAATCTCTGTCAGCTAGTGCTGCAGACACTGCAAGTAATGAATTGGGGAAAGGAGATGGAAACTGTAGCAACATTTGTAGATAAAACGTGGAGCTGATAAACAGGCACATACACACCTTCTGCTGATCCAGAGAGAAGTGCATTGGTGAGTTGCCGAGACTGTTGCAAATGCTTTAACTCAGCTCTCTATTGCACTCTCGGTAACTCCTGAAATGAGCAGTGTCAGGCTGTTGACGAGCAGTATCTGCAGAGCATTTCTACACTGAGAAATGTGGCCCTGCTGTCGGGCTGTGTGATGCACAGTGGTGTTCTGCAGGGAGCAATGTGCTTGGTTTCACTCACCAGCTACAACTTCAGCTGGTTTCTCATACCTCTGTCTTTCCTCACTGATTGCCGGGCCCATTTTCGACTGCCTTTGCACAAGGAGATCTGCAACTGAAAGCAGGAGAAATTTGGCTGCCGTGAGACATTAGTCTGATGGCTTTGTAAAGTGCTTCAGGACCCTTTGGGATGAGATGTGCCATATAACTTTCAATTATTATGTTTTAAACTGTTCATTTGAAAATACCTGCTTAAGTTTTTGGCACAGCGAGACAAGACTTGCAGAACCACATTTGGAGGCAAATGGAAAAGGAAAAATGAGGGGCTTTAATGAAGTTCTCCCAGGGGTCTACAGCTTGAAGAGCTTCTTAGAGAAGTGTGTACTGCCAGGCCACTCTTTTTTCCCAAGCTCTCATAGCTCTAGTAATATGGTTTGAAATGAAAATAAAATACAGAAGCTTAGTTAATATATGCCACTTCCTTCACTGTGTTTAACACACAGGCTGAGTCCTGAACTTACTTGGTCATTTTGATGATTGGCCAATTATGTATAATACACTGTACACTTTGGCTTTTTACTTCCTGTTTAATTCTGAAAAACAATTACAGGACCTCTCTAAGATGTGAATGTAGTATTTTTAAATGTCATGGCATATTACACATGC
The DNA here is from genome assembly GCA_035583235.1 of Hafferia zeledoni. NCBI lineage: Eukaryota > Metazoa > Chordata > Aves > Passeriformes > Thamnophilidae > Hafferia > Hafferia zeledoni. The sequence goes on along the minus strand of JAWWEV010000024.1, from coordinate 13,437,824 downwards.
TTGTATTTTGGCAATTGTCGCATTGCATTACTGCTTAAAAAATAATTTATGCACATTACAGATAAAGACACAATAGATTTTGAGGAAAGACTGCATGCCACAGAAATAAGTGATGGTAGTTGTTCAGCTGTTAAATTGTATTAAGTTGTGGTCAAAAAATTTTAGTATAGTTTTGCCATAACCTTTTGCTTTACATGGAAAATGTTTTTTCCTTGCGTGGAAAAAACTCTCATCTTTTTCTAAAAAAAGCCACACTAAAACAAAATAATTAAAATTCAAATATGTTTGCTTTGAACCCATATGAAAGAAAATGAGTGATTTCTATTCCGCTTAAAGTTTTTAGTTTTGAATTTAAAGTAAAAATGTTCATTAGGATGGAAAAGGTTGTCTTCTAGTTAACTACCTGTTCTTTCTTTTATTTTTTACTTGAGAACTGGAAAACTACATAAAGTTTTATGTGTATATAAATAGCAGCATATTTGAATAGGGAAATATAATTCAGATCTGCCTGATTGTTAACATTGGGAAAAGCAGATGAGGAATGAGGCACTTTCCTAAAAGAAAATACAGTCTCTGTTCAATAAGTTTTCCCCTTCGTATTTCAGTGTAACAGTCAGTGGCCTGGCTCCAACATGCTCTAAACTTGAAGGTTTGCTCAGATTCTTATACAGCTCCATCAGCTTTGGAAGAAGAGCCTTTTTATACTAAAAATTAAGCGCATACATAAATGCCTCCTGGTGCAGAGCCAAAGTTAGCAAGGGCCTTTCCCCCTTGGAGCCCAGTGCTCCCCAAAGCCGCTCTGGGGACTATGTGCAGTGTGTCCAGAGCCAGGCGCAGCCACTGGTGCATGTGTGACTTCAATGTGTGCTCATTTGGGACTCTTTGTTCCAAAATGTGGATTTGAATACAAATGAGCCTGAACACAAGCCAACAGAGGAACCTCCTTCCGTCGCCAACTATTAAATGCCTAAGCATCTTCGATTTAAAAAAACTAAACAAGGGACCTGACACAAACTGACCAGAGCTATAAAGGACACGTGCTTATGTGGGTTTATTTATTTTCACATGTGTGTAACTGAACACTATTAAAGCAAGACCACAATAAAATACAGTGGAATGTCAACACTAACATCTGTTTTCCCTGTGCTGTTCAATGAAGGCAGACAAAGTCCCCTTTTAAATCACTATCTCTTACACTCTGTTTTCCCCATAGGGAAAGCAAGTGGGCATGGGCCAGGCTTTGCACATGGGCCAGGCTTTGGCCATTGTGCTGTTGATTCAGGTAAGACACAGAGTCCTGGTATGGGGTGTTTTCAGCTAATCTGCTCAGACAGATACCCCTGCAATTCGTGCACCCTTTCTGATCTAGACTCGCAGATCAAAGGAAAAGGCAGGCTGCTGATGTCAAAGCACACAACTCCCAGGCAGCACCTTGAGCCGCAGCCGTTAAGGGAATCTGCCATAAATCCAGCTATGGCAGTAGAACAGGGTAGGTGAAAGCCACCCACTGTGTTTGGCTTGTAGATGCCACTTGGCTTTTAAAAATCCTGTTCGCTTTCTTTTTTTTCAGATACTTTGGAGGTCTCTGTTATAATGCCTTGCAGTTCTGTAATTTTAAAAAAGCAGTGACTTGCATGCTTTTTGCTAGAAGATGAGAATTTTTAATGAAATGCATATTTATGTCAGGGGAGTGACAAGCATTAGAGGCAGCAGTCAGGACTTTCAGTCAAGAAAGAGAGAGGCTCATTTCCCTTCCAAGGCCTGATGCATTATTTATGCCTTGTGTTTGGACCAAACTCCTGGCAAACTATAGGTAAGTGGCAAAACACTCAATAATCAGGATTATGTAATAAAATTGAAATGGTTTATGGGGCCTTGGTGGGTCCTGGGCATGGAGACAAATTTCCCTCACAATTTCCATTGAATTAAAGCATCTGGTGAAAGAGGCTGAGTGCATGAATGAAGGTAGAAGTACAGAGAAAGCAGTAAATGGTGGCCTGAGAGGAGCTGGTCAGTGAGCCTGTGCTGTCACACAGTGAGGCGAGAGAGCTGCTCAGCAGGAAATGCCTGTCCTCAGAAACTGGAAATTTTGGCAACAAGGATCCAGCACTGGATGAAGAAGGTGTAAGCTTACTATGCTACAGCCTGCATCCCTTTAGTAGGAAAATCTTGGATCACACTGCAAGAAAAGGACACCCAGGTGTGGAGCTGAGGCAGAGGGAAGGACAGAATGAGCTGCTCTGAAACCTTACCATCCTCTCCCCTGCCTAAAGTCCCATTTAAGTGTTGCTTGGGAGAAAGCAGGTAGACAAGAGGAAGAGTGTTTGTACTGGGAAAAGTTATGCTGGAAGGAGGATGAAGCAAGACAAAGCAGAGTCTCAATTCTTTGGCTGAAATCCTTTTGGCTTTTCATGAGACATGATGAGGAATGATTATTTAGCCACCCTCAGCCCTGCAAGTGAGTGAATGAAGTAGTTGCCTGTTACTTTGGGAAGTCCTTGTGGTGTCTTAGTGACTTTCCTTGTGTGATCATTGCAGGTATTTTCTATAATCCCAAAGATGAAGCAGAACCAGCAGTCAATCAGGCAGTAGGAAAAAACCCTAGTGCTGAAGTTGTAGTGAATCCAAATCATTCCAGTGGTGCCTTGGTCTGGAAGCTGTGGAGCTTAGTAGGGTTGGGCCCTTTCAGAAATGTGTAAAGACAGTTCCTGCAGGGATTGCCACACTGTAGTGACTTGGTTAAACAATGGGAACAGGCAGGCTTTTGTTCTGGGAGCTTTGTAATGGGTAATACTCAAATGATTAATGAGTTACTGGAGCACCAGTAGAGACCTGACTATTATTCTGTATGGCATTCATGAACTGCATGAACAGAGCTGTTTGGCTGGAGGAAGACTCAAAATTTTGACAGAGCTTTGAAAAGCTTAAGCACATAAAAATGTTACACTGTTTTGTGTCTCCAGGAAGCACATAGTAATGCCGAACATCCACCACATGTTTAAATTGTGTAGGCTTATTTATATATGTGGGGGTGTGTGTATTTATAGGGAGAGAGCTAAAACTATGAGATTCTACTGTTTTAAAGCTTCTGCAGGTATTCAATAGCCATTTTATGAAATGAATGTCTAGTATGAGAGAAATTTGCAGCCAATGTTAAAAAAAAAAAAGATACAAAGTAAATCAGATTGTCAGATATCATGCTGGTCTAAAAACTCAATCTACAAGAATTAATGGAGGAACTGGGCCATGAAAGCTGAGAAATGGGGCCTGAAAATAAACTTGATTAAGAAGATAATGCCCAAGATGTATAAAGGAAGACTGATTAGCATAGACAAGAACATCAGTGAAAAAGCAGAGGAATAAATCTCACATGGACAGCTGCTCAGATCAGATTGGGACATATTTAAAAGATGAAAGACAACACAAGGAGCAATTTCTCATTTAGACTGGAAAGGAAGGCCTCCAACTGAAGTATTCCTTCTACAAATGGCTTCTGGCCAAGACACAAAGCTTCATCCACAAGAAAATATGGTAGTTGGTTTGCTTTTATCTTGAAAATCTGTAGACAGACCATGACAGGAATTCCATTATGAGAAAGGGACACAAAATGCTGAATAAAACAAACTTAATCAGCATTTAAAAGCAGAATAAGTAATAGTTTAGGAGCACGAGGAATGAAGTTATGAGTGCCAGTTTACGCACAAGTAAAGTAGACGCCCCCTGTACCTCATAGTAAAGCCCAGTTGGGATTTTTTTTAATGGAAAAGGCCTTTGACCAATATAAACTGTGAAAGTATCACTACAGTGCAGACTGCTAGCTGCTTATTAATTTATTAATTCTTGTGATGAGGATGTAAGAGTGCGAATAAGTCTTTAGATGATGGGTCATTCTGCAGAAAACTGAAATGCATCATCAGTGCTCTGAAAGATAAAAACAAAACCAGAAGGGTGTCAGACACATAAATTGCATACAGAGCTAGCTGCAAGTGCTTATTTATTTTATTTTATTGAAACTAGAGGCTTAGAGTAAGAGAATAGAAAGAAGAAAGACCTGAACTTGTTACCTGTATTTTGCCAAGGGTAAGTAAATGGATATTTTTGTCCCAAGATCAATGAATAAGGAGAGATGCAAGACCTAATTTGTCTGATGTCCTGTTGTCATGGTTACACAGAATTTTGGTGAGTCTAAGTCCAAGTGGACATTGCCATAGAGTGGCCTCACAAGCTTGATGTGCCTGAAGATGCTCAGGGTTGGGTATTTTTGGTCAGGCACAGGCAGTCACAACTGTTGCTATTTTTGCCCTGACTCCTCTCTAATCACTCAACACATTTTAAAGCAAGATATAATGACATGCTGCCTTGCCAAGACAGAAAAGTCAACAAAGTATCTAACGGAATATGAAAGAAATGAAAATTCAAAATGTATCTGGAAGAGAAATATAAAGGACAAAAAAACTTTTGATAAAGGTTGTTCTATAAACTTGGCAATGGCTCTGCTGTAAGTAAATATGACTCTCTGCCTGTCTTGCTCTGTGTTTAATACATCCAAAACTGGGGGGTGTGGAGGAAATACAAGGACGTCTGTTCTCTTGGTGTAGCCAGCTGAGTTTTCAGGCCTAATCCATTCTGAAATTAAAATTAGCTCAAGTGGTTGGATTCAACCAGGAAGTTTAAAATGGAGAATTTCCTTCATAAATATGGATAAAAAGAAGACAACTTTTTGGATGATCTACACAGTGACTTTCATTAGAAAAATGAAAATAAAAATACCTCTCTCTTTTCCCAACAGTTTACCAATGCTCTCACTGAATTTCAGATATTATTTTACACATGACTTAGAAGTCCCAAACCCCTGTTACTACTTATGAAGTATCTGTAGGTTTATACTGACATTTTTAATGGTAACCATTCAATCAACTTATAAGGCACCCAGGACAAAATTTCATCTACTTCAGCACTATTGAATCAAATGTGAGAAGTAGTAAAAAGCCTTTGATAGCAACAAGTTAGTTATTAAACATTCCCATTCTAAGGAAAAAAAGTCCCAATCCAAAACGAATTGACATAAGTGTTTCTCATATCAAAGGGGTTTGGTTGCAACAGAAAATCATGGTGAATTAGGCATAATCTAGCTATGCTTTTCTTTCTTTCATTGTAAATACTGTCTGTCCATCTCCACTGAGGGGGTGCAAGATGGGGGTGTGTGTTATTTTTTTATAAATAATAGTATTTAGAATACCTAAAAATGTTTTCTGGCAAATGTAGGACAAAGAAATTCCATTGCAATGGCAAAAAAATAATACTTCTACTGAATCAAGTACTCCATTTATCAAGCATTGTAGGAGATGAAATATGTGACTTTGTGGAAGCAGAACACTAGTAAAATTATATTATTTATGTTTAAAAAAACATACATTGAATCTACATTAGAAAGCCATATGCCCAGGAGGAGAAAGTCTGTCACATGACATTCTTGCTGTAGAGCATCTGACACTTCAAGGCTCACCCATCAACAGCTCCAGTACTTCACTGGGGCTTTGGAATCACATGATCCAGTTCAGGATCATACCAAGCACGGGTTCCTTCCCACCTTCATGGAGTGAAGCCCATCCAGACAAGTTGGGGAGCCACATCAGCAGGTGCATATCCCATCTCCAGAAAGTGCCAGTGTAAGTGCACACAAAATAGCCTTTTTGCTGTTCATATTGCTGTTGGATATTCTAAAATATATTCTGAAGACAAAACTAAAGTGTAAAATATATTCATGGGTGTTACTTCCCGGAGTTCTTTATGAAGGAACTTCACTACCTCTGTTTGAATTACAGATTGCTATAACATAATATAAAAGATTGATGGATTACACTGAAACTATCTTAAAAAGGGGGAAAGACTGTGGTTTACAAGCTGTGTAGGAGGTCCATACTAAGTTGACATGGCAGCTCTTAAATTTTGTATGTAAGATTTCATAACCAATATATCACACTGTTTCAAGTGACATAATCAGATTTTTTTCCTTCAAACCCATCTAATTTGCCAATATTGACCAGAAGTAGTCACAAAACTGCATTTCAAACTGTTTTTTTTTAAGGTGATGCTGTTCTTGGATGTTATTGTGGCAACTCTAAATTTTACAATTAGGCAAAGTGACTTTTTTTAACCACTGGAATATATCGCTCAAATTATGCTGTTTATGGCCTGGCTGGTACAGGGGTAGAACATGGGGCTGTTTCCCAGGATATGCAATTAACTTCTTCCTGTGTGACACAAAGACAGATGGCAAAACCCAGGCAATTTGTACAGCTTAGAGTATTCATCTTTTAAAAACCTTCTCTGGTTCATCATATTACCAGATAAACTTTGATCTGAGAATAGTCTTTCTGATTTCTTTATTTAACAGAAATTAATATATAAAGAAATAATAATAGCAGTAACTCTTATCACACTTTTAATATTGAAAACAAGCTCTTCGAGAGGAGGCTGTCAGTAGTGACCATTTAATGATTTACATTGTCCTGTTATTTTCTAATTTAAATATCACTATTTTTCTACTATAAAAATATTTTAATTCTGTAATTCTTCTTGTTCATTACACTTTTCTGAAATGCCTTTAGGAATAAATTTGTACTCTGCACCAACATGAAAAGAGAATTTGATATATAACAGTTCTGATTAGAATAATTTTAGGTAATTTCTCTGATTAATAAGAGTTGTATTGCAAATAGCACTAACCCTTTTCTGCATACAGCTATTCCAAATACAAATATTTTTCCCTTTCACAGCATTTAATTTGTCTATGAAAAAACACCCAATGTGAAAAACATGCCAATATATTTTAGGTAGACTGAAACAGAATGTGCAAACAAGTGAGTAGAAACAGAGCTCCAGAGGAAGGATGGCTACAGGTACTTAGTACTAAATAAGACAATTCAATCTTTTGATATATAGCTCAAACCTGAAAACAACAAAATAACTGAATATGGTTTTTTTCCTCAAGTGGAAAAATACTTCTTCATAGTTTTTATCCTAGTCCTGTTTCCTGAGAAACGGTGTTGTCTGCATAATGCACCTGCTTATCACAATAAGACACACTTAAAATTAGAATTTTCTCTGAAGTTTTCCAGAATGAAACCAGTTTTGCAGCTGTGTATATAGAACATGTGTGTAGACTGTTTAAAGGTACTCTTCCTTTTCCAGGTCTGTAACTTTGCTTTTTCCTCTAATGACCACCTATACCAAGGTAGGTAACCCCTGAAGTACCGATTTGCCTTTGTTCCCCACTGGCCCCGACCGTGAAAACTCAGGTGCCTGGATCCTTGCCTGACTCATGTGCCTCAGCTCCATTCCAAGGAGACCAGGTTTCCCCACCTTGGACTTGCGGCACCGCCAGGAATACACCTGAGATCAGGACTCAACACACTGCCAGCAGGCAGAAATTTTCTTGACCCAAACACTGTGCAGACCAATGCATAGGCTGCTATAGACTTTACTGAGATTTCCACCTATCCTTATGTATGGAATTCATAGATCTTAACTGGGACTTACATTTATGTTAAATATTCAAAGTAAACAATCCCTGATATCAATCTAGAGTCACTTTGGGCTGTTAATACATTTACTGCACAGTATTGGAAGATTCAAGCATAAGCTGATCTGGTCACATCATGACTTTATTTGCTTAGCAGGGTTGGAAACAAATCCTTCTGTTTCAGTTCTAGAGAGACTTTTAATAACTGGAAGTATATCTTGAAAGTCTCTTAAAGCTGTTTCTTTAAGAATAAATACATGGCAAGTCCCTCTCGTGTAGCTATGAACCCAGTAATACCCAGTATCAGCACTCCAGTATCATTACATCTATGTAATGTTATTGAGAGTAAACACAGGTAAATGGTTCACATTCTTAACTGGGACATATCTGCTCCCTCCAGGCTCCCCATTAAACAGCTGCAGGACAGAACAAGAATCCCCTGATCCTGTTTCACTGTTGGGATTTCTTACTTGTGTTTTTGCTTCAGCACACAATATTGAGGATCTTCCATAGACTGGAAAGAAGCTCTGAAGTGGGCACATATATGAAGAGTTTTATAAAGTGGAAGATGTGTGTCTGATTCATCCTACAGACTGGGTAAAGACCCACACAACCACTGGGGTACAGATTGCAAGTTATCAGGCTCCTGAAGAGCTCACAGGTAAGGGGGACAAAAGTGCCAATATGCTTCAAGTCAAATACCTCTACATAAAAGTGAGATTTATAGGCACATTCACTATGCTCCTTTTTTCCAGAGTCAGTCTTATTCTAGATACTGTGCTTTATTTTCCTATGTAAATTGGTTTTTAAAGTGCCATGTTAAAATTATTTTGCTAAGTGTAAGGGGATTAGATTAGTTTCTACAACTGCTTCATGTATTTGTTATAGCTTGAAACAAGAAAACTAAATGGCTAAAATTCCAGTAGTATACACCTATACCTTGTTATGCAAATTCATTCTCAGGTAATATATATGCCCATATAAAATAATAAAATTAAGGCATAAAGGAAAAGAGTATATAAAATAGCAACAGCATGTGATACCAATTACATTGCAGCCAAAAATAATACTTCTTGGCATGTTATGCTTAAACTGTGTTCTGTTAATGTTCCCTGGATATAGGCAGATTTTGATTTACACTTAGAAATATTTCTATTTGAGAACTATTAGGAAAATATTTTGAAATTACACTTTGCAAGCATGTGGAATGAGTTACCTCCCACAATTATGTGAACTACTGTATAGCAGAGCTGCATTAGCTTCCCTGCAACTAATGAACCATGTCATTAATTACAGACATTCAAAATAAAAATTACTCCAAGGCAAGACAAATATTTACTATAAATAAAAGGGTCAAGAACTACAAAGTAGCCATTTTATTCAAAACCAATTGTGTTTAATTTTTATGCTCTTTCTCCTCAAATTTAATTTGAAGCACATTAACTTGATTTTATATGTCAAATCTGACAACTGTAGGTGCACCCCCAATGAGACTTCCATCAGGGGCTAGGATCACTGGAAGATTTTCAGTAAAAGTGTTAACTGTAGTTAAACATGTGTTTATTAAACTCACGTGACTTGTTCTCAGCATAGGTTTCTCTTGGAAATAGCTAGGAAGGTTTCCCTTTCACTGTCTCACAGGCAAAATCACCTTCAGCTTCCAAGCACAGCGTCAGTCTGGTCAGTCACTGCATCCCATCACTGCAGAGGAGCTGGGGCTGGGGACAGAGCCCTGGGGCACCAAATGGTGCTGCAACAGGCAGAGCTCCTGCTCACCAGAACACTGGGGCAGGGAGCCCTTGCCCTCTTTTTCCACATCCACTGTAGTAAATGGGACTTGACAGGTACCACCAGCTTTCTGACATCTGTGCAGAGGTGATTCTCAGCCTTCAGTAGGAGCTGGGATCCTGCAAGTCTTTGCATAGTTGAACCACTGCCACAGTGTTGAGGTACAGCAGAGTGCTGTGCCTGGAAACTGAGGTAGGGCCCAAGGCTGACTGCTGCTGTGGGGTTTGGTTAAAGGTGCTGACCTGGAGAATATCCACAGAGCTCCTTCAGTGCATTAGACAGAGCTTGGCTGTTGCCTCTGTGCTGGTTTCTGTGGCTACAAAAGCCACCAGACCCATCCTGCTGTCAGTGAGCAAAGAGGTTTTCTTCCTCGTTTCCCGTAGTCAGTTATTCTGCTGCTATGTGCTGTCCCAGTGGCAGTGGGGCAATTGAGCAGCATTTTCATATAAATCTTTCTGTGGATGAGATTTTTCCTTGTCAGGCTCTAAAGGAAGCCCTCCTGGGTGCCCCTCTCCTGCAGGGAGAGCAGTGGCTGTGGTAGGTGAGGTACTATGTGACCTGCACCACACACAGTGACCGGCAGCTTCTAATCAGGGCAAGCTCTCCTCACTGCCACTGTACTAATATTCTACTTGAACATTTGGTATTTTGTCTGAGGTTATTTTTACTTACCTTGGATGATTTATTTACTGTTTAGCAGTTAATATGCAGTCCTAAATAATGTAGTAGCATTTTCCTCTGTGAACTCATTATAATGGCTTGTGGAAGTCACATGATGTTGCAATATTGCTAGTTACGTTATTGAATATTTTATATTAAGCACAATTTAAAATATATGCCCTCTGCTTTCTTTCCTTTTTCCTCTTTGAACTACATCACTACCTCTCCAGAAGTCTGGCATGAAGGTAGACAGATGCACTGACCATATAGATAGCAAGCAAGAAGATTCTCCAATGAAACTGCCACATGAAAGTTTCCCTAATATCCACTCCCATGTTTGTAACTTAAGTGTTTGGCATAATAAAGATAACAGCAGTAGATAAGTAGTTTATCTAAATATATTGCCAAGAACAAAAGCAGATGATAAGGTATTGCTGCTATCAGGAATCCAGAAAGTGCCACAGTTCAACAAGGTTCTGTATTATTTTGAGTTAGCCTTAGCTGTGTGACGTTTAACAAAAATGTGAAGAACAAGAGGAGGAATTGAGTGGAAGCAAATAGCTCAAGCCAGCTTTGCTGGAATGTGGGAAAGTTGCTAAAAGTCATATTAAAATCAACAAAAGCATTCAATTCATGTCTTGGAGAAAAAGGTTGTGTTTAGGAGAAAGGGTCAGCAGTTAAAAAAAATATTTGGGCAATATGAAAAATTACTAATTATTTCATCAGGAGTTTGGGGCTGATTGCATGAGGGTGTACAGACTTAACAGTGACAACTCATACAGCTGAGCAATGCTTTTGCAATGAAATCCTGGCTCCATTCGTATCAATGGCAAAATTCCCATCCGCTTCAATGGAGCCAGGATTTCATGTATATCTGTCTTTTTTCATTCTTCCTTGGTATTTGTATCCCAACTATCTGGCAGACTATTGTCTGTACAGGTCAAAAGTAAAGCTTTCTATTCATATGTGTCACAGTTACTGTCTGTTTTCTCATAAAAAAAAAAAAATGTAAAAGTGTGACACATACTTGCAGTGCTGTATCATTCACTTCATTGATCAGAGGAAAGAGTTGTTTGCTGCATCTGCTAGGAGAAGGACAAAATTTCCAGAAAAAGGACTAAATGCTGCCTGTGTGTAATTCCTAACTCCAAGACTTTTAAAGCGCTCTTATTTTCAGCTCTCCATGTATTAAGTTTCGCATATGGGTGCCACGGGATTTAAGCAGGGGCAGAATTACCTCAATGCAGCCTCCTCTTAAAAATGCTTCCTGAATATGGAAAAGTATTGCATTGGCAGGAAGGAAGGTGACTTTCATCAAACAAATCTGTCATGCAGTGAGACCATTTAACTCATCAAACAAACCCTGGTATTTGTGTCTCTGAATATAAGCATTAGCCTAGAAAAATGAGAGAGATTAATGAAAATTCAAATTGAGAGAATGAGAGTAAGAGATAAACTACTGCTTTGCAGATGAATGAATTTTTAAAAATACATAAATCCACAGAGCTTCTAAAAATGCACCAAGAAGAGCCCTGGTAAGTGAGAAATGATACAGAGATGGTAATAAATGTGAATGGGGAGCTTTGTGTTCCCCCAGTGCACTATTTGTACACTACAAAAGCTTTAGAAGAATTGTAATTCTACACTCACTGTTGCTTATCTTGAGGAAAGTACATGCAGTCTGCAAAGTGGCTGTTGCTATTCTGTTTTTAAAGCCCCTCTGAGAGCACATGGACATTGCAAACAAGAACTTTTCACAAGTATAATGGGGAGCCTTGGAAAAGTAAGGAAGCACTCAGACAAGTGAAAATCCTTTAATCATAGTCAAAGCAAGTTAGAAAAGAGTTACTATATCAGTTGACTTTAGTTTGTGGATGGTGTCATAATAGATAAAACCAATACCCATGGTAGACAAAATATACATTGTAATACATGTGCATTTATCAAAGATAAAGGAATATTTAAATAGTGAGTGAATCCCACATAAGAAAATTATGATTGAATAATATTGATCTGCAGAAAGAATTCAGCTCCAGTCTAGATACAGAGTGAATCCAAGAACAGAGCAGTTTTGTATAGAGTCAGTAATTAAGGACATGTTCATAGTTCTGACATTTTCTATCCACTTAAGTCTTCTTGCTGTTCTCCCAGACACAGTACATGAAGTTACAACAAAAACATTACTGTGTCATTAACTTACTGGACAGCTGATCTGATAAAATGTATTTCAAAATAATATTCACAGAAATTCTCAATTTGGTCATAGTTAAATGTTGTACAATCCGTGATGCGGAGGTTACGCAGTCCATCCTTTTTGGTGGGGTGCATGAGCATGGAATTGCTCTGCAAGTGCTGTTGAAAATATTTGTGAGTACATTGTTAATCTTCAATGGTCAGTGGTCACTTCTGAAAGCTGCATCAGCAAATACTTCTGCTAGCACTCTCTTTTTGCAGCATTTTGGTATAAATTTAACCCACTGGGGAAGTGCAAACAGCAGGGTTGATGAGCTGGGATCAGTGCCAGATCAATGCAGCTACATGACTTTTGTACCAGCCAGATCATCCCCTACAAGCTTGGAAAGGAGCTAAGGAGAATGCATCCCTCCATATAAGATGAACTTAAAGATAGTCAGGACACTGAGGAAAACATTATAACTGCTGGGAAAGGATGCTAAATGTATCATCTCACTTCTCTTTTCAGCTGACCAGTGGAAGAGAAAAAGAAATCCTTTCAGAGTAGAAAAATTCATCCTGCATTTCCCTGTTTCAATTCTTCAAGGTCTCTTTCTCCTGATTTCACTGTCTCTCTCAAAGCAGTTCTTTCCTTACTGCAAATGCAGATCATGGAACTGTTCTTTTTCCTTTGGCACATTTGCTAATTTCCTTCAATTTTTATCTATCTGTAATGTTTAGAACTCCATTAAAGCTAACCCTTAGATTCACAGAGAAAAACTGCAAAAAATTTAGGAAGTTTAATGTAATCTTGTTGCCCACATTTAATCTACAAGCCACAGAAAGGCAATAAATATGGAAACCCCTATTGCCAATTAATGTGACAGTTTCCAAACTACTGTGCAATGGTAGTTTAAATTGGTTTACCTCAAGAATCTCTTTGTGTTTTTTTCTGGGAAATTCAAGATAGTGAAAATTAGTAATTCTAGTTGAGGAGCAGAGGTTACCAGTTGTTGCCAAAGAATTGTGTGCTGCTTAATTGAGTTTTGATGTTCTTGCTGCTATCTACAAACCCAATTTATCCGTGTGACTTTATGATGAGATCTAAATCTCTGTATCAAATGTTAAAATCCTTGGCATTGCAAAGCAGTAAGATTTATGTAACGAGCAGTGCATGAAAATATTGTTATTCTCGCTAGGGAAGGGGATACATTTTCACTAAAATTGTTTCACCTCTAATTGTTGCTTTTCCTCACATGTGGAAGACTGATAAAACTGACCTAGAAAAAATTTTTCCACCTTAAAAAACACAAAACCAAAATGACATCTTGCACATCCTAGGAAATTAGAAGCAAGTAGGAACTTAACAGGAAAGTACTGTATTTCATTCAAAGGTAAATAAGCCTATTGAATGGATTATAAGCAATGTCTCTTAAGAGCTGTAAAATCAGTTTTTTCAAGGAATAATTAAAGAAATTGTAGAAAGAAGTAATGGAAAGGCATAGGGAAAAAGAGTATCTTTCAAAGGACAAAGAGGCAAAAGAATTCCTTTGGTTTCCATGTACCTCGAATTTCTGGTTTTAAAAAGATTCTAGTTCAAAGCACAGAACCAGGAAATTATATACCAAGATATTCCAAGTCTAACACCTCAACTCTGAAATGAACTGTCTTGCTCATATTGTACACTAGTATCATATATGTATTGAATGAGATCTATATTTGAACAATTTTTGTAGGAAAAGTCAACTTACATCTGGAACAAAATAGTAGTTCTAACAACTTTTAGATAATGGTGCTTCCCCTGTATTTCTTCAAACTCAAAACTACAGAGGTGCAAAAATCCCATTTAAAGGTAGTAAAAATGTGACCCTGAAATTCCTACTGTTCCCCAATTCTGACTTTTTATGTGTTTGGAATCTATTGAATGTAATCTTGATAATTTTACTGAGTCTAATTAGGTAAAATTGAAGTTCATTTGACTTAAATGTTCTTATGGCCATGGATCTTAGTCCCATCCTTGAAGGTACACATTTGTAACCCCTACTGACATGTGAATTCGATTGAAAGGACTGTGTACAGGGAATAACAGAGTTCAGAAGATTGTTTTCTGTTTCCTGACAAAATACGACACCAAGTCCTTCTGAAACCAAGGTTGATAAGCATGTTCTAATTGTGCCCTTCTCCTTAACAGCTTCAGTATCACGAGGAATTTATATGCATCCATGAAATGATATTCTTCTTCTTGGAAACAGAAATTACCTACAGACGCCTGGTGAGTAAACACTGTGCCACAAGAGAAAGGGAGTAAACCCCTAGCTTAAGCAAACAAACACTTGAAAATGGTCAAGAATCTTGAAGAATAAAATGTATATCTGTTTTCTGTTGTTTCAGAGTTTATTGGACATGGAGGACTAAATTTACAGAGAGAAGTGTATGTTTCCTTGCTTCACTGGCTGAATCAGAGCAGTAGGATATGCTGAAAAAGCTGACTATTTCTTGCCTTTTCTGTGTCTACTTGTAGATACAATTTGTTAATATTGGCAATTAACTACAGGAAATAGAAAGAGGGTCATACCCCTAAGAAGAAAATATTTCTCCTTCTTACCCTAAGTGTTAAGGCTTCCCTGGCCAGGAATTCTGGTTTTCTGCTGCTCTGGCAAATTGTTTGAAAACGAGCAACTGCATTAGCACTTCTGGAGCAAGGAATAAGAGCTGAGAGTGTGAAAAAGCACTGTGGAAATTAAATGACTGAACCGTTTAGAAATGTAGCGTAGTAGACTGACACCTACCAGGGAAATGAAACAGATTGCCCAGGAGCAATTTTTGAGTTGCAGTTTTGCCATGCTCTGGTGCTGGCTGGACCATTTGCTGAGCTGTTCCAGGTAAATTACTCTGTTCCTGCTCCTAAGCAGGCTCCAGGCAGGAGCTGCCAGGAAGCGTAGGCAAGTAAAAGGTCTTAGAGAGCACAACTCACTGAAGGAATGAGCTCATTTGGTTCCTGGGGCACAGTGCTCAGCAGAGAGCAGCATTCTGACCATTAATGGGTGCAATGGAGCTTTGCTCATTTAGGTATCCGTTGTTCCTCCCTGCCCCTAATCTTAACATAAAAGGGAAGGTGAAATAGAAAAAGTACCTGCCTCATATGCCACAGTGCAAGAGGGATCATTCCCCTGAGAGCCTTGGGACAGGTCCAGTGTGGCTTTGGGGCTGGCTGGCCCTGTGTCACAGCTGAGAGCCAGGAGGCAGCTGGTCAGCAGCTTTGGGCATGAAATTCTGTTGGAGACAATAAAGACCTTCAGGTTTATTCATTAGGTAAACATAAATCTTTACCTTTCAAAAAGAATTCTTAAGGATTCTGATGTATCTTAGAACCACATACTCAGGCCCTGGACATTGTTCATTACAGTTACATTTCTGAGAGTGACAAGCAGAATTTCACCCTGGTTTTAGCCTGATCTGCTGTGTCTTGCCTTGTCTTAGCCTGATCTGCTGTGTCTTGCCTTGTCTTGTCTGTGCATTTGAGCCAAAAATAAAGGAACTTTCTTCCCTACTTAAGCAGATGTTTACCTTTCAGCACCTAAGCTGACCTTTTGACCTGGGTTTGAAATTTTGGCCCTGCTGAAATGGGTGGAGGTTTTGGCATTAATTTTAATAGAGCAAGCATTTCATTCCAGGTGCTCTGCTCAATAAAGCATATAAAATTACAAAACATAGGCCTTTCCTCTTTCTCAACTTCTCAGTCATCCGAGCTATTACTAAATGATAAACACAAAAATCTGGAGGAAACAAAATGCATCTTGAAAAGGGCTCCTACATGAATAATTAAAATACCTTTCATATATATAATAGGTGCACCTATAGGCACATTCACACACATATATAAGATGTCAATGGGATCAAAGCTTTTCTCCAGCACTTTAATAGGTGGCATGCACCCTCACTTATCTGCTAAAATCAGAACCTGTACATGCATGTGCAGGTGCTGGGAGTTGCTTTTTCATATTGTTGGCACAGGGCCACATAGTAGAGTCATACACCTTCATTTTTTAACAAGCCTGTGTTTTCTCAGGTGCTCATTTATCTCTGTGAAGAAGTTTCTCAGACCCACAACCTTGAGTTTAGCATGCTAATAGGAAGAGGTGCTCTGGCTGCCAATAAACAGGCCTTATTCTCTTAGATGCAAATACAGGGATTATGAGCATGGAATAGTAACAACTGGCATTTGGAACAGACTACCAAAGAATGTAGTAGATTTTCTACGACTGTGAGTTCAAATTTGGATAACTTTCTAAAAGACAAGTTTAGGTTCAATCTACAAAATGCTGTCCTAGAGGCATGAACCACTGTATGAAACATATGTTCTGTGTTGTAATGGCTCTTTTTGTCTTTAAAATCCCTGAGTCCATGCTGGTTTTGGCAACAGAAAGATACCATGAACAAAGGCAGAAGGCAATCAAGGATTATTTTCTTGGGAAATAAAAATTATTGCTTTGAACAATGAAGCAAAGCTAAGGGAGGTGCATATAGTCATCCATGTGATTAACATAAGCACTCTGCTCAAGTGGGCCAGTCTCTTAATTCACAGTTAAGTGTTAAAATTGCAGAATGGATGGACTGAATTTTTGAGTGAGTGGTTGAATTGTTTATGTTGAATATCTTTTTGGCAGTTTAGGAAGTGACTGTTCTTGTGACTTAAGCCCCATTAGAACACTTGTGATTTTTCTGCAGGCAACATTGTCAGTTCCCATTTCTCTCAGTTCTCAGCATTTTGACAGCAATGAGTCAAATTACAGCTTTTTTGCATTGTCTGAGAAGCCTTTACTTTTCTGCAGTTGTCTACTTCAAGGGTTCTTTTCTTCTCCTTTGCAATCAGAAGAGTTTTATTGTTGCCCCTCACAGGCTCAGAAAAGGGCTCTGGTTTTTCTTTTGCACATTTATTTGATTCAGAGCTGGCTCTTGTTATCTAAACTGAAAGTCACTTTCTCATCCATTAGTCATTTTATGTTAAAGATCAAAAGTCTGGGGGATTTGTTGTTGATTCTAATCTCACAACATTTTTCTTTATTTACTCTTCTTGTAGATTCTGTATTTGAGAATTTGCAAAATTTACTTTCAATGTCAACATTCAAGTACTTCCCATAAATAGAGAAGCTGAAGTAACTCAAAATAGTTTCAAGAGCTTCCCCCACATTTTCAGATGGAATAGTGTAGTTTCTTGGTATTAATTAATTAATTAATCTATGTTTCTATATTACATTGTAGGATTATGTTGCCACTCTTTTATTCTAGTCCTTTTGGATTGCTGCTGAAATGCATGAAGTTATGAAATTAGGCCTTTAAAGGGTTTTTAACTCCTTCTAATTTCTGCTTACTTTTATTGATACAATGGAAGAGGTATTGTTTTCAGATTTTATTAGGATCACTTATTTCAGAGTGTCCTGACTAAGTCTGAAAAAAAAAAAAAGAAAAAACAAACAAAAAATTGCTTGAAACTTTATAATATTCTAGCTATTAAAATGAGAATAACTTTCCAAGTGAACAGTCACTCCAAGGAGGAGGAGGAGGACATACAACAGAAACTGGATTTTGGGAAGGAGATTAGTGTCCAGGAGTATTCAGGTAGCCAAGTGTAACCCAGCAGTTTGTGGACAGGTCAACACCCCGTGTGTGTAGTGCCTGGAGCAGCAGGAGCCATCAGAGATGATCCGAGGGCTGACTGTGTGTAACCCAGGCCTGCAGGAGCTGCCTTGGCCTGGGCTTGCTCTGCACCTGTCATGTCCCTGAATGATGCACAAGGCTCCAGGACTGCCCCTGCTGACTGCCCGTGTCCCACTGTTGTTCATGGAGCATCACCCACAGCCGGTGATACCCACGGGCACAGAGAGGCACTGAGGACGCTCCTGTCCAAACTTTTGCTGCAATGGGCATTGCCCTGTCTGGAAATCCCCCATGTCTTTAACATCTGCTCTCCCAGGGGACATCTCTCCTAGATGACTTATCCTCTAATTTCCAGTGTGTATTACTTTGTTCCAAGTACATTTTACTCTTAGTAGTCTCTAAATAAAACAGGGTGAAAACTCCTTGAGAAGGGATTTGAATAATTTTGATGGTTTATTTTAGTATTTGTAGCCACTTCATTTACTTTTTTTAAACTTTCATGAAAGGGATTCAGAAATTATTATTTGTTGTCTTAGAAATAATAAGAAAAAAGGCTGTAAATATGCTTTAGGTACAATATTTACACTGCAATTCTATGTCTGGTTATCTTGGATACTGTATCTGAATTAGGTGCTTTCTAGTTTGAGAAGCAACTGATAGCACAGGGGTCAGGTGGACAGTAATTATCACACACAGGTGCTCTGAAATATTGCCCATTGCCAATAGCTTTTTACTGTCCCTGAGGTGAGTTGTACTTCCATTGAGCTAATAGGGGATTTCTAAGTGAGTGCTTTTGTAAAAAATGCTGAAGTTAAATTGGAAATAGATTTATAACAAGATGGGCTGTGACTGTCCTTTGAAATATTGGACAGGAATAAGTAGCCAAAGTCTACTTGTGATGGTTTTTAAGTTCTCATACATACAAGCTTCATTTCTACAGAGGAATTTGCATTTAACCTTCTTTAAACTTCCCCTGAATTTTGTTTATGTTCTGGTTTTGGCTGGAGTAGAGTTAAATTTTTTTCACAGTAGCTGGTGGGAGGCTGTGTTTTGAACCATCTATTTGTGTTTTTCAGGTAGTGCCTTTGTAACGTGCTTTATTCTTTCACTGATATGAGTCCCTCCCCAGTCAAAACCACAAAACAAACTAGATTTCAAAATGCATGTCCTCTGAAGTACTTTCCTAGGAATTCTGCTGAGAAATATTTTCAGTATGCGTGTGAAAGTAAATATACATGTAACAAAGAGTTCTTCCTTCCCTGGGCAAGGGTATGTTATATAATAGAAGAAATATTATTCTTGGCATGACAATTATAAAGAAATCACATTTGAATAGTACCAGTCCAAAAGCACAGGGCTCACAGCTGGCAAGGCAAATAACAGCATTCTAAGATCACTTTTTTTTCCACTATAGTATAGTTAATGGGTGCTATGTCAGGAGCCTTTGGCATTGGTTTTTGTAGTGACATTAATACAATTGACATATTACATAATAATTTTTCAGAAGTAATTTACTTCACATTGCAACTGGACAGCAACAAGTGAAGTCTTCACATACCAAATCCAGAACTGTGTGATAACAGTGTAATGATTTTGTCACTTTTCTATGAGATTTCTTATAACAGCCCCAGCATATTAGAGGTTATATGTTTATGCAATCTCTTTCCTTGTCCTTTCTCATTTTGTACTATAGCAAGGCTATAGAGCTTTGGAGTGAGGATGTGGAAGGCGGATGGTTGGCCACACCTGGCAGCAGCTGCAGAGGAGCCTCACAGTTCCGACCCACTGGAAGGGCAAGGGCTCTTGATACATTGACATTGTATCTTCCAACTGTAGCTTATTATGACTATATAAAACAAAAAAGGCCAACATGAAATCTTTCTGATGAGATAAAAATCATGAAAATATTCTTTCCCACTCCATTATATAACGGTGTCATGTCTTGCTGAAGATGCCAGAAGTACTGGGAGAAAGAAGAGAGGAAGCACATGTCACCAGCCTGTGCAATCTTTCCTCTATTCCGTGTAAGCGTGGTGAGCTGAGCTCACTCCAGCCTCTACAAGGGCTCAGGACTTCCAAGCTGAGGAAACCTGGGAAGGCACAGTCTGTGATGGAAACCTGAATTTGCAGATTGTGTAAGGGCTGCTATTCTTCAGTGTGCCCTACTGTGCATGTATGCATGAGGTACCAATAGCCTTTTTGAGGTCACAGTATATTTTAGAAGGTTTGCTTTTGACATCATGTGGCCAGTCATTTGGAGCCTGATGATCCACTGAAGAACATGTCAGGAAACCACAAGACATAATTTCTCTGTGTGGCAATAATCTGCAGGGAGCCTGGGGAGCTGTAATGGTACATTGCTGCTTGCTTGACATCTGACTTCGCATTAACTCTTCAATTTGCTTGCTTTGGCTTCCCTGACTGTTAAATACATACACACAGGGTCACTTCAACATAGTAAAAATTCAGTTTCTGGAGTCAGCTCCTTACTCTCCAAAACCTGGAGGACCCTCATGCCAGTCCTGCTCACACGTGCTGCGTGGGGTCGCGTGCACCGCACCACTGGGGGTGAGTCTCCATCCTACCTTCCCTCTCTAATTTGCTGGGACACGGAATAATTCCAGAGGCACTGGTAATGAGCTTTGGATTTTGCACTTGAATAAAATTTACTATAAAATTTAAAAGGGTTGTTTTTAATTGTTATCAAATGAAAACCAGATTTTGAAAGATCTCTGCGTATTGCTCTTGCCTTCACTGTTCCAATATCTAGCAAGCAGGGGACAGCTGGCTTTAAACCCTTTTGACAGTTTTCTGCTTTTAGAATCCTTTTTTACTAATGCAGAATTTTTGCCCTTTCTACCAATCCTGAAGTATTCCACTCCACTTTTCTTTACTTCTTCTTGCTTTTGATGGTTTAGATGTAGAGACTAGATAAAACCAGGTAGTTGAAATATCCAAAATGTGTCTTTGGAAGAGGGGTTTGTTGTCCTCCTCTCCCCTCAAATCAGGATGATGTTTGCAAGGCTGCAGAAGCACCATTTCTTCTCCCATCCACAACATATTTAGATAATAGGCCCAAGAGAAGCAAAATGTATTGACCAGGGAAATAAAATTCCCATGAACTTGTGGTACTGAGGGAAACAGTGAGTAATTGTTGCTAGATCTAGTTTCCATTAGAATTTACTGCTGCTTTTATTTTAGAAATTGTGCTTTAGATACTTTATATTCCTTGTGTTCATCTAGTAAAAACAGCGAAAATAGTTTTTGATAAAAACAGCCTGTTATTTGAAATACATTTCCTTGAATGACTAACATCAAATGAACTTTAACAAAATTAATTCTGTACTTTTCCATACTAAAACCATCCAACCTCTCTGTGACTAAAATTAGATTGAAGAGAGGCAGGCAAAGAAGAACCAAATATTAAGAGTAGCAGGAAAAGAAACCAAGTGTCTGGCAGAGAACACAATAGACCCCTTCCTACCCAACCTGCTGTTTCACCTCAACTCATAAAATGGAAACTGGCCTTAGAGCTGGGTGACCTGCAGAAACAGAAACACATAGCATGGAAAAAAAAAAATAATCAGAGCAGCAATGTAGCTACGTATAGCTGAAAATATTTGGCTTGGCTGCAGTGTCAGCTTAAAGCTTAAGCAGTTCTTGATTTTTCTTCAGGTTGGTTTACGCATCATTAACAAGGACCATACTATAGTTAGCTTGGTCACACAGAAGCTGCTCCCAGGATCTCAATATCTTGAACTGTGCTAAAGGTACAAGTCAGAATAAATATATGATGTTTATAATTTATACTTGAAGTGAATAACGCTGCATTGTCAAATCTCAATTAGCCGTGGTCGCTTATTTGGTCTGAGGATTATCTTTGCCATGGACCCTGAGATCTTGGATCTGGCAGATTTCTTAACGAAGATGAAGTGTTGTGCAAACAGGGCTCCTCTGCCCCCCGGGCCAGCCCAGCTCTGGGAACATCCACAGGGTGTGCTGGGTCCAGCCAGAGGGTCCTGCTCCTTGCAGACATGCCACCCATCAGCCCTGCTCCCATCCAGTTCCTCTGAACCTCCTGCCCTGAGGGAAGGCTGGAAGCTCACCCATCATTATTTTGTCTCCTGACACAGCTACTTTCTTTGTAATTGTTTGGAATTTTGGATTGGATTCTTCATAATTATACTCCTTAGAAATTTTTCTCCCAACCCCTTATAGGACATAACTGAGGATAAAATAATAATTGGCCATTACTTCTTTATTACAGGAGAAAGAAACAATGCAGCTCAAGAATAGTGAATGGCCAGAGAGGTAGTTACCCTCTCATGATGAGCACCTCTTTGTCAGAGTTAGATGATGTACAGAGAGCTGCAATGCCCTCTGAAAGACATTACGCCATATTTGCACAACCTGTTGTTACTCACATAACAGGGATCTCTGTCATAATGTGAGGGTTTGCAATTAAGTATAAAATATGTGCAAGAACATGCATTAGAAGTTCTTACCATGTTAGTGTATGAGAGAGAAAAGATTTTCGCTTGTAAATAGAGACCTGAATTAGAAGTTAAAAATGCCTTCTGTAAAATACTGTCAAAATGTAAATATTTTTCTTCAGATAATCCAGATGCCTTAAGACTGATTAAAAACAATACTAAACCAAACCAAAAACCCAAGTTAAAACAACCCAACAACATTTTATAAAGCTCTCTCTAGAATTCTGTGGATAGGTATATTATTCAATGATGTTTCTGCAGTGAGAAGGGGCTAAGCAAGCTCAGCTTTGATGGCTCTATTTCCAGCACTAATAAAATATTCTGGAGTGTCTTGCAAGAGATCCTATAAATGTGAATAGAGAAAAGCTGAACATTCTTTTACACAGGCAGGTCTTTTCCTCAAGCATAAATATTCTCGTCTGTTTTTTGGAGATAAAGACTATATCATTACCAGACCAATGGCTGGAATTTCTCTTTGAAACAGAATCCTTGTAAATGCTGTGTCTCTGAAACCAAATGCTCATAACTTCCAGTGAAAATTTCACTGAATATGCCATACAAAGACCAAATTGTACTTAGACCTTGCAAAGTTTATGCAAAGTTAATATTATATGTTGAAAACAGAAAAGTTATAAAGCTACTTTCTGTGTAAATAATTTGGAATTTTTATGATTACATAAATGAAAATCTCTTCTAGATTTTTAAAATTGTTTATGCATCTAAATCCCATTGAATTAAGTGAAAGCTAGGTCATTAAATATAAATGTTTATTTTTATTATGTATTATTTATTTTAACCTGAACTTCTTAAGAATTTTTGACAATTTTCCAACTTTTTTTAAATGAAAAAGTAAAAAACTGGCTCTGCAAGAAATTGTATTCTTCGAAGAGAGTGTGTTCATGAAAACAAATCCACTATCAAAAACTTATGAAAAGAAAGGCAGAAGCATAACATATTATCATCATGTAAAATGAACAAGAATATCTTATAGTGTCTTTAGAAGATTATTTTCAACTAGCACTGGGCTTTAACTACACAGAAAAATAAAAAATAATTCCATTAGATCTGGATTTTTTTTTTAGTTGTTTGTTTGAGGATCTTTGGCTTGATTAAAAGAGTTTTAAGATTTTTTTTTTTCCTTTTCTTATGACAAGTAACATAAAAAATAAAAGATTTCCCCATATAACAGTAGCCACTGGTGTCCTGTGTCAGGGTATTAACCTTTTTAACCCTGTCAGTTGGCTGGGGCCAGGAAATATGGACTAGTCTTTTACTACTCTTCTGTGTGTCACAACTTTATTATGCATCACATTTTTGCTCTTCTGAAGTGTCTATAGCACTAAAAACATAGTCTTGTAAAGAGAATGCAGTGCTCCATGGCTGAAAAGGTATGTATGACTGAATATCATATATTTTATCAAAGCAATGTCCCTCTTCATCCAGAGCACATTTTTGTTGCTCTGTAAAACTTTAACATCAAAGAAAGACTCAGGGTTCTGTTTCATATTTTGTAAAGGTGATTTCTGAGCATTTCTATTTGAATTATCCAATAGTTTGCTATTTATCATTTTGCTGATGACAGGAAAGCAGTCTCATACCCTTACTGGTGTCTGGATGAAGTTGGCTTGTCCTTCAAGTCAGTATGAAGCCATATACAGCTGATCACCAATAAATATTTCAACTACTGTTTAAGAAATATTAGTTCCTACAGGCAATGCTATTTTCCATTGCTTATACATACTATCATCTTTTCAGAGGACTTGTACACATCCCTTATTAGGAATACTGAAAATTTTACAAGCACTTAAAAATCTTGTCATGGTAAGATGGCATCACATTTCTAGAAGAATCAAAGACACCCTTTAATTCATGGAAAAACGTTGTTTATCACTTAATTGTAAATCTTCAGAGATTTACACATTATTTTCAGTAATCCAGATGGTAGTAGAAGAATTTTATCTTCCACTAAATATAATTTTGTTAAATATATAACAACTTTGTCATTAACAGCAAGCTGCATCCAATTCTCTTCTCTTTGCTGGGGTTACAGATGGTGCACTAGCTTGGCTTCTTGCTCCTTCCTCTAATGTTCATTTCTTCCAGACTGTCACCCATGATTTACTATTCACTTTTATGCAAAAGGTTCACCTCTAAGCACTATTTCTTCTGACAACCACGGTGGCAACTGGTTACAGAGACTTGGAGAGAATGTCCTCAAGGCATAGGAGCTTCTGTCTGCTGGGGCAGGGCAGAGTCCTTCTGCCTGCTTTGACTCTGACCATCTGGTGCAGGCAATGGCCCCACGGCCACCTTTGGCTGGGGAGAGCTGCCTGTAACTCCTGCCTGCCCCTCCCCAGGAGCCCCTGCACCTCTGTCACCACACTCCTCCCTTGCACCCAGAAATGTGCAAGCTTTCAATCCACCTCTGATTCAAAGATTATGTTCTTTGATGGAATAACCTGGCGGGCCCACATGGCACCAGATGAGCTTCCACTTCCCAGATCAAATATTTTTTCCTCCTGTGTCTGTGTGTTTCTGCCTCAGCAGCCTCCTGTGACTCGACTGCAGTGTCACACAGATAACCTGAGGAAACGGTGACATTTATTCCCTGTAACTCTGTCACCCTCCACAGCAGGGTGTTGCTGATGGGAAACTTAAATATGATCCAGGGAGCATTCAAACTAGACTTCATCACAATTAAATGTAATTTTGTTCTCAAAAACGTTTGTTTCTCCTTAGCAACTTTAGCCCTTTAGAAAGCAGTGGCAAAGACCGTGGCAGCGCTCCCTGTGAGGCAGTTTTGTGAGCTACACTGGGATTTCAGCTTCCTTCCAATGCCTCCGAGCATCTCCAGCAGCCTTTGGCACAGCTTTGGGGGCCAGAGATGTTTCAGGGATGAATTCAATCAGGCGAGCACTAAAAAATAAAGTGAGGGGAAGGTTTCCTATTTGGTCAGATGAGACAACACTGCAATAATCTGGAAATAGATGGACTGAATAGCCTTTTATTTGCCTGATTTATAAGTGAAGTAGACAAAATAAAGGAGAATATACTTTCAAGAATAATCCTACCTCAGACTTTTCACCTGAAACTACTTTGAGTTGGTCACTATTCACATTTTCCATTTCTTAAGCTAATCAGTATTCACAGTTTCCTTTTTTATTTTTTTTTTAATGCTTAGAATTCAAAATGCCAAATTCTTAACAAATGTTAACTCATTCTGATCTGCAATAAAACCACAGCACATTCAAAATTTTACACAAAATCAACATTCTGGGATCTTTCACTAAAGTTTTCTAAACTATACAGATATAGATAGAGATATATGTAGAAGGACCAGCCATATCTGGTCTAAATAATTTGCAAATAGAGACATAATTTAACTAACATTTCTAATCTAAGGAGTATTGATTATCCATTGATTTAGTGGGAAGTAAAATCAGGAAAATTTGCTACCCTTCTCCTTCTGTATCCCAGAGCTTGTTTACTTGGGAAATATGCTTTAAACTTTCATGTTACAATTTAGATACAAATGTTTTTTGTATTTGTTTTTTAAACGCTATACATACTGAATAAAGAAATACTGCCCTATTTTACTTTGATAATCAATTCTACCCATACCAAACAAATTAATTTCCCTGTTCAGTGTTTGTAGCTGAAATATGTTTTTGGTTTTAAGATTTTGCTTTAATTTTTTAACCAAGTAAATTTTATGGTAAGGGTAATTAAAATTGGAACACATTTGGTTCCAGCAGTCCGTTGGATTCATTTTGTACTTTACAGTCCCCTGCTTTGCCTGGCCTTGCCTTTCCCTCCCTTCCTTTCCTTATTGCCTGTTTTGCAAATACAATACATTATACCAAATATCACACATAACTTTTTTTTTCTTAACAAAGGTTATCCCTCCTTGGCATAGTTTTCTAATTCATAATGTTAGTCCATCTTCATTTTCTTCTTACTGCTGGGCATAACTGAGAGCTTGGAAGTTGGTATGAGATTTGTGTCTATATGCAATTAAATACAATCAACTTCCAGTAGTAAAGTTTTGGTCACTTAGTTCAAAATCCTGAAATAACAAATCCTGTTTTAAGGTTTTGGTTTTTCTTCAAGACACTAATATGGTGTTCATTATCAAAGGACAAAGGGCAGTCTGAATTGTACTAAGGACTTTCTGGTTTTAAATTCCATTACTTGCATTAAAACCACTTACTGCCACTAAGAAAAATGAGTATAACTTTGTGCAGTTTGTGGCAAATAAACAGTCTTTTGATATCTTAGAGCAGAATGTTTCAGTTAATAGGCCTGTACTTGAAAGTACCCTTTCACACCAATGGTTGCAAGTGCATTCTGTGTTTTTGTTTAAGTCTGACAGCCATGAAAAGACAACCAAGATCTGTTTCTTATTGTGCATTAAAGAGGATTCTTTGGAAATTGCTGAATAACTTAGCAATATGCTCTGTATCATTTTTACTGATGACAGGAGAGATGTCATCTCTAGTGCATCTGTCTAAAGTATCCTCTTGGATAACTTCTGTATATTGCAATCTGCTTCATTTCTTCAAATAGGAAGGGGTTTCAAAAGCTCTGTTAATTGGCAAATACCAAAATATTTCACTTATTTGCAAGAACAAAAAAGGAGCATGCTGACTCTAGGGGATCAAGTCCCAATAATAATAAGTATTCCATTTACAAAAAAAAAAAAAAAAAAAAAAAAAAAAAAAAAAAAAAGGAAAGGAAACTCACCACAACCCACAACACTCCTACACTCCTACACTTAATTCAAGAGCAGGACTCTTTTCTCAATGAAAAAATGTGTTTAATGATAACAGCTGCATCAGGTTTGGTTTATCTTCCAATAAAGACAGCTGGCCAGGCCTGGAGATTGACTTTTATTGTATTTTCATGTTTAGATTCATTTTCTTCTGTTTATCACTTTGGTACTTGAAACAAAAAAGGAGTACTACCCAAATGGGGTGCACCTCCAAGGGTGTGTAACAGCCCAGACGCTGGTTGGGACAGGCTCACAGCTAACAGGGCCTTTCAAATACAGAAGAGACAGATGGGTGGTGGGCATTGCTAAAAAGAAACCTGCTGTGATTTTGGAAATACCTTTTAGCAAAAATGAAGTAATTTTCAACACATTTGAGTCAATGGTGCTAGCCAATGATGCTCATTTGCCAGATTTGTGTGGGATTTAGTCTGGAAATATTTGGTACCTCAGTGAAGACTCTCTCTTTTTTAATCAAAAAATCTCAGCTTTAGGGTACCTCTGTTACATCTCGGGTGGGGGTGGGGAGTGCTGGAAGCTTCTTTATGTGCATATACTTTGTTTTCTCTCTTTTTTAAGAACACCAGTTGAGGCAACATCTCTGTCATCCTAATTTACATTGTGATTTTAAGATGTCATCAGAAACATTTCTTTTAGTGACTGCCAATCATTAATTGCTTCTCCTGTATGTCTCCATAAGCATGACATGTAGATTTATTGTTATATAATATTCACTTATTTTATGTTTGTATAAACATACTGCTAATACTGTGTTTCTCCAATAGAGAGCTCTATAAATCTCGACTTCCAGAGATACCTTATAATGACTTAAACATTACAGCAAACGAGATTCCAAGGGGACATGATCAGGATGTAATAATAGGCCAGTGTCAAAAAGGATTTATGAATATTATTCATATGACTCAACCATATGCTCCAGCTACTGCTGTAATCTTGCTTGTCTTGGTCTGACATCTGTAGTGATAATGAGTAAAATTGCATTATGCCACAGAAAAAAATCAAGACACTTAAAAAATAACTAGTGGGCTGCCAGGAGAAACATTGACCTCCTCTGTAGGGTCAAGAGATGGTTTTAAAATATGCTGGATGCTCCTGACAAAGTTGAAGTACTCTGAGGATCTGGTAACCAGCTGTTCTAGCTTTATTAGAGAAGAACTTAGATATAATTGAATTCCCAAGCCATATGTATTTGTCAGCGCAGTTAAACACCACGCATGATCCAATTGAGTTGACTTTAAAAAAAAAAAAAAGGAAGTTACCTATTTCATTTTATGTAGGAGGATAAATGGAGATTGGAGGTGATGCGTATTTTCAGGATCACCTGAACAGTCTTGGTACCTAACTGTCTTTCCTGGTCAAGCATCAAGTTTTTGAGTGAGTACAGTGAAAAGATAGACATTTCTGGTTTCTTTCCCTCTAACAGTCTCAGTCTGTCTTGGTCTTTTATGGAGAAACCCCCAGCTCTGGCTGTATCTGAACCTGGTGCTGGCTGGGAAACAGTGGCTTATTTGTGTCATTTCCAGGCTTCCCTGTTCAGCAGGAATTTAGCAAACATGCAAATACCTTCTGGAGAGATGTGAAGACACTGAGAACTCCTTCCTCCTTATGGACTAATATATAGCATTGTGCAAAGTAAATACAGGAGTGCAGACTTCCCTGATTTCTGTCAAAGTCCATTAATGTTCTCTTACTGACTGCAGCACTTAGGTGGGAGGTGAAAACTCATTTCTTCCTCAGTGAGAAAGAACTCAGGTGAATGGCCTGATGCCAATCCTGCAGTGGTGGTTAGCAGATGGGCAGCAAGCAAAAGTCAAAGCAGCTCATGCATAAAGGGGGCTAAATCACAAACCACCAAAGTTGCTGTAAAATCATGGCCAAACATAGCAGTAAAGGACAAATATTTAGGCAGTGTCAGTCAGTCAGCTAATGTATGTATCAGCATATTAGTGAGGAAATCCCCACATGCTCTGTGGGAGTTTTTCTTTTTGATCTGCCACCACCTGCCCTGCTGCTGGCATCGGCACTGCAGCCACCAGGCAGGCAGGAGCAGCTCCCCTGGGACTTGAACAAGTTGCTCCTTAAGGCAAATAACCACTTCATTAATGCAAAGGCAGACGGAGAATCAGCAGCAGGTGAGGAGCAAAAGGGAACCAGACTGGAGAAAAGCTTGTCTGCCTGCCCCAGAACTGTGTCAGCAAAGATCCTTCTCTGCTTGTTTGTAGCAGCAAATGTTCTTCATTGCTGTCAGACTTGAACAGTCCCCATTCTACTCCCAGTAAAACTGATGCCTCTCTTCATCCTGCTGAGATCCTCAGCCAAAAGACACGTTCAACATCTGTGAAGCCTGAAGTCTTGGCTCACATGAGTACTAACACTGGTAGACTGGAGATGTTGTTTTAAGCACCTGACATCCTCCATCTGTCTTCTTTATTTTTAATTATTTCTCATCTATAGAGTGACCTAATCAAACAAGCTCCTGTCTGATGTCAAGGTTCTTTCTTTGCTTTAATCTCTTCACATTTCTATATATTTTCTTCTTCCTCTGGAACTATCAAAGAATTTTCTTTAACAAGCCCATCAATGAAAAACAAAGTCTGCATTCTTGAATTCTAAGTCACACATAAACCGTAAAGATGCTGTTTGCTCGGTGTTGACAGAAACAGTCGTCTGCCCTAATTTACCTTCATCGTATGTTTTTATTAGAGCTGTGGGAGCATGCATAAACTCACCAGGGGGACATGCACATTACAGGGCTCTTTTCTTAAACTCTCAGCTCTAATAAAAACACACAGGCTACAGTTCTATCCCATATTGGGACAGCAATACCTTTCTGTCCTGTGTTTTTTTAATATCAGAATTGTTGTCTCTGAGAATATTCATTTACTGAAAGTTATCACAGGAGGCAGGAATGGTCATTAAGGAATGATCTTACAGAATTTTCTCTTGCATTGATGTTCTTCTGCTCTGTCCTACAGAAGAGCTTAGTGATGCTTTACCTCTAACTCAGGTGTCAAGCCTGATATTCTAACCCCATTATTTTTCAGGTGCTTATGGGAAGAGAGGGGTTCCATGGACTAGCACTATTGGGTCTCCAACAGTAGCTAAAATGACCAACCCATTGCTACAGGCTCACATTATTCTAAGCAGGATTTCCATCTCCACTGTGAAATTTCTGAGGCTGTACTGATAAGGGCCTTTTCCGAGGTGGATATGGATGTGTACATCCACACACATACACATCAAACAGAGATCATGAGAGCTCAACAGCAGAAGGGTTATCACTGTGGCTGATTGGGATGCTTCATATTTAACTCGCAGAAATCACCTAGATTAGAGAAAGATGTCATTTGATCTTCCATTTTTCCACAGATGCTGCCAAATAATTTTCTAAATCAGTCCCAAATGTGGCCTGGTCTCTGTGTTGGGCCAGTGTGAATATAGTAGTGGGTTTGTTCCTTCTTGTTACCTTTTCTTCTCCCCCTACATTTCCTCCCAGGCTTTGGGGCAAGAGTACTGAGCCCCAGAATATCTCACAAGTTAGACAAAACAAAGCTCCAATGTATGCTAGATATAATAACCTGCAATGTCTCCCCTGTCATCCCAAATTACTGGAACACACTGTGTTTCAGCCCTGCCTACCTACATGCCTTCCTGCTGGAGAGCAGAGCTTCCTCCTCCTCAGCTGGACTGGTGCAGGGTCAGGTGTAAGCCCTCCTTGCTGAAATGTGCTGGCACTGTGTTCTGCTCTCCCCAGGGGTCATGGGCAAGTAGTGCTTACTCTGATCACCTGCAGGGATCTTCATGAGTCATGAGGTTTCTCAGAAATGTTTTGAGGCTTGCTGGAAATTAGTCACTGCCAGCAAGTCAGGCACACAAGGCTTCCCAATACCTGATTGGTGCCTTCAGCAGTAGCATGAACCACCCTTCTCTTTGGGAGTTACAGGGGAGTTCTTCCCTCCATGCCAGGCTGGCAAGACTGCACATGTGGAAGCTTTGTTTCAAAATAACCCTTTTATGACATGCTATGAAAGCCAGTTCTGAAAAATCATCTCCACGATGCAGAAAGTCCTTGATAATGCTACAGCCAGTGCTAACAGCCAAGTGACCACACCTACCACCTTATTACACTCCTGTGTACCTTAAAGGGTGTTGAGGGTACACAGTGACACATCTGTAATCTCTACTGGTGTACTCATGGGCACAGTTGAAAGACTAAGGTATAAAACCAATATTCCAGGTAAATCAATGAAAGTATGGTACAAAGTGGTAAAATTGATGTTCTCCCGTAAATCAGTGATTTGCAACATAACTTGTATTTTTTCTCTACTTACCCACTCAACAACTGCATAATGGTTGTTCTTGTATGTGATGTTTTTAGTCACTGATGTTTTGTGCTCTATTTTCCTTACTGCTGCCTTGCTGTTACATCTAGTTGTCTGGTTTAAAAAGGTTAATGATGAAAAGGAGTTTGATTATTTTGTAGGGTTCCCTTTGCTCTTGACTTCCACATAATCTTTCTTCTCTTTACCTGATTGAAGAAACCAGCAAGACTGGCCGAATCCCATAGGTATGGCCTGGCACAGCACCAGTGAAGACCTCATCCACAGAACAAACCTGATTTTTATAATACTATCTTGAAGTGTGAGTATATGTATTTGGAACTCTCAGGGATTGAAAGGGCTTGTTTTGTTTATATTTAGTAATTTTTTGCTTCAAGCAATATTATTTAATGATGATCATGGCAGAAGTAATTCCTGGTGTCAAGCAGACTCCTGCTAGACTCTTAAGAAAAAATTCCTGTTTAATCTTGTCTGTATTTTAAAAACCTTTTTTTTAAAAAAGTATCAGTGGAGCACTAAGTATTCAAAAGAACCAGAAGGGCGAAGGTCAGGGCCTTAAATGCATTTCTGCTCCTCTTTCAGACAGCAGCTCACTACATGGCTAAGGGCAGGGATGTCATTTTCTGTCCGTGAATATCCAAGGTGAGATATAGACAGTTATAAGAGAACGACTAAAGTTTCACAGCAGTTGCCTGATTCATTTCTCAAAGCCTGTCTATAGATTACTCTTCTAAAGGAGCATTTTGAAGGGATAGACTTGGAGAGTCAGACTAGACAGTTGTACCATGTTCAGTAGCACAGCATGGACACTGAGAATCAGAAGGCTGTGGAAGTGGAAAATAGGGATATAGTAATTGGCACTATGGATAGATTAGTGCAGATAGATACATGAAGGGGTTCTAGTTAATAGGCAACATTCTTCTGCCCTGCTGTCTTTGGGTCATACAGCTGAGCCATGCGCGTGGACTTCCAGTCAGGACTGCACTGTGCTAAGCTAGAGGCACGTGGCATCTGGATGTCAAGTGGTGGAGAATGGTGTGAGAAAGATACAATTCCCAAAGCCTAAGATGGACTGAAGATGATGTCTATTGGTACCATTCCTTCCTTTTGATGTTTGCTTTTGATAATGTCTGTTTGTGCCATTGGTTCCTTTTTTAGTGCACCTAAAGTGCTTTGCTTTGTATGTAGGAATGCCTGAGTATTGTCAAAGGTGATAGAAGGAAAACATCTCTTAAAAGTGTATTTGCACACTGTTAACAAATGTCTTTAGGACCAACTCAACCTGTATTGTTGCCACTCTACCAAAGATGTCAATTGAGGAGCAGTGGCCAAAACCAGCTCCAGGCAATTTCCTCCCAGTGGTCACAGTGAGAATAGTCACGGCCACACTCATCATAAGGATTTCATGTCTTTCAGCAGACCTCTCTATCATTCCTGCAGTAGTGGTTTGTGAAATGGATGAGGTCCCATAAGTGAAAACATAAGTAGAGAAGTAGAGGTATGAAATAACAAATTCAGCATCGCAACAAGCTGACAGTGGAGTGAGCACAGAGGGAAGCAGACAAAATAAATTAAAACAATGTTGATACCTGCTGCATTCCCCAGTATCTCAGAGGATCTGAAAAGTCTGCATAAATTTTTATTTTTCTAGTTGCTTGAATTCAGATTTTTACAAGCCCAGAACCTGCTTTATAGATGTCTGTCATTTAGTGGCAAATTAAGGTAAAGATTGCTATAACTAATTGAATAGTATTTTAATCATAAGTGAAAGGGCAAAATTTTTTTTGTTTGTTTTCAGTGATACTTTTGACTCTGTTTTGTGCTCTCTAATTTAAGATTAAAACCACTTTTTTAAACCACCGTCTTAAAGCTCAGAACAGAAAAAAAACCCGAAAGCAGATGAATGCTAGTTTCAGGATGTTTTTATTAGAATACTTTTAGAAGAAATTGTTGGTGAAATATTGTTCTTGTAGCTCAGTTTTCCTTACTACTGAGGAAAATCAGAAGCAGAAAAGGAGGTGGTTTCTGGTCACACCACAAGTCTACAGAATTAGGGCTCAGACTCTGCTTACTGTTGAAACTCGTAAAATGTGGAGGCCCGTCGTGGAGTTCAGTGGAGTTGCTGTGATGAGCTGCAAACCACATCAGCCCATTCAGCCGGGTCACCTCGAGCCAGGCACAGCAGCCGATGCTCTGACGTTCTGTACCTGTGTCCTCAGTGCCGCCAGGAAGGAGCCGACACATCCTTCTGTAAGCAGAACTCAGCCACAATGGTGTGTCATGCCAGAAGAGACTTCTTTACTCCAGAGATTGATGTGTTTTATAATGGTAACAGAAATGCCTTTCCATGTGAATTCCAGCACTGACACACTGAGTTCAACTGATCTAACCCAGAAAAGAATTTGAACAGCATATCTAGGATAGAAAAAGCAGAAATGGTAAAACAGGGTGGGTTTGGTTCTTCAGATTCTTTTTATTTTGATTATAAATTTTTTTTATGCTGTGTTTCCAAAGTTTCTGGAAGTTTGAATTCCTCTGTCTGGGGAAGAAGATCCAGTAGAGGCAGAAACTGGGTACTTTTGTGTACGTGGTCTAATGTTTTCCCCTACTGCATGTATGACATTTGATGTATAGCTGACTGCATATACAACATATACAGCTACATGGCCAGCCAGCTATGCAAGCAGCATTGCATGAACATTTTTTCTTTCTGTCTTTATTAATGTTTTCCACACCTTTCCATCACTTGTGGGGGCTTAAACTAAAGTTGTAGAAAGCATTACTCCTACATGAATATGACAAAACTCCAAAGCAGAGGAAAAACTAGATTACTGCCTTAACAACTCAACTGGCAGAAGTATTTTCTCTCTAAATCATAGGGGCCTCTTTCATGATCATACTTTAAAAAAAACAGCTCCATAGGTGGCTGAGTGCAACAGTGTACAATTCAGTGTGAGGAACTCCTGCTCTCTCCCCTGCCTCGTGGGAAGAAAAATGTAGATTATGCCGGGAAGTTGCTTACAAAATTGCTGTCGGTCTGACCTGAGATAAAGTTGTTTCCAGGTTAGTAGCCTCTCAGCTGAGTCACCTATTCCTGTCCTGTGCTGCACAGAGCTCCGCTTTGCCAAAGCAGTGACAGTGTCCTCAGGTGGCTGCTGTACCACTGCAATCCACAGGGCTCGCCTGAGGGATGGGGATGGTGGGGATGCAGGGACTGGAGCTACTGAGTCAAACATCCCTAGTTTTATTTTGGTTTATTTTGTCAATCAGATACTCTCACACTACCCCCCACCCCCCCTCCCTTCCCCAAGACAGTATTTTTATTTTCCTTGCAGATATCCTTGTTATTAAAACTGCCCTGGGATTAATGAAACTGCTCAAGACTCCTCTCTTGGTGAGTCTAGCCAGGGCCCTGATGCTTTGGCTAGTGCAGCCATGGCACTGGTACCTCTGTGGGCACCAGGACAAGATGGGTTAAATGGCTTCTGCAATGAGATTTTCATAACCATGGGTTGTGCCTGTGGAAGTTGTAACTCAGCTTGTGTGCACCCACATCACTCGGTGCTGTGGGAGCTGCCGTTGCCACGAGGGCTGAGATTACAGAGCAGTTTCCTGCCCTAGCCTTGTGACCATGCACACACACGTGCATGTTCCAAAATAATCTGTTCTGGGCTATGAGGGGTTTTTGGTGGATTTGCTACATGACAGAAAATGAGCAAGATCTTCTGAACTTTTTGGGGGTTATGAAAGGATAGCAACGATACTTGTCCTAGTGGTCAAAAAATTCCAACCTGCGTCTATTTCAGCAACAGCAAATCCAGCTACAGTGTGTGCCTCTTCCTAAGCCTTCTCTTCTCCAGTCATCCTCCTCTTTCCAGAAACCACTGCTTTGGTTTTCCTCACTGCAAAAGCAAAAACTATTGCTATCTGCTCTCTTCCGTCTATCAAACTGTTCTTTTTTTCTAGAAAGTCCTTGCGTCTCATTCTTCCCTCAATCCTTTTAGTACCAGCTACTCCCCTGCTTGGACCATACCTCTTCCTTTTCCCAGGGGGTAGAGCCTGCAGTGTCACCATCCCTTGGCAAGATCACAAATGAGCAGAATTTGGCCCCATACAGACCATCTAGACAGGACTCCAAAGTTGTGGATCACAGGAAAGCCCCTCTGAGGGTTTCAGTGCAGAAGGCACTGTTTTATTCTCTTCCACATCATTTTAAGCAAAGGGCTGGACTACTCATATTTCAGCCCAATTGGTCTCATGGTTTCCATGATACATTGGCTGGAGTATCCCTGAGAACAGTCCTTTGCTAAGGCCTCTACACTGGTATTGTTTTCTTCCATTAGCATGATTTTCATTCAGAGAAGTCAACCCCCCTGTCTTCACTCTGCCTGTCACTCAGATGAGCAGAGTTGGCCCATCTGAATGGCAGAGAAGGATCTGATCCTGTTACTTTTTGGTATCTTTCTCTGTTAATTGTGTTTTCTGCACTTAAGCCCGCATGAAGGTATCTGACATTTTAAAGCAATCTCTGTAACATCTCTAAGTTAAACACTCTGTCTTGTTTGTTAGTTTGGTTTATCTTTGCTATCATCTACTATGAAGCTGAAAGCTTCACATCCTTTCAGAAAACAAACATGACTGACAGCAATCATTATACAGAAAAGCTGAAGCAAACCATGCTTTGAAGGATTTTCTGTTTGGATTCATAATAGCATGGAGTTAAAAGAGAGAAAATAGGTTCCTTGGAGCATAAGATCGTAAAATGCTAATTTCAGTGACACAGTGGTGGACTGAGTAAATATAGAAAGGATTTATTATGAAGTTCTTTAGTGTTGTTGGCACTAGCAGCAAATTGCTGGGCAACATTATATTGCCAAAATCCAGGAAATAGCACAAACATTGAACCACTGTATTTTCAATGACAATAATGACTGAAGCTTTGGTATTGGTTGGCATCCCCACAAAAGGCACATGTTGGCATGTTCAGGAATGTAAATGATAGATCTGCTGCTTGAAGTTTATAATTATTTAATCAAACCCAGACTGCAGAACCTGGAGGGACATCGTGTATCCTTAAAGGAGAAGAAAGAGGGAGAAAGAGAGAGAGAGAGAGAGAGAGAGAGAGAAAAGTCATACTTTGCAAATAACGGACTGTATTGGTCCTCTGGGTGTGCCCACCATGCATCTGTAACTGCTGCAGAATTCGTGGGTGATCTTTTCGGCTTGCCACATCACCATGTACTCAAGTAGCCCTTCAGAAAACAAATTTCCAACAATCTCTTTTATGTGCTGATGGAAGTCAGATCAATTATCTCCATTTCCTTTCATGGAAGAAAGAAAATCTACAGATCAGGACAGGAAACCACTCATTTGATGAACTGTTTCTACACTACTGTACACAGACACACACACATAACCTCCTGCCTCCTCTGCTGCAGACAGACACGCACAGGGCTACAAGGGCTCTCTCTTCTAGACACACACACACAGGCACATTATTTTCAGCTCACATTTCACGTTTAGATTACTATTACAGAATTTCAAGAAGACTTATTTTGTTTCCATTTCTTGTAAGGAAAAAAAAAAAAAAGAGAGAGAGAGAGATAATGAACATTCCGTTTTCAGGAATAAATCTCCCAGCACTCTGTGTTCTGGCTGGTAGGAGCCTGAGTAGCAGAGCTCCTCAATGTTCCCAGCCTGGGTTTTGCTGCCGACTCAGCTTTCAATTTAGTCCTAGCATGATGGAAAAAGAAAAGAAGTCTTTCAAAAGCAGTAATTGTGTGTTTCTGGGGAGAGAGAACAAATTGCTAAATCAAATTAGCATTACATTTCATTCCTAGACCCTAGGAGATTCAAGGATTTACATAATATACTTTCTTAAATTACGTTGTTAGTGTAAACACTGAGATTCTGCACAAAGTCCCTGAGAAGTGATACAGTGTTAGCTGATGTCATCATGCAATATTTTAAAAAAATGAAAATAAGGGAAGAAATGCCTTAGCTGCACATATCAACACGAGTGTACTATTTTTAACAATAAAAAGACGGAATTTTATTGTATTCTGAAGGATTTAATGTCTTTAATCTATTCAGTCTGTATGCTAGGAGTGCTTGCATTGTTTTTTCTTTTCTGTCCTCACAGAAAATATTTGCCGTAGGGTATTCCTGGCTCTTGAAGATGAAATCCAGGCCCCACATAAGGCTTTGGAAGAGTTACTATGGATTTCTATGGGATCATCATTTGACTCCAAAAGGCTAAATAAATGCTTTGAGTATTACTCCATTTCCCATCCCAGATTTCCATATCTTGTGCCCTTCTTCATATCCCCAAATTCTCTGTAATTTGCTCTCACTTTATTGATATCTTTTTTACAACACCATATAAGTCTTCATGGGGGGTCCACAGCCCATTTGTGCCCAAGGGGCAGCCGTGCTCTTGCTGACACCACCAGCCATGTGGCACCAGGCTCCTTCTGGCTCAAGGTCTAAAATTCACTCTGACAAAAGTATGGTGCACCGATCCAAATGAAATGAAAAAATGGCTTCCATGTCTAGGACATGTGCATTTGATAAATAATCAGAGTATCATGTAGAGAATGTTATTGTTAATTTTATAAGTTTCAAGTCCACCAAAGAGCTGAAAATGCAAAGACAGCATTGAAGCTCACACAAGTCAAAAAGCTTCATAGCTACAAAAAATTACTGTTGTGCTGGGGGTGTATTTTTACTACAGTTCTGTCAATTCCAGGACACCCTGTATATGTTTTCACTGCTTCATTCAACGAATGCTCTCCACAAATTTGTGCAATGATATGTAACATATTGAGGAAAATTAATTACTGAAGTAATCTAAGTTTTTAAAGTTATCTCTAAAGCTGGAGGCATAGAAACATTTTGTATGATGAGAGCTCCCATTCCATAAACAATTTCTTTTATTTAATCTACTTGTGTATAGAAAGCTATTATTTAAAAAAAGGTAATACTTGGAACAATAAACACAGCCGGTGGAAGACGTTTGAAAAAATATACATATTGGGAAACATAGAGTTAAAATTTCAGTAATTTGAAAACATTTTTACAGACAATAATTATGAAGTTAAAGTTGAGTGCATAACAATAATATGCCACCAATTTAAATGCACCCTCCTACTATCTGGCAAATGGGCATTTTTATTAATAGAGCATTGGGGAAAATGAACAATGACCCACACTTCTTATCTTTTCTTTTAGATTTCTGTTCTTGACAAGGAATGTGGAATTTACATTTAAATTTCCTGAGGTTTGTCTGTTTGTCAACTCTATGGCCATCTCTGTGATTTACATTTTTGCATTTAAGGATTTTCTCAAACAAAACAAGAAAGGTTCTTTTTTTAGTTCTCCTTTTGATATCTCCAGTTCTAATATCAGGTTTTAAATTAGATGTCTGATAAATGAAAGATGTATGTTGATTTTGCAGATCAGAGGTCTTTTGGAAAATAAATTAATTACTTATATAAACCAAAGCAAACCAAAACAGGATAACTTGGGAAAGCCTTCATGCATTGATTAATTTGTAAGGATCAACTGGGAAGCTGAAGGAATATCTACAATATCTGATTATAGTTATATGAAAAACATAATCAATGCACTTTTTTTCCCCCTGTGTTACAAAAAGTTTCATTTCCTGCTTCGGTTTCCAGGTGCACTGCTTAACTGTTGCTCTTCCTCCAAGCCTGAAGTTTCCAATGAAGCAGATCCATTACCCACATCCATGTTCTCTCTGCTGCTGATCCCAAATCCAGTGAAATCAAGGGGAGATCATGCGTGAAGATCAGGCATGGCAGGTGTTCCACACAGGCACCTCTTCTCTGAAACCAGAGGACCCACGTCCCTTCACACCAGCAGGATCACTACACTGAGCTCGGTTTTAACTGGCATTTTAAAACTGGCTCTATTTCTCAGTACATGAAATTCTCAGTATTTGAAACATGTAGAACATACCTTTTGTATGTCAATAGGTTCTTTGCTAATAATGTGTTAAACTGTATCCCCAGAGGTGTTGAAGGCACTCCCTGGGTATGACTAGTTATGCATTAATACAAATCAAGAGAACAGGGTTTAGTTACTAACTCACATTCAAAAACTGTATTTCCATCTCAACACTTTTTCTTTCTTGAATTTCCCAGACTATATGTAACATTTGTGATTTCATTTTTAATGTCAGCATTGTGACTATGTCAGCTCTTCTATCCTGCAGCAAGAAAGTCCAATAATTCCTTCCTGACTGTTCAAGAGGGCTGTATGCACCAGCAGTCTGTATTTTGGGAATTAAGAAAATGTAATTCTGTGCTTAGATATCTGTTGTCTCTAGCTCATTTGCTGATAAGTGACTGCCAACTTTTAGCCCTGTACTCTCTGTCCTCCCCAGCGCTGGGAGCTTGGTGTATTTTGGGGAGTGTTGGCTCCTTCCCTGGGAGGTTCCAGCTGTGCTTGAGCCAGGGGCGTTTCTCCCTTCTGCTTCTCCATCACTG
This sequence comes from Hafferia zeledoni, assembly GCA_035583235.1. Lineage (NCBI taxonomy): Eukaryota > Metazoa > Chordata > Aves > Passeriformes > Thamnophilidae > Hafferia > Hafferia zeledoni. The sequence goes on along the minus strand of JAWWEV010000024.1, from coordinate 13,397,889 downwards.
CATATGTCTGCAGACATTGAAGTTGTTGATAGCAAATATGTGACCTAGTCTGTACTTTGGCAGCTTCAGTTAAATTATTTCTCCTCTGCTAATACTCATCTTCCTTCTGCCATTTAAGGCAAAATCCATTCTTTGGAGCACACTGCTTGGTTAAAGCATCTGATCACTACCTGGAATTTTGTCTTACAAGGTCTCATTTTGACAGGCACATAAAGAATACACAATATTTAAATGTGGTGTATTTCTATCAGTTGTATACATAGCAATTCATCCATATATCTGTATATCAGAAAGTTTTGTGTACAATGTGAGTAGCATGTCTTTTCCAAACAGCACTTGTGCTTTGACAGCCCAAAACTCCATTCATTCTTTGTTAGCAACATGAATAAATTACTCCAACCCTTCAACACAGAAAGCTAAACATGTGGTTGAGCAGTGAACCCTTAAATTAATGACATGGTCTGTGCTGATGTCACTGGACATAACAGTGATTCCACACTGTAGAACTCACTCAATATAGTATCAACACAGACAATACTTAAGATAAAGCTTAAACTGAAGCATTTTCTATGAGAAAAAGCATTTCACAGATGAAGTATTTTGCAGAAATTTGCTTATATAAACACAAATGTCAATGGATAAAAAACTTCATGTCATTTCTTTTTAGGAAGAAATACATTACAATAAAAAATGTTTCATCACTGTAACTAATTTTATATTATTTTTATACCATATTACTGACTGTATCTGTATAACATTGGAACATAATACAATATGAAGAATATCCAATATAGAATATTTCAGTGACTGTAAGTCACAACGTATTGCAGCTTTCAATCTCACGTCATTATTAATGTTTCAGCTCACTTTTATGCCTCGCAATAATTTAATTTTTGATTATAGAATAGTCATTGAGTTGCAAATTCTGTTTACTGATTTTCTTTAGAGAGCACAATAAGCAATTCTTTGCAAATTTGAAGAATGTAGTCAATATTATAACCATGTATTCAAAACCTTCCTCTGTGCCTCAATTCCCCCTTTTGTGAAAGGGAGAAAGATAGACCTTCCATTGTAAATGGCTTATGATGAAATATTTATGGAAAAATGCTTTGGTCTTTCTTATCATACTTTTCTTGAGGTTTTTTTCACCAGGTCCTCTAGGACCAGCTTCTTAGAAGCATTAAGCTACTCAAAAGCTGACTCACCTCCTTGAGCCTTCTTCCTGCCTACAAAAGTCTTCCCATTGTTTCACCTCACCTTTCCAACTGGGCATGTTTTGTGCTTGCATTCACCTCACTCAGATTCTCCAGTCAGGCCTGTAGATCCTCTCATCAGCTGGAGCAAGAGGCAGAGTATGTAGCCAACCTTGTCCTGTTGTGGTGTGTGCTGTAGGACTGACAACATCAGGATCATGGGCTGCTGTTAATCCAAATGCCTCTTGGATGTTCATGCTTTTGGTAAAAGAGGTGTGAGCATTGGGCAGCACCAGTGCACTCATGTACTGAGGCAAAGCCCCCCAGGTGTACCTGGCATTGCCTTTGGAACTCTCTCGAATACTCAGTGTGAACTATTGGTGCAGTACAACAACCTGATTGCATATAGGAAATGCTTTGCTACCTGCTTAAAATGAGCCCTGTTGATAAACTGAGTCCTACTGAATGAACTAGTTTGCACAATCAACCCATGGGATATTTTGGCTATCTTATTGCTCTGCAAGGTAACATTGTATGGCAGTGAGCAGAAGACTCAATACTGTAGTGAGTGGCAAGGGTATCTTATGAGTCGTATCCAGATCCCCGGGAGGATAGTTTATGTGTCTGGGAGTACAGGATGTGCAAGGGACTTAAAATCCTATCAGGTTGCAGTTAAAACCAGGAAAATAGCAAAACTGATGTTAAAGCTCTATTAAATTCTATTCTGCACTGTTTTCCATTATGTTTGAAAACCTGGTAATAGTTCAGCAGCCTATCTAAGAAGAAAAAAATTGCTTTTCTGCAAGTGGGAGGACTGACAAGATTACAGCAGCTGGGTGTCTATTACCCCAAGCTACATTGTACAGAGCTAAAATGGATCTTCCTACAGAAAGCTAATCAAGGTGGAAGAGAAAAATTGAGTTCATTAACAATCCCTGTCACTGGAAAGTCAAATCATTTTTCATTCTTTACTTGAGTCCAATTACAGACGTATTACTGGAAATTATTTTTCTGTGACAGAGCTTTGACAGTGGTTTTTCTTTTTTGGCACTTTGCTTATTGCTCACTCACATTGCACCCATTGCTGAGTAGAGATTAACACCTGTTCCTGTTTTAACAGAAAATGATGGATGGTCCCATTACTGGCACGGATTTATGTGAACAAAATTAAGGTTGTGTGCGTTAACTTTGTAGTTACAGCAATTACCGCAATTACTTTCAAATTATAGCTTGCAGAGACCCTGCACCAAAGCTGAAATAGTGAGAACAACCATCCTCCCATTTTCTTGGAAAGGGTTGTAGGCAAAATGTGAGCTTGTTCCATGCCTCCCTTGAGTCAAGGGAAAGCTCTAAATCGCCCCCCTCATTTTTCCCTCTTAGCTAGATATTTTAATAACACTCCTCACAAATATATATGCAACATTCTCACATTTCAGTTTATAGCTACGTTTGACTCAAATATGAAATGGTTATTTATAAAGCCTGAGTCAAATCTCAAGTACTTATCTGGATTTTTGAAACCTGACCCATGTGACTAAATTAATGGGCATGATTGTATTTTGCTTTTAAATATATTTATGTATCAGTTGTACCACTCAATATTATCCACCTCATCTGGTGTTGGCTGTTGAAGGTTTGAGTTCCAGGCTAAGCTTCCCATCAAGGTTCCTTCTAGAGCCTTTGGGGATCAAGATATGTCCCTCCAGCAAAGGCAGATGGCTGGTGTACATGGGATCAGTAGCCTTTCAGAAGTGCCTATTTCTTTCCTTCGACTATAGAGGGAGCCAAGACAACTGGCTTGGACCAGGAGACCAGCTTTTCTGTAGCACTACATTCACAGCCATCTAGATGAGGTGAAGGAACATCACCATCATCACACAATCGCTTACTGCCTTTGAGCCAGACCCGCCAGTTTGGCAGTTGTCTGTCACACAGCTGCATGTTCTGCTGGATAAACTTCTCTAGTAAGATAGGGATGCCTCTGAATGTAACTTTTCTGTTTCTCTTGTTGGCAGGCTGAGTTCCTTAAAGTGAGGTGTACAAAACTCGTAGCCCATACTTTCTGAAATGTGATACTTACAAATGTAGCTGTAAAGAGATCTAATAATCTTTTAGATTACTAAAGCTAATAAAAACATTAATAACAATTTTCTTTCCTGCACTTAACTTTTTTTTTGTAGTATGACCAGAACAAGTATCTTTGGGATTTAATCTGATACAAAATTTTCTCTAAAATACTGGATATAAAAATTATTCTAATAAAGAAATATATTTTTCCAGAAAGAAAAAAAAATCCCATATCACATTTCTTGGAACTAATCATCCTCATTCATACAAACCAATTCATATCTTCCTGTTGACAGCACTGTGTTTCTTTTTTTCTTTTCCTCTCTTTTCTCCTAGTGCATTTGTAGCATGTGGATCAAAGGTTTATGGATTCTTGTCTTTTCTTGAACCCACAAGCAAAGTAGCAACACAGCCAAGTTTTAAACGTTTACAAATCATTAAATAACAAAGCAGACAAAACACATAGTGTTCCCAAGAGACATGAGACATGAAAGCATCTGTGTTGTGATGAACGTACACAAAATCTGTTGGGACTAGACTTAGTTGTTTAGTAGGACTTGGAATGCACTGTGATTCAGATGTCCTGTTGCAACCTTCAGGCATCAGTCTATATATTTTGCCACTAATCCCCCAAATGCTCTCTCTGTAATGGAATTGAATCTGTTCATTACTCTGCACTGAACCTCAGATTTTTGGACACTGATCTCCATCCAGGTTTTAAATATGTGTTTCATAATACATGTTCTGCTTGAAGCTCTGCAGAAGATTCCTAGGTTTTGGTTTCTTTACAAACTTTCTATGACAAAATCTGCTTATTGAAGTTAGGGGGCTTTCCCCTGCCTTCAGAATTTCCTGTTTCTTGCAGTTTTCTTGCCATGGTCCTCTGATGGCAGACTGTTTGTGGCCTCCTTTCCCACATGCTTTCCCTGACAGTGGTTAGCCTGGCTGCACACAAGGGCAGTATCAGGCAGGGCACTGGCATGTGCTTCCATGTGCTGGTGTTGTCCTCATGCGTTACTCCTCCCATAACCTGCTTTATTCAGGGCTAATGCCTTTATCAGGCTACAGTGAGGTACTAAGCCAAATGTTGTATGCAAGTCTTCCACCTGTGTAGTTGCCTTCCATATAGACATCATGACTGGCACCAATTATACTCTCATCCTTTAATTTTGTACTAATTGAAGACCTTATCAGCTTTTCCATTACTTTGCTTAGGACCAATGGCAGAATAACTGACCTGTAACTACTGTGATCCTTCTGCTTCCACTCTCTGGCTTCTGGCAGTATTGCATATTTCTACTGTTCTCTAACAGCCTTTGGATTTATAGTGCATGAGCTCTTTATTATAAAAATATTCATCTCTAATAAAATTATTTTAGCAATCTCATCCTGGGCAATGTGATGCAAGGGAGTTTATAATCTTTGGGCCATATTACCATATCACCTTTTTTTACTTTAAATACTAAAGAGTACAGTCTGTGTGTGTGTGTGTCTGCATGTGTCTATAAACAATATATCATTTTTGCCTTATCTAGAATATTAATAGCACTGTCGATTTAAGCAACTCATTAATGTGTTCATATCATTTTAACGAATTGCAGGATAGAGAGTATACTCCTGAAAAAACTTCTTTTTTTTTTTCTTAAAAATACATATTTCCATAGTTTTCTTATCATATTTCTACATTTTTTCATTGCTCATTTGTATAACCATTGCCCAATTTGACATATATATTTCTACATCTATACAAGCGAGAGAAGGCTTAACGTGTTATGCAACAGTTCCATGGCATGTTTTGGTGGTTTCTGCCAAAAAGACAGACACAATCACAGACATTGCTCATATGTAATAAAATGATCAAAAAAGATGTTCTAATTGAATTTAATCCATTCTCTGTTGAATGGTATTATTTTACAGTCCAGAGCATTCATTCTATTGTGTTCCAGTAAAGACATAATAAAAAAAATAATAAAACAAAATCAGACACCCTCCACTAAAACTTCTCTCTTTTTTTACTTTTCCATTGTCCTTTTTTTCCTGTGTTTAAGCATGAGCTGTTTGGCAATTTTACTTGGTCTCCTAAACTCATTCACTTTTCCTTCAAATGGCCAATATACATATGTCACAGCACAAATGCTGACTAACATAGCAGCTTGAATCTTACCAATGACATCCTGACAGTCTGCATTCTCTAATTTCTGGGCTTTGTGTCTCTCCTGTTTACTTTACTTTCACAAGAGAATGATATTTTATAAACACTTGGTAATTTTGTTAAAATAAGGAGCCAGACTTTTAACAAGAGAGCGTGTTTTTTAAGGTTTGGCATTCAGATATAAAACAGATATTTATTGTGCTTTTTAAGTGTCCAGGAGATCTTGTCAAAAGTGTCTGTCTTCTACAGTTATTTTTATGTTATATTAAGTTTATTATTCCTTATTTTCATGTATTAATGCATGTATATTATTTCATAAATAAGTTTTGTTTTCTTATTATGTAATACCACTTTTGGTAATTGCCCACAGCTCTGATGTAAATGTGCTCTACAAAGGTGTTTGGATGAAAGATGTCTGGCTGCAGCTTTATTAAGCAAACTGTTAATTAATCTCAAATATTGTCTGCCATGCCAAAGGCTTTCCCTTTGTAGACAATGTAGTTTATCTATGGAATCTCCACTCACTTGGGCTTTTTTACCTCTTATTTATGCCAAACCCATTTGAGCTGTTTCCCCATACAGAGCACTGGGTGTTAATGATGAAGGTACAGCCAAGAACTAAAGCCTTCATATGCTACTTTGTGCTGCCAAATCACCCACCTGGTCTGCACTACTGTCCTCACACTGGAATGCAGATCTCACCTCTAAAGATGCATCAAAGAAAAACACAAGGTCAGTTTGTCTCTTAGGACATCAGAATTTTTCAAGTGTTAGTCTTAAAAGAGAACTTTTAAGAAAGGAAAGCTCTGGGAACAGCAGCCATTCCCACAAAAATGGTCCCACTGGATTCTGCAGGGTTCACCAGTTGCTGATCTCATGGCTCGGCTCTTACTCCTGAATAAGAGTGGACAAAACTAAGAGGGATTAGTCCTTAAAACTTCTCAGAAGACACAGTTTAGGGCTAGACTAACCATTTAGTGTGCCAGTCTCAGTCTTAGTCAGATTCTGCTCCTGTTTTTGCTAATTTAAATCTAATGCAAGACTGTTGACTTCAATAATGTTCTAATGAAGGAAATTACATTCTGAATTTTGACCTATTATTCTTAATGCCATCATTTCTGTTCTCTTTCATCTTATCTCCTTTATGCCAGTCTGCCCTCTCCTTTTGCATCACCTAGTGAATCCCCTCTGCAGCTTTATTTCAGCCTTTGTTTGCCTCTGATCTTTTTCTCATTCTTCTAATGAAAATACATAGTCTTATCCAAAGGGTGGTAAAAACATATTTTTCCTGGACTAGACGTGAATATACATAAGAAGGAGTATAATACTTCTTTCTCCCTCTTCTGATTACAAAAAAACCCAACAAACCTACAAACAAAACCCCCCAAAATACGGAGCAGTTAGTGGAGGAAAAGGGACAAATACAAGTGAGCCTACATTTACAATTATGACTTTGAGCCCTCCGAAGCCCATAAGAATCTTTCCACCCACTTCAAAGGATGAGAAGCACACCCAGTCTTACATCCTTACTTAACCCAGCTTTGGGCAAGAGCTGTATTAACAACCCAGGTAAACTGCCTTGAAGGACAAACCTGCCTTATTTTCAAAGGGAAAGTGTGACAGATTTTGCAAGGCTCTGGAACTTAATTGAAATAGTGGAAAATTTCAAAGTGACAACTATGTTAAGACTTTTTCTGTTCTATATTCCTACTTGGGTGGATCAAGTGAAGTAAAGGACAAAAGAGCATCTCTGACTGCTGCAAGTTATTCATTCATTCAGATGCCTATCCAGACTCCAATCACAGAGAGGAAAAAGGATTACTTTGATCTCCTCAATATCTCATGCAGACATGTTTATTTATACATGTTGCCCTGTTATTACACAAAGAATGCATCTGCTGTCTTTAAAAAAAAAAAAAAATTATTACCAGACAATATTATTCCTCTAGGGTGTATGAACTTGTGTGTCAGAACTATATTTAGAAGCACCTTTTGCTTTAATAGAATGCAAAATGAGTCTGTAATTACAGTTTAATTCTAATTTAGTGAGAAATTGATTGTGCTGATCCACTATAAAACTTTCAGGACTACTCATGCTCCCTTTCTGACAAGACCAGCCTCTCATTTGCTGCACCACTCATAAGGTGGAGATGGTGCCTGCTTTGGTGTCATTGAGTCTCTTGGGTCAAGAAAATTGGAACTTTCTGCTTGTATAAAAGACCTTTTATTTTCTTTATTTTTTAAAAAAACTTTGAGGGTTGTTGTGTTCCAAAGCAGTATCCATTTTCCAGTGTTTCTGAGGAAATGGGTGTTGTGAAAGAATACTGGCTTGAAAGCAATGCTCCAATGCCCCATGGCACTGCCAAAGCACAGCATGCACCTGGGGATTCAGAAGGCATCCAGTGAGGAGACCTGAGTCAGACTGGCAATGTTCATCTCTGCCATAAGCAGATTTCCCCTTCAAAGTTACACACCGTTGTGCTGGGTCTGTGTGCACAGAATGCAGGCATGGTGGGCTGCCTGGGCAACCCTGGGGAGTTTTACCCTTCAGCTTTTTTCCCACTTCAGCAATTAGCATAGGATTCTGTCCCCTGTGTCCTTGAACTTTCTTGTGAGACACATATATGAATCTTGCATGGAGCAATGAATGTAAATGTAGGTTTTTGCACAATAAAAACAATGCTGTTACATATATAGACATGCATTTAACTACATGTATTTGCAACTATTTTCTGGCAGTGATCTAAATTTTCAAGCATTTTTTTGACTGTTTAGATTCCCTTTATCCTGTGTGTAGATTCACTATTTTCTTGAATTAGAAAATAAAAAGAAAAATCAAGAGTAAATTGTTTTCTCATCTCAGTTTATAGTATCATCTGATAAAATTGAGGTTGCTTCCCCAGATAAATTGTACAAAAAGTGAGCACTTTTCCAGGATCCCCAGAACACCTGTAGAATCCTTAACAGAAGGTTTGCTCTGACAAAGGAATATCACCCCTAATTTTCAAATCCATTCCAAATAAAACGGGAGAAGAGGAGTGGGTAATGGTTTCTGTCAGTTCTCAGGCCTCTGGAAAATTCATTGTGGAAAATCAGAACTAATTTTGAACTTTTTGTATTTTCAGTCAGAGTTGTACAGATTTCATTATTTTCACGGCTTGCTTTTGCTTGATATTTTAACATAATGTTTGACGCTTTAACATAATGTTTGACTTGTGGGTAAGTTGGATGTAACAGGACAGTGTTTGGGTTGGAACTGCTGAGCTGATCTCTGTGAGATGTGTGTGGGTCTGGACCAGCCTATGCTGGAAAGCGGCAGGGCTGGACAACAGTCATGCCCTGACAGAAAGGTCCAGAGCCAGCAGCCCAACTATAACAAGGGTTCTTGGGGTTTTGGGAGTAACTTCTGTTGGTAATGAACTAAGTTTCTTCACCCTTTCACACTGTCTCACAAGGGTAGCATCTTATGGTCTCATTGTCTCAACTCCTTTTCACTTCGTGTTGGATTCCCTTTGAGGCTTGTACCCCACCCTCTTTTCTTTTTTCAGTAATGTGTTGCTTAGAGGTATTGTTATCATCCTTTCTGCAAGGTCTTTGCACTTAACCTGGAATTAATGACATTTGGGTCAGACAGCCAAGAGAAAATTTAGTCCTTCCAGTTTAGGGAACAACTTTGTTGGCATTATAGAACTCCCAGCCCTGGAGACTGTTGAAATAAAGGAGGGCTGCACACTCATCTCTGCCTGGATATTTTAAAGGTTTTATTTTCAAAAAACTCTGTTTTTGGAGAAAAGAAAAACCACAGGATACACTTATGAGAGAAATAATTTCTAAAGCCGTGCCAGATCCTCAGCTCTTTCCTGTGGCCCAGCACTGAGGAGTAATCTTTAGGCTGCCTGCAGAGGACATCTGGTGATCCTGCGGTGTAGAGGAGTCATTGTGCTGCTTAGCCACTTCAGGACATCTGCTCCTTTTAGCTTTTGGAGAGTGATGGGACACAGCCAGAATATGCAGTATTTCCAAATAGATCTGTCAGCAGAAAAGTCCCTGGAGAATTTTTTATTTCTGTGGTGTAATTTCAGGTTGGTCCTCTCTTTGCTATTTTCAAGTTAACCAGAAAGAACCCAGTGTATCTCCAGATGAGACATCAGAGATGAGTTTTCAAGCAGCTTTTGCCACTTCTGTGGAGTGCTTAAAAATAAGTTTCCAGGCAGGAGGGACCTGTTCTGAACACTGAATATAATTTTTTTTTCCAGGAAATATCTTAGCCAATAATAAGGACAAGAGGTGTGTAGCTTTATGGTCAGCAGGGATCAAGAGCTAAGGTTCATATTGAGCCATTGAGAGCACAAGGGAGTCAGGACAGCTCTGAACTACCCTGAACATGTCCTCAATGTGAGATGATTGCAAGTGCCTGATGTGCTGGTGATGTTTCTGTATTGCAGAAATGCCAAAGCTCCAACTATCAACACTATCTCTCTGGACCCTTGTACCACCTTCTTCTCCACTATTTTTGGATTCAAAGCATCAAAGACTTGGTTGCATGAAGTTGTGCTTTATTTGCTACAAAACAGATGTATATAGACTTGGTCTTACTGTTCCTACTTGGACAAAAAAGCAGCATCAATCCTTCACATGTCTGTTGTGATGGAGCAACTACAAAGACTTAAAGGTAAATCTTCTTGAAAAGTGGGTGAATAAAGAATTATCCACCTTCTCCCAGTCTCTGCTGGCCTCTTTTTTTATATATTAAGATGGCCTAACCTTTATCAAGAAAATAAGATAATGAAAAGATAACATAAGGTAAACTCATTGATATGATCTCAAAGAGAATGATACAGAAATTTCCATTTTTTAAAAAATAGGTTTTGGTTATGCAAAAAATTAAATTATTCTAATTAGGTATCAAGACATCTGTAATGTGCTTGAATTCATGAAAGTAAGACATTAAAATGAACAGCAAAACAGTGTTTGTGTACATGTGAGTTCCTCTTCAAGCATCTTCAGCACTGGGAAGTAAACTGGGCTATGGAATAAGGCTGTGCAATGACTATTGCCTTCAAGAAAGATTTGCATTGTTTATACAGTCACTGAATTTAATCCTGTAGATCTGATCTCCTTAAATCTTCTTTAGATTTAAGCCTCTTCTGCAGGTCTTCTAAGGGCAGACATGTTTCTAGAGACATAAATTTCAGCATTTTAATCACTTTTTAAGACTGCTGGCACCAGTGATATACATAATTCACAAGTTCCAAATTGCAGACATGTTGAGGCAAATGAGCTCTTGTAAACAGGTAACTAGTTACTGTGTACATACAATCCAGAAGTAAATAGCATTCATACTTCACTGCACAGTGCAAAGTGCCTTTTTTCTGTTTAAATATAAAAGCAGCATTTTATGATTTCCATGGCCATGAAAAAATACGAGATTAAATAGGTAGATTACAGTATTTCTATCATGATGGAGAAGGCCACACATTTTTCTTTCTACAAGCCTTAATTGTTAAAACACATAAATCTTAATAGTGGTTAGAACTTTAATTAGAAATACATCTTTTAATGAAGTTTCTCCTCTGCTTTCATCCTTCACGCTCCAAGATTCCTTTCCTGAACTGAGTCACAAATACAGTAGAAGTTTTTGAGAAGCAGTCACGTCCAAGATACCTGAACTACTTCAAGGAAAATGGCAGTGTCAACATTTATGAGTGAGGTGAATGACATAGTTTTATTTAGGGCATCCCTACCACTATTAAAGATCCCTTTATGTCTCCAGTGCCTGTGAAGAAAGACAAGATGCTGGTTAGTACTTTTTGTCTACTTCTCATTTGGTCTTTGAAAATTTTCTTCTTTGTGGCATGAACCACTCCATGAAGCAACACTCTGACCCAGTACTCCCAATGACTTGACACATCAAAAAAGCCACCCATCACTCTGAGAGATGCTGCTGGATTTTGTAGCAGTGCAGAGCAACAAATGGAACAAAAGGATTCAAAGCAGGCAAATTAAGAATGATCTCTAAGATAAACATGTATTATTCAGTAGCATTATTCAAATTCCAGGAAGTCTGGAGTCCATACCTCTTTCTTTTTGTCGCCCCAAGCCTGCTCTTTGTCTGCTGTCAGGATTTCAATGTACGACTGGGGATGACCAACTTTTCCTTTTGTTTCCAGGCATAACTATTTTCTCACCCTTCAGCTCTGTTTCAGATGTTTGTGACCACTGGCCTGAATTCCACCAGGTCTGAGGAAGATGTTGCACATTTCCAGCGAGAAAACTCAAGTCACTGTTCTCATGTTCCTGCCATATTCCTCTGCCCCTGCCCAAAGTAATCAAAAAACTTTACCTTCTGCACCTGACTTTATATGGCCTCAGTGATGCCTTTTATATTTGATTGACTACTTCTGAATTTTCTTTATTTTTTATATTTTTACAGGTATTCTCTTCTTGTTAAACAAAGCAGATGGAAGAAGGAAAAAATAATTGCCTTCAGTTGTTCTGCTAGGACTGAAGATGAGTAAGCTTTGAATTTTGCATACCAGTGACATGAGAAGAGTGCAGGGAGCATGAAAATTTCATTTATTGAATGTGAAAGTATGAATGATTGGTATAAAGCACAAGTTTACTGCAGTTATCGCTTGAGTGGAGCTCACTTTTGACAAAGCTCAGTGAGGGAAACAGGGGAACAATTGTTTACCCTTTGGGTTTTTTCCCACTCATAATAGAAAAAGACGCAAATTAGAGCTGTGTCAAACACAGGAGGTCCATCTCATGCAAGGTCTTGAAATATGGCTTTGTTCCAAACTGGAACAGTGGTCCAAAATTTCCAAATGAAGAAAAATGTCACAGAAAAATAGTTCAATCCATTTTCATAGAAATGTTTCACTTTGTCAAATCTGAAGTGTTCTGTTTTTGCCTGGATTACTTTCTGTCTTGCACCTAACCTGACGCTAAATTTTAACTCATTTAAAACTTTCAAGTCTATCAATAGTGGGGAAAAGCATCTTCTAGGGATACCACTTTGAAAGCTGTGTTACCAAAATCTTCACAGACATCCACTGAGATTGTTGAAAAATGAGTTTCAGTCATTTATCAATTTGTAATTTCTCATTTGGAACTGTTTATAACCATCTATTCAACCTTGTTAAATGAGCCACCCATCATAGGAACGCCAAGAAGCAGGGAGGCCACCTGATGTATACCCAACCCTCCCCACTAATTCCATGTGTGTGTGGACCCAGCAGTGCCTAAGGAAACCCATGAAGGTGTGTGTGGGGGGGGAGGGGTATCACAGCAGAGACGAAGTGAATGCCTCCAACCAAATACAGTCACCCACTACTTCAGGTCACAAACCTTTGCAGATGAAGGATGAACAGTCCTGGTAGATAATGTTAACAAGTTTTCTTCATGATTTGAGTTAGGATGGATGCAGGCTGGGTTTTCATAAGCTTGGAAGATAATCCTGTCAATTAGCTTTAATTTGGAACCAGCAAGACTGAGGTCAGAAGACATGTCCAGACTATACCAGGTGGATTTTATGTGTCCTAGAAGAGCCATTGGCCATAATTAATATTTAATGACTGCATTATCTTTTTTTAAATTATTCCCAGTACCTAGCTAGAGCACAGCCTGGAGGTGTAACTGGGAATATGTGTTTTGAAATAATTAAAGACCATCCTGGGAAAAGGACTGTCCTGTTCCTTCTCAGCTGCCAGTGTTAATCCTTAGGAGGGCTTGTTTGGTTTTATTTGTTTAGTGATTAAACAGGGGCCTGTTTTAGTCATTGTGTAATCACCAGGGCATAACTTGCTCACATGTGGTCACGACACAGCTCCATGGCAAGTCCTTCCTACTGACTACAAGAGGTATGAGCACAGCAGGACCTCAGAAGGCTTTGTCCACCCCTTGTCCATGCTGAACTTACAGCTTGATCAACATGGTTTAATCGCTGATACGTAACAGTGTGCGAGCTTAAATCACTACGTTCCTCATAATCATTTGTTGGTAGAGAGTAGACCTCTAAAATGCAAAGCATTAGGTTGGAGAGTTGGTTGTCTCCTGCCATTCATTTATTTCCTTACAGAGCATTGATAGACTCCCATCACAAAGAACTATCATTAACTAGTGCACAATTATTTGCTTAAGAAGTCTAATAATCAATCATCAAATTTCTCCACTTGTTTTGTGGCATTGTATTTCAGCACTTGGTAGAGTATGAAACATTATCGTTCTTTACACAAGTTTGTTAACGGAATATTTATTTGAAGAGGTTTCAATATAAATAAAGATTTTCTACATATATTTCTTTTAACAGATTTATTTTCATTTCAACTATTTGCTTTCCTATGAAAAATTTATGTGAAAAAATAATCTAGAAATGTAAATGGCATGAACATGGAATTATCCCTTAGATGGAAGGGGTGATCACTCCAAGTCAGGTATGTGGGTTTGGGAGGGGTACAGCAAATGGCTCCGTTGGTTTATGTGTTCAGGGGGTTTCTCTCCATGCCCCTCTCTCCCCACTACTGTAGTTCATTTATCATTTGAGAAAGAAAAGGAAGGCTGGTATAAATTAGGAATGGTAATGTAAAAGCTTATGTGCACTGCATAAAAGTTTTTCAAATTAATACAGGCATTAAATTGCCAATTTTTTTTCCATATACTGCCAGTATTAAACATGACATGCCTGCTAGGGTTGGTATAAAGCTTTGTCAACATTTTTGGCATACAAGGTCTCAGCCTGGGGTCAATATTTTCTCGACCAAATTTTGTTGTTTCAGTTGCCTTTTTACACTCATATATTGTAACTCAAACATTTCCAAAAAAATGAAATTTGGCAGGCTACTAGTCCATAATGTGGTCTGATGCCTTTGGGTATTTTTTTTAATGTAAATCATTGAGATATTTAAGGTTTGAGGTTTAAGAACTGTGCACACACTTTAACAACTTCTTTTAAAAATATTTAGTATGCATATTTACTACATATGTATCTTATAGAGACTAGAGATTAAACTGCAGATTACTTGCTAAAATATGCAAACTGCTGTCCATGAATAAACATCCTCATGAACTCCTATTGAAAGTTTCTTCTTTAAAAAAAAAAAAAAATGTTTAAAGCTACAATAAAAGCAAAGTGAAGTAAGATGAGGGGAGGAAAAAGCAACGTTTAAGTAATTTTAATGGTTTAACTTGGCCATAGAAAATAAAGTTCTTTTTTTTTTTTTTCTCCTGGGATCTAATCCAAAGCCCACTGAGGTCAAGAGAAGGCTTTCCACCTATTCCCATGTGTGCTGGATCTGGTCTCTGCTCTGCTGCTCCCTCACTGTGCTGTGCTGAGGGGCTGCAGCAGCAGCTCCAGATGTGGCAGCTCACTCAGCTCATCTCCCTGTGCTGCACAGGGGGGTGGTTACTGGTGGCAGAGGAAGTGTTCTCTGGAGAGTCCTTCCTCTGTAAATTTGAATCAGATTTCCACTTCTGCTTTGACATACTGGTGCTTATGAGTTATTCCTTACAGTCCTCACACATTAAAACATGGCAGGAAAATTGTAGAATCCTGCAAATGCACAACTGTCCCAGTGTAACTGTGCACATGAGAGTGTTATGTACCACACAACATCCCTCAGCTCGAGAGTTTGAGACATTAACCTCACTTCAAAGTAATTTTTAGCATCAGCCCCACAATATTCCCTAATTGTTGTTAGTTCCAAATGACAGGATTTGTGCAATCAATGAACACTGGCGCCATCACATGCAATGCTCGTTAGAATGCAATTCCTGCAGTTCCAGGACAATCTGTTCCTTCTGGTGATTTCTGGGAGCCTGTAAACTCCCCCTAAGATGCTGGCAACATCAACCAAACATCTCAGACACATTGTCTTTCTGAACCTGAACTTTTTTAATGGTGGTTATACATGTTGTCTGCTTTAGTTTCCTGTCTATCTTCATCATAAGCCAGCACCTGTTTCCAATAAATTATACACAGAGCTGTATCAGCAACACCTTGGCAGCAGCTGCCACCCCGAAAAGCAGAATGCCCTTGAGGACAATACACCTGTGAACACATACAGTGTTTATTTAGCTGAAAGGCAAAACTTTCAGTTACATAAAGCAATTATCTAAAGCCTTATGCATGCCCATTATTAACACAAAATAACCTTGTTCTTTAAAACCAATAAAAATCTATTTAAAGGCATTTTCTAAATCCCAGGGAAACATGTACTAGCACCATGGATCTGCTATTAGCCTAGGACTAAAATGTCTGATGGTGGGAACACGTGTGGGGGAAGTTACATTTGCAGCTACAAAGTAATAGGGCACAGATTTGGAGTTTATTGTGCACAGAGATGAGAGAAAAAGCCAAATCTTGTTCAGAGAGACTGTTGAACAACAGACTTTTTTCCCCCTTTTTGGTGCCACATTATAAAGAAGCAATTTTTTGCTGAAGTATAGAACTACTGTGTTTAAGACAGTGTTTGATCTTTCCATCACTAAGAGACAGTAGGAAAAAGTGGTTCTAAGAGAAAGGTTTTCTTATTACTAGAACAAACCTTTCATTTCCAGTTCACTACGAGCACTGCCCTTTCATGTAAGAACAAGCAGTAAGTAGAGTTGTTGTTTGCAGCAGATCACAGGATAATGGAAATGAGAAAACTTGTGACTAAAATAAAACACAAGTCCAAGATAAGTTCCCAAGTTTTGGTAAAGCAAGAAGTACCACCAGGAAGTCTATGAAGAACTCTGTAGCTCAAGTGAAATGTAACATACATTTCCAGTTTAATACACATACTTTAAAGATTATTTGGTGCATGAACCTTATAAATCACTTACAGGAGAAGATATTTTCTGCCTGGTGTTTCCAAAATTAACACTAAATACGAGAAGCTTTTATATGGGTGTGCATGTATGTATATATTGTATGAAATGCACATAAAATGCTTTACTTTTAAAGACACACTTTACAGTACTGTCATTCCCTGTCTGATGCCTCCTGGTGCCATTTAAGTGATCAATCAGAATGTGCTCCAGTGAAAATGTGTTGTAACAGTTCTGTTTGGCCAGACCTGAAAGCTGTGCAAGGACTTGCTAATGTGTATTACAGCCTTCCTAGGTGTCATTTTCCTAAACCCTTACAATGATGAATACAGCATTTACAATACAGGTAGAATGGTGGTACAGGTAGATATTCTCCCACCCATAATTTTGTACAATTAGATCCAAAGAGTTATGTCATCTTTCATAAAATGGAAAATAAAAGTACAAGAAAGCAACATTAGCTTGATCTCACAATAAATACTTTGTGTTTCAAGTATTGCTAATAAACATATTTTGGTTAATATTTTATTATCAGATGAAGTCTAATGAATTTATATTTTTTTACAGTTGACTTTCGAAAGCTGTTTTATTTTCATCTTAGGACAAGCATGATACATTTCAGAGATCCAAGCTAAAACATATGGATTAAGTCAATGATTCCATTTCTAAACCTCCAAATGACTGTTCTGATTAGTCATACAAATCCGTATATTTGCCAGGTTTCCTAAATACTTTAATATGAGTAGAATTAATAGGAATATATTTACTTCTCCTAATGCATGTGAGAATATGATGGAATTATGGTCTCCATATACAGATACAAACCTGCTTCTTGATTTCAATTTTCTTGGCTGTGTTTGATTCTAATTGAATATAAATGCTACAAGCACCCAACTAAGACTCCAACCAAAAGGAAATCCAACTATGGCTACAGAACAAAAACTATTTATTTTCCCCTGGAGTGTTTAGCTTTTATTAAATGTCAACAAATCTAACCCCATGCTTTAGTAATCTATGGTGTGTACAGGAAATAAGTCACACACACAAATCGCTGAAGATAATGTTTGCTTTGGTTTAGATAAACAGGTTCCAGAGAACTGAAATCTCACACAAGCATTTAAAACCTATCCCTTATTTTCCCTTAACATGTGTCAGATCTCCCACTGGTGACCAAAGAATGCCAAGCTGGGGTTTAGTGATTGTTCACTCCCCTCTGTGAGGAGTTTACCCATTAGTTCCTTTCCTGCTGAGCTTCCTGCACACTGTTAACCCAGGAGGTTCCATGTTAAACAGCAAATGGCATCACAAGTGGAAGATAATGAATAATGGCCCAGTCTTCGCGAACGAAGATTTGGGAAGGGCTCTCCCCACGTGGGTGTGCCCTTCGAGCCTGCGC